>CM055122.1:873524514-874124514 GCA_029206835.1 Rana muscosa | reverse complement strand
AGTAAATTATAATAAAATAATTTTATTTTGAACAACAAAATAAAAAGACAATAAAAATATTGAATGGAGAGAGAGGTAGTACAGACAATACAGTTTACAAGGACAGTCTGATGGAATATGTTCCCGACATGTTTCGCCCTTGATTCGGGCTTCTTCAAAGGGAAACTGTCCAATGTGATGGTACAAGCCTTCTACAAAATACAGAAACAACAAATACATACGTGTCAGAATACAAAATAATATAATATATTACAATAGTGAAATAACATGCAGTTCACATCCCCAAAAGTGTAGCCCCTTACCTCTCCCCACTCTAGCCAGTCCAAGCAGTCACATCCACACACCGACAGTATCAGGCCCAAGCCATAATGGCACACCCAATGGTCACAGGGGGAATAGAGGGTCAATGCTTGACAGTATCTATGATGGAAAATGCGGATGTTATAAGAAAGTTGTGTATATATAGAGAGCTCCATATTAGTTCACTGCCAGGAAATGATTGAGGCAGTGTATAGCCTAATCGCTCGATTAGGCTATACACTGCCTCAATAATTTCTTGGCAGTGAACTTATATGGAGCTCTCTATATATACACAACTCTCTTATAACATCCGCATTTTCCATCATAGATACTGTCAAGCATTGACCCTCTATTCCCCCTGTGACCATTGGGTGTGCCATTATGGCTTGGGCCTGATACTGTCAGTGTGTGGATGTGACTGCTTGGACTGGCTAGAGTGGGGAGAGGTAAGGGGCTGCACTTTTGGGGATGTGAACTGCGCATGCATAAAAATAAATTACATTTGTATTTGTTATTTCACTATTGTAATATATTATATTATTTTGTATTCTGACACGTATGTATTTTTTGTTTCTGTATTTTGTAGAAGGCTTGTACCATCACATTGGACAGTTCCCCTTTGAAGAAGCCCGAATCAAGGGCGAAACATGTCGGGAACATATTCCATCAGACTGTCCTTGTAAACTGTATTGTCTGTACTACCTCTCTCCATTAAATATTTTTATTGTCTTTTATTTTTATTTTGTTGTTCAAAATAAAATTATTTTATTATAATTTACTTGATACATTTCATTCTTGCACCTCAAAAAATCTAATTTTTCCCTGCTCTTGTCCATTTACCTTTGGGGATTTGGTGCTATTCATATTAGTTGGTTATCCACAACCACAACAAATGAACCCTCCTAATCCTCTTTTTTTATTGTATTGTCTCCCTTTTATATTGTAAAGTGTTGCATAAACTGTTTGCGCTGTATAAATCTTGTATAATAATAATGAATCCCTTGTTAAGGTATTGCACCAAATTCATGAATCATTTGTGACACTTTTGGTTCTGACAGCAACTCATACACCAAACTCAGGTACAGGGGGTCCCCGGGTTAAGAACCCGTTAGGGACTTTCCTCCTGTTTGTAATGCGGAAATGTTCGTAAGTCGGCCTTACATGCGCAGAACGACAATTACGGACATTTCCGATGTTTCGCCGAATGCCGTTCTGCGCATGCGCGGCCAATTACGGACATTTCCGAAATTTTCCAAGGCTCCGTCTGGCCGCGCATGCGCAGAACAGCAGATGGTCCGCGCAGAATGGCAGAGGGTCCCCGCAGCGCCCGGTTCGTAAGTAGGGGTGGTTCGTAGATCGGGCGTTTGTAAGTTGGGGACCCCCTGTAGTTCTCAATTGCGCCACTTTTACATTGTGTCAAATTAAATGCATCAAATGAAAAAGTGAAGCCAATTATGACCAACTCTCTTTGGCGTACAGTGAGAAAAACTGTCTCAGACAGAATCTGCAAAGTGTCACACATGCATTCTAAAAGTGCCTACGCCAGTATTTATGAAGATCAGGGAGTGGTTCCAAAGGCAGAAGGTAAAACAAAAAAACTTCTGGGTGCAGCTCCCCCAAAACCCCCCTTAAAAACTTACCAGAGACCCATCTCAATTCAGCGATGTGCATGAGAACAGCGGCTGCTCTCTTGGGTCTCTCACTACTCATTGGCTCACACAGACAGTGAGCCAATGAGGAGAGAGTGGGGGCGAGGACTAGCTGTGCTCTGTATGTGAATGCACCATGTCCTTTCACAATAGTGAAGGTCGGGAGCAAGCCTTCTTGAGTGCCCCCATAGCAATAGGTTTGCTTATGGGGTGCACTCGTGGGGGTAGAAGCCAGGACCGCTGGCGGAGGACTCAAAAAAGAAGAGGATCGGGGTAGCTCTGTGCGAAACCATTACACAGAGCAGGCAAGTATAACATGTTTAACATGAATCACTTTAAGCTAACCAGTCAACAGGGGTAAGTGGCCAAAAAGAGTTGGCCTGGGGGGCAGAAATTATAAATCTGGCTGTGTTGGAAGAGCATCACCCTCTAAATGCTGTACGCGCCTTATTCTGCCTGCAGATGGAATGCTCTTCTGACTAGGGTCTGGCTAGGAGATGCAATAGAACACAATATGTGGTCACGTCTCAACTGTCGCATGCAATGTACAAGTCACTACAGTACAACACTCCAGCCATTGTCTTTAAACATGTTTATGGAGCCCTTCAGCTCAGTACCCATTTTTACAACCACTGCTGGTGGATTTTAATTTGGGTCAGTGGTTTCATATAATGAGCCGCCAAATTATAAAAAAAAATAAAAAAAGTATGGCCAAAGCTTTTCTGGCCAAACTTATCTTGTGGGTCACAGGAGTGCAATTACTTTTAGAGGGGCAGAGTGGAGAGCAGCGGCTGATGGTCACTGCTCTCTGCCCAGAACAGGCTGAGAACTGAGCAATCAGCGATCATGTGTCTGCTCGGCTCTGATCTTGGAGTTGACATGGGACAGCTGCAGCATGTAGGTGAGTATGTATGTTCATTTTTTTAAATCTCACACCACTTCTCTTATAACATACAGTATATGCTATTTACCCAAAGGAACTGTCAATGTGGCAATGCCCAGACTATTTACTGACCTGACCCATTAGGTGGTTTGCCATTCATACACTGTTAGGAGGTTACGAAAATTGTGCCAGGTGACAATTTACAATGAATACACTGTAGTCATAGGTTGCGCTAAATGGGTTAGCCCACCTGCTTAATATCTATCCAACAAAAATGCCATTATTTGCCAGCAAACCACCCTTGATAGTGGGGCAGTGGGTCACCGGGGCTTAAAATCCAAATCAAGTTTTCACATAAAAGTAAATATATCAGCTAGTGTACTGAAAAGCCCTTGGGACTGTATGCCGAAATACTATTATGAATAATGACCAAGAAACAAATGATGTGAGGTAAATTTGGCCGCAGGCCTTTGTTACTGGTATTTAATATAACAACCATATTTCTTTACCATATATATATACACCATAGGTAGATATAATACAACACATATCAGTTATTTATTTAAACAAACCAATCCATTTATCAACCCAGCCACTACGACTCGGGTTGGAATTAACGCCTTATTTACTAACACCCCTTGTTTAACAGAAAAACCAAGAGGGAGTACCACGTAATAATTCAGGCCGTGACAAGGGAGGGGGGGAGGGGAGTTCACAGGTAAGGTCTTCTGGAGAACTGGTCACAGGGGACTTGCTGGCACCCACCTAAATAGCCTTTTACCCTTCTAGAACCTTCCAAATTTACATGTGACCCTCTTTCTAACCTATCATTGGTGCCCAGCTACCTGAACCTTGACCTATCACCTTCTAGGGGGGGGGCGGGGTAAAGGTCCACTGCCCCAGAGAAATGATAACATTAGCTCACAGGTGTGCAAGCAGGGGGACCTAGAAACTCCCTTCTGCAACATTCCCAAGGGGTCAGGGGAGCTTAAAACAGCTCCCCTCCATTCTGTTTCTAACGCTCAAATGAGCAGACAGGTTCACTTTAAATGCAGCCATTAAGAAATGCCTGCGTACATATTCAGCCATCTTCTACAGCAGCCCTAGAGCAACAAAACCCAGGAAGCCGTACTAAGCAAATAACTTCAGCAAAGGAATCAACATATTGGCCTATTCCCTGCGGTGCAACACAATTGGTCAGAGAGGCTACCAAAGTTATTGGCTGTCTAATAGTGAAGAGTGGAAGACTAAAGATGGAAGGCCATTGCCAATGTCCTAACTAAATGTGGTATATGTCTATTATTAGAGCAGTGGTCACTAACAGGCCATGTCTTATGTATTACCTTGGGGGATGCAGACTAGAATACTGTAATCACTGAGCAGCAAATGATATCACCTGTGATGTATTTCAGTTATCTTGCAAACCTGGCCTGTTAGTGGGCCCTGTAGACAGGGTTGATGACCACTGTATTAAGAGTACCTTTGGTTTCAAGTGATGGGTGTTCCACTAAACATATGAGCAGACATCTCTGGGACTCATTCTTCATTACAAATTCAGTTGAGGGGAATCTCTTATAAAATTGCTACTGACTTCACAAATCTGCAGATCCTTAACCTAGTGGATATCTGTATATCTGAAAATACAATTTAAAGGTAGATGCAAAAAAAAATAAAAAATCAGTTACAGCAAGGTCTCATCCACACAGAGGTTAGTGCTAGCTGCAGCAATAATTCAGCGTATTCTTAAGGTTGGATTCACAGGTGGAAGTGGATAGTTGTGTGATGATCGATCCTCCATCCCTGACCACAGGTAATCCTTACATGTGCCATTGCATACGTAAACCTGCAAACAGCTGTGCCCGTTGTCAGGCTTTCATTGCTTTGCTGAGCAGACGCAACTATCCACTTCCACCTATGAATCCAGCCCTAGGTATACACTGGATTATTGCAACAGCTGGCACTGAAATCCCACGTGAATGAGGCCTAAAAGCTGCCCAATATGTACTGTATATTGTTGATAGTCCATAGACCTACACTGAGGAAAAAAAAAAGCAATAAGGCACAACCACTGTGCTGCAAAAGGTGATGAAACAAAGTACCGTATACACTCCAGTATAAGCCGACCCGAATATAAGCCGGGGCACTTAATTTTACCACAAAAAACTGTGAAAACGTATTGACTCGAGTATAAGCCTAGGGTGTCCATCTGCATGCCTCACTGTGTCCATGCCTCACTGTGTCCATGCCTCACTGTGTCCATGCCTCACTGTGTCCATGCCTAGACTGACATTTAACATTGGAGTCTATGGAAGGGGTGCCCAGCTTTGAAAAATTGGTGCTCCCCGGCCGTAGGTCGTAGAGAAGGAGTGAGGCTACGTGTGTGCAAAGTTTGGGGTCCAGGGGACCTATGGCCGGCCAGTACCGGGTCCCCAAAGTCCGGGAGATTAGGCGCAAAAAGGTGACTCGAGTATAAGCTGAGGGGGGCATTTTCAGCACCAAAAAATGTGCTGAAAAACTCGGCTTATACGGTAACTAAAACATGTAATAATGAGGGTAAAATCATTTATATCACGCTGATAACATTCATGTATACATAACAAAAAAAGAAAAACCCATAGGATAAAAACACGAAGCTGTCTGTAAGCAAACTGTACCCCCAACATTATTATACAACTCACAGCAAGTATATTATCATTCCACAATCGCTGCACAAAGGATAGGGAGAAAGAAATATATCTATCTTACCAGGTTTTTAAAAAGTGCAGCCAGTTCCTTAGTGAAGACAGAGAATTTCAGGAAAGCTGTCCCCAAGTCCGGGTCATCTCGGCAGACACAATTGCTTCCGAATTTTTCCAGTGCTTGTGTATACTGTTCTTCATTCTCAACGTGGGCTAAAGGGAAATAACATAAAAATGTATTAAACAAAGAACACATACAGCACTTCCAAAGTCTACTATAAAGGACTATGCAGCTGTTTATGGGTTGATGTAAGAGTATAATGGGGATCCAGATAAAGTAGATTTTGGAATGAACTGTACTTTGTGTTAATGGCTACTTTTAGACTCCATTCACACAGGGGCAACACGACTTCCAGCACGACTTTGGTAGGCAACTTGGACACGACTTGAGAATGAATCACAGCGCGACCTGAAGCTACTTACAAGGCAACTTCAAGTTGCCTCCAGGACAGGAGACATTTCAGTGGCCAATCAAACAAGAATCAGCTCTGTGGGAGGGGTTTGTCTGAGAAATGTAGGTTTTCTTCCTGGAAAGTTGCTTCTATTAAGACGGGGGATCCGACTTCTGAGCGACTTCCATTGAAATCAATGCGTACAGGTCGCCTAGCAGTTGCCTAGAAGTCGGATTGAAGTAGTACAGAAACCTTTTTTGAAGTCGGAGCGACTGCAGTAGTGTGCATTAAGACGGCTCCATTCACTTACATTGATTTTCTCATGCAGCGCAACTTGAGGCGACTAGGGGCGACTTGAAGTCGGATCCAAAGTTGCCCCTGTGTGAATGGGCTCTTAATCTTTTACAGAAGCAGGGTTTTGCCTTAGGTCTAAAGAAAATCTATACTACCATAAAAATCATAAGAAAAGAACTTGGACTACCGTCCCTGTCCAAATCTTTAGCAACCTTCCAGCAATGCTAACCAGTTTCAATGCACCAGTCATAGAGAAGCTTCTCGAACAGGGTTCCAGGAAACCTTAATGCCGCTTACACACGATCAGAAATTCCGACAAGAAAACCGTGGATTTTTTCTGACGGAATGTTGACTCAAACTTGTGTTGCATACACACGGTCTCACAAATCTTGTCAGAAATTCCGACCGTCAAGAACGTGGTGACGTACAAGACGTAGGACGAGCCGAGATCAATGAAGTTCAATAGGCAGTTCGGCTCTTCTGCTTGATTCTGAGCATGCGTGTTTTTTTGCGCGTCGGAATTGCAAACAGACAAGCGGATTTTCCGATGGAAACTTTTTCCGTCGGAAAAATAGAGAACCTGCTCTCAATCTTTTGTTGGCGATAATTCCGACAGAAAAAGTCCGATGGAACCTACACACGGTCAGAATTTCTGACAAAAAGCTTACATCGGAACTTTTTCTTGTCGAAATTTGGCTCTCCCAGAGGTAGCTCGATGAGCTAGGAGCAATTTTTAATTCTCATAAGCAATCACTGATACTATTTTTTATTTTTTTTGTTACTGCATCTGTAAGGGGATGTTATTGCTACTGATCACCAATGTAAGGTGGTCTCTTTTCAGTGACTGCCAAAGTAAGAAGCATTTACAATGACCACCAATGTAAGAATTATTCCCACTAACCACCAGTGTGAAGCCTCGTACACACGGGCGGTTTTCTCGGCAAGAACCGACAAGAAAACTGCTTGCAGAGCTTTCTTGGCGGAAAAAATGGCCGTGTGTACGAGGCTTTCAGGTTTCTCGTCAGGAAAACTGACCAGAATCTCGACGAAAAAAAAAAAGAAGACCTGCTTTTTTTTTTTCCCATCGGGCTTCTCCTCGGCCTGTTTCCCGACGAGAAACCCGAGTGTGTGTACACTTGCCTGTCGCCGTGGAAACTCGCGCATGCTCGAAATTACTTTGACGCATGCGCGGTAGCTTTCTAGGCATAGGTAGGGTGTAGCACGATGGCATCGAATGTGACGAGCGCACGCTCGTCGTAGTCGATGACGTCACCGCGTTCGTGCCATTCAAAAGAACGGCGGATCTTTTGAAAGGTACGTGTGTACACTCGGCCGGGACAAGATTCTTGTCAAGAATCTCGTCAGAAAAAACGAGGGGTTTTGTGTACAGGGCTTAAGAGGTCCCTTCTCCTATTGACCATCATTGTAAGGGGGAGAAAGTGTCACTGCTCAAGGACACTAATAATGAATATCTTCACCAAATTCGAAGCCACGGGTGCTGGCAATGCATAGGATAATGCAAAATGAAGTAAGGATTTCTGGACAGCCGCACTCCAAAACTTGTTGCTTTTATTGAAAATAAATCATTGTAAGGGGGGCCCTTATGCCAATGACTAGTACAAGCAGGTCCTTCTGCTGATTACCAATGTAAAAGGGGCCCTTCTGCCAATGACTAATATAATTGGGTCCTTTTCCTGTTGATCACCAATGTAAGGGAGGCCCTTCTGCCAATGACAAAAATATAAGCGGGTCCTTCTCCTGCTGATTACCAATGTAAGAGGCCCTTCTCCAGAGACCACCAAAGTAAACTGGCACTACACCACTGACCGAAAAAGTGAGACATCAGGGGTATGTTTAGATCCCTGATATTTCACCATTATTTTTTAAATAATAGTAAAAATAAACTACTGACTGACACCGTCCACTGCCCTACTGACACTATCCACACACCGTCCACTGCCCTACTGACATGTCCACTGCTCTATGCTCTACAGACTGACACAGCCCACTTTTAAAGTAGGCCAAGTTTTATATTTTTAGAGAGACTTTTTTTTTTATATTTTTCACATTTTCCGTACTATTTAGTTAGGCCTTGCTAATTTAAACAAAAAAAAAAGGGGGGGCACCGAACCCCGTGATCTTTGATCTCTTTCTCTTGTTCAGGTAGATCTCCACCTCTCAAAAGTTTTCAATCCCTACTCTAGATCATTACAATTTTAATGCTGGCTCTGTACTGTAATATGATTTAACAACTGGTGAATATGAAATAAAAAAAATGGTCATTCCCCTACACCTATTAATGTAGCATCAGGTTTTAAAATACTATAGATATCTGATGGAGCAATTGGGAAGCCTCGATAGCCAGGATATTCTGTTCTACAATCTCCAAATTTAGTATCATTTTGGTAAAAAACTCAGAAGATCAAAAATACTTTGAATGCTTAAAAACTGCCTCCAAGAAAATGTAAAAAAAAAAAAATTATGCTTGACCTTGATATTCTTGGGCCATGTATGCCAGTCGTACTTGCACCAACCCCATCAACTAGCACATTAGAAGCCCAAGAGAATGAAGCCAGGCACATATGGCTCAAATTTTGGACAATTCCGGCTGAATCAGCCAAACTTTGAGCCATAAGTGCCCCTTGCAAACACCAAGTTGACTAAGCTGGGTGGGAAAATTACCAGCTGAACAGTGACCAACTCCAATTAGAGTCACTGGTATTCTGAAAGCCATGGAAACTGCTAAACACAATGGAGAATACATTTACCCCACTGTTTAGTGTGGATGGGGAAACTGATTGACCTCTCTTGCTCAGCTGAATGACAGCAATAGAGATTTATACAGCCAGCCTTACATCAACATAAGATTTTTTTTTTTAAGCAATAACAAAAATAAAAAAAAAAATCAAGAATGAGGACACTAAATAAGGAGAATGTGCAATCAATTTAGGCCCTGGTTCACACTGGTGCGTTTTGACATGCGATTTGGCATGTCAAAGCGGCGATATTTGCCGCAAATTGCCGGCAGTGGCACCGTCCTAATCGGTGCCACATCGCATCTGCGGCGCTGCACCGATTTCAAAAAGTCGTTTCTGTACTACTTTTTGCGATTTCGGCCGCGATTTACATTGACATCTGTGAAGAAACCTGCAAAGTCTTTGTAATCGCGGCTGAAATCGGGACCGCCAGCGAGAGTGAAATCGTGCGAGTTCAGCTGAACTCGCACGGCTTCACTCCCGCAGCCCAGTGTGAACCTGGGCTTATGCTTATTTCTGAGGCTATGTCTGTCTAAAAGTGAACTGCTATGCTTATTTTCAGAGCTTTTATAACAGACACAATAGAATACATTTTTTATGATGATTATTTTACTTGACAGAGGAAATGGCAGGCAACAGATTTATCCGAGTTTCCCATTTTAGAACCGTTGTTATGTACTTAATCTGAAGCAGCAAAGATTTTGACACTTTTCCCTACTGCTATGCACAGTTCCTAAGAAAGTCCATAGTTTGGACCTACATTATTCCTTTGCAGTTCCATTGCCCCACAACAAATTAAAGACGTTACTAAGCTTTCCTACCAAACAGCAGCATCTTTGGGGTGGTTTAGGAGCGCTGCATTTAGCGCTTCCAAAACGCCCTGCCTATTAGTACAGAACTACAGAAACTACTTTTTGAAATCGGTGCAGCGCCGCAGATGCGGCGTCGCACCGATTAGGACGGTGCCATTGCCGGCAAATACCGCCGATTTGACAAGTCAAATCGCATGTCAAAACTCACCAGTGTGAACCAGGGCTCAATGATATAATTAACAGACCAATAAGGAGCAAAAAAATACTCATTTATGTTACATACACTTTAACCAAGCACCTGCATATGCATGTAGTAACGTCTTCAGCATATTAAAAGGATCAGTAAAAGGAAAAAAACCAAACAAACATGTTATACTCACCTCCACTGTGCAGCTCGTTTTGCACACAGTGGCCCCGATCCTGGTCTTCTGGGGTCCCTCAGCGGCAGTCTCTGCTCCTCCCCGCAAGGACTCGACACCTTCATGCGAGCGAGCTCGCATGGTGTGGAGTTATTGCGGGCGTGCTCCCGTGATACAGCGGCAGCCATAGCCGCCGACTGCATCACTCGGCCCCACCCCCAGCGCGTCGCATCATTGGATGTGATTGACAGCAGCGCCAGCCAATGGATGCGCTGCTTTCAATCCATCCAGTGTAGCCAATCGACGGCCAGGCTGAGAACCGAGGAGGATGACGGGGACGAGCGCGGGACTTTCGAGGGGTAAGGCAGGTAAAACGGGGGCTCGGTACTGTCGGATGTTTTTTCACCTTAATGCATAGGATGCATTAAGGTGAAAAAACATTTACCTTTACAACCCCTTTAAAGGGTCAATGTAAGTTTTTTTAAATAAATACTAAAATTATGTACTGTATACCGTAATTAAGACTATACCAAGGATGCATATTTTTCTGAAAAGGTGCCACGTGTTCCAATCTCTGAAAGTCACACATTTAGGTTAGAAAAAAAAAAATATATCCCAGAGATGATCCAGAGTAAGGCAAAAAATCCTTATGAAACCGGGTATGACTTTTTTCAGCAGGGAAAACAATTCCTTTCTGATCCTTAAAGCTCGGATAATGTGGATTTGGAGCTCTGACTTTGTAATCTGCACGTCTGAGTCAGTGCCAGCTAGGCAACTGCCATTTTTATAAAGACGACAGCCTCTATTTTTCCCCTTGGCATGGGTTTTCACATTGAGGCATTTCACAAAAGCATACAAAATTGCACATATGACATTTTTTGCTTATTTGAATGGGCTGTCCTACGCAAGACAAAGTCGCTCATACACATTTGAGGGCGGAGCTTCACTTAATTTTTTTAATTTACACTTTTGGGGTTTGTTATTAACAATGAATGGCAACGCAAGTGCATCCCCCATTCTTTCACGCATTTTATAAACTGCCCAATTTCGTGCATGTTAACAAAACGCTAAGGGCCAGTTCACACCACAAAAACACACTCCAGACCTGTTCCGGACGCGTTTCTGCATGCATGATTTTAATGCGTTTGAGGAGTTCCGGTGCGTTTTTTTATGCGTTTCCGGGTGCATTCCAGGTGTTTTTTTTCTTCTCTCTTCCTGTTTTTTTCCCACTATACTAGGGTCCAGTACGTTTTTGATGCGTTCCAGTGCATTTTTGATGGGTTTTACTGCGTTCCAGTTCAGGAAAAATGCACCATGCTCTACTTTTTTTTTCTGGAACTGAAAAGCCCTGGAACTGACCACACTGGTGTGAACTATGCCATTGGAAACCATATAACCTACTTTCTTTTTCATGCATTTTTGATGCAGAACAAAAACATACTGGACTGCATGTGGTGTGGACTGGCCCTAAGAGGTTGATTTGCTAAAATTGGAGAGTGCGCCATTGATTTCTATGAAGAGCTGCACCACATTTTGCACTCTCCAGTTTTGGTAAATCAATCCCTAAAGCCTGGTGCACACTAACCTTTTTTTTTTATTTTCATTCAACCCAGCAGGTTGAACGATATAATATTATATATATATATATAAACAGCTCAGTTAGTATAGCGATCTCCTTCGCTGAGCTGTTGTGTTCTGACAGGGGGACGCGCCCACCCCCGCCAGAACACTTCGGGAGCTGGTTGGCTACTGGACCAGCATGCAAGTCTTACAGAACCCGGCCAAAGGGTCAGACCGACTGACATACACACGTCCGCTTCCCCAACATTTCTGCCTGGTTGTATGGGGCTTAAAGCCTCATGCACACTGGATGTTTTTACAGCTGCTGTTTTTGGCTTCTGGCATTTTTTTCTACAGCCAGTAAATTCCCCAGCATGTTATCCTGTGTGTTCATGCACACATAGGTTTTAATCAGCGTTTTTTGGCTAGGACCTTTTCTTGTCTGGAAAAAAAACCCCAGAACTTGTGGGTTCTGAGATGAGATGAGTTTTTGAGCTGTAAAAACACTCAATCTTAAAAAAAAAAAAAAAAAAAAAAACACACAGAAAAATGCAGCTATTCTGCATTTATGAGCGTTTTAAGCCATAAGCTTTTGTGGGAGTATAGCTTTTTTTTTGTTTGCAAAAGCCAATGCAAAAACGCTGCAAAACTCGCTTTTTCAACGCAACAGTCTACAGCAAAAGCTACTGCCGTTTTTATAACGTCAAGTGTGCATGAGGCCTAGTGCGACTGCAGGTTAGTGGATCTGTAGCTTGGCTGCAAGGCATAGCTCTTGACATAAGCGTGCAAGTATGTCTTCCTTGCACAAAGATGTACAAGCCGAAGTACAAAATACTGGAGATGTGCAGAGAAAAGGAGTAGAAAAAAAAACACATAATTTTTTTCTTTTTAACTCTCCCTTAAATAAGAGAACTGTGTGAATGTGGTAGAAACATCAGAA
This sequence comes from Rana muscosa, assembly GCA_029206835.1. Lineage (NCBI taxonomy): Eukaryota > Metazoa > Chordata > Amphibia > Anura > Ranidae > Rana > Rana muscosa. The sequence goes on along the minus strand of CM055122.1, from coordinate 874,111,831 downwards.
TACATCTAGTTTAGGAAGAAGCTGGTTAGTGTAATAGTATGTGTTGGAATTGTTGGATTGCACCGTCATTGACAGCCTGACAACTCTAGTCAGAGAGGAACCTGTATGATCATGCTTGTTATGTGTTTGAGGAAACACCATTTAAATCTGAGCTCCAGAAAGAGAAAAAGCCCTCCCCGCACTCCAGCCCCCCATACCCAATAGATCTTATTTTATTTTAGGGAACTAACATAAATTACCTGCACAAAAGCCTCATAAAATAAAATAAACACCCTTTACCTTCCCTGATTAAAGTGGTAGTAAACCCAAATTTAGATTTTTACCTACAGGTAAGCTTATAATAAAGCTTACCTCTAGGTAAAATTAATATCTCCTAAGCGTGCATCGTTTAGGAGATATTCTAGCGAACATCAGCCGGTGACGTTATCCTTCAATGAGCTGTGTGCCGTGGCCGAGATTCCCAAACACCCGGAAGGAAGACCGGGTTGGGTGGAAGCCTCTGCAGCAGTGACAGCTCGCCACTGGAGGGCTTCGTATTAAGGTAAGTCTTTCATAATGTGCAAGTATGTGGTGCATACTAGCACATTATGATATTGCCTTGCAGGAGAAAACGATTTTTTTCCTGTTCCAAAAGTTTACTACTGTTTTAAGGCAAATCTGCCTTCATTTGTGTCTTACATGCTACCCCTCCAAGACACTGCAGCTCACATTAGGAGGGTTTCAGCAGCAGAGGCAGTGCTGTCAATCCAGAAATCAGTGGGCGGGGCTAGGTGTGGTCAGGTGCTGATTGACAAGCTAAAGGCTTGTGAATTAGCAGTGATAAATCTGATCGCCATGCCCCCCTGCAATATTTTTTCATTTCACGGTAGTGTAAGCATACACAGCCCACATGAGCGTGACAAATTGAGCAGCAGTGCAGCATCTTCATCACCCCATCACAGAAAGTTGCATTAGGTGGACTTCACTAGCAAACCAAGTCAGTATTTGGGGGACTTTGCTGGGAGACTACGAGAAAACTAAATGCACTTTAAAAAAATAAAATAAAAATGCTTCACGATTTTACTACACGGTCACTTAGACAAATCTTTAATATTTAAAGATACCAGCATAGTTTTAAGTGGCGAGTGTCATGCCAGCATCTTAAATTGCCCATGAAGAATATGATTAATTTATGAATTTGCATCACTCAGTTGGATGTCTGGGTATTGACACATCTCTGACACACGTAACCGCTTGAATAAATGATCGTGATTGGCGAGGCCATGCTATTTTTACAGTGGAGTAGTAGTGAAATGAGCATGTCTCCAGGGTCCCAGGAGAGAACAAGTGCAGGAAGAAATACCAAGGGCAATGAATGTAGAATCCATTAAAAGGAAAATAATTATAAATAATAAAACCATGGGCTTTGGGTTCACCACGTAAACTTTGGGTTTAAAATCAGACAAATACTATACATCAAATGAAAAAGGTATTCAAAATCTTTGGTTCTTGTCACATTAGTAATACTGTGGCTAGTAAGAAAATGCTAATGGCAGAATCGCTATGCAGGGCAGTGAAACACTCATTCGCTTGTATATGTCACTCCTTTGCCCGTTGGATAAGTGAGGCATCGCTCTCTCTCTCTCTCGGACGACTTAATACATGGATCAAAATGCAGCTGGTTCAGCATGAGCCAACCAAATATGGATCCATGTATGGGCATTATCGATAGGCTGGTTGTACAAGTCTGTCTGGTTTTTCCCAAACGGTTAGTGCCACCAGCTACAGCCGGCAGGGAACACTTCCCCCTGGGAGAACGTAATAACATTGCAAGAGGGATTCCTCCAACACTGACTGTGTTGATGGGAAAATCAAGCTAGTTTCTTTTCTTCCACCCATGGTGGAAGGAAAGAAAATGGCACAATAGACAGTGCGGCCTGCTAGTTAGCAGATTTTTGTCAGAGAGGGAGCAATGCCAGTTAGTTAAGGAACACCACATTCCAGCAGGTGAGTGTTTTAGCCTGCACCTTTTGGCACTCCCGTCACTGGAGAGCCGCTAGTTTAACAACATCCCTACAATATGTTTTCTTTAAAAGCAGCAACATCTTGAGTAGTAAAGCCTGTGTCCTGCCAGCAAGCTGCAAAGGAGGACACTTGCTTCTAACTGCTCATATACATATGTGGGAGTCATCCATCTTACTGAATAAGTGTATTACAGTCCAGCCAGACGTGTCGTTCCATCAGCTGTCCATCTATAATAGAGAAGCCACAATCTTTTTAATAAAAATTGTGTTTTAAAAGATACACTTAAAGCGGAGGTGCCGCAGAAAAAAAAATATTAAAAGCCAGCAGCTGCAAATACAGCAGCTGCTGACTTTTAATATATGGACACTTACCTGTCCTGGAGTCCAGCAACGTCCGCAGCAGAGGACGAGCAATCGCTCGTCACTCTGCTGCCCCCACCGCCATCCTCGGTGAGGGAACCATGAAGTGAAGCCTTGCGGCTTCATGCACGGTTCCCTACGGCGCATGCGCGAGTCGCGCTGCGCCGTTCTGAGTGGTCCCCTGTGTTGTGGGAGCCAAGTCTCTCCCAGAACACAACGGGGAATCTGCGGGAAGTGACGTGCTTCCTGCAGATTTCCCGAAGAGAGGACTCCCGAAAGTGGGTGCAAATACCTGTCTTAGACAGGTATCTGCATCCCCCTCCCCCCTGAAAGGTGTCAATTGTGACACCGGAGGGGGGGAGGGTTCTGATCAGCGGAAGTTCCACTTTAGGGTGGAGCTCCGCTTTAAGCTGCTCTGCAACATTTAGCTTTTTCTAAGGCACTTTATTTAAAATAGAATGTATACAGTTTATCCATATATTTTCTTATGTTCAGGACTAAAGAAACAAAATATGCTCATACATAATATCCATTTCCTTTGTTTTGGTAAATATAAAAGTAATGCATATGTACATTTCATACTACTATTTATAGCCAGCAAGTGGCGCTGTAGGCTCCTTTTGCCATGTTTTTCCTTTCTAATAACTGTTTACTGTAAAATCCTATCAAGCTCAAATGACAGGCACAGCCGAATAAGGCTTGGTTCACATGTCCGGCTGCGGTTTTCTGTGTTTTTAAAAAGGAGTCGGGTTCAGTTTTGTTCACCAGTTCCTGCATGATTCAGGTGCAAATTTTTACTTGAAATCACACCCGAACTGGACTGAAAAACTCACAGGACTCTTTTTAAAAATGGACCGTGGCCGGCTGCAGATATGTGAACTGGTTCCATAGAGAAGGCTACCAGTTCACGTTATGCAAATTGGATGCAATAAACGCATCAAATTCACATATATGTGAACCAAGCCTAAAGTCACAGGAGTGAACCAGCCTTCTTTCCTCTATAGACTCAGACGTTCAGTTAGAAAGTCACCTTGAGAGTAAACCACCACTTCTGTGCTTTATTCTTTAGGGCTCATTCACATGGGCCTCTAAAAAGCCACATTTACATGTGTAAGGCATAGTTTTTTAGGCATCTAAATGTAGCACTATAGGAGTCAAGGAGGCCACATCTACAAAAGAATGTGTGCGCTGCATTTAGGTGGGAGAATCTGTCCACAGAACAACTATTCGTCATGCATTCCACAAATCTGGCCTTTATGGAAGAGTGGCAAGAAAAAAGCCATTGTTGAAAGAAAGCCATAAGAAGTCCCGTTTGCGAGAAGCCATGTAGGGGACACAAACATGTGGAAGAAGGTGCTCTGGTCAGATAAGACCAAAAATGAACTTTTTGGCCGAAAAGCAAAACGCTTTGTGTGGCGGAAAACTAACACTTCACATCACCCTGAACATAACATCCCCAGCATGAAACATTGTGGGGGGAACCATCATGTTGTGGTGATGCTTTTCTTCAGCAGGGAAGCTGGTCAGAGTTGATGGGAAGATGGATGGAGCCAAATACAGGGCAAGAAAGCCGGTTAGAGTCTGCAAATGACTTGGGACTAGGAGCAGAGATTCACCCTCCATCAGGACAACGACCCTAAACATACAGCCAGAGCTACAATGGAATGGTTTAGATCAAAACAAATTCATGTGTTAGAATGGCCCAGTCAAAGTTCAGGCCTAAACCCAATTGAGAATTTGTGGCAAGATTTTAAAATTGCTGTTCAACTGCTCTCCATCCAATCTGACAGAGCTTGATCTATTTTGCAAAGAAGAATGGGCAAAAATGTCACTCTATATATGTGCAAAGCTGGTAGAGACATCCCCAAAAAGACTTGCAGCTGTAATTGCAGCGAAAGGTGGTCCTACAAAGTATTGACTCGGGGGGGGGGGTCGAATACAAATGCACGCCACACTTTTCACTTATTTGTAAAAATAAATATTGAAAACCATTTCTCATTTTCCTTCCACTTCACAATTATGTGCCACTTTGTGTCGGTCTATCACATAAAATCCCAATAAAATACATTTACCTTTTTTGGTTGTAACATGACAAAATGTGGAAAATTTCAAGGGGTATGAATACTTTTTCAAGGTACTGCAAGCCTTATTATAGGCTTACCTATAGGTAAAAATCAACCAAGGGAGTTTACTTTCACTTTAAAATAAAAAAATACACACATACACACACATATATACGGCATCTTAAATCAATGTAAAAATATATGAACATTAAAATTAAATAAAACCCCTAAGAGCCGGTTCACACAGGGGCGTCCTGGGATCCGACTTCAAGTCGCGCGGTTTAGAAAAGTAATGGAAGTGAACGGAGCCGTCTTAATGCACACTACTGCAGCTGCTCCGACTTCAGAAAAGGTTCCTGTACGACTTCAATCCGACTTCTAGGTGACTTGTACCCATTGATTTCAAAGGAAGTTGCCTCCAAGTTGGATCCCCTGTCTTAACTGAAGCAACTTTCCAGGAAGTAAAAATAGTTTTCCAGGCAAACCCCTCCCTCCCTCCCACAGAGCTGATTATTGTTTGATTGGCCACTGGAAAGTCGCCTGTCCTGGAGGCAACTAGAAGTTGCCTTGTAAGTTGCCTGGAGTCGCGATGTGATTCATGCTCAAGTCGTGTCCAAGTTGCCTCCCAAAGTCACGCTGGAAGTTGTGTTGCCCCTGTGTGAACCGGCTCTAAGCCATTATAGTCTTTCTTTCAGAACCACAGTTATTGGGACAGGGCAGGGATGTTGACAACAACAAAACCCAACAGAGTAGGATTCTGCCTTGAGTTTTTTTTTTAAAAAAGTGCTTGTTTGAATTGTCTCGTACTCCAAAACATCCATAATGAATGTTAGCATTACTGCATGTCGTAATGTTCAACATATCGTATTTACAATGCAAATCTAACCTGCTTATCTTATGCGCATCAGCACCTCCGGGTCCCAGCCATGCCTCTTGCATTCACACTACATTGACTTTTCCAATTATGCCAAATCCTCATCCGTGATCTGGCCAAGCTTAATAAGACCATTAGGAGTAAGGCAGCTTCTGATTTAAGAAAATGATCTGATGTTTTCAGAGGCCATTGGTTTACAGTGTTAACATGTACACAGCTCTGAGCTGATCGTGTACAGTAGGAACAGTCAGTAGAGTAAGCATTTTAATGAGGCAATTATCTGGGCACATGCTGAAAACGAAGTGTTGGCAGTTCAACGTGCCATAGAATGACATCAGATTGTGTCACCTGTGAGATGTATAATGTAATAAGGCAGGATGGAGGTCAGGACTGTTGGAGGGGACTCAATATACAGATTTCTATGAATCTGGATGAGAGTGGTAAGCAGAAGGATGCCTGGAGCAGAAGATAATGACAGATTAGGAGTGAACTGTCTAGACAGTGAGGGGGAGCAGCGCACCCTGCGCTCTTACCAATCAGCGCATTTTTCTTAAAATACCTTGTGAAATCACATCTACTGAATGAAGATTTATGTTTTTTTAAAGAAGGACTCTGCTACAACTTAACACACTAATTCCCAGGGATCCAACAGTAACAAAAAAAAAAATGGAGACGTTAACAGACATATGATGATGATGTCAGCGAGATCAGACAATGATTGTATGCCTTTATACACTCACCAACCTCTCCAGACATAAAACTTCTGAGATGTAGGCGAGAGTAGGCAGCGTGAATTTTTCCTCTCCACCCCGTGTGACCAAACTAGTCAGACACAAGGGTTCTCTGGCAGTGTTCCTCATTCATGTGCATATACCTTTATATTTGGCCAAACTGAACATGCATCTTAAAAGTTAACCTGTGACCAGATTACGCACAGAGGGGAAATTAAAGCTACCCGTGCCACTATAATGGCACAGAAAAAGGGCATGCGTTACAAGTGTCAAATTAACAAAGCAGATAGACCTGTTTCTGATTTATCCATCGGTCTCTATGCAGTGCCTGGAACAGACAGCATAGAAAAAAAGGAACATACCGGTCCCAATTAATAAAGGGGCTTGTGCCCCCTTCTAATTTAGGAACAGGATCTGCTCTGTTTTATAAGTTGAGAAGAGTGGGGCAAACCTTATGCCCGACCAACTCTTTGTTAGAACTCCTATGCATTTATATATTCTTAACAAGCAGTTAAATTGCTTAAAAAAGGGCCTCAATTCACCTCAGTAGCTATAGGCATTTTGGAAAAATGCATCTTCTGGGTTCACAGCAGAAGCAATGAAGGTCTTTTGCTATTACTTTCTATTGCACCAAAATATTGGCAGCCTGCCAGCCCTCTAAGGTAAACACACAGCAGGTGTTACTAATGCCCCGTACACACGACCTGAAAATGGGACGACAGATCGTCCGACTTGTTTCGCTTACTAGAAATGGACCACCACCATGTAGTTTTGCACACCAGAAAATGTGCTGCATGTCCCGATGTGTTTGTTTTGCCATTAAAAAGTGGGAGTAAACTCCCATGTATGATTTTTTTTTTTTTTACCTATGGCTTACCTATAAGTACTGTAAGCATCTCCTAAATATGCACCGTTTAGGAGATTTTTTCTTTAGATTCAGCCAGTGACGTTCCTTTAGAGCCGTGCCGTAAACAGTGACTCCCACGTGAATGGGTGGGAGTTACATCATCGCCTGCTCAGCTATTCATATTGCCGAAGCCCACGAAACCGGAACAAAGACTGGGTGAAGATGGAAGTGCATTCAGCGGTGGCAGTGTGCCGCTGGAGGACTTCGTTTTCAGGCAAGTCTGTCATAATGTGCTAGTATGCAATTTTTTTATGCGATTTACTACCGCTTTAAGAATTATTGGCAATCCCGCGCATCTGCTAAAGAGCAGCACATTTTGCCTGCGGGTCGGGGAACACATACGATTAGCACATTTTCTCCGACCTGCATATGTATGAACTTATCCTAGGGGTCCTCCTGCTTCTACTTTATTAATTTGGGGGATCTGTGCGTTCTCTCTGCCTCTGCTTCTTAAATATTCCTCCAACAGTCATTAGTTCACCGGTCATCAGGTGGGCAGCTCTGCCATGAGGAAACTAAGCCCTGCCTCTACCAAGAAGCTGTCTCCACAGAGACTCATAATGGACCAAGGCATGGTAGGTCAGCAATGGAGAAGAGATGGGCTGCCGCAGGGCCATATGTATTACTGGTGGCTAGTCCTTTGTTCTCTGCTACAATTTTGGCCATCGCTTCCACAATCCAAGTTCTTGTTAAACCATTTCCTAGAAAATCACTAAAGGTGTTGTTTGAAGCTTTACCGTTTTAGCCTTATGATCTGTCACAATACAAGGTCTGGCCCTCCGGGCCCAAGTTGCATTAGTAATTCAGGAAACATTTAATCTTTCATATACCAGAGATCAGAGTCATTGCAGCCCAGAGTCCACAAATTCTGCTCTCAGACTAAGAATTTAGACCTCTGACAATTCCTCGGAGTGCTTTTTTATGTAATTGCTGAGCGAGGCTGAAATTGGAGCTGTGAAATCCTGATTGAATACTCCACCGCCACCTCTACCTTAGCATTATAGGGGGCAAGAGGCTTGTCCTCCTCAGCCCAGGATCAAAGGCTCCTGACAAGTAGGAACACTCTAGTAAATCAAAGCCTCTTCTAATTGATTTCGCTGCAAACCACATATCATATGTTCTCTAAAGGTGACTTCTGTTAGTTCACGTAATCTACAGAGTTATCTACCATGTGACTGATTTTTTCTTAGCTTGCATCAATTGCCCCTGACGTGATCTAGATAATGGATCTGTGCGGTTAACCATTTCAATACCCGTGTCTTACCGTAAACCCTGTGATAAAGGACTTAAATACATGAATGCAAACACCCTGGTTTCTCAGCCCAAGTGGATGTCAGCCAAAGGCTTGGACATTCAATTTTTACTTCTGTCTGCTTCTGACCCACTTTTGCTAAAAGAGATGTGCACACAGGCATAGGAATGCATCTCTGAAGACAGATCTTGATACCGGATGATCAGTCACATGTTAGGACATATGCAACAGCCAACATTTAACTCTACGGTGATCTGAGGTTGTATGAATAGTGTTACTAAACCCACATAAGAAAAAAAAAACACTACCATTAAATGTTGTATTACATGCGGTTCATACTCACTCAGTGACTGTGGGATTCGTTTTCTGTATTCTGCAAAAAAACCTGGTTGATCCTGTGCTCTCTATTTCCACCTTCTGTCCATGTCCCCAGTTCAGCTAGGGATTTTGCAGCTGTGGTGGCACCTCTCTGCACATGCTCAGTTTTCAATGAGTTTCTATGCCACGCATTCCCTCCCGATCACATCTAAACAGCCCATGTGACTATAGAGTCACACATGTGGGCATATATACAGTGGTAAATGACAGCCCACTCCCTCCTACATGCCCACTAACCAGCTAAACTAAACACAATGGGGGCGAGATATTACATATAGATTAATAAGGGCTTCACAACCCTCTCATTCTAAGACACAGGCTGGAGGGGCGTGACACAGCCTGTGACTGGCAGAAATCAACCCAAACTTACTGCCAAAAAATAAAAAAAGATTCAATTTCAAATATATATGTGTATACCAATTTAAAACAGTTTACTGATATTTTTATTCTGTATTCCAAAGGCTGTTTTTTTATTTTGAACATGTGACCAGCAGCAGAGGACTAGAAGCTTCTCCTGCTTCTGTTTCCTTGCAGACAGGCTGTGAAAGATCTTGGTCACATGACAGCTGTATATCGATTGGGAAAAAGGCACTAAAAAGGTATTTAAAATAATTACAGTGCCATCATCCATATACAGAAGTAGAAGGGACAATGTAAATGAAACAGTATGTGTTCAGCATCACTTTAAGGCAGTGGTCTCAAAGTACCGGCCCGCGGGCCATTTGCGGCCTGCGGACTGGTTATAAATGGCCCGCAGCGGCAGGCAGGGCCGTCTTTACCGCTGAAAATCCCCAAACAAGGGGCGCACGCACAGTGCAACAGTCAGTGCTGCAATTTTCGATCGAGGAGCGGGTCGCGGGTGGGCGGGGCCTTGAGCTCCACTGATGCTCTGGCCCCGCCCCTTGCTATGCGCGCACACCCCACACCTGATCTGAGGAGCGGATGAGGAGGGAGACCACAGCGCGGAGTGCAGGAGCTTGGTGAAGAATTGATCGGAGGCTGGAGCTGAGCTTGCCAGGACAAGGTAAGTAAGGTCTTCTTTCTCCTGCTCCCTATCCCCATGCCATGCCATGGCCCATCTGCAAAATAGAAGTTTTAAAAACACTGACCAGACCTGAAGTCCAGGCTGAGCGAGGCCTAAGAGCACACAGCACATAATTTACAGCACATGGCATACTAATTTAATGTGTTTGTATTTGTATGACGTATGTGTTTTGTATGATGTCAGCAAAAGCATTTTTAAACCAGCACTGATGTCAGCAAAATGCATTATTGCAGCCATTGTCACATCACACATTCACATGTATGCGTTTTGGCGGCCCACATTTGCGCAGGCACAGCAGCCCATTCATTTAAATGGTCTGCCATGTATGCGTTTCCTGCAAAAAAAAAAAAGGTGCATGCTTCATGTAATAGGCTGCGCACAACAATGCCCATCAAGCAATGAAATACAGCACTGTCTGTCTATTCTGCATTTGCACCATGTGACTTATCTGCAGTTCCTGCACCGGCAAACATGCTGCATTTTTAGATCTTTAGGTCACGCTTTTAAAAATACAGTGCGTTTGTGTGTGCAGGAACTGCAGGTAAGTCGCATGGTGCAAAAGAAGAATGGATTTCAAGGCCACTGCATTTTTAAAATGCTGCATGCACCTTTTTTTCTGCAGGAAATGCAGGCATGGCAGCCTATTCAAATGAATGGGCTGCTGTGCCTGCGCAAATGTGGGCCGCCAAAACGCATACATGTGTGATGTGACAATGGCTGCAATAATGCATTTTGCTGACATTGGTGCTGGTTTAATAATGCATTTTGCTGACATTGGTGCTGGTTTAATAATGCATTTTGCTGACATCGGTACTGGTTTAATAATGCATTTTGCTGACATCGGTGCTGGTTTAATAATGCATTTTGCTGACATCAGTGCTGGTTTAATAATGCGTTTTGCTGACATCGGTGCTGGTTTAATAATGCATTTTTCTGACATCGGTGCTGGTGTAATAATGCATTTTGCTGACATCGGTGCTGGTTTAATAACTGCCAAGCATCTGGCAGTAAGCAGTGACTGGAGCAAGTAGTAAATACAACTGTATAAAGTTTATTGTTTTTGAAGTTTGAAAGTTTGCATGCGGCCCCCATGGGATATGAAAAGTTGTCATGTGGCCCTCAGGTAATTTGAGTTTGAGACGCCTGCTGTAAGGGCTCCACATTATGTCTTTGCATAGGCAAGTGTGCATACAGAGTAATAAAAGATATTGTGAGTTGGTGAATTCTATATGGCACACTGCAAAACAACAAAAACTACCTAGCGCATTACAGTTATACAATTTTATTCATAAAATACGGATGAGACTGCCTCCAGATCCACACTGCTCAACTACAGGGGGACCCGGGTTACGAACAAGATAGGGACTGTAGGTTTGTTCTTAAGCCGAATTTGTTTGCAAGTCGGAACAGCAGCGGAGGAAAGAGCGGTTATCTGCAGGCTTCACTAGGCCGGACCAGGCCGCGACGGGCGGTTTTAGCGGCCCGGCAGGTCACCAGACCGTACCAGGCCTGTGGATGGGCAGGCAGGGTGACGAGGGGGGCCCCTTGACTCGCAGCCAGGCCAGGAACGGCTCACTCCAGCAAGGCACAGGCCAGGAAGATGGCTGCGGCCGCGGGCGTGCGGGATCGCCGCAATACAGGCACAGGACACAGCAGGGTATGGAGAGGAACAGGCAAGCAGGTAATTAGGTTGTTTTTCAGCGTTTATGTGCACGGATGGCTAAGGATGGAGTGAAGGATTCTTGGAGCTCCTCACGAACACCCCGTTCGTGAGTAGGAGTCGTTCGCACCTCGGATGTTCGTAACTCGGGGACCCCCTGTAGTGACATGGGAAGGCCTTTCAGCCGCCAATGCAGCTTACACATTTCAAGCGGCAAGGCCATTTCAGAGCCAGTGGCTCTGAAGAAGAGGGCTTGCCCCTCAAAACGCGTAAGCAACATGTAATACAATACAGTTTAAGTTTGTTTATTCTGCAGATACCAGCACCATCAAAGAGACCGCACTGGAAAGGAGATCTGAGGATCTTTCGCCAGTTTATCATTGTAGCAAGGGGAAGAAATATTTTTTGTGTGTTTTGTTGAAATCAACAGTGTGTGACGCAGCCAGCTTGTCTGCCTAATTAGCCAATGAGTTCCTGTGCCCTGCAGCATGGTGTCCTGTGGCTTAATAGGGCCAGACGTGCCGGCACCAGGCGTTGTGTGCTAGTTTTAGCTGAATTCAAAAGTACAATTTAATTTCCCTATGCTGGCAGAAAGAGTGTCAGTCTTTTTCTGAGCTTTCCCCAGTGATGGAGACGGGGCAACTTTTGTCTGCCGGCTCCACTGGAAGGAGACTAGAAGGTGCTTAGAACTGCCGAGTCTGATGGTTCAGTATGAATGGTGTGCTACTTCCTGAATCCTGGGACTGCTGGGACATATGGTCCTGTATTGTCTGTGCTGCTTTCCAGACACTGGAAGCCCCCTTTCCCCCCCCCCCCCACTTTGTAGATCCTTTTCTGCAGGAGCCATGTGCTGCCAGAACCTGTGACGACCCAGGATTTTTGTGTGCCCAGATCGCTCCTCAGATTGCTCTGCCTGCTACCTCTGCTGTGTGCCAAGAGCCCTCCTCGGATTGTCCTACCTGAATCCCCTGATCCCGAGACCCCCACATCAACTATTTTCCTGTGCCCTGTCTGTGCTGAGGACTTGCATCCCTTTTGTGTCAACCCTGTTCGGCCTATATGCTGAGGACTACTCCCCTGTGCCCTGCCTGTGCTGAGAGCTTGCATCTGTTGTGCCAATCCTGTTCTGCCCGTGTGCCAAGGACTTAATTTCCTGGCATACTGAACACTGCGCTGCCCTGTTTGTCCAATGCACTAATACCCCTTTGCTGTCCCCTATTGCCACCCTGAGGATCCCTCTTTGTTGCTGTTCATTCTGTGGACTGGTTCCTATTGCCTATACCCCAAGTCACCCAATAAAAAGCACCCACACGTCAGGTTTCATGTGATCTCTCTCTCTCTGCGCTCCTAGTTTGTCACAAATCTACAACTTCAGACTATCATATGTTTACCTCGCTCTTAGCATTTATGCTGGTCTAGGACGTGAGACTGTATCATTGTCAATTCAATCTTGATGTTATTGTTGGATTCTATTACCTCCCAACAGCTTGACATTGTACAATCGAATTGTTTTGTATCCCTTCTTTTCCATTGAAGGTGAATAAAAACGTTTGAAAACAGAAAACGTGCAAGGTCTTCCCATGTCACCAGTTGAGATATGTGAATCTGGTGGCAGCCTAATCTATATTTTTTTGATACACCTGCATTTGTGAGTATATCACTTGTTTTACCTATTTAATTAAAATGTATAGCGGTAATACGCTAGGTTGGTGCTTTGGTCTTTGTTGTTTTTTGGTGTTGCATGGAAAGGATGCCCACAGTCCTGAGAGGACAGCAAGGCAATACTGCGCTAATATTTGTGAGCCAGAGAAGCAGACAGCACCTTAAGCTCTAAAAGCACCATGCTTGTGTGCAAGAGATTGTTCTCAAGTCCTGTACACATGGCCGGGAATCCCGTCTATTTGAAAGACGTCGGTTTTCCTGACAAGCTTGCCTTGCAAAGCCGTGTATACACACGGCCACTCAAAAAAACAGCCGTTCTTTTGAATGACAAGAACGTGGTGACGTCAACGACTACGACGAGCCGGCGTCTCGTCACATTCGGCATCCCATCACAGATTGTTCCGGAAGGAACAATCCATCGCCGCCATCTTGCTACACCCCACACTAGCGTTGTATGCTACCGCGCATGTGTCGCAGTGTTATCGAGCATGCACGGTTTTTCTCCCCTGCAGGTAAGCATACAGACGACCGATTTTCTCGGCAGGAAACACTCTGCCGGGAATCCCAACGGGGAAAAAGAGAGAGCAGGTTCTCTATTTTTTCCGGGCAGTTTTCCTGATGGGAAAACTGCTAGGGAGCATACACACGGCCGGGATTCCCGGCAAAAAGCTCTCCTGGCAGTTCTCCTGACAGGAAAACCGGTCGTGTGTACGAGGCTTTAGAGTACTATACGGCCTCTTTCACATGGTGATCTGATCCAAACTACCCATCTAAACTTTGCTGTGATGGCCAGAAGTGGACGTTTTTGTTATATTTTTATTTATTATATCCACTACAACCCACTGGCTGATGAACATATGATGTATAGATTATACATTATTCTAAATGAGCAATAAAAAAATTGTTGTTTCTTCATTGATTTTATTAGCAATAAAAAGAAACCTGTTTGATGCACCTGAAATTTTTAAGAGCCCTCAAGCTAAAATTGTTGACTTAATGATGGCATCACCAATTGAGCTGACAAATAGTTCTTCAGAATTTAGAAAGTACTTTTAAATTAAAAAGTTAACCATGTATGGCCAGCTATAGGTTAATGACACACAAACTGACTGCCGCTAGCGACAAATCACCAGTGGCAAGGATCACGAAAAAAAAAAAAGGAAAAGCTACCCGTGTGTCCCTATGGAATCGGCCTGTAGCCACACTCACTCAGTCGCTGGTCTGAACACTAGTAACTTCCTAGCGATGGGAACAAAATCTCTGCCACAGTTACATAGGGAGGGATTTTATAGGGTCAAAATATGCAGCCTTTCAGAGATCCTGCAGCTGGCGACTTTGAAAAATTGCTAGCGGCAGAATCACCAGTGCGTCATCAGTCATTTTGGTGAGTAGACACTGCCTGTGATACCCACCTTGAAACCACCTAAAACATGACCATTACCCATTTGCCATTAAAACTGCTTACAAGCCCTGTGCATGCTAAAATGTCTAATTCTGTTAGGCTGCTCTTGTAATATATACATCCTCAACATAAAGTCATGATAGTGACAGTGCTACTTCATACTGCACCTTACAAGGTGTGTCTGCATAGTATTGAGAATATTAAAAAAAAAAAAAATAATTGAAAAATGTTACAATTGAACATGATCTTCTTCAAAGTATGCACCTTGTGAGTGTACACAATGCTCCCAGTGTTTCCATGTTTCATAGCATCTCTGGAAGCCTACAAGAGGCATGGCATTCAGAGCCTGCATAGTTTGACGTTTTATTTGCTCATTTGAGCTCTCTTGGGGCGAGGTGATGTTCTAAACTTTGTTTCTTCATCTCAGGATCGTACTCAAACACCCAGGATTCATCTCCCGTGATTCACAAAAATCAAGTTCTTTCCAAATGGGCCAGCAGGTCTTAGCAAACGAGTTGACGATGTTCCTTCTGATCAGGTGACAAGTTCTTTGGAACAAGTTTTGCCCACACCTTTTCTCATGTTCAAATTGTGATTAACGATTTCATGAACAATTGACTTGGTTATTCCCGTTTCCTCTGCAATCATTCTGATAGTGAGCCGTCGGTCACAGTTGAGAACAGACCTCACTGCATCCACATTGTGTTTTGTTTTTGACGAAGAGTGGCATCCTGATCGTTGTTGGTCTTCAACATTTTCTTGTCCTTCGTTGAAGGCCTTGTGTCATCGGTACGCTTGTGCAATTGATAACGCAGCTTCTCTATAAGCTTTGCTCGCCAAAGTTTCAAATGCACCTTTACCTAAATTCACACAGTTTTATCGTGGATCGCTGTTCCAAACACGCTTGCACTTCTCTTAATACGAGGCACTAGAACAGGGTGTCACAAAAAAGAATGTCTCGACTGACAGAGCTGGAATGCCACTGATCAGTGTTCTAAGGCAGGGTTTCTCAACTCCAGTCCTCAAGGCGCCCCAACAGATCATGTTTTCAGGCTTTCCATTATTTTGCACAGGTGATTTGATCAGTTTCACTGCCTTGTAATTACCACAGCTGTTTCATCTGAGGGAAATCCTGAAATCATGACCTGTTGGGGCGCCTTGAGGACTGGAGTTGAGAAACACTGTTCTAAGGTATACCTAGCATCCCACTCCAAGTGACCTTGGCCAGCTTTTCCCTTCACAGAGCCCTATTGGAACGTAGGAACTTCTCTCATTATATTCTGGACACACCTCACATTTAGTCCTTTGTCTGCTCACTGGACTGTAAAAGAGTGGAGGTCCTTCCTGTGCTTTCTACCTTTTGTATTATGCAGCTGCCCCTTCAGCTACAGGTGCCTGTCAAGACTAGCAGTGTTGTGCAAGCAATACAGTCTATCTGGCTCTTGGCATTTAGCCTGCCTTTCAGTCAGAGTAATATAAAACAGATCTCAGGCAGCTGAATTAGCAGCATTAAAAAGGAACTATATTTCAAATATTGCTGGCCTTATAGATTTTCATTAGATAATTTTTTTTGTTTTTGTTTTTTTGCTGGGAGTAGTTCTGCTTTCAAAGATTATGTTCCTCATACTATTAATCTACATAAGAGGGAAGATGCTCTAGTAGGCCAGTGCTGAAGCACTCCTCTATATAGGTCAATTTCCCCCAGATACATTGTGCATGCATGAACCAAGTCCTTGTGCACAAAGAGGAGGCATTTGGTATGTAAATTATTCCAATACATATGCAAATTTCCCCAAACGATCGTTTTAAGGAAATGAAGAAGAAAAAAGGAGTGATTGGCTTAGAGCCTTAGAACCAGTTTTTTGAAGAATTCTCTTGTTCTGGTTTATAATCAGAATTATGAAAGCTAAACAAGGAGATACTGAATTTCAATAATATTTTTTTTTTAAAAAGGCAAAGTTGCAAAGAATTGTACTTTGCAACAGGTCAGACGATTGCTATGGTTTTCAATGCGGCTGGTTTGGTGAGACTGATCATTAGTCATAGCCTTCTTTAATTACATTTTAGAGGCACTAAGCCAAAACCATAAAAAGCAATACCGTATATACTCGAGTATAAGCCGAGTTTTTCAGCACATTCTTGTGTGCTGAAAACGCCCCCCTCGGCTTATACTCGAATCATCTTTTTGCACCTGATCTCCCGGACTTTTGGGACCTGGTACCGGCCGGCCGTAGGTCTTCTGGACCCCAAACTTGTAACACACATGTAGCCCCACTCTTCTTCCTCTACAAGTGTGCAAAGTTTGTTGTCCGGGGAACCTACGACCTGGGAGCACCGATTTTTCAAAGCCGGGCACCCCTTCCATAGACTCCCATGTAAAACGTCAGTCTAGTCATGGGCACAGTGAGGCATGGGCACAGTGAGGCAAAGTGAGGCATGCAGATGGACACCCTAGGCTTATACTCGAGTCAATACGTTTTCCCAGTTTTTTGTGGTAAAATTAGATGCCTCGGCTTATATTCGGGTCGGCTAATACTCGAGGATATACGGGTAAGTTTGTCAGCACACTGCAAAATCCTAGGTGTTTAAACCAATCTGCTGAGTCCATCACATGAACATCTGATAGTTGTTGGAACCTACTTTCATAGCCAGTAATATACAGTGAGGGAAAAAAGTATTTGATCCCCTGCTGATTTTGTATGTTTGCCCACTGACAAAGAAATGATCAGTCTATGATTTTAAAGAATGGATGGGTTTTACTTCATTTGCTCGCTGCAAAGCCTGTAAATGAAAAGCATAATGGGCTAGTATGCATCGCATACTAGCCCATTATTTGCCACTTACCTGCAAAAGAATCCAGAGATGTCCCCAGAGTAGGCAACGTTCATCTTCTGGCCCCTCTTCCTTCTGGGCCGCTGACTCCGGCACTGTGATTCACCGGAGCCGCGTGACGTCACTCCCGCGCATGCGCACAGGAGCCGCCATTAACGGCACAGGCTGGGGAAGAAACAGCACTTAGTTTCATTTCTTCCCCGCGCATGCGCAGTTAAGACTTTCGGAGGACTACAAGTGAAATATCTCCTAAACGGCGCACATTTAGGAGAGATTTTCACTATCTATAGGTAAGCCTCATTTTACAACCACTTTAATGCTAGATTTATTTTAACAGTGAGAGACAGAATAACAAAAAAATCCAGAAAACGAATTTTCAAAAAAGTTATAAATTGATTTGCATTTTAATGAGTGAAATAAGCATTTGACCCCTTCGCAAAACAGGACTTAGTACTTGGTGGCAAAACCCTTGTTGGCTATCTCAGAGGTCAGACATTTCTTGTAGTTGGCCACCAGGTTTGCACCCATTTCTGGAGGAATTTTGTCCCACTCTTTGCAGATCCTCTCAAAGTCATTAAGGTTTTGAGGCCGACGTTTGGCAACTCAAACCTTCCGCTCCCTCCACATATTTTCTATGGAACCAAGGTCTGGAGACTGGCTAGGCCACTCCAGGACCTTAATGAGCTTCTTCTTGAGCCACTCCTTTGTTGCCTTTGCCATGTGCTTTGGGTCATTGTCATGCCGCAATACCCATCCATGACCCATTTTCAATGCCCTGGCTGAGAGAAGGAGGTTTCCAACCAAGATTTGATGGTACATGGCCCTGTCCATCGTCCCTTAGATGCGGTGATGTTGTCCTGTCCCCTTAACAGGAAAGCACGCCCAAAGCATAACGTTTCCACCTCCATGTCGGACGATGGGGATGGCGTTCTTGGGGTCATAGGCAGCATTCCTCCTCCTCCAAACACAGTAAGTTGAGTTGATGCCAAAGAGCTTGATTTTGATCTCATCTGACCACAACACTTTCACCCAGTTCTCCTCTGAATCATTCAGAAGTTCATTAGCAAACTTCAGATGGGCCTGTACATGTGCTATAGGGGGCACTTAGCAGGGGGAGGGGCCAGGACCGCCGGCGGGGGCCCCAAAAAAAAGGCTCAGGGCTGCTCTGCACAAAAAAAAAATTCCACGGATAACCTGTAAAGGCTTTTAAAGTATTGCTGTAGTTTTTTGCCATTTCATAGGCATGTGCAATTTAAAGGTTGGACATGTTTGATATCCATTTTTCTCCATGCTACCCCACCTTTACCAAAAAAATAAAAAATAAATTCATGAAATTTATTTTAGCGTTTTTATTGAAAAAAAAATGCGTTTGCTAAACAGTATCGCAAATATCGTGCAACATTAAAAAAAAATTGCAGCTACCACTATATTATTCTACAGCAGGCATGTTCAAAGTCCGGCCCGTGGACCAATTGCAGCCCGTGTTCTGGTTTCAAATGGCCCAACTGGTAATTTGGATAGATATCTATATATAATCTCTTTTGTGGCCCCCAACAAATCCCTGAGCGCCGCGGGGGCCACAAAAGATATATACCCGTATTTATCGGTGCCTCGGAGGGGACATGGAAGGAGCGGGACGAGTGCCGACAGATTACATACAGAAGAATCTCCGGTTTACTCAGCGGCCTCTAATAGGAAGTCACGTCTCCTGGGCTGCCATTGGACGACTGTTCTGTCTATCATAGGAGGCGAGACTTTGTATTAAAGAGGCCGCCGAGTAAACAGGAGATTCTCCTGTATGTAATCTGTCAGCATTTGTCCCCCCCCTCCGAGGCTGCAGATGGGCATCGATCAGGCTGCACTGATGGCAATGGTGAGGCTGCATTCAGGGCACTGGGCCGAGGCTGCATTCAGGGCAATGGGCCGAGGCTGCATTCAGGGCAATGGGCCGAGGCTGCATTCAGGGCAATGGGCCGAGGCTGCATTCAGGGCAATGGGCCGGGGCTGCATTCAGGGCAATGGGCCGGGGCTGCATTCAGGGCAATGGGCCGGGGCTGCATTCAGGGCAATGGGCCGGGGCTGCATTCAGGGCAATGGGCCGGGGCTGCATTCAGGGCAATGGGCCGGGGCTGCATTCAGGGCAATGGGCCGGGGCTGCATTCAGGGCAATGGGCCGGGGCTGCATTCAGGGCAATGGGCCGAGGCTGCATTCAGAGCAATGGGCCGAGGCTGCATTCAGAGCAATGGGCCGAGGCTGCATTCAGGGCGATAAGGCTGCAGTGATGGGAACTACCCTTATTTTGCTTCACAGTTCTTTATTTAAAATTTGAATTTTTTTCCTGAAACTTCCCTCTTAAAGTGAAGGTGCGTGTTATATGCCGATAAATACGGTATATCCAAATAACACACCCAAGCTCATCCTTAGTCCTGAACGGCACTCTGGGATTCGTTGGGGGCCACAAGATATATATATATATATATCGATAGATAGAGATATATCTATCTATGTGTAGCGGGGTGTCACTTTAAGGAGCTCAAAACACTACTATACCCAGAGTACAGCGGGACACCCACAGTGCATTGCCCGGCGCAAGGTCTGCTGGGGAAGGCCTATTTAAGGAGGAGCGGAGCAACACGTGGGTCTCTTTGGACGTCGCTCACCTAGCAAGTGGAGCCTGCGCTGGGTCTGTCATTGGACTGGGCCTGAGAGTTGGGCCTTGTGATCCAAAGAGCCTCCGGCCTTCACGGGAGAACCCAAGAGTTACCTCATCCATCATCCTTTCAAGGACTGTCGGGAGGATCGGAGACTACGGGAGTCGTGAGATTGTGTACAGGAGTCCAGTTACGGGAGTCGGTTGTACAGACTGGTCCAGTCGGGTGAGAGAACACTTGCTCAAGGATTAATTGACTAATCTTTAGGCTCAGTGTCCCCCGTTCAGGGACCACAGTTTACCGGAGTGTTGCATTGCACGTAACAGGGACCGTGTGTTGTGCAGCAATAGTTGAATCCTTTATTGCATATCGATGTAGATGACTGTTCTTTTTCCCTGTGGATTACAAATACCCTTTTTAAGTGCACCACCATTGCTAGCGAAGATCTCTCCCAACGAAGCATCGTATCTGCAATAGTCAGGCCTGACTTTAAAGTAGTTAGACACTGTTTGGGTGCCATCTTTGCCCACGAGGGGGAAGCGAGCGTTGTTGATTGACATTGAGTGTGTGAAATACCGTTAAAACTTATTGCTTGATTATATGCTTAACAGTTTGGCCTCATGCCCACGGATGTTTTTACAGCCGCGTTTTTGAGCGTTTTTTACAGCTTAAAAACGCCTGTCCATGTTAGTCTATAGCTTCATGCCCACCTAGACGTTTTTGAGCTGCAAATAGCGTAGACGTTTTTAAGCTGTAAAAAAAAAAAAACCAGGACCAGTGCGTTCCTCAGCGTCGGAGTTAGGCAGAAAAAAACGCCAGCGTCAAAAAACGCTCAAAAACGCGCACTAACGCGTGGTCGCGTTTTTTAGCCCCGACGTTTTTGTTTTCTCAAAAAAATAAATAAAAATTTACAATAACATGGACAGGCGTTTTTAAGCTGTAAAAAAGGCAGCTGTAAAAACGTCAGTGGGCATGAAGCCTTAACATTGCAGGGCTCTGCATAGGCATATGTATTATTGTTTAACTTTATGCTTTATACTCAGTAAAACTTACTTGTGGTTAAGCAAATACGCTGTGTGGTTATATGTTTATTGTGGTATTGTGATCCCCTTAGCTAACGGGTTCCACAATCCCATATTTACTGCTATCTGTGCCAAGGGAGGTTAGAGTCAGTTACTGGGGGTTGACAGCAGTGTGTTACAGGCCCAAAAATCTACATCAGCAGCCCTCTTAACTGGGGGTATTGCTACACATACACACACATATATATATTTATATTGTGAGGGGGTTAACTCGGCAGCGGGTGTGTGTGACCCCCTGGATGGGTTCACCACACAAAACAGGCACAGCAGACAGAGTTTGTAGTTGCAAAAACGAAAGGTGCAGTTTATTCAAACTATTTACAAGGGAAAAAACAGCAAAAGAAACATGAAAAGAAATCCTGGTCAACTTGACCGCTCACTACACACGTTGGTGTCCCTAACTAACAACTGGGTACAGCCTTGTGCTGTCCCAGCCCCTAGCTCCCTGATTTTTGAAGTTCTTACAATAACCACACAGGCTTTGGCTCACCGCACAGAGATCACACTCCCCAGACCATCCACACAGATCTGGTTCCAGGTTGGAGCATCTCCCTTAGCATGCTGGGAGTTCTTGTAGAGGCCCTAATGAGCCCACTTACTTCAGCCTGGGCTCATTAACTCTTCCCCTGCAAGACTCCCAGGACTCCCCCTAGTGGTATAAATCGGCATAAAGCCAGAATCTAGGACATATATACCTTCCATCCTGGATGCAACCTGGTGACTTTACCTGCCTTCTGTCACTATATATATATATATATATATATATATATGTACATACATACACACACATACATATATATATATCTATCTTGTGGCCCCCAACGAAACAATCGTGAGGGCCTCCAAATAACACGGCCGTCACACATGTTTACTTCATCAAATCTGGCCCTCTTTGAAAAAAGTTTGGACACCCCTGTTCTACAGGGTCTCTGCTTTTACAAAACTGCCCCAGATGCAAAGTGGTTTTTAGATTAAAAAAAAAATAAAAAAAATAGACAGGTCCACTTTGCTGACTGCTGCAACTAATGCATTATCGGTTAGGGATATTTATTTTATTGCACATTTTTTGTGATGTGTATGTTGTTTTAGTATTCTTTATAATGCACAAATTAAACTTCTGTTCAGGGATTACTACCACTCTCTAGTATCACTAAAAAATTCATACTGACGCATACAGTTTGTAGGAGACCCTCTTGTCCATGTCACCAGTCACTTCTTAATGGACGATGTGGGAAGCAGGAAATAAGGTCTATATTCACCTGTGGTTTAGCTGGGTTGGTTTATGATCCTGCTAACCTCTCATACATATAAGTGAGTGTGTGGTAAACCACATTGCCTTCACTTCCTTAAATCACATACATTTATTGCAGAAAATACCGCTATACAGAATGTGAAAATGATGCTTTTGACAGGCAATTGACGCAGGTGTGAGGCGATGGGCAGGTAGCAGGGGACCAGAGCAGATCGAGAGGGGCACAATATCATACAAATAAAAAGCACACAGATAGAAACCACGGAAATGAAACTGCCAATAAACATTAGAGGTGACTATTGGGTCAGCAAAATATTTTTTCCACCCAGCACTCATACAGTATAAATACATCACCATACTTTCAAATTAGCACTGAACCAAAACAGTCATGTCTGCCCTAATGCTAAAAGTTGACATTGTCAGACTGTTGAATGGTGGGTTAGCAAGCCCAGACCGCGATCTACAGGTTGCTGACCTCTCGATTTAGAAAGTCAACTTAGCGAATTTTAAATAAAGTTTCAATGAAAGAAAAATATGGCGCAAGAAGATATTTCAAACATATTATAAAATAGAGAACAGTAAAATAAAATGGGATTTAAGGCTGCATGTACTTTATGCATAAGTTCTGCACTTGGAAAAATACATAATTTGTGCACGTATGGGTAAAAACCCCATACTTAACATAATAAAATCCCAGTTTGATAGATAGCAAACATGATATGGATCTTATACATATTCTACTTAGGAAAATTTAGCGTGTCTTGTCCTCCTCTTGTTAAAAGAGAAGTATGGGTTTTTTTTTTTGCAGAATCATGCTTGCCTAGGTTGATGTTCCAATGCTGCATCTGTCCCCCGCCAGCTCCAACACTAAGAACTGAGTGATCAAACAGAGCTGATCGCTCAGTTCTCAGAGCTACCTGAGCAGAGAGCTGGTGACCGTCAGTCCCCCCCCCTCCCCTTGCTCACTGGAGCACTGGGCTGTGGAGGAGCGGGAGCAGCTGGCCCAGGCTCTTGCTGAGAGGCTGAGCTGGGTGCCAGTCAGGCATGTGGGCAGATCCCGACTCCATTGTCGCAATCTTGCCCGAGCCTGGATTGGCTCTTTGACGTGAGCCGACAGCGGGCTTCAGCCTGCTGTCTGCTAAAAAAAAGGGTCACAGGAGTGCAAAATGAACTGCCCTCCTGTGATGCACAGGAGAGGTGCAGCCAAACAAGCTTTGGCTGTACTTCTTTAAAGCATAGACATGTTTGGTACTGGACTAATCTGAATTTTCTCATTCATTCAGGTAGGCTCTTGTTATGAATGTAATTTCATCTTAACCAGAATGATGGATTACAGTATGTGTACAGTTTGAAGGGTAGGTTGTATGGAAACAGCAGTTTCAGGTCAAGCAGAGCTAGACTTAAATGGCATTATTGCATTTAAATGGCTTTGAGATGCCCAATAAGGACCATACTAAAACCTCTAAAAAGCTCTCCTAGAGACATACCAGTTTTACAACAGCTAGCTATTATCAGGCATGCATGCAGTATTTTAGACTTAGTTTGCAAAGTTAAATTTGTCATCATTTAGGGCTCACACTGTTAAGTACAAACCTTCAGCAGTATAGCAACTGGGATAGCGACTCCTAGAAGGTCTAGGACACTTGGTCCCTGCTTTGAGCCTTAGACTCCCATTCAGTCACATTAGTGCTTTCTACCTTCACCAATAGAATTAAAATCATGATTTCTTAGGAAAGACAATTAGAATACCGTATTTATCGGCGTATAACACGCACTTTTCTTTTTCGTACATCACGGGACACAGAGCGACTTAGTCATTACTAATGGGTTATATAGATTACCTTCAGGTGTTGGCACTGGCCAATTTCAAACCGGAAGTACCCTCCCCTATATAAGCCCCTCCCATCCGGGAGCACCTCAGTTTTTTGCCAGTGTCTAAGGTGTTGGCCAAAGAGTAACATGTGTTTTCACTGGGCTTGCGTACAGGTTCTTTTGGGCCTTAGAAGAGCAAGGTTTTGCCTGTAATGCGACCAAGATGTTGTCTGTGCAGGGTGCTATACAGGTCCAGGGGAGTGGAATCCTTGGGAACCCGGTCCCTGAAGGTTTAATTACAATGCCTGCCGTGATAGGTGAAGTTTGGACTTCTGTGGACCAAACAAAGTCCTGCGGCGGGGATCAGGTAAGTGGGGGCCCCCAGGAACTTGGTTCTATTGGGGGACTCCCAAGCCTAATTTGTCTTTCTGTCTGTTACCTAACGGTATTCCTGCTAAATATCTGTGTTTGCCTGTAACTACTGACTAACTAACTACTGAAAATGTAAAATTTTAATAGTAGTCAAGAAAAAAAAAAAAAAAAAAAGGGGACCGCGGTACCTGTGTTAAACCACTAGAGGCCGCTGTAGTCCATTTTTCTTGTCATGTGGATCTTTGGTTTTCTCAAGTCAAAAGATCCAGGCAGTTGGTAAGTTTCTCTGTGGGAATCCACTTCCTCTGCCCTGTTGCTGCGCTCATCCACCACACAGGCCCTCCGGCAAAAAGGGCCCTGGCTCCTAGTCCCTGTTTGATTTCGAAAAGGGCGCCAATGGCGCACGCACGCGCCTCCTATGAAAAAAAAGGGGCGGGGCGGGTGGATGACGCTCGATGCGCGCCGCGGCGCTTCTGCGCATGTGCAGGCGTCCCAGCATGGTTAAAAGACACAGTACAAGTGTCAGCTGGATGCAAACAGAGCTAGCAACAAACAGTGGCACACAGAGGCGGTTGATGCAGGCATCCCCATAGAAAGGCACTTTAGTGGACACCAGCTGGTATATAGCAGCAACTTTGTTAGACTATTACCAGCAAAATTGGTGTATGACGACGGGAATACCTCAGCTTTGTGCTTAAAGGATATGTCGTCCAGACGCTCCGGAAATAGATCTTCCAGGAAGCCAAAGGGGTCTCCATCGGGCTCTGAGGATATTGGGCATGCTTGTACTGCACCAATCTCCCCTGAGAATTCAGAGGTCAGTAGCCGTAGAAACCCCGCAGGAATGCCTGGTGCTGCGGCTGTTCCCAGTCCACCTGCTCCTGTATATATAACAGAGGAGGTTTTATCCTCAACTCTGGGAGGATTGGAAGAGAGATTAACAGCATTGATCGCTGCTTCCCTGTCACAGGAAAAGCGCGTCCGATCTCCGTCTCCTCCTTCAGAGTGCCTGTTAGTGGAGGAACAGCCACACAGAGATCGACCTACCTGAAGGGGATCAGGATGAGGTTGATTCAGTTATGGAGGAATCAACAGTGGAAGAACCTTTCTCAGCATCTCAGGCTGAAAGATTATGGGTTCAGTCTCTGACTAATATGGTCCGATCAGCATTTAAAATGCCTCTGGCGGAACCACCATCCACTACGGTTTCCTCGCTGGGGTCGCTAAAAGCTCCCCAGGCTGTCTGTTCCTTCCCAATCCACCCTTTATTAGAAGGGCTTATTTACCAGGATTGGGAGCATCCTGATAAAATATTTGCTCCCCCCAAGAGATTTCCGGTGATCTATCCCATGGAGGATAAGTTCATAAAAAAATGGAGGGTCCCTACAGTGGACGCAGCCATCTCTTCTGTTAACAAATCACTGACATGTCCAGTAGATAATGTTCCAATGTTCAAAGACCCAATAGATAAAAAATTGGAGTCTTTACTAAAATCTGCTTTCTCTACAGCAAGCATGGTGACACAACCTGCGGTAGCAGCGATTGGAGTCTGTCAAGCAGTGAAAGATCAGTTGAAACAAGTCTTAAGGGACTTACCAGATCAGCAGGCTCTTGCCCTAGCTGACCTGCCTAGAGCCTTGTGTTTTGCGGTGGACGCCATAAAGGATACAATCCAACAGGCCTCCCGCTTTACGCTGTCTATAGTACATATGCGTAGGCTTCTGTGGCTCAAAAACTGGTCTGCTGAAGCTCCCTGTAAAAAACTGCTGGTTAGCTTCCCATTTCATGGAGAACGCTTATTTGGAGAAGATCTGGACAAATATATCCAGAAAATTTCTGCCGGTAAAAGTTCACTCTTACCGGTTAAGAACAAGGGTAGAAGTCCTTCTTTTAGGAGGCCTACTTCTCCAGTCCCTGGCACATATCAGGGACAATCACAGGGTAACAAGAAACCCTGGGTCAAGAGAGGTACAAAACCTCCCCCTAAGTCATGAAGGGTTGCCCCCACTCAATCGGGTGAGGGGAAGACTTCAGTTGTTCACAGAGACCTGGCGGGACACCATCAGAGATGGGTGATCTCCACAGTAAGTCTGGGATACAGGCTGGAGTTAAAAGACATTCCTCCTGCCCATTTTATAAGGTCAAACGTGCCAAGCGATCCCCAGAAGAGTGGATCCCTCCTTCTGGCACTAGAGCAACTATTGCCCCAAGGGTAATCATGAAGGTTCCCTTGGAAGAAAACGGGTTCGGGTTTTACTCGAACCTTGTCGCAGTCCCCAAACCAAATGGGGACATGAGGCCCATATTAAATATAAAAGGGCTAAACAAGTTCCTACATATCAGGACTTTTTCGGATGGAGTCGATCCGATCGGTGGCCACCGCCCTACAAGGGCAGGAATGGTTAGCCTCGATCGACATAAGGGATGCTTATTTACATATTCCCATCTGTCCGGCCCACCAGAAAGTTCTACGCCTTGCAGTAGAAGGGCGCCATTTTCAGTTCAGAGCCTTACCTTTCGGTCTGGCCACGGCACCACGAGTGTTCACAAAAATTTTTGGCCCTACGATTGGCCAAACTAGGAACACAAGGTGTAACGATAATGGCATATCTAGACGACTTGTTGCTGATAGACCACTCAGTGAAAAAAACTAGAAGTGGTCGTTCACAAGACAATCAAGTATCTGGAATCTCACGGTTGCATTATCAACCGAGACAAGTCAGCCCTAAAACCAGTCAAAAGCCTGGAATACTTGGGGGCTAAGACTGGATTCAAATCAGAGAAAGATTTTCTTACCTCCAGAGAAGGTGTCGTCTTTGAAAGATTTGACCCACTTAGTGGGTACATAAAAGAAAAACCATCCATACGCCTGTGTATAAGGCTGCTGGGAAAAATGGTGGCTTCATTCGAAGCGGTACCCTACGGTCAATTCCATTCAAGGAACTTGCAGAGGGCCATACTGTCAGCCTGGAACAAAAAAGTTCAGGCTTTAGACTTACCAATGTCCCTGTCCCCTTCCGTTCGCAAGAGCCTCCATTGGTGGTTGGTATCAGAATCTGGAAAAAGGGAAACCCTTCAGTCCGGTTTCTTGGAAGGTGGTCTCTACAGATGCCAGCCTCATAGGCTGAGGGGGCAGTACTGGAGCAATGGTCTCTCCAGGGCAAGTGGTCAGAAGCAGAGAAGGCCCTGCCCACCAATCTCTTAGAGATATGAGTAGCCCGGTATGCCCTAGTAGCATGGACATCCAAACTCCAAGGGTCACCTGTCAGAATTCAATCAGACAATGCCACAGCAGTGGCATATATCAATCACCAGGGTGGCACCAGGAGTCGTGCAGCCCAGAGGGAAGCGAATTGCATCCTGGAATGGGCAGAAAGGTATGTCACAGCCATATCCGCGGTTTTCATCCCAGGAGTGGAAAATTGGAGAGCGGACTTTTTAAGTCGCCAGCAATTATGCCCGGGGAATGGTCTCGTCACCCCGAGGTTTTCCAGGCAATATGCCAGCGGTGGGGAACACCGGATGTAGATCTGCTAGCATCCAGATTCAACGCAAAGGTGGACAGATTTGTGTCTCGCACAAAGGATCCCCTAGCTTGCGGTTCGGATGCCCTAGTGTTCCCTTGGGATCAGTTCAAGCTGATATATGCATTCCCACCGCGATTAATCCGCAGAATCAGGGTAGAAAAGAAACCAGTGATTCTGGTGGCTCCAGCGTGGCCCCGAAGGGCATGGTACGCAGAGATTGTAAAAATGTCAGTGGGAAGTCCTCGGACCCTCCCACATCGTCCGGACCTGCTTTCGCAAGGACCGATATACTACCCTTCCTTACCAGCCCTAGGTTTGACGGCCTGGCTATTGAAGCCCACATTCTAAAAAAGAGAGGGCTCTCTAATCCTGTGGTATCTACCATGATCAATGCCAGGAAGTCGGTATCCAGGCAGATCTAATATAGGATCTAGAAGGCGTACATCACGTGGTGTGAGGCCAGGAAATGGCATCCACGTAAGTACGTAATAGGTAGGATTCTGGACTTCCTACAGTGGGCTGTAGATAGGAAGCTTGCCTTGAGTACTATCAAGGGTCAGACGGCCTTGTCAATATTTTTTTCAAAGGCCCTTGGCTTTGCATTCATTAGTAAAAGCTTTCATACAAGGAGTGATGCGTATTAGCCCTCCGGTTAGTATTCCCATATGTCCATGGGACTTAAACCTGGTTCTGTCGGTTCTACAGAAACAACCATTTGAACCATTGCGGCACGTTTCCTTGGTTCTTTTCACCAGGAAATTGATTTTCTTAGTAGCCATTTGTTCGGCTAAAAGAGTATCGGAATTAACCGCCTTGTCCTGTAAGGAGCCATATCTGGTTATCCATAAGGACAGAGTAGTATTACGTCCTCATCCAGCCTTTCTTCCCAAGGTGGTATCGAGGTTCTATTTGAACCAAGATGTGGTTCTTCCTTCCTTTTTCCCCAAACCTAGTTCGGTAGAGGAAAAGTTATTGCATTCTTTGGATGTAGTAAGAGCAGTTAAAGCTTATCTAAAAGCCACTGCTCAGATTCGCAGAACGGATACTTTGTTTGTTCTGCCGGAAGGCCCCAGAAAGGGTCAGGCAGCATCAAAAATCTACTTTAGCCAAGTGGATTCGACAGGTCATAATACAAGCCTATGGTTTGAAAAGGAGACCGCCTCCGTTCAAAGTTAGGGCGCACTCCACAAGAGCAGTTGGAACTTCATGGGCAGTGCATCACCAGGCCTCCCTGGCTCAAGTCTGTAAGGCCACAACATGGTCCCTAGTACACACGTCTACTAGGTTCTACCAGGTAGACGTCAGAAGTCAGGAGGATGTCGCCTTTGGGCGCAGTGTGTTGCAGGCCGCAAAAGAGCCTCATGCCTGATGGCGCCCAGCTTATGTATCCCTCCCCTCATTTGGCATTGCTTTGGGATGTCCCATTAGTAATGACTAAGTCGCTCTGTGTCCCGTGATGTACGAGAAAGAAAATAGGATTTTTATAACAGCTTACCTGTAAAATCCTTTTCTTGGAGTACATCACGGGACACAGAGCTCCCACCCCTCTTTTTGGGACACTTATTGCTTGGCTACAAAACTGAGGTGCTCCCGGATGGGAGGGGCTTATATAGGGGAGGGTACTTCCGGTTTGGAATTGGCCAGTGCCAACACCTGAAGGTAATCTATATAACCCATTAGTAATGACTAAGTCGCTCTGTGTCCCGTGATGTACTCCAAGAAAAGGATTTTACAGGTAAGCTGTTATAAAAAATCCCTTTTTTTCCCCTTAAAATCAGGGGAAAATCGTGGGTGCGTGTTATACGCCGATACTCTGTCGAATTCCCCTGCTGAAAACGAGCGAGAGGAGCGAGCGGAGCCGAAGCCGAAGTACAATCGGCTTTACTCGGCTCCTCTCGCAGTCCCGCCCATCTCTGACTGCGCCGCTGACATAGAGAAAGCCGAGTGTACTTCGGCTAGTCTCGGCTCCTCTTGCAGTCCTGCCTGTGACTGTGAGCAGAGCCGAGTCTAGCCGAAGTACACTCGGCTTTCTCCGTCAGCGGCGCAGTCAGTGGAGATGGGCGGGACTGCGAGAGGAGCCGAGTCTAGCCGAAGTACACTCGGCCCCGCTCGCTGCTCTCCACAGAAATCGGCCCCAAATTTAAAAAAACGCCGGGACTGACACGATCGCAAAGGCACTGGGCAAGGCTGCAGATGGACAGATGGACACTGGGCAAGGCTGCAGATGGACAGATGGACACTGGGCAAGGCTGCAGATGGACACTGGGCAAGGCTGCAGATGGACAGATGGACACTGGGCAAGGCTGAAGATGGACAGATGGACACTGGGCAAGGCTGCAGATGGACACTGGGCAAGGCTGCATGCTGCATTTAAATGTAAGGTTTTTTTTCTTGAATTTCCCTCCTAAAAGTTTTTTTCCTTAAAATTCCCTCCTAAACTTGGGGTGCGTGTTATACGCCGATAAATACGGTACATGTTTTACATCATGTGTGGCATATGAATGTATATTAGGTGCTGTAATGTCATGGTTAACATCCCCAGTATAAAACACTCCTTCCTCAAACTAAACTGGATTAAGCTCAGTGCTGGACAGACTGTCTGTGTATTCTGTACTGCCCATCCGGAATCCAAAAAGGGCAAGGGACTTAGCAGGAGATAGTGGAAGTCACAAGGGTACCAAAGAAGGCCAAGTTGAAGGACAGTTCTGATGTGCTGAGGGATCAGTCACATTTTACAATAGTGGTTTATTTGTTCTGGCAGTGTTACAGGAAGTAAAGGGATGAGAGTTTCATATACATTTTTCTTATCTATGTGCAGGATCTTTTTGTTGACTGCATAATCAGATTTACATTTGCAGAGAGCAAGCAGAGCTCTGTGCTCTTTTACACACATTTATTAAGCAGAACTTTGATTACGTTACTAGATGAAAAATTCTGTTTACAGAGCTCAGTAGCTTAGCCTTAAATTTACACACAAAAATGAAATGTTTGCCTTTTTACCTGTTCCTCTTTTTGCGGGCCAACTGTATTCATATGGAGCTAAATGGTTGTTTTCAGGCTCTCTGACTGAAACTCCACTTCTGCTGTACTCTCTGGGAAATTAAGCAAAACATGGCCTCACACTGGACCTCCTCTGATGGTACTTTTACATAACAGCTACGAACATATCAACTGCAAAGGAAGATATGGCATGAAAGATACCATACCATCCCTATGTATGAAAGTAAAAAATATATTCTGTTCCATTTCAATTTAGTTTGAATAATTTTGTTAAATATTTACGAACCTTCTAAAACGGGCATCATAAATTGATGGTTTCCAGTTATTACATACAATACCAATGGATTCATATAAAAACTCTCAAATAATTCAGTGAGGAAAAAAAAGATAAAGGCTATAAAATGATAGAAGCCAGAATAAATATATGGCTAAATGCCTCTTTGAATTTGTTCAGTGCTTCGTAGGGGCATTCAGCTTCTCAATATCAGGACAAAGGCAAAACACTGGTAATCACTAAAAGCCATAAACTCTCGGATAACTGGACAGACTGCAGGTGCAGACACTTAAAACCCTTAGCTATCTGTATCCTGGCATTCATCCACAGCCTTTTCGAGTGACCATATGTTTCAGTAGTCACATTGAACAGACCATTCTACAGGAGGACTGCTAGTAGAGGCAGCACGTGGCCAGGTGCACACCAGTGCAGACAACAATGGCAACCAGATTGATGGGTGTTGCAGACTGGGCAATTTTCAGCTGACACACACACATTGTTATTTTTGGCTAGTTTGCTGATATTTTCTGTTATTTATCTTTACTTTCAGCCCTCATTATTCAGTCTTTACGTTTTACTTCTGTAAATAGACAGTCATAAAGGCTAGGTCAAGATATATTAGTTTATACCAGTGATTCTCAACTCCTGTCCTCAGGACCCACTAACAGGCCAGATTGGGGGGATGCAGACTAGAATACTACAATTACTGAGCAGAAAATGATACCACCTATGATGTATTTCAGTTATCTTGCAAACCTGGCCTGTTAGTGGGCCCTGAGGACAGGAGATTAGAACCACTGGTTTATACAATAGACACACACTTAAAACCAATACCTTGAAAATTTTGAGTTGGAAGTGCACCAAAATTATAGTCTAAATGAGAAGCCTCTCGGGTGAACCTCCCTTCATGAGACTTGCACATCCACTTTTTTTGTAGGGGCCTGGTGACCTCATATCTATGAAGCTATAATGCAGCTGAACGATGAATTTACTGATTTCTTCCCATGTAATGCACCCCATTAAAAAAAAAAAAAAAAGACACATCAAAACCCATACCAACCTCAAACCTCCCACCAGTGAATCAGACTGTTACCCAACAGGCAACAAAAAGATCTGCAGTTCCTGGCCAGCAACCTTCGATTACCGCTGACCTCCTCGCTGATTCAAAACTTTATCCACCTCCTCCATTAATCTCTCGGAAACTTGTGCTGGACGCTGGAACACAGAGGGGGTTATTTACGAAAGGCAAATCCACTTTGCACTACAAGTGCAAAGTGCACTTGAAATTGCACTTTAAAGTGCAGTCGCTGTAAATCTGAGGGGTAGATATGAAATGAGGGGGAAGCTCTGCTGATTTTATTATCCAATCATGAGCAAGCTAAAATGCTGTTTTGTCCCCCTTAGATCTACAGCAGCTGAACTTCCAAATGCATTTTCAGTGCAATTTCAAGAACACTTTGCACTTGTAGTGCAAAGTGGATTTGCCTTTTGTAAATAACCGCCAGAGACTTTAGACCCAGTTTCTGCTGTAATTCTGGAAAATTATACCATGGGGAGAGGACATCCAGAACCATATCCCATAAGACAAAAAGGAGTTTGGGGGGGACAAGGCTTAAGACTGTCTGGTCTACCCATCTAATGTCAGCCCAATAGCCAACAAATGGTGTAAATCAACAAGTAAAAAAATCATCATCCACAAATAATAGTGCAACATAGAAATACCAGCAATCAGAGTTTATAAACTGTCAATATCCATAGTCTGAGCAATTTTTCCTATTTAGGAAAATCTTGATTTCAATGTAAATGAACAGATTCAGCCAAATCACAA
The DNA here is from genome assembly GCA_029206835.1 of Rana muscosa. Taxonomy (NCBI): domain Eukaryota; kingdom Metazoa; phylum Chordata; class Amphibia; order Anura; family Ranidae; genus Rana; species Rana muscosa. The sequence continues at coordinate 874,078,863 of CM055122.1, read as the reverse complement.
AACTGTAAATGGATTGCATCATTTCTGCCCTTCATTTTCCATAACATTTCAATTCCATAACACTGATGAAACAGAAGGTGACATTTCCATGTAAAAATAAAGATTTGTAAGTGTTGCATTCATTCACACATTATAAACCATTGAATATCTGACTCAATAGTGCGAGCTAAAACATACATATATATATATATATATATATATATATATATATATATATATACACACACACACACACACACACACACACACACACACTATATATATATATATATATATATATATATATAAGTTTGATATGTGTTAGTTGGAACAAGGGACAAAACATACAGTATAAATGTTACCGCATTGCAACACGGATTGAAAGTGGTGACAAAAACATCTTGCAGTCTATTTGATGTTTGAGGCTACCCAGGGACCCGACACTAAAATGTGTGAAATTCTAAGTGCGTCAAAAGCTTCGTGCTTAAAAATATCAAACAGTTACTGTGAAGAAAAAGTAGGCAGGTGAAAAACAGAACACGTACCGAGACCAGATGCGTTAATGGCTTTTACGGACTTCTTCATCTTGTAGAGAACCGTGCGATCGACATCAAGGGCCTGTGACAAAAAGAAAAGCCAAACCATTAGCAAAGCCCCCACACAGGGCACATTAAAACACTCAATACACTTTAAAGACAAAACAAAATATATATTTTTAAATCCAGTTTTTTAAAAGGTTCCATACCCGGAAATGTCAGGTTATATTAGTATTTGTTGCATAGCCAAATATAGCCCAAGTTGAGAGTGAACCCCATGCCAGAAACCACCAGTAAGCTTGCACCAATACATCACTTCCACTAAGTTGCTTAAAATGTGAGCACCGGGGTGTATGTGAAAAGGGACTATGATAGTCAATTTTATTTCACTTTTTTACTTTAAAAGTTAATATAATGATAGTTTAAATGTTATCAAATTACTTTTATATAGTAAACAAAGATATTCACCTAGGTCAATTCCCCCTGGAGGTAGACCAAAAGGTGCACCAAAGCTGACAGTGTCTTCCTGGCACTTAAAAAAGCATGAAAGTATAAGATGAAGAGCTTGCAACTCGTTCTCCCAATAAAAGTACTTTATTGATAAAGGGTACAGTGTGCCAGTTAAAGCAGCTTACGCGTTTCGGTAAATAAAAACGTATTTATAGCCCACTTGTGTAAAATCACTACCTAGTAGCTGGGATCACTAGCTCTGCCCCCTCCCACATGGTCCTTCTGGAAGGTAAGGACATCTATCAGGATGTAGGAATGGTGAAGTCAACCATGCCAACCGTCAATAAGTCGAAGGACTGGTTTATACCACATGTGCTGGACTACGTTAACCAACAAGACAAAAAAAAAAAGAAGAAAAAAAAAAAAGTCAGAGTATCAGTTCACACCATGAGATAGGCAGCATTTTTTAACATTGTGTTATGACTCACTGCATAAAATCACAACCTGATGTGCCATGCATTAGCTAAGAGGAAAGCGTGTAGGAAAGCAAGGGGGAGAAAAAAAAAACGCACAGGGCGTAAAAATATTGCAGGGCAGACACAAAAATGCACTGCAATGCACATCATCAGCACACGTCAACTGACATGCACTGACGTTCTTTGTGGTGTGAAACTACCCTAAAAGCCCATTCAAAATGGTGCATAGCGTTACCACTCAGCAGAAAAAGCATGTTGGTGCAAATACATGCCAACACATCGGCTGTGTGTGTGGTGTGATACATGGCCAAAAAAAGGGCCCAGTGCATTTTCCAATCCTTTGCAGTGTGTTAGCAGTCCATTTATAATAGTATATCTATCTATCTATCCACATTATGGATGGCCAATCTTGATGCAATGCATGTTACCACACTTGCAAAAGATTAAAATGTGTGAATCTAGGCTCACAAAGATTAATGGAATTGGGGATTCCTGAGCTGCAGAAAGGAGCATCTAAACATCTGTGACCGCACAGAATTCTATAGTTCAGGGAATCCAAAAAGGTAACTGTAAAGAGGACCCAAAAATGTAAACTAAAGTTATTTTTGAGGTCCTGACTAAGGCTTCTTTCACATGGGCTGAGAGATGAGGCAAAATGACAAAACGCAGGTTAACACGTTTTTTAGTGTTAACCCATGTCAAGACGCGTTTCACACGCATTTCACCAGGTTAATAAACAATGCTGCCTCTGGTTTTCAGTTATTTTCACAAGGGGAAGGGTACTCAGTAAACGCCTCAAAAACAAGTGTTATGAAGCACTGCAACTTAATTCAAAGAAGCAGCAGGTTGCAGCAACGCCTAGGGAATACAACATTCCCTAAAATTCTTAACGCAACACAAAGTGACCACTCTGACGTACACTGTCCCATCTGACAGAACACAAAAGCGAAGGTGGGAGGGATTCCCGCATCATCTATGACCTGCCTTACAATTCTTAAATCAATGGTCTCTCTTCCTACCTATGCTGCATACCTGTATATAAAATAAAAAAAAAACTGTGGTACTTACAAATTATTATTATCATTTTTATTGCAGATTTTGAAGTTAACAGTACATAACAGAGCCTATTGGACATACCCAGGCTCAATTGCATAGCAAAAAAAAAACGAACAGAAACAAAAGCACAAAAAAAAAACAAAAAAACAACCTAGCTAAAATCAAGACACTCTAAACTATCGAAAAGTTGGTACGCTCTACCTGCCCGAGCAGGCTAAAAAATTAGGATTCTTATTGGCCACTCTCCCTCTAAAACATCCTACAGCGCTAACTTGGGAATTTATGAAAATACGCACTCTCCTATATCTTATGTGTCAGGAAAGACTCCCTCTAATGAAGCATAAATGTAGAGTTGTACAACAATATATACTGTTAACTAGTCATCCGAAGAATCAGCATTAGTATAAGTGGATTCCACCCAAATGTTCCATACTTTATGTAAATTTCTTGACACAACCTCTAGACAGATAGGTGGTTTTGTATAATGGCAGGGCTGAATTGACCAGACGTTTCCATAAATTGATGGTGCGGAAGAGGAATTCCAACGCAAGACAATGGCCTTGCGTGCATAATAAAGTAGTATCCCCAAAAGAGTTTTAACTGCTTGGCTAGGAGTCAGTGGATCTACAAGCCCCAGCAAACATATTTCCACCCTCAATGGAATCTAAACCGTAGTGACTTTCCGAATGAATGTGGTAACCTCATTCCAAATGGTCTCGACCAGGGAACAGCTCCAAAAAATATGTATAAAGTCTGCGGCAGGCGTGACACACCTCCAGCAGGAGTCTGAAATAGATATATAGGTATACTCTGTGCAGGCGCATGGGTGTAAAATACACTCTATGCGTAATTTTGAGCTGGACCAGTCTGTCCCTGGCCGAGACCAGTTGCGAGAAGGAGCACTCGCTTACCAATTTTTTACCGTTCCAGTCACGTAATCCTGCAGCTTCAGCTCCCATGTGTAAGGAAGCACTCAACAGCTGTGAATTCCCACAGCCATGATGTCACTTATAGGCTCCCATAACCCAGCCGTTGTTAGTGCGCTCTCTTCTCCCCTGCAGCAGTGGCTCACTAACACTGGACCTGGTAAAAATAGGCAAGTATACAGATCTTTTTTTTTTCTTTATACAGGGTAGGCAGGTGGAGGGAACATGAATTAAATTATATTAAAAATAGCTAGTTAGACTTTTCTTCCACTGTAAAGCCTTACAAACGATACTAGTTGACTCGATGACAAGAAAGAATGCTCTGATGAATGATTTTTTAGAATTCCCGTACAAAATTGTACTGGCATATAGCCAGCTTAAGTCACCCACTTGGCAGCAAGATCTCCCTATTATGGTTTCCTTATCTGCTCCCACACATGCTACTCTAAGGGCCAATGGGTGTTCTCACTCCTGCTGCATTATCCACGATATGCAATAAATAAATAATCCAACAGGGGCAATGGGACCGCTCACAGAAAGCGTACAAAAGAGATACAGACATCCTGCATTCCTCAGAGTGAGAACAGATAGGCGATTTTAGTCTAACAAAACCAAAAACGTAATTTTTAGGTAGACTAAAACGCTAATGTATTTTAATGGAGGAGGTAACCAGTCTGCCGTGGTTGGCAGTGTAATTATAGACTATAAATAGTTTTTAGCACAGAAAGATAATCAATAACACACTTTCAATTAGCTTTGTGGTAGGAAACCACTTAAGGGTTTGAGACATATTTATTTACAGCTGAATTCCTGTGAATATTGGAAGAAGGCTTAAAGCCTTTTCACAGCTATACTTTATCTAGAACTGAGAAATCCAAACCCGGAAGAATCCTGCGAAACATAAACACATTAAAATTACGATTCATGGCAATTATATCTGCACTAAAGGATCTGTCTGCTGAAAACAGTTACGTCTGTTACTGGTGAGGAACACGGCTGGTTACTGGCTTCTTATTCTTTTGTGGCCTGCACACAAAGAGAATGTGTAGAAGTTTTGTAATTTATCTCTTTTTTTTTCAATAGTCAGAGCAAAAAAATTAATAAATATATCAATGAAAAAAAAAAAGCATGCTTTCTTTTATTTTAGTCAATTGTTTTAACAGTTTGCATTCTCCTTTTGTTCCAGCAAGTCAAGCTCTTGGCTCCTTTCCACAAGGGCTCTTTACAATGCCCCATAACTTAACTCAAGTTGCAATTAATACACACGAGTGGATGAGCGAGTTGGAGGAATGACCCCCTTATGGATTGGCTCTGCCCGAGCTTTCCTTAAACCCCCCCCCCCCATCTACACACTCGATGTGGATGGAGGAATCACTCCTGATGTGTTAGGCCCCTTTCACGCGGCCACCTTCCGTTATGTCCGCTGTTTAGAGCAGAGCGGGTGTAGGACAGGTCTGTGTCTGCTCAGGTTATGCAGAGCGGACACATCACCCTCTGCTCTATGGGCGGCCAGGGGGTAAACTGACTTTGCTGTCCATTTACACCAGACTACCTCCGATCTGCCTACATGGAGGAGACCCAGTCCCTTTCTGTTTGTTCTTAGCGGACCAGATTGGAGGAGTGTAAATGCACACAAGTCCATTTATACCAGTCTGTCTTTAAGGATGAATGGACCATCCAATCAGGTCCAACTGAAACACTAAAAGAACAGTTGTGTGAAAGGGACCTTATTGTATTCTAACAGTAGAGAGACTTCTAGTTGTGTGAGCTCAGTAGGTCAACTTCTGTACAACCAGCCTGTACGTAAATGGATTAAAATGTCAGAGTATGGCCAGCTTGGTTTTAGAAAATTTTAATTTTCAGAACAATTGTTAGATTCACTAAGACCCCTTTTCACACTGAGGGCATTTTGCAGGTGCTAAAGCGTTAAAAATAGCGCCTGAAATCTGCCCTAAAACAGCTGCTCTATTGTCTCCAGTGTGAAAGCCCGAGGGCTTTCACACTGGAGAGGTGTGCTGGCAGGGCGTCAGGAAAAGTACTGCCAGCAGCTTCTTTGGAGGGCATTAGGAGCGGTGAACTCATCGCTCCTGCCCACTGAAATCAATGGGCAGCGCCGCCGTACCGCCCGCAATACGGCGCTGTAGCGGTGCATTGCGGGCAGTGTTAACCCTTTCTCGCCTGCTAGCGGGGGTTAAAAGCGCCCCGCTAGCGGCCGAAATGCGCAGCAAATCCAAGGGTAAAATGGCAGTGTTTTACCGCTATTTTACCGCCGACGTTATGGGCGGTACCAGTGTGAAAGGGGCCTAAGAATTAAAGTAGTTTTAAAGACCAAATTTTTTTGCCTCAATACATTTCCTGCATCAAGGTAAAAAAAAAAAAAAAAAAAAAAAAATTCATCCAACTCTTCTTCCTCACTCCCCCGCCCCAAATCACCTGCCTCATCTTATGGTCCAGTGCTGTCCCGTCTGCAACAATGCTCTCTTTCTCTTCCTGGTCTCAAAGGGGACACTGATCAGCAAATTCTGTGAGGAGGGAGCTGGGGGCAAACTGCACTGTGTATGTCTATGGACGCAAAGAGCCCAGCTCGAGAGAGTGTGCTCGCACAGGTGCCCCCTTAGCACAAGGCTTGCTATGGGGGCACCTGCAGGAAGAAGAGGACAGCATGGGGGGGGGGACAGGTAAGTAACAGCTTTGTGCAACATCATTGCACAGACCAGGTAAGAATAATTTTTAATTTTAAAAAGGAAAAAAATAAAATAAGCTTTTGCCCTTAGAATCTGTTTCGACCACAGCAAAAAATATAAAGAAAAATACAACGTGAACAAATGAATTTCTAATTGTTGAATTCGCTCCCTAATAAGAAAATTTGTAACTAGTCTTATTCGCAAAGTGTCAAAGGTAATCCAGAAGTAGAACGCTTGGTAAACTTAGAACGTTCGGAAATAGGGACATTTAAATTGCATAGTTGAGTCCATGAAGATACCACAGAATGGTCAGACCAGCAATTTACTTTCATCAAACTAACCATTATACTTTGTCGAAATGAAATTCTGAAGGTGTAAAACCAGCATTAGTTTAGATTTTTTTTAAAGGAAAAAGATCAAGAAAAAATATTCAGTGACCTGCTAAAAACAAACAAAAAGACCCCACAGAAAACAAATTATATGCGCTTAAATCAATCTACTTAAAATTAATTTAATTCGCCTCTGAGTACAGGCAAACCATTTTGTGCTAGGTGACCTCCCTGCTTCAAAAAGTCAAATTTATCGCTATGAAATAACATAACATTGGACTTGCAAAAATTTAGATGGGCGAGACACTCAGGTGGGATCGTGTTGGCAAAGTCTGGCGTGCAGAATCACTGCCTTTGAAATATGTGTTCCCAACGCATCAGCTTTCAGTCAAAGGATTTTCCTCAAGGATTTAGCCTGGAATCGAGCATAACTCGAGTTAGAAACATGAGCCCTGGGCAGGTAGGCCGAGTTACTGGTATGCATTAAAGTGTTACTAAACCCGAAACCCTACATAATATTATTATCATCTACAGAGGCCGGGTCCCCGATCGCCCCGGAACCTCCCTACTTGCCACTTCCCCTTTCCGTTATATTGTCACAAAAGTATCCAGGCACACCTGGCTGAAATCTCCCAACAATCCCCTGTGGTTTAACCCTAATCTGCAGGAACTATACTCCCTTCCCGATCCCAATTGCTGGTACTCCAGGGGGGTTAAATATGTATGCCACCTGTACAACGCTCGGGGCTTTAAATCTTTTTCTCAGCTACGTTTAGACTTCGATCTACCAAGATCGTACCTATTTTATTACTACCAGCTCTGGCACGCTATTCGTGCCCAGTTTGGCTCCCTGGAGGATCCCACTGACCTGCCCCAATTGGAAAAACTGCTCAGAGAGCCAGATCCCACTAAACTTGTCTCCACCTATTATGCTGCCCTAATGACTGACTTTAACCACAGTTTTCACAAGGCTCAGGTAAAATGGACCTCTCTGGACATCTCCCTGGTAGACGAGGCCTGGTCAGAATTTAAATATACGTATAAAACCTCTGTTATTCCTTCCCGGGACCGCATCATACAGGTCAAAATTTTTCATCAAACCCACCTCACACCGGCTAGGTTACACAAGATGGGTCTCCTGCCCTCGGCTGCCTGTTTCCGCGGCTGTGGCCAAGAGGCCGTTTTTTTTACACTGCTTCTGGTCATGCCTGGTAGTCCGGGACTTCTGAGAAGAAGTGGGTGCTTTCATCTCATTGGCGCTACGCCTCCCAAACAAAATCCACCCCAAGAACTGCCTATTAGGCATTTTGGGCAAATTACACCTATCATCACATGCCAAGAGACTGCTCCGTATACTCTTTTTCTATGTTAAAAAAGCTATTTTACTGTCCTGGAAGGGCGCACAGACCTCTCTGAAATCCCTCTGGTTAAAACATATTAATGACGCTATCCCACTGTATAAACTTACTTTTGAACTCCGGAAAAAGAACAAAACCTTCCACAAATTTGGAGTAGATGATTGGCTAGTCCGCTAACCCTCTCCCAGCACTGACTGTACTACTCATTGATGGGCCGTGCCTTTAGGGATCTCTAATGTCTGGACCTCTGCTTTTGCTATATCCCGGTAGTATTATACCTGAGCCTTTTACCATTGTGCCTACTTTATATTTTGCACTGATGTCAGTTTATTTTTCTATGTTTGAGTGTATTGCCTAATGTTTATGACCAAGTTGTCTGGTAGTATTGTTGTTGTTTTTTTGTATGTTTCTTTCTGTTTGTTGGTTTGTCATAAACCTAATAAAAATATCTTTAAAAAAAAAGTGTTACTAAACCCAGTAACTTGAAAATCATTAATCTGTGCCCGCCCCCCCCCCCCCCCACCTCCCACAGCTTATAAATCTTTTAACATTAAATTACTGCTACTATATACCTTTTTCACTGAGCTGTAATACCACGATTACATCAAACTGCAGAGTTTCTCCAGTGCTGAGAGTTCAGGAAGGAGGAGATTTCCCCTACAGCCTGTATACACGCCCACATGTGTAATGCCAATATCATGTGACCTGGCTATCTATGAGAACAAGTAACTGTTGGCTCCAGCATAAAAGACACAACTGAGCATGTGCAGGTTGGTTAGTGCCTGTGTGTCAGCTGGCCTTCCCAAACTAGACATTGCAGGAGGGGAGGGTATGTGCATACAGGATAAAAACAGCCTTTTTACACAATACAGAGGATTAACCTCTTAAGCTCCACAGTGAGTATAACAAGCATGCCATGTTGCACATACAGACTGATTTTACTGTTGTGGGTTTAGTAACACTTTAACTTCATACATTTTTATGGTTCTTTTTGACACACACACACACACAAAAAAAACGTGAATGGTTGCTCTGAAGTAGTAGTGACCCATTTGTTTTTAAATATAAATTTATTCTAATTTCTTCCTATTATCAAACTTGTACATGTCTGTACATGACCTATATCTAGTTATGCCTGAGGTTTTCCAGCTCATTAAGAACAGTAAAGGTTGCATTAGCATACACGTGCATTGCAGTAATGCGAGTTTCAACACACATTACTGGAACAAACAGGAATTTATACATTGTGGCACATTCTAAATAGCACTCCAATGCACATACACAGAAAATAAATATACACCTGCTCTATAGTGTACTGCAGTGCACACATGTTAATGCTCCATCCATTGTGGTACACTGTGGTGCCAACACAGTGTAGGCATGTTTATTTGCACGTTAACGTGCACTGACAGCCCATTCCAAATAAATAGGCCGCCTCTCCCAAAAGAAATGAAAAAAAATTCTGTAACTGCTGACTTTTAATAAAAGGACACTTACATTTCCAGAAATCCAGCACTGTCCTCACCCGAGCAGTTTCATTAATAGGCTTCGGGTCCAGGCACCAGCATGTTAACCAAGGGAAACCGGTAGTGAAGCCTTGCGGCTTCCCACTATCCATGGGCGAGCCGTGCTGGGCTTTGTGAACGGTCCCAGTCTTCTGGGACATGTGATGTGTCCCATAAGGCTGTGGGGAAAGGAGTGTCAATTGTTAAAGTGGAGGGGGGAGTAAGCAAACAAGCAGAACTTCCCTTTTTGGGTAAAGTTCAACTTTATGGCAATACGCATCAATGCACAGAAAGTCTGCAGTAATACACAACAATGTACACAGGCTCAAAGTGTCAGCAGATAGTATAACAAAAAAAAAAAGAAGAAGAAGAAGAAGGATTGCTCAAGGCGGTCGATCAGATTTAACATTTAAAAAAAGGAAAAAACTGATTTCAGTATATTAGTGGGACAAAAAAATAAATAAAAATGTATCTCTTCATTAGAATGAGCTCAGGCATGCTTGGACAAGAGTATGAACCCGCCTAAGCCATCCCGTCGGGAAGCACCCCAAACCATTAGCCAATGGCAAAAGACATTCCTCACCCGCAGCTGCAGGTATGTAAGTGGCATGTATACATGTGGCCTCAATTGAGATGACGAAAAAAATAAATTAAAAAAAATCAACAAAACCGATCAAAAACACACATGCAGAAATGCATCCGGAATGCAGAAACTGTGGTGTCAACTGGCCCCTAATGGTCTGTTGAGCCTTTTAACTGTAAAATAATAAAAAAAAAAAAAAAAAAAGGGCTGGTAAGATAAAAACAAGAACAAGAACATTTAGTATTTTCACAATAAGGGGGCGCTGGGATTAGAAATTTTTTAAAAGAGGCAAAGAACCTGATGAAGTTTCTATCCTGCTCTCCGATTGGACTGTAATCCGATCAGTTTTTTGAGACCGACGCACATGTGCAGATACCATTACAATCTTTGTACTATATTGAAATGCTTGTAATGTGAAATCTATTACAGGCAGTCCCTGAGTTACAAACATCAGACTTACGACTCATTCCTAAAGTGGCGTTCCACCCAAAAATGGAACTTCTGCTTTTCGGAACCCCGCCCCCCTCCGGTGTCACATTTGGCACCTTTCATGGGGGAGACGGGAGCAGATACCTGTGTAATACAGGCATTTCGCTCCCACTTCCGGGCATAGATACCTGAGCCACCCATGAGTATTTACCTTTTCGCCCCCCCCCCCCCCCCCCCGCTGTCTTCTGGGAGACACACAGGTTCCAGAAAACAGCAGGGACCAGTTGGAACGCGCAGCGCGAGTCGCGCATGCGCAGTAGGGAACCAGGAAGTGAAGCCGCAAGGCTTCACTTGCTGATTTCCTTAGCGAAGATGGTGGCGCCTCCACCCGAGAGATTGATCGGCTTTGGATGCCGATATCGCGGGCGCCCTGGACAGGTAAGTGTCTTTATTTTAAAAGTCAGCAGCTGCAGTATTTGTAGCTGCTGACTAAAAAAAATAAAAATAAAAATAAAAATAAACGGCGGAGCTATGCTTCAAGAATGGAGGCAGCGTGGTATCATGCTGGTCCTGGAAACGGCCTGGGTGGCCCATCTTGCTGCTTATCGCATGCTGCCACCTACTGTCCGGCAGACCTGTCAGCAATCTCGCATTGCTGCATGATCAGTTAACCCTTCCTTCCCTATGCTAAACAAAACCTTTTTTTTGGGCTGGGGTTACACTTTAAAAAATGTTACCTTTTCCAACTTCCAAAAGAAAATTAAAATTAAAGTGGATGTAAACCCAATTCATAACACATATCTGCAGTGCTTTCTTATCTCTCTTCAAAGCACTATGTCTGGTAGCCGTCTTCTGCTCCGTTCTTCTTCTATTAGCATGATAACTTCTGACAACTTCTCCATCAATGTACAAAAAAAAAAAAAAACAGTCTGAAATGTGTGTTGGGGGGGATGCTATAAATAGATTAGCAGAGTGCTGTTCAATGAACAATTCTGAAAGTCTCTACCTATGAGGAGAGGGGGTGTGTTGCACCTTTCCTCCATTCAGCCGTCTTGGCTGTATGCCCAGGCTTCACTGCAGTGCTGAACAGGAAGAGAAAATCTAAAACAATCTGAACTTTTTAAAAAATATATAAAGCTGAAGACAGCAGATATGAATGTAAAACTTATGTAGGGAGATTTGTTTCATTCTCTGTGTATCATCTGTGGCTGCTCACTTCACTGGGTATATGTGAGGGTTTACATCCACTTTAAGGATAAATCTTACAGAACATACACTAGATTACCAAAAGTATTGTGACACCTGCCTTTACACATACATGAACTTTAATGGCATCCCAGTCTTAGTCCGTAGGGTTCAATATTGAGTTGGCCCACCCTTTGCAGCTATAGCAGCTTCAACTCTTCCGGGAAGGCTATCCACAAAGTTTAGGACTGTGTCTATGGGAAGGTTTGACCATTCTTCCAAAAGCACATTTGTGAGGTCAGGCAGTGATGTGGACAAGAAGGCCTGGCTCGCAGTCTCTGCTTTAATTTATCCCAAAGGTGTTCTGTTGGGGTGAGGTCAGGACAGTCAAGTTCCTCCACCCCAAACTCACTAATCCATGTCTTTATGAACCTCACTTTGTGCATTGGTACGCAGTCATGTCGAAACAGGAATGGGCCATCGTCAAACCGTTTCCACAAAGTTGGGAGCATGAAATTGTCCAAAGTGACTTCTTATGCTGACTCCTTAGGCCCCTTTCACACTAGCGGACCGTATGTCCGCTTTTTCATCCATCCGTTTACGGATGAAAAAAGGGACATACATTGGTTCCTATGAGATCGCGGGTGTCAGCGGATGAACATCCGCTGACATCCGATCTCATCCGTGTCCGCAATGCTCAGTTTTTCTGGATAGAAAATTCCTAATTTTTCTATCCGTCTGCAGAGCAGATGAACACGGACAGGCACGGACAGACGGTCCGTGTTCATCCGATCCCCGCTGAGCAAGCGGAGGTTCACGGGGCGGATCATTACTGATCCATCCCGTGTGAAAGGGGCCTTAAGAGTTCCTTCACTGGAACTAAGGGGCCAAGCCCAAACCCTGAAAGACAACCCCTACACCATAATCCCCCCTCCACCAAATGATTTGGACCAGTGCACAAAGCAAATTCCATAAAAGACATGGATGAGCAAAAGTTTTGGTAACAGTGTATCTTGTTCGTAACCCGGGGACTGCCTGTTGAGATTTGTGATCTGTTCAGGAAAGGGAAATTATTACAAAACATCAAGCCTAGATTGCAGAAAATACTTCGCTGGAGGGTCAAGGTGTGTGTGCGTAGCTGAAAGGTAGAACCATAAAAACACTAGAACCCTGAGCTCAGGGAGGTCACCTGGGAGGACAGATAGCCTGTTATCAGACTGGACAATGCTGCAAAGGGCCTATATAAAATGAGAAAGGGGCAGACAGGATTCCTTTGCGCAGTACCAGGCACTACCTGGCTGCAAATGAACAAACTCCAGAAAAAAACATTTCCTGCCATATGTCAACTTCTTACAATTCTGCCTATTTTATGGGAGCATTTAATCTCTACTTTTACTGCAACTTCAGAGGGAAAACTAGACAGCAGGCATATGGGAAGTGTTAAAGAGATCAACAGAAACTGAGTCTTACATAGCTAAATTGGATCCAATATATTTCCATTGCAAACATCACAAGCAACGAGGGATATTGCCATGATGTTTTCAGAACATTATTGATCTGAAATAGAAACATAGAGAAGCTGCCTTTATTTAAATCTAAACAACAACAAAAGCCTTAAAATTATGATTTCTCTGCTGCACTGGACTCATGTAATCAGTGGAGATCACAAACTGCCAGAAGCAAAGAGCAGCTGCGCGAGTTCAGCTAAGCCCCACCCATTGCATATGGTTCCCCTGTTGGTCTGAAGACAGGTGCTCTGTACACCAAAGCCAAATTCATGCAATCACTGCCTGCTTTTAGCGGTTTGAGGTCTCCAATGATCTCCAAGTTGGCAAATATAATTTTTTACATTTTCCTTTCTCTCAGTCTCATTCAGAACTCTACAGGGGCTAATAAAGTGAAACTAATATGAAACCAAGAATAGTTGCCATTTTATAAACCAGCAAACATGTACTGCCCGTATACATTGTGGAGTTATTAAAAAGAAAAGTTGTACTGAAAGAAATATAAAGGCTGCAATTGCTGACCTCCTGATAATGCTAGTTGCCTGGTTGCACCGGGCCCCAATATTTTGAATCACTGACCTAGAACAAGCATGCATTTCAGGAACGAGGGGAACTTTCTACGGTTTTCACAAAAGCCACTTAAGTGGACCTTCTACAACACTCTAACAAAGTTCTTCGAGCCTTTCTTCCACTCTTTAGCAGTGAAAGGGAGCCATCCACTTCCTGGGAGGTGCCTGTGAAGACCACCTAGCTGGTCAGAAATTACCTGGCAAGATTAATGCCTTGTACACACGACCGGTTTTCCCGTCGGAATAAACTCTGAAGGTTTTTCCAACAGAGTTCCGTCGAAATTCCGCTCAAGCTGTCTTGCATACACACGGTCACAGTAAAATCCGACGGTCAAGAACGCGGTGACGTAAAACACTACGACGAGCCAAGAAAAAAAGTTCTATGCTTCCGAGCGTGCGTCAAATTGTTTACGAGCATGCGTGGTGTTTATTCCGACGGAAAAGCATACAGACGATCGGAATTTGCGATCAATATTTGTTTCCAACGGAAAAATTGAGAACATGTTCTCTATCGAATTCCGTCTGAATTTCCAACGGAAAAAGTCCGATGGGGCATACACTCGGACAGAATATCCAATTAAAAGTGTGTAGAAGTTCTCAGTTTAACCATTTAAAGACTAAATCTTTTCTGACACTTGTAGCTTGCAAGTAAAAATCCAGTATTTTCTGCTAGAAAATCACTTGGAACCCCCCAAACATTATATATATTTTTTTTAGCAGAGACCCTAGGGAATAAAATGGCGGTTGTTGCAATATTTTATGTCACATGGTATTTGCGCAGCGGTCTTTCAAACGTAGTTTTTTGTGAAAAAATACACTTTAATGAATTTTAAATAAAAACGAAACCGTAAAGTTAGCCCGTTTTTTTTTTCTTTTTTCGTCTAAAAGTTTTGATTACCTGTTTTTGTGCCTGCTTCCTGATTCCCTTGCCGAAGATGGCGGTGGCAGCACTCGAGAGCCGAGGGAGAGATCGGCTTCGGATGCCGACATCGCGGGCGCCCAGGACAGGCAAGTGTCCTTATATTAAAAGTCAGCAGCTGCAGTATTTGTAGCTGCTGACTCTTAATATTAATTTTTTCGGCGTGGAGGAGTGGTGGAGGAGCGGTACACAGCGCTCCAAAGATGCTGCTTGCAGAACTTTTTTTAACGTCCTGCCAGCGTACCGCCTCAGTGTGAAAGCACTCGGGCTTTCACACAGACTGCAGGGGAGCCGTTTTGCAGCCACTTTTACAGGTGCTATTTGTAGCCCAAAAGTGCCTGAAAAACACCCCAGTGTGAAAGGGGTCCAACTGTTAGATTTTATGAGACGAAGGGGAAAAATATATAAAAAAATCGGCCTAACATATCGGCCCAAAAAAATCAACATCATATATCGACCATCGGCCGCCGCGATTTCTAAATATCGGCATTGGCCAGTGAAAAACCCATATCGGTCGACCTCTAGTTTTCTTTATAGCATTAGGATTACACCAATTGGCTTTCATTTCTTTCCTGGCTTTGGCTTTACAGAAAGCTTTACAAAAGGAACTTGACCTAAAAAGGGGAGTTCGGGTTTCCTCTTGCTCCCCCCTCTCCTCTACTACTTTTGGAGGTTTTGTTTCCTGGGAGCGGTTACCTATTTCTGGCAGGTATCCTATCCCACTTTCGTTGGTTCCTCTAGTGGAGGTTCGGTCTCCCCTCCACAACCTCCTGGGCCACGTCTTACAGGAGGCTGCAGGTCCATCCAAAAGGTGCTGCACTACTCGCACATGCACAGTGGAAAGCCAGTTGTGAAACTGCTTGAAGACACAGCCGGATTCCCACAAGCAAGATGGTGGTGCCAGGGGCCCGAAGAGCAGTAAATATTTGTAGCTGCTTATACAAAAGACTGAAGACTCTTTAACCTATACTAGGATTATATTACAGTAGAACTATGCTCAAACTATTAAATCAAATATGTAATGTAGGTTGTCCATACCCATTTTTCAGACTGTAGATTTCCTCATAAGAAAAGTGTGTTATCAGCTTTGTGAATCAGACTTTCAGCTGTCACCGATAATAAGAACAGGTGCTGATAAGAACGATGTGACTTTAGTTTATGTGGTGCAAGATACAAGAAACAAGTCCGAAGGCTATTGTACAGTTTCAGATGTTTTTATTGTTTAGGTATTAGTGTGGAGCCACACAATGTTCTAGTTTTGCCCTGCTGGTGATCCCCACAGGGTCTTTTCTAGTGTGTATGGCAGTTCTTTTCCAATTAAACAACTGAGATTTCTTATTTGTGTAATTTCCTACGCTGTCTGTAATATACAGTAGGTAGGGAGAACTACCAGATGTGACAGTGTGAGGGAAAATCTGTCTAATGTTAACACTCAAAAGAATACCAATGCAGCAAGAGGTTTCGTACATCGCCATAGATCTAATCTAAGGGCTCATTTACATTTGCAATTCAGGTAGCGGTAAAGCCCCACGGCAGAGCCGCTTTTTACTGCCCCTCAATCGCTCGCCATTTGGCTGCAGAGGCTGTGGCCGGGCCTGTAAACGTACTGCCGCTGTGATGCTTTGTTTCGTGGCCACAGCAGAAATCTTACCCCTGTAGTTCTTGGCAGGCATTACGAGGCCTATAAGTACAAATTATAGAAAGGGTAGATCCCTCTCCCCCTCCCAAGAAAGGGAGCGATCACCTTTCTTTTTTTTTATAAATTCTTTATTTTTTTCACAGCAATAACAAAATTACATTTGTACATCAACACCTCCCACTTCCACTTATACTTCTTCAACTTATCAATTACTACATCATTTATCACATAGTTGGAGTCTCCTAAAACCTTCTTTCCTTTTTAATCATGCTTCCTCCTAATTTTAGTACAACCATGTGATACTTCCTGCCCTTATTACCGTTCCGTTTTTTAGAGAAAGAGAAAAAAAAATAAAAAAAAAGAAAGAAAAACAGTTAAGGAATAAGAAAGATACCTAAAAAAATAAAAAAAAATAAAATAAAAAAAAATGAATAAGGAGGGGGAGCCCCCCCCCCAAAAAAATGAATAAGGAGGGGGAGCCCCCCCCCAAAAAAATGAATAAGGAGGGGGAGCCCCCCCCAGAATCCTTCTCCCATCCCCCTCTCCTCCTCACCCAGGACCTTCCTTAGGATTTTTGTTCCCTATATATAATATAGGGAGTCCAGACCTCCCAGTACCTCTCTTCTTGCTCTCTCAACATCATAGTGAGATTCTCCATTTGCTGGATTTCTGTTATTCTCCCCATCCATTGTATTTTAGTTGGAGCTGCAGTACTTTTCCACAGAATCGGAATACGTGCTTTTGCTGCTGTAAGCAGATGCCTTAAAAGGGAGTTTTTGTATTTTTCTGTCGATAACGGAATATCGTGTAGCAGAAAAGCTGCCGGATTTTCTCCAAGAGACACCTCAGTAATTTCCTTAACTGTTTCAGAAACCATATTCCAAAATTCTTTCAATCTCGGGCAGTCCCAGAATATGTGTAGCATGGTGCCTTCCGCTCCCTTGCAGCGCCAGCATTGGTTCGATACTTGTGGAAATATCCGATTCAATACTGCCGGGGTTCTATACCACCTAGTCAGGATTTTGTACCCTCCTTCTTGATATCTTGTTGCCATTGACGCTTTATGCGTAAACAAAAATATTTTCTTTTTCTGCTTCTCAGAGAATGTAACTCCTAAGTCTCTCTCCCATGCTTGTATGAAGGCCAGTTCTTGTGGGGCTTCTGACTCTATCAACAGAGCATACATAATTGAGAGTAAGTGTCTCAATGGTTCCCCTTTTAGACATATCTGTTCGAACCTCGATGGTATACGTACTTCAGGCACCCGTTGCCTAATTGACCGCAGGAAAGCGTTCAGCTGTATTCGCCTAAATATATCAAGATCTTCCGCAAATACACATTCAATCTCCTCCTTAGTCATTATATGATTATCAATCACAAAATGTATGATCCTGCTAATTCCCTGCTGCCTTAATTCTTTAAATTCCCGATCTTTAAGACCCGGCTCAAAAATTGGGGTACCTAGGATGGGGATCATGGGGCTCGGATGCATAGACACCTTTGTTTTCCTAAATATCTTTTTGATAGATTGAAGTGTGGCACCCACCGTGGGGCGTCTTTTCGCCATCTGTGGTATCTCTGCATCCAAGAGCCATGCTAATCCCTCCAAAGGTATGGCAATTGTTGCTTGTTCCATATGTATCCATGGTTTTTCCTTTCGGAGTGTGCACCAATCCACTACTCTTGTTAAATGGGAAGCTTCATAATAACCCAACGGGTCTGGCAATCCGACCCCTCCTCTCTCTTTAGGTAAAGTCAAAATGTCTCTCCGTACTCTTGCAGATTTACCCGCCCAAATAAATCTCGTAAATCTTGATCTTAAGTCTTTCAGAAAACCTGTTGGCAGTTTTATCGGTAGGGTCTGGAACAAATATAAAAGTCTCGGCATTACATTCATTTTGATGATGTTTATTCTACCGAACCATGTAAAGATCTCTTTATCCCATCGCTGAAAATCTAATTTAATCTGTCTAATTAGTGGGGCAAAATTGAGTTCAAACACTCGATTCAGCTTATGTGGTATTTTGGTCCCCAAATAGCACATATGGGAATCTGTCCATCTGAAGGCAAAATTCTCAGAGAGCTGGTGTTTTAGCGTGGAATCTAATTCCACACCCATTGCTTCTGATTTATTATAGTTTACCTTAAAATTAGATATCTCCCCATATGTGCGTAACTCTGTCAGCAGAATCGGTAACGATATAACTGGAGCGGTCATAAAAAACATCAAGTCATCCGCATACGCGGCAAGTTTATGTTCTTCTCCTCTTATTGTAATACCCCTAATATCTGGATTGGCCCTTATTGTTCTTAAAAAGGGTTCTAATATAAGAATAAATATGATAGGTGAGAGTGGACATCCCTGCCGCGTTCCACTGCCAATCGCAAATGGTTCGGACATTATATCGTTTACCTTAACTCTTGCTCTTGGACAAGAATACAGGCTTGTAATCCAGTTCATCATCCCACTTCTTAATCCTATATGTTGTAACGTGGCTCTCAGGAATGTCCAATCTACCCTATCAAATGCTTTTTCTGCGTCCGCTGATATAAGCACTAATGGTTTTTACAATGATGAGACAGATGTATAGCACTTAGAACCCTTTGCGCGTTTTCTCTCCCCTCTCTACCCTGGGTAAACCCCACTTGGTCCGGATGTATTAAAGAGGGAATGAATTCCCCTAATCTATTAGCCAATATTTTCGTGAGAATCTTAAGATCTACGTTTAGTAACGAGATTGGACGATAACTGGTACATTGGGCTGGATCCTTCCCCTCCTTGGGGATTACCGTTATGTGAGCCAACAGTGTCTCCCCCGGTATCGTTTGTCCGTCGCGAACTGAATTAACAGCGGCTAAGAATTTTGGTGCCAGTTTTTCAGAGAACGTCTTATAATAAAGCAATGTATACCCATCAGGACCTGGAGCCTTGCCTGGTTTCAATTTTTTAAGGGTTTCTAAAAATTCCTCTGTTGTAATAGGTCCCTCCATTCCTTCTGCTTCCTCTCCAGGCAATTTAGGCATTCCCGAAGCTGCTATATATTCTTTCGCCAACTCCCCTCCATTTAATATCCTTATATTAGGCTGTTGACCCTTGATCTGATAGAGGTTAGTATAGTAGTCTCTGAATGCCTTCCCAATTGCCTGTGAGGAGCTAACTAGAGTGTCTCCCTGGGTTTTGATCTGGGCAATATGATTCCTTGCCCTCGTCTCTCTAAGAGCATTTGCTAGCATCCTGCTGGGTTTATTTCCATGTTCATAATATGCTCGTCTACATCGAGATAGTTTGGCTTTTGCTCTATCCATTAATAGTAAATTTAGTTCATCCCGTAAGCCCAATAGTTTCTCCTCTGTCTGTTGTGCCTGAGATTTTTTATGTGCCAATTCAAGTACCCGGATCACCTTTCAACTCCCCGCATGAGAGAAGTTTTTTGGATCTTTAAACTGGATACCCAAACTCCCAGGGGATTAAAGGAGTGGGAAATCACCAAATTATTATGGCTATATCACCCCCCTTTCTGGAGGAAATGCGACTGTGAATTTGCCTGCCTGTGTTGAGCAGCAGTCAATTTTTTTAGCTTGCTGCAAACATGGGGTATTTTAACCCCTGCTGCAAAAAAAATAGCACTGAGCAATTAAAAAAGGAGTCCATAGTTATTACTATTTATGCAGCCTGACTGCATTACACTAATAAAATACTGTATAGTAAACTTAAATTAGGGCTTTAAAACATTTACCATGCATAGAAAATGTCTGTTTATCGCTCTGAGAGGAAAAAACGAAGGGCTTTAGATGGGTTTTAATGCCTCCATTGAGGACATCCGCAATGCAGAAGCACACAGTTGTGTGTAAATCTGGCACTTGTGTCAATCATTACTAATGATAGTCTTTGCTCAGGTATGGGAAGACCCTCCAGGAAGAACTGACCTATATCAGCTGGGTTTACAGCAAGAGGGTTGTCATAGCGGAAAGCAAACATTTTAAAGTCAACAATAATCCATGTCATGAAGGAACACGATCCGACTAAAATAAACTCAATTCAAAATGTATTAAGGAGGAAGGCAAGGCTCGCAATGTTGATCGTTTAGGTTGGGCAAATATTTGTAAAGGAAAAAGCTGCCGTTTACAAGCAGATGGCTGGAAATCTGGAGAGGAACCAACGGAACAGAAGCCTGGTTTCACAATCTCCAATAAATATAAAATTAGTCTTATTAGCAAAGGAATAAGCAGTAAAAATTCTGCTGACTAGAAGTAAAGGATCAGTCACTTTTACAGCAAAGTAAAATCCGACTTGGCTGAATATGCTTTCACCATCGCAAAGAATTAAAAGGAGAAGTACAGCCAAAGCATGTTTGGCTGTACTTCTATGGAGCACAGGAGTTCGTTCTGCACACCTGTGACCCGTTTTCAGCAGAGAGCAGACTTTAGCTGATGTCACAGAGCCGGTCCAGGCTCGGGCAACATCACGACCATAGAGTCAGGATCTACCCAGATCCCTGGACCGGTACCCCGGCCTAGACTCTCAGCGAGCCACCGCGAGAGCCTGAGCTGGCCGCTCTCGCCCACTCCACAGCTCAGCGCTCCGGTGAGCGCAGGGGGGGGGGGCAGAGCAGAAAGCCGTTGACAGTCAGCCACTCTCTGAGCTGTGAGAACTGAGCGATCGGTGGTGTTTGATCGCTCGATTCTCATCGTTAGAGGCGCCGGGGGACCAATGCTGCATCCACCTAGGTAAGTATACTAAAAAATAGGGCTGTTACTGATTAAAAATTTTGTGTTCGATTAATCGATTTTTTTTTAATCGATTAATCGACTAATTTCGATTAATTGTAACGCACATAAATTTTTCGGATCACCACCATATAAAGTCCCCACTGTAATATCCACAATCACCCCCACTGTAATGTGGTCCACATCTCCCCCACTGAATAGGAAGAATAATGCTTGCTTACCAGAGAAGCCGGCCGAACACGAGCAGTTGAGGCCGGGTCAGTGGCGTCACTAGGGTTGGTGTCACCTGGTGCGGCAAAACATGGTTTCACCCCACCCCTCCCCCCCATAGTCTAAAGAACTATGTGCAGAGTGCCCCTCACCCCCATATACCCCCTCCTAGCACAATTCCTCGTTCTCCTTCCCTCACCCCCCCTCTCAGCACAAATCCCCCCCCAATATTTCCCCTCTTAACAAAAATCTTCACCCCCATATGCCCCCTTCCAGTACAAATACCCCCTCTTAGCACATTACTTCCCCTCCATTTCCCCCTACCAACACAAGTCATCACCCTCATATACCCCCTTTCAGCACAAATCCCCCTACAAGCACAACCCCCACCCCAATACAAAGGCACTCATGCAACTAAAAGCAGTTTGCTGGCACTCGTCTCCAGATTTTCCCATAAAAAACAAACAAAAAAAATCTTAATCCCTCTCAGCATAAATCTTTCCTCTTATTGCACAAATCCTCAGATCCCTGCCCCCAGCCCAGACTTACTGGTTATCAGTTACAGGGTCAGTGATTGATTGCTGTCCAGTCAGAAGACACGCCAAAGTAGAGGAGGAACCTGGGAAGGAGATCTCCCGGCGCTCTGACACTGCTAACATGCAGCCGGCTGGGACAGATAGGAGCTGCTAAAGTGTCAGCCATCACTGCGCTGGAGACCCGGGGACACCCCGCAGGAGATGTCGGGCCGGTGATGACGTCAGCGCGCCGCTCTAGGCTCACACAGGCCACCGCCGGGTGGACCAAGATGGCCGCCGCTCCAGGAGCTAGGCCGAAGCCGCGGCCTTTCCTATGGCCGAGGCCGCAGCGGAGCTCCGCGGATCACGTGGTGTGCTGATCGATCAAAAAAAAATTGATCGATCAAAAAAATAAACGATTAATCGAGGAATTAATCGTTAATTTCCGCAGCCCTACTAAAAAATAAATAAAAAATTCCCCAAACATCTCTATTAAGCCTAGAACACACTCAAAATATTGTACAAAAAAAAATACAGCTTTCAAAGAGATTGTACGATAATCTGATCGTTCGTACACAGCTTTCGTCCAAAACTATCCGAAGGGACAAACACGAAAAAAATTCTAGTACGATACCAGATCGTACGATTTTCATACAGTTTTCATCTGAAAATACTATACAAAAGACATTACATCACTTGCGAATTTTTATTCTTTCATACGGGAATTTTTATACTTTAGTAACCTATTTGTTTTCGATATGTAGACTCAAATGCAAAAAAAAAAAAAAAAAACGGACAAACATTCGTCCGATAATCTCATCGTGTGTACTAGCCTTTAAAACATCACTAGAATAACTTGATCAAGGGTAGTCCTTTATAGAACCTCCGACCGAGAACAAAAATGTGGGGAGATAGATCTGACCATAGTATGAAACCCATAAGCCCAATATAGCAAAAATAAATAAATAAATAGGGCAAAACACATAATAAATTAAGGCTCCTTTTACACTAGCCGACTGAAGCTGCTTGCAACTTTGGAGTCCGACTTTGATAAGACTTTTATACCATCTGGAATTGAAGTTGTGGCAAAGTCAGATCATCGTAGTGCAGGAACATTTTCTGAAGTTGCGACTTGATAGTGTCAATTGGAATGGCTCTAATAAGCACACATGGCATTTCACATGCCCTGCAACTTGGGATCTCACAAGTCGGATCCTAAGTCGCACAAGTGTGAAAGGAGCCCGTTTTTCTTTTATTAACGGTGGTGATGTTTATTAAAGGATTAAAGGCTGGTTCACACCAGATACAGATACTTTTAATATTAGGGCACTTACCTGTCCAGGGATATAGCGATGTCAGCACCCAAGCTGATTTTTCAATTGGCTATCGGGTTCTGCTTCCGCCATCTCCACTAAGGGAGACCAGCAGTGAAGCCTTGCGGTTTCACAGCCGGTTCCCGACTGCGCATGGCACTACTGTGGGGGGGGAAGGGGGAGGGGGACTGAACTTGCGTCTGAGTTCACTATGGCAAACTCAGCTGAAAGTAGGAGCTTCCCACAGCCTGACAATTTTTACCAATCAGCACTGGCTGAGTCACCTGAATCTTCTGGCCACAGTTAGTCCACAAACGCCATCATAAATTAGTAGCCAACGACCCATGTGCTTATCCCACGGAGGACTTTGTTATTACTACACCCGGATTATGGCCCTGGGATGAACCACAATAATTTTCCCCCGGAAAAGAATGATCAAAACATGCAATGCTTGCACAGCTAAAAGCATGCTGCACTTTCTACCAGGAAGAGACACATTTGGGAAATGCCTGAAATTTTATGAACTCCTTGTATGTATGTTTAACTGTTGTAAGCTATAAGGGATCGCTGACACCATATCTGTAGAGCTGCACTGATCTGCATAAAATCAACATAAACCCTATGCAAGGGCACCTAAAAAAAACAATTGTTTTCTCTGCAAGCCCTGTTCATGCCATAAACCTTAATATTCTCATCGTACGCATTCCTGGAAAAGGCTAGGAGGATAGCGGGTACTTAATCAACAACCAGCTGGAGTTATAATATTTGCCAGCATACCATGGATCTTCAAATAACATCCAAACATTGATCACATCACAGCAAAGAAGTGCAACTTTTTGGAGCCACACAGGACCCCTTATTTGGGTATGTGATGCTGCCTGCAAACATGTACACTGATCTGTACACACCACAACATTCATGGCAACGCAGGTCACAACACGTTGCAGTAAAGAACAGACTTGACATGTTTTTTATTGCGACACTTCCATAAAGAAAAAAAAAAAAAAAAAGTTTTTACTTTGGGCTATAAAACCTATTCAATAATAAAAAAAAAAAAGTAAAAAATATCATTTCGTCATCAATTTAGGCCAATATGTATTCTGCTACCCATCTTTTGGTAAAAGAAATCCCAATAAGCGTATATTGATTGGTTTATGCAAAAGTTATAGCGTCTACAATCTATTCTATGGGATATTTTTGTAATGGATAGTAATGGCAGCGATCAGTGACTTTTAGCGGGACTACGATATTGTGGCAGGCAAAATCGGACACCTGACACTTTTGACACTTTTTGGGAACCAGTGACACTAATACAGCGATCAGTGCTAAAAAATATGCACCGTCACTGTACTAATGAAGGGAAGGGGTTAACATCAGGGTCGATCAAAGGGTTAACTGTTTCCTGGTAGTGCTTTCTAACTGTGTGGGGGATGCATTTACTGTGGGAAGACAGATTTGCGTTTATGCTTAGCAGAAGCACAAGATCGCTGCCTTCCTTGTCACAGAACAGCAGTCTGCCTTGTTTACATAGGCATACCGCCATTCTGCCCGTCTCCCAATCGGCAGGTCCTGGCGGACATCACATTTGCCGCTCCCGCTGTGTCCAATCACAGCGCGAGCAGGTCGCCGGCCGCGAGCGTGCACCCCCCAGACCCGGAAGTGCCAGATTACGTACCTAGTATGTGATCTGGCACAGAGTGGCCGCCCTGCAGTATATCTGCATGGGGTGGTCAGGAAGAGGTTTAACAAGCCGATTGGCTACCAGGAACAGCTGCACCAGGTTTTGCACTTTCTACTTTTAGTAAATTAACCTATTTATGCAAGGGGTTCTGACTGGTTTCAGAACCAATTGGTTTGCACTACCGTTTTGCAAATTCTCTTTAGATCTTGTCAATGATGGGTTAAAAAGCGCAGCCACAAAAGATCTGGGTTTCCAGGTATTGTTCTAGCAGACACCTAGAGAGCAGATATGTTTTACATGCAGAAGGAAAATGACACTAGTAAAGTCACATTACCAGTTCTTCCTTTCCTGAGGCAATAAAGTGGGTGTGCGAGTAAAAAAAAAAAAGAAAAAAAAAAAAAAGAAACCTTAATACCAGGAATTTAAAGATTCTCTGTACAGCCAGCAAGAATGTCAAATAACACGGCATAAGATCAATGGGGCTGCACAATGCCACCTCTGTGTGTACAATTACTGAACATGGGATACGACAAGCAAATTATAGATAAACGGGGCCTTAATTCATCATCTTTTGTTGTCAACCATGTTTATTACACCAAAGAAAGACTCCATCTAGAGAGCACACACTGGAGTTATTATTGGAACCCTCATATTTATATTCACAAAATGTCCCTCTAGTAGCTACTGGTATATCCATAGATGGACTGAAAACATAAGCCATATAGGAGAATGTATTGTTTTTCAGTGAATCTGAGAAGACTAATGGCCCGTACACACGATCCGAATATCGTACGACAGATCGTACGACTTTTTTCGCTTAATAGTCGCAAGTAGAAATTGAATAGGTTACTAAAGTCACGAAAATTCCCATATGACAGAAAAAAATAAAAATAAAAAAATATCGGAAGTGATGTCATGTGGTGTAATGTATTTGTATTGTATTTTCGGACGACAACTATACTGACTAAACGAAAATCGTACGATCTGGTATCGTACGAGGAAAATTTTTGTGCTTGTCCAGTCGAATAATAATCGGATGAACTGTCATGATGGGCTCTCGAAAGTAGTGTACACACGATCCGAAAATCGTACGATTCTTCCTCAGATGACCATTTTCGTACGATTTTTGGATCGTGTGTATGGGCCATAAGAGCCAGTTCACACCACTTGCATTGCAGTAAGGCCTACTACTACTTTTATAGCACCATCAAATTACGCAGTGCTTTACATACAGATATAGATAGAGATCTATCATACATCCACATCAGTCCCTGCTCTCAAGGAGCTTACAATCTAAAGGTCCCTAAAGCCCTGTACACACTGGGAAACTGCGAGAAGACAATAGGCAGTTAAAATAAATAAAAAATAAAAAAGTGTGTATGTTGGTCTGGCCGGCATGCTGCAAAACCAATGGCAGAGACGCTGATCTGAGTGTTCTGCCGCCCCCCTTTCAAGACATACAGCTCAGTGGGGGCAATCGCTGAACTAACCTTGCATGGTTAGTACAGTGGCCCCAACCAGAGCCAACTGTTTTTTCTTTGTTCAACCAGCAAGGATGAAAGGAAAGAAAAACAAAAAAACAAATCATGTGTACACGGCTTTACTCACATTCACACACATACTGGGAGACGCAATTTTTTTGCGAAACTACGTAGGGCGGAGCGGAGCATCAACGTCACCACCCACCACTACCCAGCAAGGACGGGTTTGCCTGTGTGTGTCCGGCCGGCACCACAGGCTTAAGGCTGAACTTTCATCTTTTAATTGTAAGTGTGATTCCTTCTTTTAATAAACAAACCATACTGTTTTACACTATGAGAGTTTCACATTTTCTTGCATGGTCTGGCTTATGAGTCCGGGATCCGTTGAACCGTAGTGTTGTATGCTGCTTCGGGACTGCATCTCCTTTGGGGTCATCTGGATGAGATTGTTCCTAATACACAAGCTTCTCCTGATCCTCTGTAGTGGGGGGGTCATGGAGTTTTGGTAAGCAGCTATTACCTTACTTGGTGGTGGATTTCATTTGTCTTCCTCAACAAGAAGATCACATCACAGAATTTTTGTCTTTCACCATAGACTATTTTTTTGCACGGGTGTTTTACTTTTGTGTCACAACTCCGAACTAAGTGTTTTGATCACCCCAAGGACTTCTAAACCCTTCCCAGGGTTCACTGAACATTTTATTTTATAGACATTATTTGTGCTATTTGGAGTATTTATTTATTTCATTGTGCACAGTTTTTGTCACATTGGGCATTATATACTCTAGGATTCTAATTCACGTTACAAACATTGTTCACGATTGTGTTTGTATGCCATTCACATTGTTCAAGGTTTTTTTCACTTAGTTGTGATACCCAAATCTAGGGTTAGTGCAACCACATTTTTTTCATTTGTTTTCACTGTTTTTTTTTGTTCGCAGAAGGTTTGCGGCTTCCCATTTACCCAACGATTCAATATTGTGAGATCTCATTTTATTGCTCTTCACGCAGTTTCTTCCCCTCTTTTTTTTCACATACTAGGGACAATTTAGACAGGAGCCAATTAACCTAACAGCATGTCTTTGGAGTGTGGGAGGAAACGTCACAGCTCATTTTTTTGGGGGATAGGCCGCCTAATGGTAGCAAGTCAACACACATAAAATATGTGCGTGTCAGCGCACTACAATGGGGTGCAAATGTTCCCTTACAAACTTGCATTGAGTGCACCTACACAGGTCCGTGTAATTCTAATTCCTGGAGTTAGACGTTAATGCAAACTTATGCTTTGCCCATACAATATATCAAATACATTCTCATTAAATCTGGAATGAGACACAAGTATTTTTTATTTTATTTTTTTTACATTATGGAGAACACATGTAATGTATATGTTGCACAACATGCAGTACGATTACAAGTTTACACACGATCCAGGCTAGGTTGGCCCTATAGCAACGGAGCTATTTACTTATCTACTACAGTGCCATACTACACCCTAGGAATGTCCCTTGTGTGACCCAGGGAAGTGTTCATTCCAAGTTGGCAGGCATGAACTAGCAGCATTTATCAGATACAAACCAAAGCCACAAAAGCGAAAGCCCATGTTTATATACATAAGCGGAACATGCCAAGTAAATTGCTTTGGATTACTCCAAATCACATTTTCCTACTTTACCAGTTAGAACAATACCAGAGCGGAGCACGCAGGAGACACAGCCGTTTATTCATGTTCTTCTACATGAATCGGCTAAATGGATCAGGATGGTAGAATGCGGTCAACTGCAAAAAGATTCTCTGCAGGTATTTAAATATCACCAACAATTTACATACTGTACATTAACATTAGTCCCTTGCCTCATGGAGTTTACAATCAAAGGTCACTATCTCACACACCGTATTTTCCGGCGTATAAGATGACCTTTTACACCGAAATTACACAGCCAAAAAGCGGGGGTCGTCTTATACGCCAGGTGAAGAGGCCGCCAGATGGATATCAGCCCGCCGGGTGCTCTGTAAAGCTGTATGTTTTCAGTATATGCACCGCTCAGCCAATCCCGGCGGGCAATACACTCGGTTGATGACTACAGAGCCCGCTAAGCCTGCTCGGATTGGAGTAACAACCTCTGCCAATCCGAGCAGGCTACATTATGTAGCCTGCTCGGATTGGCAGAGGTTGTTACTCCAATCCGAGCAGGCTTAGCAGGCTCTGTAGTCATCAACAGAGTGCATCACCCGCCAGGATTGGCTGAGCGGCGCATATACTGAATACATACAGCTTTACAGAGCACCCGGCGGGCTGCGGCCTCTTCATTTTTGAACATACGGTATTACAGCACAAGGGAGTCGTCTTATACGGTGAGTAGAGCACAAAACCAGTTTTAAACGGAATATTAGATGGTCGTTTTATATGCCCAGCCGCCTTATACGCCGGCAAATACGGTACATAAACTGGGGCTAAATTTGGTGCTCTCACACCAAGTTTATTAAAGTGGTTGTAAAAAAGTATTTTTTTCCCTTAATTCGTTCTCTAAAAAATGTCCTATTTGCATCTCCCTCTCACCCCTGTTAAACTTAACAGAGTCGCATTTTGATCCCGTGCTATGCCCATCTACAGCGGCGCAGCACCTCTCTCTCTCTCAGCAATTTGCTCCTGCTGCTGTCAAATCATGTGGAGACAGACAACCAGGCGGAGCCCCTGCACATCTACCCTCATAGTAAGCAATTATATATATTATAGCTAGCCTTGAAAACGTATTCATACCCCTTGAAATTTTCAACATTTTGTTATGTTACAACCAAAAACATAAATGTATTTTATGTGATAGACCAAAACAAAGTGGCACATAATTGTGAGGTGGAAGGAAAATTATATTCAATTTAAAAAATAAAAATAAAAAATCTGAAAAGTGTGGCATGCATTTGTATTCAGCCCCCTTGAGTCATAACTTTGTAGAAACACCTTTCACTGCAATTACAGCTGCAAGTCTTTTTGGGGATGTCTCTACCACCTTTGCACATCTGGAGAGTGACATTTTTGTCCATTCTTCTTTGCAAAATAGCTCAAGCTCTGTCAGATTGGATGGCGAGCGTCTAAGCAGAAATTTTTAAGTCTTGCCACAGATTCTCAAATCCGATTTAGGTCTGGACTTTGACTAGACCATTCTAAAACATGAATATGCTTTGATCTAAACCATTCCATTGTAGCTCTGGCTGTACGTTTAGGTTTGTTATCCTGCTGGAAGGTGAACCTCTGCCCCAGTCTCAAGTCTTTTGCAGGTTTTCTTCTAAGATTGTCCTGCATTTGGCTCCATCCATCTTCCTCTGACCAGCTTCCCTGTCCCTGCTGAAGAATAGCATCCCTACAACATGATGCTGCCACCACCATGTTTCACTTTGAGGGTGATGTGCAGTGTTAGTTTTCTGCCACACATAGCATTTTGCTTTTAGCCCAAAAAGTTCATTTTTGGACTCATCTGACCAGAGCACCTTCTTCCACATGTTTGTTGTGTCCCTCACATGGCTTCTCGCAAACTACAAATGAGACTTCTCATGGCTTCCTTTCAACAATGGCTTTCTTCTTGCCACTCTTCCATAAAGGTCAGATTTGTGGAGTGCACAACCAATAGTTGTCCTGTGGACAGATTCTCCCACCTGAGCTGTGGATCTCTACAGCTCCTCCAGAGTTACCATGGGCCTCTTGGCTGCTTCTCAGATTAATGCTCTACTTGCCCGGCCTGTCAGTTTAGGTGGACGGCACTATGTCTTGGTAGGTTTGCAGATGTGCCATACTCTTTCCCATTTTCAGATGATGGATTGAACAATGCTCCGTGAGATGTTCAAAGCTTGGGATATTTTTTTTATAACCTAACCCTGCTTTAAACTTCTCTACAACTTTATCCCTGACCTGTCTGGTGTGCATCTTGGCCTTCATGATGTGGTTTGATCACTAAAGGTTCTCCAACAAACCTCTGAGGGCTTCACAGAAAAGCTGTATTTATACAGAGATTAAATTACACACAGGTGGAAGCTATTTACTAAATTAGGTGACTTCTGAAGGTAAATGGTTCCACTAATTTTTTTGTTAGGGGTATCAGAGTAAAAGGGGTCCGAATACAAATGCACGCCACACTTTTCACATATTTATTAGTAAAAAAATAAATAAAAAAATATATGAAAATCATTTGCCTTTCACTTCACAATTATGTGCCACTTTGTGTTGGTTTATCACATAAAATCCCAATAAAATAAATTTACGTTTTTGGTTGTAACATGTGGAAAATTGCAAGGGGTATGAATACTTTTTCAAGGCTCTGTATGCTATGGTGATGCATGCAGAAGAGGAGGAGCCAAGAGTGCCGGCAGGGGACCCCAGAAGAGGAGATTAGGGGTCACTCTGTGCAATACCAAAGCAGGCAAGTATAAAACTGGATTGTTATTTTACAAAAAAAGAAAAAAGCCTTTAGAACTTTAAGTGCCCTATTAACAACATATATGTGCAATGGTGTGCAAAAAGAAAACACCAAAGGACATGGTGTGAACAAAGGCAGAGCACCCAGCAGCAATTCATACAAGCACAGGGAGAACATGCAAACTCTAGGGAGATAATGTCGTGTCTTGGCCATAGTTCAATTCAAGGACCCCTTGTAAATGGTCAGAAATTTATTATAGTGTCTACCAGGGGTATCTGGATTAGAAAGCTTGCTGTACAAAATACACATTTTGTAGCAGGTAACACAGTTCAGACATTGGTATTTCATCAATGTACTTGGCTTTTCCCCTCCGCGTACACCTTAATCCTGCGTTGCAGACGGTGTAGTTTGGATTTATGTGTGAAGTCTGTCATTGAAGAAGAAAGGGTCATGCACCTGAAGATTCAGTTTTATCTCTGAACTCCATGATTTCATCCAAATGTACTCCAAGTATTGTTTAGTCTTCAGAGAGAATGATCCAGCTGCCATTTCTAGCTTGGCAGGCATTGTTCTGTAATGCTTTCTTGTGCCTTGACTGATCCCTTTTATAAATAATTAATAAAGATAACACTGTGTTCCCTCTAGAGGTTTTTGTACATATCACAGAAGAGCATTACAATGAACCTATGCAGCTGGTCCATTATTAAAAACGCACATTGCGGTCTATCACAGCTCTGGTCAGGAAAAGGTTGGGGACCTTGGATGATACAGCTTCTTTCTGGAGCTGCCTGTAGACATCAGACTGCTTCAGACACTGGAAAAAAACATTTTGTTGCTTAAATACATGAACCATGATGCTTGTATACTGTGCATGCAAGTGTCTGCTGGAAATGAGTCTCTAGGTTCCCAGTCCCTAAGAAGAAAATTCTAGTATGGTCGACAGATTTTTGACTTTCCCAGAATTGGTTAATATTAGGGCTTAAGTGGACCTGAACTCAAATAGTTAAGATTTGCAGACTTATTTGGGATACCTAGAAATAACCATCTAAACCGTACCCTGAAAAACCAATTTGATTTGAATGCATCCTGAAAAACAGCAGCGCATTTCTTGTGCCTAGAGCTTTATAGCTGTAAATCTACTGGGTGAGATCATCTGAGGCACAGTGCCTCTGACTGCTAGTCTCAAGAGGTTTGGAGAGAGATTTGTTGTCTCTATTGTGCTGTTCACTGTTGTCACTGTATTTGCTGGAGAAAAAAGTTGTAACTGAGGACCTGTAGTGCAAGGATCTCCCTGCTTTGGTTTCACCCATTCTGTGGATCTGATTCCTCCACCACTCCTACTGATTTTTGATCATTACTTACAGCAGGGCTCGACAATCCCCGGGCGCCAGGTCGCCATTGCGACTAGAATTAGCTGCCTGGTGCCTGGGGCAGCACAGCTGAGGTATCCTGTGTCTCCGTGAAACCCCCCCCTGCGCCGCGCAATCACGATCGTGTCAGGCCGGCCGGTAATTGAGGCCGCGGCTTTGCGGCCTTCTGCAGGCCTATGCTTCTCTGTAGGCCTATGCTTCCTTCTGTGATCAGGCGCCATCTTGTGTTGGCCGTTGGTATGACATACAACCAGCAATGCTAATGGAGCTTCCCCTGTCCGTTTCCACTGCCCCATCTCCTTCCCTCTAATTACAACCCCCAAACATTATATATATTTTTTATTCTAACACCCTAGAGAATAAAATGGCGGTCATTGCAATACTTTCTGTCACAGCGTATTTGCGCAGCGGTCTTACAAGCGCACTTTTTTGGGAAAAAAATACACTTTTTTTTTAATGAAAAAATAAGACAACAGTAAAGTTAGCCCAATTTTTTTTTTTTTATATTGTGAAAGATAATGTTACGCTGAGTAAATTGATACCCAACATGTCACGCTTAAAAATTGCATCTGCTCGTGGAATGGCGACAAACTTTTACCCTTTAAATCTCCATAGGCGACGTTTAAAAAATTATACAGGTTGCATGTTTTGAGTTACAGAGGAGGTCTAGGGCTAGAATTATTGCTCTCGATCTACCAATCGCGGCGATACCTCACGTGTGGTTTTAACACCGCTTTCATATGCGGGCGCTACTCATGTATGCGTTCGCTTCTGCGCGCAAGCTCGGCGGTACGGTGCGCGTTCCTGGCTCCTAACTTTTTTAGCTGGCACCTAGATTCCAAGCAAATTTGTCAAGCCCTGGCTTACAGTGGGGCAAAAAAGTATTTTTTCAGCCACCAATTGTGCAAGTTCTCCCCCTTAAAAAGATGAGAGAGGCCTGTAATTGTCATCATAGGTATATCTCAACTATGAGAGACAAAATGTGGAAACAAATCCAGACAATCATATTGTCTGATTTGGAAAGAATTTTGTTTGCAAATTATGGTGGAAAATAAGTATTGGGTCACCTACAAACAAGCAAGATTTCTGGCTCTCACAGACCTGTATCTTCTTCTTTAAGAGGCTCCTCTGTCCTCCACTCATTACCTGTATTAATGGCACCTGTTTGAGGTTGTGGACGGGTGTCTTTTATACTGATAACAAGTTCAAACAGTCACACTCCAAACTCCACTATGGTGAAGAACAAAGAGCTGTCGAAGGACACCAGAAACAAAATTGTAGACCTGCACCAGGCTGGGAAGACTGAATCTGCAATAGGCAAGCAGCTTGGTGTGAAGAAATCAACTGTGGAAGCAATATTTAGAAAATGGAATACATACAAGACCACTGATAATCTCCCTCGATCTAGGGCTCCATGCAAAATCTCACCCCGTAGGGTCAAAATGATCACAAGAACGGTGAGCAAAAATCCCAGAACCACACGGGGGGGACCTAGTGAATGACCTGCAGAGAGCTGGGACCAACGTAACAAAGGCTACCACATCAGTAACACACTATGCCGCCAGGGACTCAGATCCTGCAGTGCCAGACGTGTCCCCCTGCTTAAGCCATTACATGTCCGGGCCCGTCTGAAGTTTGCTAGAGAGCATTTGGATGACCCAGAAGAGGATTGTGAGAATGTCATATGGTCAGATGAGGAGAGAGAATGCTGAGTTGCAACCAAAGAACACCATACCTACTGTGAAGCATGGGGGTGGCAACATCATGCTTTGGGGCTGTTTCTCTGCAAAGGGAACAGGATGACTGATCCGTGTACATGAAAGAATGAATGGGGCCATGTATCATGAGATTTTGAGTGCAAACCTCCTCCCATCAGCAAGGGCATTGGAGATGAAACGTGGCTGGGTCTTTCAGCATGACAATGATCCCAAACACACCGCCCGGGCAATGAAGGAGTGGCTTCGCAAGAAGCATTTCAAGGTCCTTGAGTGGCCTAGCCAGTCTCCAGATCTCAACCCCATAGAAAACCTTTGGAGGGAGTTGAAAGTCCGTGTTGCCCAGTGACAGCCCCAAAACATCACTGCTCTAGAAGAGATCTGCATGGAGGAATGGGCCAACATACCAGCAACAGTGTGTGACAACCTTGTGAAGACTTACAGAAAACGTTTGACCACGGTCATTGCCAACAAAGGATATATAACAAAGTATTGAGATGAACTTTTGATTTTGACCAAATACTTATTTTCCACCATAATTTGCAAAAAAAAATATTTCCAAATCAGACAATGTGATTGTCTGGATTTGTTTCCACATTTTGTCTCTCATAGTTGAGGTATACCTATGATGACAATTACAGGCCTCTCTCATCTTTTTAAGTGGGAGAACTTGCACAATTGGTGGCTGGCTAAATACTTTTTTGCCCCACTGTAACTCTCTCCCATTGCAGGTAAAAGAAATAAGAAGATTGATTTTATTTGTTCACGTTACCATCTCCCTCCCCCTTCTTCCTTTTTTTTTTTTTTTTAACAATACCATTTATTATTACAGTGGAAAATTGGGCTGCACAGTAGCTCAGTGGTTGGCACACTATATGTGTTTATTTATATATATATGTATATATATATATATTAATTACACATATATATATATATATACACACACACGCATACACCACTGTAGCGTGCTGCAGTATATGTCAGCATTTACAACTGCATTCTTATGACAAGTCTCATTGCAGTAAAATAAAAGGTCTGTTAATTATGTCAGGACGCTCCCCCCTGAGCAAGTATCATTGGCCAGTGATGGCAAACCTTGGCACCCCAGATGTTTTGCAACTACATTTCCCCATGATGCTCATGCACTCTGCAGTGCAGTTGAGCATCATGGGAAATTTAGTTCCAAAATATCTGAGGTGCCAAGGTTCATCATCACTGGCTTATGGGATGTCCAAAACGCGCCTTTCATTTGATATTTACCTCATCTCTGTCTTCTGCCACAAGGGTGACGTCACACTTCTTCCGGAGAGATCATTAGGATCTGAGCATGCAGAGCTGTCTTATCAATATTGCAAGAAGATGCTTTTGCAATGGACTGGAGTACCCTCTAGAAAGATTTGGGATACTCCGTGTTTCCCAGGAACTTCCTCAAAAAAAGGACAGCAATGTCACTTGCTGCAATGAAGAAAATATGAGTTGTAGAAATATAAAATTTACTTTTCTTTACAGGTACCCCTTGGAGAGAATATCAGGCAGAATTTTTTACAAGGGGAAGGCGTCCAGACATTATGGGGTTTATTTACTAAAGCTGGAAAGTGCAAAGTCAGGTTCACTTCTGCATAGAAACCAATCTGCTTCTAACCTCAGCTTGTTCAATTAACCACTTAACGACCGCCCACCGCCGATTTACGTCGGCAGAATGGCACGGACAGGCAGAATCACGTAGATCTACGTGATCGCCTTTGTGCAGTTGGGGGGTCCATCCAGACCCCCCTTCACTGCAGTGAGCGGCCGTTAAGTGTTCGGGAGCGATCAGGCATGAGGGGGGGGGGGCCGCTCGATTCTGCCCCCCCCTCGCGATCGCTCCCGGCCAATGAAAATGCTTCCTCCGCCATGTGATGTAAACAAGGCTGGAGGAAGTGATGTTCCCGGCGCCGAGCAGAGAAGAAGCAGGTTAGTGCACCAACAGTCCACTGACACGTAGGTACACATAGGCACACAAATCACCCCCCAGTCACCCCCAGATCACCCCCCAGGTCACCCCAAAGCCCCCAATCACAGTGTCACTGATTGCAGTGATCATTTATTTTACTGATCACTGCATTTAGTGTCATCTGTGATTGTAAAAAGTTGCAGGGCAGTTAGGATTAGGCCCCTTTAGGTCCAGGGTAGCCCCCTAACCCCCCCTAATAAAGGTTTAACCCCTTGATCACCCCCCAGGTAACCCTTTCACCCCCTAACTTCAGCGTCACTAAGCGATTGTTTTTCCGATCGCTGTATTCGTGTCGCTGGTGTTTTAGATAGGCAGTTTTTTTTTTTAGGTTCGCCGCAGGTTTTTATTAGTGTCAGGTACCCCCATATATTATTTTACCCCCTGATTGCCCCTAGAGTTAACCCTTTCACCAGTGATCGCCGTATAAGCGTCACTGGTGTCACTGGTTAGCCAGTAAGTTATTTAGTTATTTAGGTAACCCGTCAGGTTTTTATATAGTGTCAGGTACCCCCATATTTAACCTAATAAAGGTTTTAACCCCCTGATTGCCCCTAGTTAACCCTTTCACCAGTGATCACCATATAAAGGTTACGGGTGACGCTGGTTGATTAGTTTGCTTTTTATAGCATCAGGGCACCCGCCGTATATAACCCAATAAAGGTTTAACCCCCCTGATCGCCCGGCGGGTGAGATCAATTAGGTTTTAGCGCCAGAGAGGGTCTGCGTCGCCCCAGGCAGTGTTAGGTTAGTGACAGTAACGCTAACACCCACGCGCAAAGCATACACCCCCCTTAGTGGTATAGTATCTGATCAGATCTATACTAGCATCCCCAGCGGTTTAGGGTTCCCAAAAACGCAGTGTTAGCGGGATCAGCCCAGATACCTGCTAGCGCCTGCGTTTAGCCCCTCCGCCCAGCCAGCCCAGCCCAGCCCACCCAAGTGCAGTATCGATCGATCACTGTCACTTACCAAACACAACACACATAACTGCAGCGTTCGCAGTGCTTGGTTTTTGGGGCCCTGTACGCGGCTAGGCTCCCAAAAAGTCCCACACATGTGGTATCCCGTACTCAGGAAAAGCAGCAGAATGTATTTTGGGGTGCAATTCCACATATAACCATGGCATGTGTGAGCAATATATCATTTAGTGACAACTTTTTGTACATTTTTTTTTTTCTTTTTGTCATTATTCAATCATTTGGGACAAAAAAAAAAAATATTCAATGGGGTCAACATGCCTCTCAGCAAATAGCTTGGGGTGTCTACTTTCCAAAATGGGGTCATTTGGGGGGGTTTTGTGCCATCTTGGCATTTTATGGCCTTCAAACTGTGATAGGTAGTGAGGAGTGAAATCAAAAATGTATGCCCTTAGAAACCTTGAAGGCGGTGCTTGGTTTTTGGGGTCCCGTACGCGGCTAGGCTCCCAAAAAGTCCCACACATGTGGTATCCCCGTACTCAGGAGAAGCAGCAGAATGTATTTTGGGGTGTAATTTCACATATGCCCATGGCATGTGTGAGCAATATATCATTTAGTGACAACTTTGTGCAAAAAAAAAAAAGTTTGTCATATTCCCGCAACTTGTGGCAAAATATAAAATATTCCATGGACTGAACATGCCTCTCAGTAAATAGCTTGGGGTGTCTACTTTCCAAAATGGGGTCATTTGGGGGGGTTTTGTGCTATTTTGGCATTTTATGGCCTTCGAAACTGTGATAGGTAGTGAGGAGTGAAATCAAAAATTTGCGCCCTTAGAAATCCTGAAGGCGGTGCTTGGTTTCCGGGGTCCCGTACGTGGCTAGGCTCCTAAAAAGTCCCACACATGTGGTATCCCCGTACTCAGGAGAAGCAGCAGAATGTATTTTGGGGTGCAATTCCACATATAACCATGGCATGTGTGAGCAATATATCATTTAGTGACAACTTTTTGTAATTTTTTTTTTTTTGTCATTATTCAATCACTTGGACAAAAAAAAAAAAATATTCAATGGGCTCAACATGCCTCTCAGCAATTTCCTTGGGGTGTCTACTTTCCAAAATGGGGTCATTTGGGGGGGTTTTGTACTGCCTGCCATTTTAGCACCTCAAGAAATGAGATAGGCAGTCATAAATTTAAAGCTGTGTAAATTTCAGAAAATGTACCCTAGTTTGTAAACGCTATAACTTTTGCGCAAACCAATAAATATACGCTTATTGACATTTTTTTTACTAAAGACATGTGGCTGAATACATTTTGGCCTAAATGTATGACTAAAATTGAGTTTATTCGATTTTTCTTATAACAAAAAAGTAGAAAATATCATTTTTTTTCAAAATTTTCGGTCTTTTTCTGTTTATATCGCAAAAAATAAAAATCGCAGAGGCAATCAAATACCATTAAAAGAAAGCTCTATTTGTGGGAAGAAAAGGACGCAAATTTCATTTGGGTACAACATTGCATGTCCGCACAATTTACAGTTAAAGCAGCGCAGTGCCGAATCCCAAAAACAGGCCTGGTCCTAATGGCCCGAAATGGTCCGGGGCTTAAGTGGTTAAAGGGGTTGTAAAAGTTCATTTTTTTTTTTCTAAATAGGTTCCTTTAAGCTAGTGCATTGTTAGTTCACTTACCTTTTCCTTCGATTTCCCTTCTAAATGTTTTTTTTTCTTTGTCTGAATTTCTCACTTCCTGTTTCTCCTCAGTAAACTTGACACCATTATCTGAGCGGTGGTTAGTCAGCCAGAACAGCTTACTGAACAGCTTACTGAGGAGGAACAGGAACAGGAAGTGAGAAATTCAGACAAAGAAAAAAAAACATTTAGAAGGGAAATCGAAGGAAAAAGGTAAGTGAACCAACAATGCACTAGCTTAAAAGGAACCTATTTAGAAAATAAAAAAATAGGATTTTTTACTCACCGTAAAATCCTTTTCTCTGAGTCCATGGACCGACACAGCTTCTCTATTGACAAAGTAGAGCTGCACGATTCTGGGCAAAATGAGAATCACGATTCTTTTGCTTAGAATAAAGATCACGATTCTCTCACGATTCTCAAAAACTGAACGCCAGAACCCCCCCCCCCCCCCAAATAAATAAACAAACCTGTGATATATATGAATGTATAAAAAAAAACAGACCAGTGATATGTCTATAATGTTAAAGACCATATAACTCCTATAAAAAAATCTGAATCAAAGTTTGATTCTGCTTTTTTCATAAGAGTTATATGGTCTTTAACATTATAGACATATCACTGGTCTGTTTTTTATACATTCATATTTTCATATATATCACAGGTTTGTTTTTTATAAATCATACATTTGTTCACTGATTGCATTCAGCTGGATTTTATACAAGCAGCGCCAACATCCCAATTTTTAAATCTATCAGAAGCAGTACCGCCGGCAACCACTAGAGACAGCGACCGCTGACATGAAGGAGGAGACGAGAACAATGCTGTCCTGAGTCCACTGGGTGGCGCATGGATACACTCTACAGTTGTACAGAACTGTGAGAAAGAAGGAAGCCCACGCCCAGGCATCCATCCAGCGGCGCAGGCTGCTGACGTCAGTTC
Organism: Rana muscosa; assembly: GCA_029206835.1. Lineage (NCBI taxonomy): Eukaryota > Metazoa > Chordata > Amphibia > Anura > Ranidae > Rana > Rana muscosa. The sequence continues at coordinate 874,039,772 of CM055122.1, read as the reverse complement.
CGATATCAGCGCCATTTGCGTTCCACGCTGGTTCCGACGGCTTCTCCTCGGTCCAGTCTACATCCCGGGGGAGACATGAAAAATCGAGGTAATCCAGGCCGGAGATCGCGGGGGGGGGGGGGTGAATCGAGATCGCGATTAATGTACGATTAATCGTGCAGCTCTATGACAAAGTGGGTATTATCCGTTAATTAGGAGTGACTAGGCAGAAAAACTTGTAAAAAGTGTTGCATCACACCTTCTACAGTACCGCCCAGGGGGCGGACCCTCTGGGTATACCCTCTCAGTCTGCACATCGCAGATCAGTTCGTCAAAAAGCAGTACAAACTTAAAAGGAGGGGTGGGTGCTGTGTCGGTCCATGGACTCAGAGAAAAGGATTTTACGGTGAAGTAAAAAATCCTATTTACTCTTTCGTCCATGGACCGACACAGCTTCTCTATTGACAAAGTGGGACGTCCCAAAGCAGTGTCAGAGAAAAAACGAGGGGTGGTAACAGCATGAAAACAAACTTCACCCCAAAACACAAAACAGCACTCCAACGGAGGAGTTGCAACTCTAAACAGCCGCCTGCAAAACCTTGCGGCCGAAAGAGGCATCCGAAGATGCACCTACATCAACTTTGTAGAATTTTGTGAAAGTGTGAGCGGACGACCAAGTCGCCGCTTTACATAGTTGGGAAACAGACGCTTGATGTCGGAAAGCCCAAGAGGCACCTATTGCCCTGGTCGAATGCGCCGTGACAGGAAAGGGGGGCGCCTGACCCTTTAAGGCGTAAGCCTGGATTACTATCTGTCGGATCCACCTAGAGATGGTGGCCGATGAGACTGCTTGGCCCTTCTTGGGACCAGCCACCGAAACAAACAGTGAGTCTGACTTCCGGAACAGGAAGTAGCAGATATGTATACTCTCAAAGCTCGGACAACGTCCAAGGAATGCAACGCCGACTCCTTAGGATTCGACGGCTGAGGACACAAGGATGGAAGTACAATGTCTTCGTTGAGATGAAAAGCCGAAACGACCTTCGGAAGAAAGGAAGGCTGCGGCCGCAGCACCACCTTATCCTTGTGGAAAATCAAAAAGGGAGCCTTGCAGGGCAAGGCTGCCAGCTCAGAGACTCGTCTAACTGACGTAACAGCCACCAAAAAGACCACCTTCTGAGAAAGTGTCAACAGGGGAATATCTCTAATATTCTCAAACGGTGCCTTCTGAAGCACCGAGAGGACCAGGTTCAAGTCCCACGGAGGTAACGGGGGGCGGACCGGAGGGGCCACATGTCGAACCCCCTGCACAAATGTACTCACGAGAGAGTGAGTCGCCAGGGGTCGCTGAAAAAAGACAGCCAGGGCAGATATCTGTCCCTTAATCGTACTTAGGGCAAGCCTTTGGTCTACCCCATGCTGTAAAAACAGCAGGATTCTGGAAACCAAATAGGTACGCGGATGCCATTTCATTTCCTCACACATGGAGATGTAGGCCCTCCAAGTGCGGTGATAGACCTTCCTAGAGGACGGTTTCCGAGCACTTCTCATAGTAGAAATTACTGAGTCTGACAGGCCCCGGTCTCTCAGTACCTGGTTCTCAACAGCCATGCCGTTAAAGCCAATGACTGTAAAGCAGGATGGAATATGGGACCTTGCGACAGCAGGTCCTTCCGTAGTGGTAGGCGCCAGGGGACGTCTGCTACCAGACGTACTAGATCGGCGTACCAAGGACGCTGAGGCCAATCTGGAGCGATTAGGATCATTAGAATTCCCTCTGCCTCTGCGGAGCAGAAGAAGAAGAAGCCTTAAGGGAGGGAAGGCATAGATTAGCCGATACTGGCCCCACGATGCTACCAACGCGTCCGTTGCGTCTGCCCATGGGTCTCTTGACCGGGCCACAAACCTCAATACCTTCCGATTGAGTCGGGAAGCCAGAAGATCTACGTCTGGTGTGCCCCATCTTTGGCAGAGGAGTTGGAACACCTCCGTGTGTAAGGACCATTCTCCCTGGTCCAGCATCTGGCGGCTCAGGTAGTCCGCCTGCCAGTTTTCCACACCCGGAATGTACACGGCCGACAGTGCCGGTACGCTCCTCTCTGCCCACTTCAGGATGCGAGCGATCTCCGATGCTGCAGCTGAGCTTCTTGTTCCTCCTTGATGATTGACATATGCCACTGCTGTGGCGTTGTCTGACTGGATCCTGACTGGACGCCCTTGCAGTCTCTGAGACCATTTGAAGAGGCACAGCTTGATCGCCCGGATCTCCAGGACATTGATCGGCAGGAGGGCTTCCTCTGGGGTCCAGCGACCTTGCGCCGACTGGACACCCCAGACTCCCCCCCAACCTGTAAGGCTGGCGTCCGTCGTGATCACTATCCAGTAAACCGGAAGAAATGACTTCCCGGCCATTAGAGCCGGTGCTGTCAGCCACCATACCAGGGATCTCCTGACTAGGTGGCTCACTCGGATTTGATAATCCAGAGATGAAGGGCATCTGTTCCATCTGGACAGAACTTCCCTCTGTAACACTCGAGTGTGGTATTGAGCATATGGGACCGCCTCGAAGGAGGCTACCATGAGGCCCAACACTCGCATGCAAAAACGGAGTGACGACCAATTCCTGGAAGTCAGCTGCCGTACTGCAGCCCGGAGGGTCTGCAACTTCTCCACAGGGAGGAATACCTTTGCCTCTGAGGAATCCAGAATCAACCCCAGGTACACTAGGCGTTGAGTGGGCACCAATACTGACTTTTGCGTGTTTAGTATCCAACCACAGTCTCGAAGAGTCTGACAGGTAATGGACACGTTTACCTCTAATTCTGAGCTTGAAGGGCCCTTCAGCAGAAGGTCGTCCAAGTAACCTGTGATAGCGATACCCCGCTGTCTTAGAAGTGCCAGAATCGGAGCGAGCACCTTGGTGAACGTCCTGGGTGCTGAGGCAAGGCCAAACAGGAGGGCCACAAACTGGTAGTGGTTCTTCCCGATAGCAAATCGCAGAAACCTCTGGTGTCTGGAGTATATGGGGACATGCAGGTATGCGTCCTTGATGTCCAAGGAGGCCAGAAAGTCCCCCGGATGGAGAGCCGTGACTACGGATCGAACCGACTCCATCCGAAATCTTTGTACCTTCACAAAGCAATTGAGGGCTCTGAGATCCAAGATTGGACGAACCCCCTCCTTCTTTGGCACAATGAACAGATTTGAGTAAAAACCCTGACCCCGTTCCTGTTCTGGAACTGGAATAACTACCCCGCGTTCCAGTAGACCCTGGACCGCCCCATACAGGGCCTCCCGACGGGTCGGTAGTAGCTGGAGATTGGAGGTGATGAATCTGTCTGGTGGACAAGAGAGAAATTCTATCTTGTAGCCTGAGGAGATTACTTCGCAAACCCACCTGTCGGAGACTAGAGCAGTCCACTGAGTCGCGAATTTGCGAAGACGTCCCCCCACCCGAGAGCTGGGTGGGGGCGGACCTTCATGTGGACGCAGATTTGTCCACAGGCTTGTTGGGTCTGCGGGACCAAGGACGCTTTTGTCCTTGGGCAGGCGCTTTATCGGCCTGGGGTCTTTTCCCTGTCGCCTTAAGAGGGCGAAAAAACCGCTTACGTGCAGTAAAGGAGGGCCCTTGCCCTTGGCGTGGTCCCCTACCCTTGCTAGTTTGGGGAAGCAAAGTGCTTTTACCTCCTGTAGCATCCTTGATGATGTCATCCAGAGAAGCCCCAAAAAGTCTGTCGCCCTTAAAAGGCAGATCCAATAGGGCTTTCTTGGAAGTCTGGTCCGCAGACCAGCCCTTTAGCCAGATCAGGCGGCGTATTGCTACTGCATAAACCGAAGCTCTTGACAGCAGGGGAATAGTATCCATGTCTGACTCGCAGACAAACTTAAGGCCCTGGACCAACTGGTCGGCCAAAGTTATCTCATTAGGAGGAGCATCTCGCTCCTTTAACCCCTGGAGTAGCAATTTTGCCCATTCAGTAAGTGTCTGAGACACTAGGGCCCCCGCCAATGCCGGGCGTACTGCTGAGCCTACCACTGAGTATAGGTAGCGAGCGAGTGCTTCAGCCTTCTTATCCACAGGGTCCTTGAAAACAGGAGCCCCTTCTACTGGAATAGTGGTGGCTCTATTAAGTCTGGACACCGAAGGGTCCACTATAGGGGGAGAGGTCCAAATCTTCAGAAAACTCTCCTCAAAGGGGTACCGTACTGCAAACCTCTTTGGGGCTGTAAAGACCCTCAGTGGGTTCTCCCATTCCTTGTATAAGAGTTTGTCAAAATAAGACACACAAGGGAACACCTTAGCAGTGCGGGCAGGTTTACGAAACCCAAAGGGGACTGGAGTATCTGCTACTTCTTCAGTCCTTTCCAACTTTAGCGTATCCCGCACTGCAGTAATAAGGTCAGATACCAAAGCCGTCTCGCGTACTGACCTGGACTTGGAGTCCTCCTCACTGTCCGATCGGTCACGGTCTGCAGTCTCTGATGCATCAGAATCTGGGCCATGAGCCGTAGCTGGACCTGGTTCTGCATCAGAAATATCCCCAGAAGATTGCAGGGGACGGGGGCGTTTATTACCCCCTGTATTCCCGTGTGCTGCTTCCACCCTGGCAGCAAACGCCTCTAGGATTGCCGACATAGCGTCCATAGACACCTCAGGGACACCAGCTGCTAAATCTGGTGTTTCAGGGGAGAAGACATCTGGCTCAGATGCCATGCTGACCACACGCTGACACTCACAGGGCTCCAGGCAAGATATCAATAGGCCACCCTCCTGCGCTGCAGAGATGCTGGGTTACCCAGAGGACTCACCACCCTGGATAGGTACTGCTATGCTGCGCCTATGATGCTGTCCCCTTGCTGCTGTGTCAGTCTGCTTCTTTTATCAGCACTTCCTGTGTGAATTTTCGCGCCAGTGTAATGCACCCTAGAGGCCGGAGGCTCTCGCAAAATGGTTGCCAAAACCGTCTGTATGGAAGATAATGTGGGCTCTAAGAAAATGGCTGCCGAAGGAAGATAGAGGTCAGGCAGCCATAGCCCACAAAAAAGATGGCCGCCGAACGGCAATATCTGCATACAGGGTGGACAAACATGGCCGCCGATCACCTGATAGGGGCCAGTGGGTGTGGCCGAACTACAGGAAGATGGCCGCCAGGCAGTTACAAGAGGCCAAACTTGGCATGGACCACCTCAAAATGGCTGCCGACAGCATGGAGACACAGAAACACAGGTAAGCAAAAATGACATTTCTTTTAAATGTTAGTTACAGCCAGCCCCGCTCCAGTGGGACCCCCTAGGTGACCCCCAGCACCCAGCAACCTTTAGCTAGAAGCCCAGGGAGGAGGGAAAGGCAGGGAGAGAGGGAAGAAAGGGGCCACAACCACTTACTTGATCTCTCCAGGAATGTCCAGCTAAATCACCCAGCCGAGGCAGGGGAGTTTTACTTACCTATCCTGCATGTATTCTGCTGGAAGACATTCCAAACAGATCATCGTCCGCGCACGGAAGGTGACTGTTGGCCAGGCATGCTGTGATTGGACCCAGAAGGGACGATCATATGTATGCCCTGGAGCATGACGCTCACCGGACAGGCTGCTGCGACTCGGCCGTAAGGTCAGCCGAAGCTGAGCGGTCCGATGCAAGCCTTGGAGCGTAAGCTCACCGGCCAGGCTGCTGCGACTCGGCCGTAAGGTCAGCCGAAGCTGAGCGGTCCGATGCAGGCCCTGGAGCGTAGGCTCACCGGCCACCCGTGGAGCGACGGGCATGTCGTGGAAAACCCAGCGCGTAGCTAGGGTCGGCACACGCTCGATGGCCGAAACTGGGGAGACTACAAGGATCGAGGATCCAGCCTGTCACCCAGTCGGCAGTTGATCGAAGATCGCAGGAAACAACAAATGTAGCAAAAAAATAAAAAATATATATATCTTTTTTCCCCGGACCAATGAGCCCGAAGGGAGCCATGTCCTACTCCTTGCTAGACAGAAAAAAACTGATCTGCGATGTGCAGACTGAGAGGGTATACCCAGAGGGTCCGCCCCCTGGGCGGTACTGTAGAAGGTGTGATGCAACACTTTTTACAAGTTTTTCTGCCTAGTCACTCCTAATTAACGGATAATACCCACTTTGTCAATAGAGAAGCTGTGTCGGTCCATGGACGAAAGAGTAACTAACCTTTACAAACCCTTTAAGCTTTGGTACATTCAGCATGCCCATACACGGTTTGAACCTTGGCCGGTTTCTGCTGAACTGTCCGAGATTCGAATGGTGTATGGCCTGCCTTAGTTAAAACATACTACAAGGTTCCTTTTAAAAGGAACACAATATGTGCTGATGGGCTCTAATCTCATCAATACAGTAAACTGAATAACTCAGTTGGAAGTAGCATTACATTTTGGGTCCACAGCAGCCTCACATGCAACGGTCAAACAGAAGAGGAAAGAAACCTAGTCTACAAATCAAGATAAAAGCACTGGGAGAACCCTGCCTAATGTTTCCTTATATGTAAAAGGAACAAGGCAAGACTCCCCCGTGTGCCCCATAAAAGTTTGCACTTAGCCTAGGACATGGGTGCTCAACCTGTGGCCCTCCAGCTGTTGCAGAACTACAAGTCTCATGAGGCACTGCCGACAGCTACAAGCATGACTCCCAAAGGCAGAGGCATGATGGGGTAGTTCCACGACAGCTGGGAGGGCCACAGGTTGAGCATCCATGGCCTAGAACCTTTCCAATGTGGCATCAGAGCCCACCCAGATATCACCGTCCTCAGTGTTAAATCGGAAATCTATTCTGTTCCATTTCATTTTTAATGTAAGTGTTTCTCTATATTATCTTTTAAGGTACTGATGTAATAAATTTTGATCTTTGTTGTAAATGTTGTCTTGGCCCTTGGGGCACTGAGAAAGTCCATGACCTTTGCTGTTCTTATGACACTCACTGAGCTTTATCTATTTTCTCTATACCCCCTGGAAGAGTACTCCAGCACTCTTACCTCCTACGCATGTCTAGAAAGATATGCAAACTCCTCACTGGTGCCAAAGCCACAACAACAGGTGACACCAGGAAGAAATGGGACCAAAACACCCAAAAGCCACTACAAGGGCCTGCCATTCAAACAGAGCCGCACTTATTCTGTTATAAAGGAAACCAGCACCAGGGAACATAGGGGCACTAGCCATGAGCTATTGGATTATTTATTGTCCCAACAACGGTTTCCGCTAAAAGGAAAATCTGTGATGGCAAAAACCACTGCTAAAAGAACGCTAAATGCCTGGCTGTCAGGTTGGCTTTCATTTAGATAGTTTGATTTCCTGACACAGAACTGTGCAAATATGTACTTTCAACTTTTCTTAAACTTCTCTAATTTTTCTCATCTGCTTACTTGTTACAGATGAGATGTTTTACGTGGAGTTCTCCTTTAAAGAAAGAAAAGGCCAATTATAAGAGAAAAAAAAAAAAAGGGAGGTTAAAAGAAGGCTACTCTGACCACAAAGATTTTATAAAGAAAGCTTGAAATTAGCGTGAAAATAAGTAATGCTTGCAAAATGACGGAAATCATATGGTATTTATTAGACTATGAGGCTTGGTGATAAGACGGTCAATGCCCTGTGGCTTCACAAAGAGGTTCTTCATTTTAAGTTTTCAATCAGCTCGGGAGCAAACAGTGGTCAAGTTATTAATGAAGAAAATGTACAATGAAAGGAGCTCTTGATCTTTAGGGATTCACAAGAAATAGATAAAAAGTAGGTTCCAATGTTGCCCACAGAAATCGAATTGTCTTTTAAGTCAACCTGTAAATGTGGTAACCATGAAGCCTACATCAATATCAAGACTCTGAAAGGTACCTGCATATACGGTCACATACCTTGGGGTTGGTTTAACTAAAACTGGAGAGTGCCAAATCCGGTGCAGCTGTGCATGGTGGCCAATCAGCTTCTTACTTCAGATTGTTCAATTAAGCTTTGACAAAAAATAAATAAAAAATGGAAGCCAATTGGTTTCTATGCATAGCTTCACCAGATTCTGCACTCTCCAGTTTTAGTAAATCAACCTCCGTGCATGTACTCTGTAAGCCCTTAAGGCTGGGTTCACACTAGTGCAAATTGGATGCGGGTTTCTTTGCATCCAATGCGCATGACAGGAGACTGACAGGCTCTCAATGGAGCCGGTTCACACATCTCCAAAGTGGCTGCGGGGCGAATTGCACAGGGGTCCTGTGCGTCTTTGGTCTCTGTTTCAGGTCCGAATTCAGGCAATAATTTGGCAGTGATTTGTCACTGAGAACAGGGACGCACCAGACCCCTGCTGTGAGTCTCGCTATTAGGTGTGAACCCAGCCTAATGGATTAGTTGAGCTTCGTAAAAAGGGGGGGGAAAAAAAAAATCGTCTATGCGGCCAAGAATCCCTAGTAAATAACTAAACTACGCAGTCAAGAAATCTTAGTAGGCAACCCCATTGTAGCCTGCCCAAAAAATAATAATAATTTTTTTACATAGTTCCTTCCGGTCCTGTTGCCAGGTCAAGCCAGCATCACAGGAAGAGGCGCCTTCCTTGCTGAGAGTCCTGATAGTTCCACAAAACTATTTTTTTGCAAATGGCCAAGTGCCTAGATCACTTTACTAAAAAAAGTCACATACCGTAATTTTTCAAAGATTTAAGCCCGGTTCACACAGGGGCGACTCGGTCGCCTGACGAGTCGCGTCCCACGCTGTTCAATGGAACCGTTCTAATAGGAGCGACTCAGGTCGCTCCGACTTAGAAAAAGGTTTCTGTACTACTTTTGGGGGCGACCCAAGGCGACCTGCATTGACTTCAATACAGAAGTCCTTATGCAAATCGCCCCGGTGGGCGTGTCAAGTCATCTTGAGATCGCGCCGCCGAGGTCGCCCCCGAAGTCGTGCCGCCCCTGTGTGAATGGGGCCTAAAAACTTTCAAAACTTCTCAATATCCAGGGATCAATGTCAATATTTGCATATTGGCGTATTCTGACTTTCAGGAGTTCCATATGCTTGAAGAGGGAGGCATTGGGTGCCATGTGTAGGCAACCAAGGATGCGCAAGTTAATTTCGGTGCTCACCCTAAAAATGTAATAATGCAAAATATCCACTTTATATGCACTTTGATGTAAAAAGATCTTCAACTATTTGGACATATTGTATGTCTTCATGATTGTCATAACAAAGCAGTTCACTATAGGCTATATACATATAACCACATGTTAACACATTCTTCCAAAAACAAAACACCTTCTAAACATGATATGGTTGGGTGGACGACGACGACGTGGTAATGAGCCAAGTTAGTCAGGTTCATCTGCGTCATTTCTCGATGTGATGGAAAGTTGTATACACAGATGTAGTATTCCTGTGCTGAATGATTAATATATTTAGTCACCTATAAATTATCTTGTTGAAATAAATCGGCACAAGCAGTGGAAACTGGAGTGTCTAAAATAAACTGGCAGAAGGGATTACTGTAGGCGTTATATAGATGACTGCTTTATGATGGATTGCTTTGGAAGCCAGCTTTATGTTACTGGGACATTGCAGATCCGTCTCTGAGCAGATATAAGATGAATCCATGATTATGAATGAATCACACCATCATACGTGTTGCAAAAATTTACCAGACCAGCTACTGTAACATAGCAATATATGTATAGGCGTGCAATACAAAGAGATGAAGTGGAACTTAAAGATCTCTCATGGTCATTAAAAAAACAATACACCAATCAGTACATCAGAGAATAATCACCCCTTTTTTTGTTATTTTTAGATTCCCTCTTACTTTTTTGCTGGGGAATCCACAACATGCTTACATGCCCAGCAAATTCAGTGTTGTCCCAAGGACATCCAGCCAGGTCCTTCCCCCGCTTGCTGTAGTGTGGCTACCTGGGATATCTGATGTTGCACATTCTAACCTTGGCGAGAATGAAGGCAGGGGACAGGCCACAGCGAGAAATCAAAAAAAAAAAAAAGTCATTGTCTTTATGGACTGCGGAAGGGGGTTTAGAGTTGCAATGATGTGAAGCGCTTTTTTGGAGTGAAATTCTGCTTTTACATTTCTCTGCCTCTCTGATGAACCCATACTGTATTGTGATAGAAAATGTTATACCTGCTTCCCGGGTTCTAACCCTATAGAATCCCCATTTGTGGGTGTTAAAATGGTTAAGCGGTGGCAGAGTTTAGCTGCCACTACACCATGTTTAGCGAGATTACCTGTCACCAGTCACACTGATGGGTCTTGGAAGCTGCCCAAAATATGTAGACCAGCGTTGCCAACTGCCAGTATTTTTAGTGGCAGCCAGTAGAAAACTGGTACTTTTCTCCTGCCAGTATATGGCAGTAAGAGGAAAAGGTTGCCAGTAAAAAAATATGGCTGCGACGCTCAGCTCGGAACTGTGCATATGCAGCTCGGTTCCGGAGTCGGCTGAGATCATCCAAGTGCCTGCAACAATGTGTTTGGGCGGTGCCAGCCGGGGCAGGTCTGGTGGAGGCGGTGTCTAAGCATGCCGTGTGATGTCATGGTGCAAGGGAGCCGAGCTGAGCGGCCGGAGCCTCATGTGTGGGTCTGCAGGACGGGAGTAGGGCCGAAACAACTAATCAATTACGAAATTAATCGATTACTATTTTCATAATCGATTAATCGGCCAGTAACATAATGGGGTTAAAAAAACTAAAATGAGCCCTTTACAGTACAAAAAGAGCAAATCGCTACTGTAAATATTACTTTCACTGTCCCACAGTAAAAAATTAACCCCTTACAGCGATTATTTGCTCTTTTTGTACTAATTTTAGTTTTTTTAACACCGTTATGTTACTAAACATCTCAGGCCTGGGTCACACCTCTGTGTTTTTTTGGTGCTTTTTGCATAAAACACACTACAGGTCATTGTAATGGTTTCCTATGGGACACGTTCACATGCATGATTTTTTCAGCTGCTGCGTATTTGGATAGGGCAAGTACTTTTTTTACCGCAAAACGGTGCTATTTTGTTTCTTTGGTTCAATATACTTCAATAGAGAAGCTGCAGAAAAGCATGTAATAATGTGTTTTTGCGGCAATTTGTGTTTTTTAGTCTGCCCAACAACAAATTGGCACAAAAAAAAAAAAAAAAAAAAAAAATGCAGCAAAATTAATTTTTTTTTTTTTTTTACGGTTATTAACCGATTAATCGAAACAATAATCGGCCAACTAATCGATTATGAAAATAATCGTTAGTTGCAGCCCTAGACGGGAGTAAGGCAAGCCAGGAGCGGGACTGTCAGTGCTGTTTGGACTGGAGGGGACTTAAGGAACCCCCTGGCATAGAGACAGACCGTCACTGTGACTCAGGAGGGGACGTGTCGGTGAGGTGTCATCTGTGCTGCTGCACACTGCTGTCAGTGTCACCGTGAGAGTCAATTTCATGAGTGCATCGCCCATTCTAATTTATTGCCCTCCTGAGTCCTGTCCCTTAGCTACTTACTATATCAAAAATAAAATAAGAAATATGATTTTTGCCTTCATATCTACCTTAAATCACGTTGCTAATTGCATATTGTACTTATTTGTAGCCTAAATACTGGAATTTGCACTTGAAACTGTAATTTTGTAACTTCACATTTGGAACTGCCAGTCAAGTTTGTGTTGTGTCAGTAAATTTCAATCTGGTAGGTTGGCAACACTGAGTCTTGTTTTGACACCTCATCACCCCCCCCCCCCCCCTCATATCAGTACTGACGGTGTTCTGCTGTGAGCACACCTGTTTTTTGGCAAGTTGTTTTTGCCGACATGCCCTATTTCCCTGCATACCTAGTGACAGCACTTGTCTTGAGCAAACGTCAAGTGCTATAGACAAGCAATGTCAATCACCACTCATATTTGTCCCCTTATTAGCTGCATTGCCAAAACACAAGTTGGGGGGGGGGGGGGGTGGAAACACTGTTGACCATACTAGCTCAGGATCAACACCACCTAGAACAGCCTCTTTCAACCTTTTCAACACAGAGGAACACTTGATATAACTCTCCGGTCTCAGGGAAACCCTGTTTAAAATTGCTTTATCTACAACTCATGATATATTGTCAGGCCTCGTACACACGGCCGAGAATCTCGTCAGGAAAAAACACGTTGTTTTTCCTGACGAGATTCTTGAACAAGAATCTTGTCCGGCCGAGTGTACACACGTACGATTCAAAAGAACAGCCGTTCTTTTGAATGGCACAAAGGCGGTGACGTCATCGACTACGACGAGCGTGCGCTCGTCACATTCGATGCCGTCGCCGCCATCTTGCTACACCCTACCTATGCCTAGGAAGCTACCGCGCATGCGTCAAAGTCATTTCGAGCATGCGCGGGTTTCCACGGCGACAGGTAACTCGGGTTTCTCGTCAGGAAACAAGCCGACGAGAATCCAGACAAGAAAATAGAGAGCAGGTTCTCTATTTTTCTCGTCGAGATTCTGGCCAGTTTTCCTGACGAGAAACCTGAAAGCCTCGTACACACGGCTGGTTTTCTCGGCAAAATAGCTCTCCCGGCAGTTTTCTTGTCGTTTCTTGACGAGAAAACCGGCCGTGTGTACGAGGCTTTAGTGGGATGAATACTCCTTAGACTTGTGGTCATTGGAAGGAATTAACCCCTTACAGATGGTATCAGTGGGAAGTTATCTGGGAGGCAGAAATCACTCAAGGAACTCTTAGCATCCTCTGGAGGAACTCTAGGGTTTCATGGAAAACTGGTTGAGAAACCCTTTCCTAGAAAGACAGGGCAAAAGGAGCAACTTAAAACATTTTTGGAGAAACTTCTCCAAGCAGTAAACTGTAGCTGAAACAAATAAGGGGGTGCTAAAGCAAGAGAAAAAATGTCACAAGATGAATAAACTTGTGAAGTTGAATGTCAGTGCAATTTTTACAAACCTAAATATGGGGATTGCCATTGCTTACCTCCTTCTGGAATTGCTAGCTGACTGCCATTTATGCTTATCCAATGGCTTTGAAACATTTAGTCACTGAACTAGAATAAATATGCAGGAAGGTTAAAGTGGTTGTAAACTCTTTACAACCACTTTTTGCTACAGGTAAGCCTATAATAAGGCTTGCTTGTAGTGCTACCCCGGATATCGCCTAAACCTGCACAGTTTAGGAGATATCCATTGTATCTGCATGCCAATGTGATCGACACATGCGCACTGAAGCAATAGCACATACGTCAGAGCCCACAATACCCAGAAGAAACTCCGGGAGCGATGTCGCTGGCTAGAAGGGGGGGGGAGGGTCAACAAGAACCGCTGCAGGGGCTTCGGTGTAAGGTAAGTAATTCAAAATGAGCTAGTATGCCATGCATACCATCTCATTATGCCTTTGTCTTGCAGGTTTTTTTTAAAGGGTTTACAACCACTAAAAGGTAAAAATAAAAACCAAAAAAACCTACAAGTGTTGTGGGTTAGCGAACCAAAGTATTTAATCTAGGTGGTCAGCCTTCATACCCGCCAACAAATACTTGCAGAATGTGATGAGACCCTTGTCCAGTTTTTGGTCGCCTGTGTTCCTGCTGGATAGATTCACCCACAGGAAATCCAAAATGTTACAGTTGTAATCAGAACAAGAAAGGAGGATAACATTTTCCAATGGAGACATCTCTGCTGGTGACAAAGGTACAAGGAGGTGAATTTCGACAACTTTGTAGAGATTTCCAATTTTGTCTACAAGACCGGAAGAAAAAGCAAAAAAAAAAAAAAAAAAAACACATCCGAAGAGAAAACTAGAAGCATTCTTTGTGAAAGTTTTACAATGCATACCTACTTAGATAATGCCCAGTGCCAGACTAAAGCTGGCTACACATTATACATTTTTCTTTAAGATTTATCCAAACCATATAATATGAGGTCAAACCTGAAGACTTTCAATTTGTATGCAATCAGGCAGGCCCTTGCACTACATTGTTGAAGGTAAAGCTAAAAGAAATTGAACAAGAAAATTGTATAATGTATGGCCAGATTAAGATAATACAGTTTCTCCAAGCAGACTATAAATGCTTACAGTATTATAGTGAGGGAGGGCCTCTTCATTTTCTATACATCACTGATCAGTTCAATGGTGTGTCCGGACAAGCCTGATCATTGGAAGAGTACACAGAGTTCCCAACATAGCTAGAGAACTGACCACGATGTGCTCTCCTGCCTAGTGTGGTCAGTTTTTAATAGTAAAGCAAGGGGACTTGCAGGAAAACCAGGGGATTTCACATACAGGAAGCAACACAAAGAACAGGATACTTTCTCATACAAGTATAGGAATATGAAATGTTGGGGTAACAAATGCTTTTAGGTCACATTCCCCCAAAAAGGTACAAATATCTGACATTGCAACCAAGTGACCACTGGCAGCTACCTTGTCAAGAAAGTCTGTAAACCTGTGAAAAAAAACAAAAAAACAAGTGGGAGGTAAAAGAACTAGTTGACAGCATTGTTTGAATGCTCCTTGTAGCTGATCTTTTCCCGACACAGACTTGGGGCACACCATGCTTCTATGTTAGGGTGACCAGACATCCCTGGTTTCTGGGGACAGTCCCTAGATTGAGGACACTGTCCCCGGACCAAGTCTGTCGCCGGTTTTGTCCCCCGAATGGATTAAAACAGGGGCTGGGGCAATTTCAAAGACAGTCAGTACAGAATAAAAAAAAAAAAAAAAAAAAAATCTGAATTACACACCGCCACTCCGCCGCTCCTACTAGCTTAGGAGGGTGTATTTTTTTCCCCATTATCTGTGCCCCTTTCTGATGATCATGTGCTGGTCGGAGCGGAGGGAAAATTTCTTCAGTTTCGGGTGCCCATTCAGCTCCGCTCGCATGTTCTTCTGCCTTGGCTCAAGTCCCGACCAGCCGCCTGCTTGCTTATCTCCTTGCCTTCCCTGGTGGAGTGATCTTCCTCCGCTCCCCACCCAGTAGTAGCTGGGGCCCGGAGAGTAAGACTTGACAGGCTGTGAGGCGGGCGGCGGCGATGGGCAGAGAGCCGCTGATTGCCGCCATTACTAGTAAAAAATAAATAAAAAAATGTCCCCGGGTTTAATTTTAAAAATCTGGTCACCTTATTCTATGTGGAGGTGGCCATCTTGGTAGAAGACCAGGGCTTTGCCTTCTCATGTCAAAACTGCCCCTCTGATGTCTGGTAGGATAATGATCAAGAAGTGGCATGGATCCTAGGAAAATGAAATAAGCAGAAAAAAAAGCCGGCCCTCGGGTAAAGCTCTCAAAACAGTAATCAGCATAGCAGGACCTTCATGTCAAACCTTATTCCAAATCTTATAAAACTAAAAGTCAAAGGGGTCGGTGCCTTAGATGATCTCCCACTGCAGATATACAGCTATTAGGCACAGAAATGTAGGGCCAGGTTAGGTCTATACAGACCATATATAAATATAAAAAAAGAAGGCTTAATAAGGAAAGGGGGGGGGGGGGTCTTTCATAGTAGGATTAGTCACTCATTATGGTGCTGCTGCTCTCTATTTCCCCCACTAGGTAATGGACAGGCTCTGTAACAACATAAAGAGGAGAGAGAGCGCACAACAGCCCTAGTGTAATCTAATTTTATTAGAAGCAATATTAAGAATCTTTTATAAATACACTCACATGGTTCCAGAATGTAATAAGCATGCCTGCATCAACCACAACTCTCCTTAATGGCCACCCACTGCAACATCAAGGTTGATTAGACCTTCAATTGAGCTTGCTGACAGCTACAAGCCACAGAAGCCGTTCCTCTGCGTACAGGTGCCACTGCGCATGCGTCTGGTCCAGCGGACCTGCCTCTCTGCACAGCCATTCGCTGTGAAGACCAGCCTGCTGTCGTTTCTCCTCCTGTAGCTCGCCAAGCCCCTTATGCAACTGAGAACTGAGGGTACAGGTTCACTTATAAAAAAAAAAAGAAGACACAACTTATCCATAGGCTAACAGATCTACAAATGCCAGACAACCCAGCAGCCTTTCCTCCTCCATTTGGCTCTGCTTTCTACAAAGAAATACAAAGCTCCCTCCTCAAACATCTACTCAATATGGCAAAGTCATGCATTCTGCTTTGCTGGAAGCAAAATATGGCTCCAACAATCAGCCTATTGCTCACCAAAATTAGAAAGATACATTTTGATGGAGAAATTGATGGCTACAGTCAATAATACAGAAGAACAGTCCTGTAAAAGTTGGTTTTATTGGACCAAACTCACCTTGTCTGACGATTATAAAACTATGCTGGTGGCCTCCATTTAGAAACTTGGGGTGGGGCGGGTTAGGGGTTGCAGAGCAGACAGAAGTGACTGACCGTCACCAGCTCTCTGCTCACAGAGCTCTGAAAACGGAGTGATCAGCGCTGTTTGATCGCTTGGACCAATGCTGCATCCACCTAGGAGTATGATTTAAAAAAAAAAAATCCTATGCTTCTTTCAAAGTTTAGGTCCACATTAAATACAAATATGAATGCAATCCTGCCTGAAAAAAAAGTAGACAATTCTGAAAAGAAGTGTCAGATAAAGCAAGATGGCAAACACATACAGTGTTCTTTAGCATTGCCTAACCTACAGTATGTGACTAAAGGACATGATGCAACTCGCTGGGAATGTTCAGAGCACAGAAACATTTAACAGCCTCTTTATCCACATGCTGGTTAATACAAAGCAATGCGTAGATAGTAGAATTATTATAATAATAATACAGGATTTATAGTGCCAACAGGTTACGCAGTGCTTTACAACATGAGATCAGACAGTACAATACAATTTAATACATTAGGAATCAGAGGGCCCTGCTCGTAGGAGCTTACATTCTAAGGCTTGGTTCACACTGCCGCAACTTGTCATGCAACTTGAGAGTTTAAAGTTGAATGACAAGTCGCACCCCATTAACTGCAATGGAACCGTTCTAAAATCGTTACAACTCAAGTCGCAGCAACTTAGAAAAAGGTTCCTGCACTACTTTGGGGTGACTTTAGTTAATGAAGTTGCAAGCAAGCCGTAATGAAGTTGCACAGAATGTTGGCTTTTAGAGCTGCGTAGATGTGAACCGGCACCAAGAATACCATATGATCTGGATTATTTAAGTGGACCAGCAAAAAAATCTTTCATTTTGGAAAGTGGGGAAGACTGGGAACCTTTTGTCAAGCAAATCCTCTGCTTTCTTCATAAGTTCTGCATGACAGCTGTCAAGGGATATAATCTAGGTAGATATTAGGCTCATGGATATAATTACTACTACCTTAACAGATACAGATCTAAAAAGGCATTTAGCAATTAAATTGGGAGCATGTTAATATGAAATTGCTTGCCAACACAGGCTGAGGGAAAAATATTCATCCTTAATAATAGGATCTAAAGGTTACATGGCAAACATGTTATTGGTAGATGCCAAAGCCCGGTCTCAGACACTTGTGTCACGCTGTAAATAACCACGAGAGACAATGAATCACTAGCCAGGTGTGCTGGGACTGCACTGTCAATTTTTTTTTATTGCAGAGTGTGACATTTATGAAGCTACTGTAGGAGTTACATCAGACAAGTCAGGGTGACATCATGTAGTGACTAAATCCGACACTGAGCCATTCTGCAGTAATATTTAAAGAGTTTATTCCAGGTATGGATATTTTATACACAGTTACATTGGTCCATCTTGGACTTGATATCATATTTGGTGGAATAAAGTGGTTGAAATCGACTAAAAAACTACCATGTGAATGGCCAGGTTTAGAGAAACGAATTTTAAGCTCCTCTTCAACATGGGCAGAGTCATGGTACAGGCGATTTAGCCCCATCAGGGCTGGGCTCAGCCCTTCCTTCTGTGCTGGAAGCTCAGCTGTCAGCTCCCATCTCTCCACAGTGATGATCCGCTCGTCAGCTCTGCCTACTTAATGACTTCCAGTTCACTTGATCTTCGCCTTCGTTAACATCACAAGACTTTCTCCTGCGGTCCTGTTGAAGACCTGCTTGACTGACGTTCCCTCTGGCTACAGATCCTGCTTGCTGTACTACTACCATTATCGCTGGCTCTTGGACATTGGCTTGGCCGACTACCCGATCCGGTTACTGAACTCTGGCTATGTTTTGACTACGCTTACTCTGTTTACCTTTTAATTTTTATTATTAAACAAGTGTGATTAAGAGCCCATTCACACAGGGGCGTCTTTGGATCCAACTCCAAATCGCCCCAGGTCGCCCCTAGTCGCCTCAGGTCGCGCTGGCTGAAGAAATCAATGTAAGTTAATGGAGCCATCCTTATGCACACTACTGCAGTCGCTCCGACTTCAAAAAAGGTCCCTGTACTACTTCAATCCGACTCCTAGGCGACCTGTAACCATTCATTTCAATGGGAGTCGCCTCTCACTGTCTTAATAGGAGCAACTCTCCAGGAAGAAAACATACATTTCTCCTGCAAACCTCTCCCTCCCCCTCCCTCCCCCAGAGCGGATTCTTGTTTGATTGGCCACTGGAATGTCTCCTGTCCTGCAGGCAACTTGGAGTTGCCTTGTAAATAGCTCCAGGTCGCGCTGTGATTCATTCTCAAGCTGTGTCTGAGTTACCTCATAAAATCGCGCTGGAAGTCGTGTTGCCCCTGTGTGAATGGGCTCTTAGGCCCCATGCACACAGGGCGTTTTTGCAGCTGCTAACAGCAGCGTTAGATGTTTTTTTACAGCTGCAAAACGCCCATCCATGTTATTCTATTGTGTCATGCACACATAGAGCTTTTATGAGCTCCAAGTGGCATAGGCGTTTTCCAGCTGCAAAAAAACCCCAATTCCAGTGCGTTCTGGAGCTCCAGGTTTGAGCTGCAAAAACGCCCAATGTGCATAAACGCGCAAAAACGCGCAAAAACGCCGCGATTTGCGTTTTTGAGCTCCAGGATTTTTTTAATTTTTTTAAAAAAGGTCAAAAAATGTTTACAAAACATGGACAGGCGTTTTTAAGCTGTAAAAAACGCAGCTGTAAAAATGCCCTGTGTGCATGGGGCCTTAACTGTACTTTTGTCTCGGTCTGATTCATGGTTTCTAACAAGCCCCAGTAGAGATAATCAACCAACAAATGGCTCCATGAACCATCCACACTACTGGTTTGGGTTCTAAGAGGACAGTCCAGACTCGAGCTCCTACAAAGTAATTTCAATACCGTCCGCACACGAAGACAAGCCAGGACAGGGGAGAGATTACAGGCCTTATTCTACCTAACAGCTTGTTTAATGTTCATCACTATGTGCATATTTTCAATTGGAGATTTACAGGAACATATCTGCTCAGAGTAATTCACACGAGCCAACGTGGGAAAACATACTCTAACTTATTCTTGCAAGGGTTAGACAGCCACGCTATAAATACACGGATTGTAGTGTACACATAACAATATGACTTCATTTTCTGGATGACAGGAACATCTGGAACAGGGCTGGTGCTCCCGGAGAAATAAATAAAAAGATTAACGAGTTAGGAAGATTAGACAAATGGTAGAAAGTATGTCATCTGCCATGTAACAATAATATATGTAAATGCAGCATTAGATATAGAGCAGGTTGGGAGGGGGAAGGGGGATTGTGTCAGCAGAACACAGGAAACAATTACAGCATTAAGGTTAGAAAAGTCACGGATTTTGTGGCATCATCTAATTTTAAGGGAAAAACCTGAAGTGAAATATATAGGAGCAACATTTGTTAATTTCCTTATCAGAGAATGACAGTTCCCTGCCTGCCATGTCGATTCAATGCTTCAATAGTTGAAGACCCACTTATGTGAAAGTGTGAAGATCGGGATATCAGACTTCACTTGTAGCATGCTTATTAAAAGGTGATTGATTCAGAAAGCAACATGGCCCCTGGATCAGCATGACAGCAGTACATGTAGCATCTATAAAAGGTCAGCCATGACGACCTCTGAATTTCCCTCAGCATAGCTATCCACGGCTCAAATTCTGTCAACGAAATTCGAGCTCTGGATTGGCCCGTTGGCACCACCTGGCTTGCTTGACAAAATACGTACTCGAAGGAGTTGGGTGGAAAATTGTTGACCAAAAAATGACTGCATCCTATCTGTGGATGCTGTGGTCATGTGAAAACAATAGCTGGCAGTCTAGGTTCCTCCATCAATGCTGTTTAGCATCATCAAGAGTGGAGTATATTGATTTCCCTAGTTCAACCCATGGGCCAAACGAAAGAAATGTACTTGTATACCATTTAATGATAGATCTTCCCTATTCCAACTATTCCAAGATTCTCTACTTTTTGAATCTCTATAGCTTTACCCAATTTCAGTTATGCTGGCAACCATATCCATTATGTATATTAAGTAGACCGTTACCAGACCTTCCCCCATAGCCCAATATGAAATCTCAGGAATGAGAGGGTGTTTTTTTTTTTTTCTTTTTTTGCAGGGAGCGAGAGCCTTTTTTGATGGTACCCGCTTCCACATTTCTCATTTAAAACGAGGATGATGCTGCCTCAGCCTTTCACGTACTGCAATTGGTAAGCCCCGAGCACACCTGAAAGATGCTTACTCTCTTTGCTCGTTTTTAGAGTGCCACCATTTTGAATGTGCCTCCCTCTGTTCCAAAAACACACCAAAGAAGCTCATGTATCAAATTTTGGCACTGATCCAAGCACGTTCTTAACCCCTCATTTTATGCAATTTCCCACACAACAATTGCGGCAAAATTGCATTGCTTTTGGGGTGCCATTAGGTATGAATGGCAACCAAACAGTTTACCGCAATCTGGAATCACAGGCAGAATCGAGTCGACTCTGCCGACAATTGCAAATCACCAAGCGTGAACAGGGCATGATGTTCACTAAAAACTGTCAGACATTCGGGCCGCGTGTATGTCAGTCGGTCCCACCAGAAGCTGGCCAGCTTCTGTTGGACAAGCATGCTGGAAAACCAGCAGCTGACAGACTCCCGATCAACGCTCTCAGCCAATGGTCGTAGTGTTCCAGCGAGGGGGGGGGGGGGAGCAGAACACAACAGCGTTTTTTTTTTTTTTCGTTCAACTCGCTGGGTTGAACGAAGAAAAAAAGAGAATTTGGAGCCCCAGCGGAGGACCCGGGCTGCTCTGTGCGAAACCATTGTATAACAAGTTTGTTATTTTAATAACAAAAAAATAAAGCTTTAATGTCACTTTAACCTGTGCAGTGTGGGGGTGGAATTATGGGTGCTGTGCAAAAGTTCCTTGTGTGATTCCTGGAGTTTGGCGTTAAATGCCCCAAGATGAGCTTGAAAGATTGAGTCCACCCAAATCTCCTTTTTGTTTACTGTTGGACACTAAAGCAGGCCATACACGGTCGAATTTCGAACAAATTTTCTTTTCAAAATCAGAAAGTTTGTTTCTTTTGTGATTCGATGATGCCACCACCATTGATTTTCGAAATTCGGCCCACCAAACCTTCATGTTGCCGGGAATATTCTTGCCTCTCCGGGAATATTCTTTTCTTGCACATGTGCATTTTTTTTTCTATTACATTTCTCGCACGATTCTCCCATCATTGATCAGAAAATCGTTAGTTTTTCAGAAAATTTCCAACATGTCGGATTCCTCAAATTTGATTGCCGCACGAAAATCAGCTGTTGCTGCAGCCCACTAACAGTGCGAAATTCGTACGAAAATTCTTTGATACGATTTTCGAAAAAGAAAATTCTTTCGAAATTCGAACCATGTATGGCCGCCTTAAGGGTGTCATCCATCTCTCTCTGCTCCCAGCCTGCTCACTGAGCATGGTATCTACACCATCACAATACTTCAGTAAGACATTAGGTGACAGAGGTGTCCCAGTGATGTGGTAAAGGAGTGTGAATCATGAGACTGGCTGAACAGAACCAAAGAACCATTCGGTATATAAAACCCATGAACATACTTGGAATGCAATGGTGTACTAGGTAGTTTGCCTGGAATTTCACTTTAAATGCAAGTAATTTTACATTTGATCACAGTGTCAAGTCCAACGTAAACCAATCCATGTATGAGAAGTGGACAACACAGACCTTCATGACAGAGAAGAATGGGGAGGCGGAGTGTTCCCTTATTTAGCAGTTCTAAATCTGTCCAGATAATTTATATTCCTAAAGTAATTCATGTAGAATGGTGGGCCCGTTTTCTGTTCTATAAAAAGCACAAGCTCGCTCTTCTATGGCCTGCGAATTCTCTCGCACATGACTTAAAGGAGAACAGACACAAAGTGACCTGCATTCCATCATCTCTCTGATTACAATGTCTCATCGCTGGAAAAACACATTGTTTGCACGGAAGTTACATTTTATTATCATCCACGGCCGCCTTGTTGACTGAATGGGCACGTCTGTACTACAGATGAAACAAGCTGTTAATTCGCTGTACAGTTTAACAACACACATGACAAGAGCCATACTGGTAGGGCAGCTGCTGTCAATTTACCTTCCCCGGTAGAGCGCTCATTAGGAGATCATCATAGATGTGTTACAGAACAGGTGGAGGAGAATTATGGGAGATAAAGCAGCTGCACAACCAATGCAGACACAATCAGGTTACCGCACTATTCATACAGACCATCTGAATACGCAACAATGAGATTATGTTACTGCCTATGCCTTGCCATACACAAAGAGTTTGATTTTACAGCTCAAATTTTAAAGCAGAACTAAACTCTACTAATTAACATTAGCCATTTTAATTCTCATGCTGCCAGCATTAGTATACTGCAAAGCATATTATTTCGTACTTGTTTTAAAGCGGTTGTATACCCAAAAATTCTAAATAAAAATAAAACCTGCAAGACAAAGGCATATTGAGCTAGTATGACTAGCATACTAGCTCATTATGAATTACTTACCTTAGATCGAAGCCCCCCAAGCCGTCCTCGTCTCCCCCTCCGGAAGGTTACTTCCGGGTATCGCCGCTCCGGCGCTGCGATTGGCCGAAGCGGCGAAGACGTCACTCCGCGCATGCGCGCGGGAGCCGTCAAAGCCGGTTTTATGAATGGCTATTCTCAGTGCGCCTGCGCCGTAGACATCAGTGCATACTTTGTGGTAAATATCTCCTAAACCATGTAGGTTTAGGAGATATTACAAACACCTACAGGTAATCTAGGCTTACCTGAAGGGAAAACATGTCAGGGAGGGTATACAACCGATTTAACTTTTTTTCCCCCCCCCTTCTTTTTCCGTTGCTTCCTGAGGCCAACATGTGGTCATACACCCCTTTTTTCTGAAGACGGGACTTTCTCAGCTAGGCCCTTCTGTCTGCATGCCTGAGCTAAGGACAGATGGATCCCAGGGAGTAAATGCCACATGATTCATCTGCTTTTCTCAAGATGGTTGTGGTTATAAATACTAAGAGGGTGTTTTTCAAAGTAATTTCTCAGCAAAATATAGCATGGAGACATAAATGGGTGGGTGAGTGAGTTTGCTTTGAATAGTAAGGGAATTAAACAGCGAGTTCAGTTTTGGGAGTTCAGATACAGTTGAGAGTTCCACTTTAACTGTGTGTTGGAAATCAGTAGAAGCAATTTTTGAACTTGCAATATTATTTCCATGATACATCTGTAGAGGTCTCCAAATATAAATCTAGAAAAGACTACAATTTTACAAATCAGACTCTAAAACAAGACACCAAAAATACTTGGTCAATGCCCATATTACATTTTTTTTTTAAAGATGCTTTTTATTGGAATCTTCAATTTGTTAAGTGTTTACGACAGGGCTCGACAAATCCCAGGCCGCCTTGGCAAACAGAAATTGTGTCCTGGTGCCTGGGCTTTTGCCAGCTCATTCACTGTTCCGCGCCCACCATCTCGACTCCCGAGTGTGCTGTACACTCACTCTGAGCAACCCGTCACTCCTTCCTTGCACACTCCTGAGCTGCCTTCTCCACTTCCTTTGTTTGGCTAGCAGCAGCGTAGTGGAGCACGGTTCAGTCAAACCGAGGGAAGGGCCGCATCTGGCAATACCGAGCCGGGATCGGAGCTTGGTTGGTGGCGGTTAAGAGGAAGGGGGAGCTTTCATGGACCGGCCTGCCCATTGAATTTGTAGGCGCTACACTGCTTCTGCACAATTCCTATACCTGTGAGCTGAGCTGATGTTTTTGGGATGTCTCTTTGCTGGATTGGGATGTCTCTTTGCTGGATTGGGATGTCTCTTTGCTGGATTGGGATGTCTCTTTGCTGGATTGGGATGTCTCTTTGCTGGATTGGGATGTCTCTTTGCTGGATATAGGGGCCTGGCAATTTGCTGCCAAATTCCTATTTTGTGATGCCCTGGACATGCAGTTCCATGCGCCTGGCCCCCAACTTTTTTTTTTTAGCTGGCTCCTAGATTCAAAGCAAATTTCTCAAGCCCTGGTTTACGAAGTCTATACTTACACGGATAAAGTTGACCATAATAGTAAATATATAGATGAAGGAAGAGAATAAGGAATACTTATTCAAACCGATCAAGTTAAAAAAAAAAAAAAAGGGTGGTCATTATCCAATCTCTAGCCTCCGCAGAGAGGATCCAATTTCATATACGTTAATGGAAGAAAGCAAAAAGGTCAACATCAATACAAGCAGTAACTAAAACATACCCACTTTCTTTGCATAACTCAAACAAGTGTTATGATGCTTAAAACCAGCAGAAGTAACAATGTTTTTCCTGAGAAGGGGAGAAACCAAATAAAGATACATTTCCAGCAATGTAACATGGGCTCTTTGAACTTTATGTTCAATAACCAAAAGGCGGCCATATCTGATCAACGTGCGATTTGATCAGACCAATTGACATACAAATCAACCAGCCATAACTTCCCTTACCATCGATTTAGTCACTTTTTAGATCAGGTTTGATCAAACTGAGGCAGACAGGACAGAAAATCTTTGATCGTGTTAAATCAATCAGAAGCACCAAGATGCTTTGCTCACAAATTTGATCATATTTCGATCAATAAGATTATGAGATTGCATGATAAAACCCGAGATGAGTTCAATAAATTAAAACCTCATCTTCCAACTATTCATCAAAATCAGCTTTATGGTGTGTGGAATATCGGTTAAATGCGCTGTTGACTTAAGACTGCTTATTCCTATGGAGAGAAATCAAATGAAAAAGAACAAAACCCATCTATCTATCTGCAGTGCGAATAAAGAAAGGCTCACACATGTAGGACAGTCCAGCAACAAATCACCGTTTTCTGGGGAAAAAGATAAGGAATCTAGGACAGTATGACTGTTTCCCCAAGAGTCCAACCACCGGTCCCAGATCTTGTGAAACTTTTAGGGTATCCCCAAACTTCATAAGTAGGTTTGTTTTGAGGTATCACGTGGCTTGTTAGGGTGCATCATTCAAAAGGATTAGCCACATTTGGAAGTTTCCATTGAATTGCTTCCTAACAGAAGCTAAAGAAGTGCGTCAACTTTCTTGTGAAAAAAAAAAAAGAAGTGCGTCAGACTTCACCTGGTGAATAGTCAATACACCAAGTAAAACACAAAACAATATTTCGGTACTGAATAGAACCAGTGTTGCCCAAGACTAGAAGGGTCCAAGCTTCGGGAAACTCTAGGTAAGGTTGACCTATTCTAGTTGATCCACTAACACCTATTTTGTAACTATTACACCCCCCGTCACAATATTGTTTTTTTTTAAGCCCTAGAATACTAATCTGTGCTGCTTAAAATGCTGCTTCAGGGTCTCATAACAGCCAATCACATGAACTAAAAACATTGGTTACATGATTTTCTTCTAAAAAGTACAAATTAGAGGGTATAAAATATTCACATTTATTGCCTTTTCAATTTACTAAATACGAATTGTGGTGTGGTCAAAATATGGAACCAAGGGGAGGCATATCAGTAGTCTATTCGTCTCTCTCTCAATGATGAAATCCTCCTATATGATAGCTTGGGAAACTGACTTTCAGTTCAGTTGGGACCTGGAAACCTGGCACTGGACTTGCTCAAAGTCCTTTAAAGGGATTCTAAACATATGCTTAACAGAAGCGAATATTAAAAAGGTGTTAACTAGGTGGTATCTTACTCCCAGTAAATTGGCTGCCATATACCCTACCTTGGATCCTTTCTGCTTTAGAGGATGCCGACTTTCTGGATCAATGGCCCATATATGGTGGGAATGCCCGAGGATTTGCTCCTTTTGGAAAAAATTATTTATTTTGATCTTCAAGGTTACTGAATGCCAGGTTCCCAGGTTCCCGTGTGTTGCACTTCTTAATGCCTGTCTACCCCATATTCCTAAATTCTCCCAAATTCTTATTCATTTTATACTCACAGGGGCTAAAATCACTGTCGCCAAAGCTTGGAAAAAACCTAGACCTTTCCTTTCTGATGTTATTCAAAAAGTGTCTTGGATAATGACTCATGAAAAACTGGCCAGTATTCTAAATAACACCACCACAAAGTTTGGTAAAATATGGGATCCATGGGCTTAATATATTGGAGTTCCAATTAATTAGGACATTTTTCCATTATCCTTTGCCCTAACTTCATCGAACTAGGCATGTACTTTCTACTACTTTCCTATCTCTCTATCTTTCTATTCTTTCTCTCTACCTTTTTTTTTTTCCCTCTTTTCTTTCTTTATTCATTTTTTTTATTATTTAATAAAGTCTCCCGGAAAAGTGTTGTAGGATCCTATTTATAGGATAATTCTTTATTATTAAACCAATACGCAATAACTTAGGAGATGTATTGTTCAGTTCTATTAGATACAATATTTTATCTTTTTAAATTTACTTCAATTTTTTCAAGAGGCTAGGATGGATTTTATTTAAGTCCTTGTGGGGGTGTGGGAGCCCTCCCTCCGGGCACAGCAGGATCCCTTTTGGGGTGCTGTGGAGTGTCATGGACTTCCGTTCCTCCAGGGGACATTTACACTGAGGCCTCTTTGTATAGATTATACGTTGCATTAATTTTTAAGATATCCTAATCAAATTATTACATACCTAATGTTTCTTATTTCTTTATCTTCTATATTATATCTGTAACTAGTATACTAATTATCCTTTTATAGTTTTTCTCCGGGAAGACACCGGTTAATACTGATTTGTATTTTATTTTTTTGTGCGCAAATTACTGTATGTAATGGAAAATAAAATACTGTGAAAGTAAAAGTATTCACATTTAAAGCAGAATTCTAGGAAAGGAGTTGAGTCCAAGGAGCTGTATGACATCTCCTGAACTTACCTCTATTATTTATATTTGACAGGCTAACACTACTCCAAAAGACAGCCATCTGCTGTATTGCTGTGAGCCCAACGTTGATCCTTCAGGTCTCAGCATTTGATAGGATAGTCACTGCAGATGCTATGTCTGCCCCTCCCCTCCTTCTGCCCAATCACAGAAGCCTTTGTTTCATGTGAACTCATTCACAAAATACAAAAGCTTCTGTGAAAGGACAGTAGAAGGGAGGCCGTGTACCCAGAAGGAAAACCAGGTGAAGATGGAA
The DNA here is from genome assembly GCA_029206835.1 of Rana muscosa. Taxonomy (NCBI): domain Eukaryota; kingdom Metazoa; phylum Chordata; class Amphibia; order Anura; family Ranidae; genus Rana; species Rana muscosa. The sequence continues at coordinate 874,012,405 of CM055122.1, read as the reverse complement.
ATCGCATACTAGCACATTATGACATTGCCTTGAAGGAGATTTTTTTTTATTTATTTTTTTCAACTGTGGTTTACTACTTTAACCACCTTGCGCCCGCCGTACGACTATGTACGGCCGCAAGGTGGTTCTTAAAGGGGTGTTCCAGGCAACCCTGGGCAATAAAAAAAAAATTAAAAGCCAGCAGCTACACATACTGCAGCTGCTGGCTTTTAATAAATGGAGACTTACCTGTCCTGGTGTCCCTCGATGTCGGCACCGCAGCTGAAGTTTCACATCAGCTGTCGGGTGCTGCCGTCGCCATTGCGGGTAAGGGAACCCGGCAGTGAAACCTTTAGGGTTCCCGGTGTGAAGCCGACTGCGCATGCGCGAGGCCCCGCTCCTCTCTCCTATTAGCACAGCGGCCAGGGGAGGAGGGAGCCTCGCGTGACTTCACCGCCGCGGCCGGACTCCAGTAAGTGGGAAAAGGATACCTGTCTTTGACAGGTATCCTGTCCCCCCTCCCCCCGAAAGGTGCCAATTGTGGCAGCGGAGGGGGGGGAGGAATCCCATGACCGGAAGTTACACTTTAGGGTGGAGCTCCGCTTTAAATGCCGGGAGGCCGTCTTTTTACGGCCTCCGCTCCTCCGGCCGCCAGCGGCGCGCGCACGTGCCCGGCGCGTCACTGTAATGCCGATGTGCGCGCCTGGCGGCCGCGATGTCCGCCAGGTACCCGCGATCGGCCGGTACAGAGACAAGGACATAGATCTGTGTGTGTAAACACAGAGATCCATGTCCTGTCAGGGAGAGAGGAGACCGATGCTGTGTCCCTTGTACATAGGGACACAGATCGGTCACCTCCCCCAGTCAGTCCCCTCCCCCCCACAGTAGTAATCACTCTCAGGGCATACATTTAACCCCTTCCTCGCCCCCTAGTGTTAACCCCTTTCCTGCCAGTCACATTTATACAGTAATCAGTGCATATTTATAGCACTGTTCGTTGTATAAATGTGAATGGTCCCAAAATAGTGTCAAAAGTGTCCGCTGTGTCCGCCATAATGACGCAGTCACAAAAAAACAAAAACAAAAACAAAAAAAATCACTGATCGCCGCCATTACTAGTAAAAAATAAATAAATTATAAAAATGCCATAAAACTACCCCCTATTTTGTAAACGCTATAACTTTTGCGCAAACCAATCAATAAAACGCAGATTGCGATTTTTATTTTACCAAAAATATGTAGAAGAATACTTATCGGCCTAAACTGAGGAAAAAAAAAATTATTTTTAAATTGCGATATTTATTATAGCAAAAATCAAAAAAATTGTGTTTTTTTGAAAATTTTCGCTCTTTTTTGTTTATAGCGCAAAAAATTTAAACCGCAGAGATGATCAAATACCACCAAAAGAAAGCTTTATTTGTGGGAAAAAAGGACGTCAATTTTGTTTGGTTGCCACGTTGCACGACCGCGCAATTGTCATTCAAAGCGTGACAGTGTCGAAAGCTGAAATTTCGCCTGGGCAGGAAGGGGGTATATGTGCCCAGTAAGGAAGTGGTTAAAACTATTTTCCCTTAAGATGTGTACTTTGTTTCTTTCAAATATGAGATTAGATAGTAATACCTAGTAAACCTACCAGTTCCCAGCTTTTCCCTACTGAGAGTGGCAATGCTATACAAGCTGATCCCGAGTCTTCTGCATTGGCACTCTGTCTGCACATGCTCTTGTATTTATGTGGGAATCTTTGCCCTCTTCTTTTCTCCCCATTTATCCACCCTATGGTTTACACATGAACGTCTTGATGGGCGGCTCCAGCAGCTTGACAGTGGATTCCATAAACACAACCTCCACCATTGTGAATATGAAAAATACTACATTTTATTGGGTTGTCATTTTTTTTTTTTTTTTTTTTCATACACTATCCCTCTACATGACTGCAAGAGCACCATCCAGCTTTGTAGTCCAATGCCGCGTACACACGATCGTTTTTAATGTCATTGAAAAAAAAACAGCATTTTTCTCAACGTGATTTCTCGTGTTTCCTCTGAAGCCTGCCTTGCCTACACACTATCGTGGAAAAAAAATGTTTGAGTAAAGCGCAGTGACGTACAACACGTACGACGGCACTATAAAGAGGAAGTTCCATTCGGATGGCGCCACCCTTCATGTTAGTAAAGTTTGTAGAGCGACGATTCGCACTTTTCAGCCTCGTGCTTTTCAGTCCGTTACAGCGTGACGAATGTGCCATCTCCATTACGAACGCTAGTTTTACCAGAACGAGCGCTCCCGTCTCATACTTGATTCTGAGCATGCGCATTTTTTTTTTTAACGTCGTTAAAGCCCACACACGGCCGTTTTTCATGACGAGAAAAACGACGATGTAAAAAACGTCGTGAAAAATGCTCTGAAGCCCACACATGATCATTTTTAATGACCATTTTAAAAAATGAAATTTTTCTCGTCATTAAAAACGGTCGTGTGTACGCGGCATAAGGCAAATTTAAGGAAGTTTCTGCTGCGACACCTGCAGGATGCGTCACGCGGTGCGAAAGAACATATGGAGAGATCAAGTGATCAAACATAGAAGTTGAAATTATGCAGTCTACAAGCAGTTATTTTAAAAAGTGTTATTTACTTCTCATTTGCACAACCTGATGGGTTCACACATAGATGGTTGGTTTTCTGAAGTTGCACTGGTTTTACTTTATGTAGTCCGCTTTGATCCAAATGGCGCTTTACAGAGATATTTAAAGCAGAGCACTGAGCCCCCATGGAATAGATCTTTATTTACGACACTTATATAAGTACAGAAAAGTACATAAACCACTCTACCATTCTACTATTTCAGCAGTATGAAGTGCTTAAGTCAAATATTCACCTAAACATTTGTATTGTCATGAAAAAAATAATTGAACCTTCAAACCAAACATATGAAAGCAGTCAAATGAATTTTACATTGCTTTGCAAGAGACTGTTTAATGCGGTTTGCTTTGGGCAAAGCTACAAATCACCCTCCGTACCTCCACAGCCATGAAGATGAAAGCTGATGAATATTTTATTGCGTAGAAAGTTCAGACTTCACATACACTTCTCTTCAAAAAAGCAAGTCCCTGTAGGGCTGGGAAACCTGGGGCTCTTCAGCTGTTATCCTACAGCATCCACTTTTCTCAGGTTCTCTTCACCGCAATCCAACGATAGCTGTAAATGACCCAATCCCCAGGAAATGACCTAATGTGATGCTCAGGGAAGGACCAGGCTGCTTAGCCGAAAGGGAGAGAGAGATATATAGATATATCTCTCTCTAAAAAAATATATATCTATCTATCACACACACACACACACACACACACACACACACGGTATCTCACAAAACTGAGTGTCAGGAAATGCCTTACAGAAGCAATCTTGTTGCTGGTGCACGTCTGCGAGCGCAGGCACGCACGGGTTTTGGCGCCATATGTCCTATTTAAACTTGGCTTATAAACAGAGTCAGTGCTGTCTGATCTGCAGCTTCCTGTGACCCCCCTGCTACCTGTAACCTGCTTTGAGATCCTGTTTCTGTGTTCTGATCCGGCTTGCCTTTGACTATTCCTGACTGCTGCCTGTACACGACCCCGGCTTGTCCCCGACTTTGATCCTGCCTGCTCCTTGTTACCTCGCTGTCTGCCTGTTGCCAACCAAGCTTGTACCCAACCTGCCTCTGCACCTGTCCGGTTTCTCTAACGCAGGGGTCTCAAACTGGTGGCCCTCAAGCTGTTGCAAAACTACAAGTCCCATCATGCCTCTGCCTGTGGGAGTCATGCTTGTAACTGTGAGCCTTGCAATGCCTCATGGGACTTGTTGTTTCACAACAGCTGGAGGGCCACCAGTTTGAGACCTCTGCGTCTAACCTGTATGTGCCTGTGCCCATCTGTGCTCTAAATCTCTCAGGACTAAGCCGCTGTGCATTGCCTGCTGTGCTGACCCAGCTCCTCTACGGCTTGCTGTGCTGATCTCATCCCACCAGTCCTCATGCCTGTAACAGGAACTTCGGAGCAACCCTCCTGACCCTCCCCTCTAGGCACTCATACCACTCTGTACTCTCAGGTCCCCTGTCTACTCTATCAGGGGCCGCGAGTTGGATACATAAGGGAGGCCTTCCTCTGCATAATCGGGCTCATCGATAAAAGGTACGTGACAGGGAGTGTAGAGCTTGTCTAACAGTGTAAATTTGCTGTCCCCTCAAAATAACTTAACACACAGCCATTAATTTCTAACCTCCACCATCCAAAAGTATAGTAAAACATCCAGAGGCTGCCACATTCCTGTACTTCCAATTCAGCTTCTTCAGAATAGATACACATCCATACATATTGTATACAATGCCACAATGGTGTCTCTTCAGCACAATATTTCTTTGACGCACTCAAAAGCATTCTCTGCATTCCAGTCTGGGCAAAAATGAATTTAGTCAGCAGCTACAAAAATAGTGTAGGTGCTGACTTTTAAAACACAAGGACACTTACCTCTGCAGGGATCCAGAGATGTTGGCAACCTAAGCCAATTCATCAATCAGCTTCAGGTGCAGGAACCTTCACAAAGGGAAACCGCCAGCCTTCACAGCTAGTTTCCTACTGCGCATGCGTGAGTCACGCTGCACTTTCTGAATCGTCCGGCTGTCTTCTGGGACCTGTGTGTCCCACAGGGCAGCAGGGGGAAAGACGAGGGCCGGGAATACTCAGATCGCTGCAGTGAATTTACCCAGAAGTGAAAGCGGGTACCAGTCAAAACCAGGCAGGTACCCGCTCCCCCCAAAAAAAGTGTCTAATGTGGCAGTGGAGTGGAGCGGGGGGGGGGGTGAACAAGCAGAGCTTCCCCTTTTGGGTGGAGCTCTGCTTTAAGGTAAAAATACTTCATCCTTTAGAGCCACTTTATATGAACTCACTCAAGATTTGTAGTATACTGTGGTCCGAAAACTTGCAATTGAGGGACACCATTTTGACATTGTATACAATGGATATGTATCTATTTTGAAGGAATAAAAAGCCAAATTTTAAAGTACAGGGTGCAGCAGAGTCTGGAGATAGATAGAGATATAAAATTATATATTACATAGATATTGTATCTATTCTGCAATCCAACTGGGAGGGAGGAGAAAAACAACAAGGCTTACTACTGTCACTGGATCTGCAAAAGGCCTTTGACTCAGTGTCATGGCCATACCTGTTTTCCCTAATAGATCGATGGGGCTTTGGAGTTCGCTTTAAGGGCCTCTTACATTCCCTTTATTCTCACCCTCAGGCTCTTATCCGTTTACAGGGTCATTATTCCAACCCAAGCAATATAGCACGAGGCACTAGACAGGGATGCCCGCTTTCCCCTCTCATATTTGCTATTGCCATTGAAACATTAGCCATAGCCATCAGACAAAATCCCAATATTAAAGGAGTATCCTGTGGTAATCAAATTCACAAATGTGGCCTATTTGCAGATGACATCTTATTGTTCGTGACGTCTCCGCTGATATCCCTTCCTAACGTCTGCCAGGTTATGAAGGCCTTCTGAGGTCTCAGGCCTTAGGGTAAATTACTCAAAAATCACAAGCTCTAAATGTTTCGCTTCCCTTGTCTAGTGTCTTGTTGCTTAAACAATCCTTTGGATTTGAATGGACAGACACCGCAATCAAATATCTGGGCATTACCTTAACAGCCCGCATTGAGACCCCTTTTTTTTTACATAATTATCCACCTTTATTCAAAAAATTTGAGAATGTTCTAGCATCTTGGTCCAAAAACAAATTCTCTTGGTTAGGTAGAATTAGTTCTATAAAAATGACTCTGCTCCCTAGAATCCTTTATTTCTTTAGATCTCTTCCTATTCACATTACTAAGAATCACTTGAAAAAGCTCCAAAGTAAAATCATCAAATTTATCTGGGGTGCTTTAGATTACCGCATCCCCCAAAACACATTACTTCGTCACAGAAAACAGGGAGGTTTAGGTCTACCTGACCTACATAAATACTACTTAGCAGCTAGACTAGCCCAGACTTCTTTGATTTATTCTGCAACAGAAAAACCAGACTGGATCAATATTGAAAAAGAGGCTACACCAACACTATCCTTAGAATACCTTTTATGGTGCCCCCCCAAAAAAAGACCCCCCATAATGTCCCCGACTCTATCTCAATCGTTTGCACTATGGGATTCCCTAAGAAACCTCCAAAACCTTATATCCTCTGAAAGACCTCTTTCTCATTTATTCAATAACCCTGACTTCCCCCCTGGTCTAAATGTAGAGGCATTTAAATGGTGGATTGATAAAGGATTGTATCGTATAGGACAATTTTTTTTAATCCTGGAGGGCCTATATCCCTTAGTTACTGCATCAAACATCTGAAACTTCCAGATTCTGAAAAACCGCGGTTTAATCAAATTTTCACATTTTTAAACCAAATCTGGAAGGAAAAACTCCTTCCTACCCAATTTACGAAGTACGAGTTATGGTGCAGCCAGGCCGGTTCACAAAGTGGAGGCATATCTATGGTATATTCATGCCTCACTCACCCTACATCAAAATCTTCCTATATGGAGGCTTGGGAAAAAGACGCCCAGTTTTGTTGGAATTTGGATACCTGGCACTTAGCCTTCTCTAAATCTTTCAAAGGGATTCTTAATGTCCCTTTAATGGAGGCAAATATTAAAGTTATAACCAGATGGTATCTAACTCCTTCCAGACTGGCATCTATATATCCAGCATCAGATCCAACGTGTTTCAGAGGTTGCCAACTTTACGGCTCTATGCCTCATATTTGGTGGGAGTGCCCCAGAGTTCGCCCCTTCTGGAGAAAAATATTTTTATTAATTTTTAAGGTAACAGGTTTTCAGGTCCCTAGGTCCCTACCAGTAGCCATTTTGAACGCTCATATTCCTCACATACCAAAGGTTTCACAAAAATTGATACACTTTATCTTTACAGGCGCCAAAATCACAATTGCCAAATCATGGAAAAAAACAAAACCTTTCCTGTCAGATGCCAAAACCAAAATATCTTGGATACTAACTCGGGAAAAATTAGCTAGCATCTTATCTAATACCATTCCCAAATTCGAAAAAATATGGGAACCTTGGGCCAAATATATGAGGATTTCGATTGGTGAAGATGCTGTTTTACCTTCTATTCAACATTAAGTTGGACACATACCCATCCCTTTCCCTCCGTCCTCTTTTTTTACCCGCTGTCTTTATTTTCCTCTTCTTTTCTTCCTTCTAAAAAGGATTTATGGAAACTTTTCTGGGAATTCTAGTTTCCCATTAAGTTATGTCTCTTTTATTTAGATTTAACGGGATACTATCAAATGTTTTGTTCGGCCTTGTTTAGTCCATCCCGATCTGTTGGCCCTGATAATCTTCTCGGGGCCTAAGAGTCAGAAGGAGGTCTCTATGCCTGGAGCAGTTAGTTCCTGATAAGGGGCTCCAGGTTACCAAGGAGAGAGGGTTTCCCTTCTCCCTTCCATTATATTATAAGGATGAAGAGATCTCCCCGTGACAAACTTTTGATTGCTTACATGAATCTACCCTTTTTTCTAGGATGTTTTTATTATTTTATCCATTTATTGACTAATGTTTGTTTATTCCTAAACATAATCTTTTTTCTTTATTTATTTTTATATAACATGATGTAATGTTGTGTATTATTTATCTTATGAAAATAAAATATTTTGAAAGTAAAATTATATATTATCACACACACACACACACACACACAGAAAAGAGATGTAAAACCCACATGGTTTTCTTTACTGGTTTCTGTTATGAAAAGAATAGTTTTGTAAATTTAGACCAAAGCATACTCTGCAACATTGTAAGTGTCAGATAGAGGAGATCAGCAGCAATCCTCCATCCGCACAGCCAGTGTTTACTACATGTAGTTCTTCATTTTGACCCTTTGTATATGTATACATTTTCTAATCAAAAAATAAATAGTTTTTTTTTTTTTTATATGGGGTCATCTGACCGCTCACACAGACACACTGTGGGAGGAAGGCGAGAACTGTCTGCTGATCACATCCAGCGATTACTACTTGTGATAGCGGTGATTCGCTCTGATCCTCCCTGCATACATTGTCTACTAAATCTTTTTTTTTTTTTCTATGCAGTACTGTGATCACAAGGCTCCAGCTCACCCCTCGATCTCTCTCTGCGGCTAGTAAAGGGGAACTCTTCTCCCAGCCAACAATGCTTTAACACTAGGAACACTGGATGGATGACATCACAGCTACAGGGGATGTCAACACTGTTATCAAAATCTCCACATAGTAAAGAGTAGTGTTCAAGCTTTGCAGTCACGTGACAGCATATAAAAAAAAATAAAAAAAAAATGTTTAGGATTTATGATAAAATATATTATAGGGAGGATCTCTGCAAAGAGGGGATATTTACCGGCAAGTTAAAGGATGAGTTCACCTTTAAAAAATAGCCTATCCATTTGTCCTGGTGACATTATCACTGAGAGTGAAAGAAAAATTATATTTTTGAGCTGTCACCAGAACAGGAACAGAGGGGAATTCTTCCAATGGGGATGCTCGTTCTGCTTACCCTGGTGACTACCAGGCATTTCCTCTCACTTCCTGATGTGGCTTTAGGACAGGAACGTGGAGGGAAGAAAAAAAATAAGGGTTATAATCCTTCCTTTCTCCATAACATTTAGGGCCAGTTCACACCACATGCAGTCCAGTGTGTTTTTTTCTGCATCGAAAAAACACATGGAAAGTAGGTTATATGGTTGTCAATGGCATAGTTCACAACAGTGCTTCCAATTCCAGAAAAAAAAAAGTAGAACATCTGCATTTTTTCTGCACCAGAACCCTGTAAAACGCATAAAAAAAAAAAAAAAAAAAACACCAGAACGCACCTAAAGCACAAGAAACCGCACTGGAACACACTGGAAACGCATCAAAACTGCACATGCAGAAAAGCACCTGGAACGCATCCAGACTGCTTATCTATGGTGTGAACTGGCCTTAGGCGGCAGGTTGAACGAAAGAAATCTAACCGATTTCCCCATTTATACTAAACAGCACAGATGGAAAAGTCTCACTACTGAACTAGCTGGATGCAGGCTGCATTTGGCTGAAGATTTAACACCCGACTCTTTCGAGAAAAGTCAATTAAGAAATCTTTTGTCAGTCCAGGTGTTATGAACAGGGTCACCCACCAAAATTTTATGAGTGTATGGCCAACTTTATAGTGACAACTTTCCTTCTAAATGTGCTGTTTGTAGGTGGCAGGTACTCCTAAATGAAAAGAAACAAAGCATAGGACTTTCACATTGCCACCTATAATCCCATATAAGGAGTACTCAGAGTAAAATAAAAAAAAGTAGACATTTTATTTCACAATATTGTTAATCTTAGAATAAAAAAGGACATATTAAACAGTACATTTAGTCAAGTGTATATTACATTCCCCCATAGGCAATAGCTTGGTGTTATGTATACATAGAGACCGGTCTACATGGCCCAATCCATTTAGGATGAAGAAGGTAGAAGAGTAGATGAGAAAGAGTCTTCCTTGTATAGGGCCAGATCCAGGAATCATTGTAACATCACCAATAGTGATCGCCGGTACGTGCTTCGCCAAAGGCTTCCTCAGGGGATCCTATTGGTGATATATGTACCAAGCCAAGATAGAAGCCCTAGAGTATTTGGTCCACAGTGCTGGAGAGGGGATTGCACACATCCAGTTCAGCAAGGGAAGACAATGCAGCTTGAGGGGAGCTTTACTAAAGGCAAAACCTTACTTTAGAGAGGGTGGAAACAGCAAGCTCCTGGATCCAAAGATTACCAAGTATCCACAGGTGGACAGATTGTCCATTCATAAGGTTTCCCACTAAAATGCTCAGAAAATATTCTCTCCCGAGCCAGTCTTGATTGCTGCCTCCATCAGCTCCAAAAAGGGTAAGACGTCTGCCTCCTAAATAGCCAACAGATAGCAGGATAAAAAGAAAAACCGGGATACATCAAACAGCAAGAACTCTGATAAAAGGAAAGGATTTCTGTAAACACGGACCCATGGTGTAGGATATTTCTGGTGTACATGAAATCCTTTGATTTTCAGTTCTTTTAAACACACGACACTTCCAGCTGCCTTTGTTCATTGCAAAGTGAATTGAGCTAGCCTCTTCCATTGGCTTCCTGCGCCCTGCCGTTGCATGCAGCACTCTACTGAAGGAAACCTTCACGTCACATCAATGTCACTTGTGCTCAGAAGGAATGTCAGAGGCTAATCTAGAAGCAGTACTCGCAGGCCTCTTCTCTACCTTCCGGCCAAGCTAAGCAATGTAGTGCTGACAGTGGCTAATGCTACAGCAAACGATTGGTACGTGACAGAATCCCAGAGGCAAAAATAAATAAAAAATGATCTCTGAATGGCGCTTCACAACAAGGCACTACAGAGGCTTTTTTAGGAAACGCTTTCCACATTGTTTACCTGTTATAAGCAAGTATAGATTGTGTTTCGAGCTTAATGAGATATCAATCTTTTAAAAACAGTGTGGAAACCCATAGCGGCAAGAAGCAATGCTTTATAAATAAGGCTGCATATGTTAAAGAATCACTAGGATTAGAAGGCAATTCCAAGACGATGAATATGAGCTATTTTATGAGCAGACCAGCTTCAGTTTTCTATTGTAGGGAGTCTAGGATCCTGCCCTACGAAGTAATGTCCCTAGCCGGCCATAGACGGTTCGAAATCTAGCCAGTTCAGTACGACCCAATTTAGATCCATTTTTACCAGTGGTCTCCAAATCTTATGTGGCCCTTTGCTTGCTTTTATCCAACCCTGTGGCCATTATTACCCCCACTGTCAGCAACGGTGGAGCATAGTTCCTGCCACCGACGCCAACGATGGGGCGCTATTCCTGCCACTGACACAAGACATTTTCTATTCCTGTTGGCCACAGTCTGGTCTTAAAGTTTGAAAGGATAGTAAACTGGCCCTTTGTTTAGAATGTTTAGAGATCCCTTATCTATACTATAGGCAGGCTGGTTTTACTGAAGTCTGTCGGGGGTTTCTTTCCATACCATCACTGCCAGCAGGGATGCCTCCTGTTGACAGAACACAATAGGGCATCGGGAGGGATTCCCCCCAACAACACTGACTGTGGAAGAAAATAGGAAAGAATAGCATAATCTATGGCCAGCCTAAGAATTTTGCTTCCTTTAGGATTGCTCAAAACTCAGTTTTATTGTTGGCTTCTACCTGCTGTTGGAGAGTCCCTGGCAATAGAGCAAGAAGATACACTAACCGGAGTTATGTATAGTCATTCGGCCCTAGCCCTGGCCAACCACTAGAAGGTTTACGGCCAGTGGTGCATACTGGATATGGGAAAAAATATTCAGACTGAGCTTCTGGAAGCTCTCTTGCCTCCAGGGCATATAAGAGGAGGTTGTATGCCTGAGGCCAATGCCTCCCAGGCTCAGTGTCTGGGGAAGGTATGAGGAGGAGATGCCTAGGTCAAAGGCCTAAAAAATCAGGACTACCTGGATTGGAGCACTAGGAGTAAAAGCTTTGCAGCCAAAGAGTGTCCTGGAGAGCTGGGTAGGAGCTGCTGCTGGTGAACATTGCAGGACATTTTTGTAGCTATCTTAGGAAATACATGTGCTGCCTAAAAGCTGATAGAAAGTCTAAAAAGTAAGGTTTCAGCTTAAAAGGCACTTTTTTGTGCTGACCAAGTACAGTAAGCAGTCTGCATTTTTGTTGCTTTTTAGGTATTCTGCACCTCAAACCCTTTCTCCCTGAGTTTATGGTGCTTAATAAACTCTTAAACTTTGACTGGTGACAAAGACTCCGGAATTACACCATTAGGCTGGGTTCACATTTGTCCGACAAACGCTCCGACATTGGGAGCTCATGTTGCATGAAGTGTGAAAATCAATGTTGCCCTATGAGAGCCGTCTGAACTGGTCCGACACATGTCGGTCTGACTTTGAAAATGCTCCCTGTACTACTTTGGTCCGACTTTGATCCTACTTCAGCCCATTGAATATCATTGAAGTCGGATCAAAGTAGGCTCCTTGTCCTAACCATCCGACTTTTGACATCCGACTTTTGACATCCGACATGTGATTACAGCAGCAGTAAAAGGAATTTCTCACACTGGGATTGTTTTGATTGGTCAAAAGGACAAGTCAGACTATCACAAAGTTGGATCAAAGTAGTATCCTCTTCATTCAAGTTGGATGGATGTCGCACCAATGTAGGACCGATGTCGCAGAGCAAAGTAGGATGAAAGTCGTATGACTGTCATGTAGTATCAGTGTGAACCCAGCCTTAGGCTGGGTTCACACTTGTGTGACACGACAGCGGTCCTACTTTGGATCCGACTTTGCCCTGCAACTTGAAGAAGTCGGCATACGTCCGACTTTTAATGAATGGGGATCCGACTTTTCCGAAATTTTAAATAGAAGAAACGGCATGGGTTCCCCCTCCAAGAGCATACCAGGCCCCTCGGTCTGGTCTTGATTTTAAGGGGACTCCCTACGCCAAAAAAACAGCGTGGGGGTCCCCCCAAAATCCAGACCAGACTCTTATCCAAGCACGCAGCTCGGCCAGTCAGGAAAGAGGGTGGGGATGAGCGAGCGCCCCCCCTCATGAACCGTACCAGGCCGCATGCCCTCAACATGGGGGGGTGGGTGCTTTGGTCCCATGTTGATGGGGACAAGGGCCTCTTCCCGACAACCTTTGCCGTTCGTTGTCAGGGTCTGCGAGCGGGGGGGCTTATCGGAATCCGGGAGCCCCCAGATCCCGGCCCCCCACCCTATGTGAATGAGTATGGGGTACATCGTACCCCTACCCATTCACCTGGAGGAAAAGTGTCAAGAAAAAAAAAAAAACAAACACACGACAGCTTTTTAAAGTCATTTATTAGGCAGCTCCGGGGGTCTTTTACCGACTCTCCGGTGCTTTCTGCCTTCTGCCGGGCACCTCCGCTATCTTCTGCCAGCTCTTTTGCTAGCGGGGGCCCGGTCTTCCCCATCTTCTTCCCTCTTCTCTTCTTGAGATGTTGACACGAGGTCTCCCGCTGTAATGCTGTGTGCGCGGCGTGCAATAATTTATATAGGCATGGGGTGTGGTCACCGGGTGATGTCACCCTGTGACATCACCCAGTGACCACACCCCATGCCTATATAAATTATTGCGCGCCGCACACACAGCATTACATCGGGAGACCTCGTCGTGTCAACATCTCAAGAAGAGAAGAGGGAAGAAGACGGGGAAGACCGGGCCCCCGCTAGCAAAAGAGCTGGCAGAAGATAGCAAGCACCGGAGAGCGGGAGAAGAACCGGAGAGCACAGAGAAGGCACCGGAGAGTCGGAAGAGACCCCCGAAGTCGGTAGAAGACCCCCGAAACTGCCTAATAAATTACTTTAAAAAGCTGTCTAGTGTGTTTTTCTTGACACTTTTCCTCCAGGTGAATAGGTAGGGGTACGATGTACCCCATACTCATTCACATAGGGTGGGGGGCCAGGATCTGGGGGCCCCCTTATTAAAGGGGGCTCCCAGATTCTGATAAGCCACCCGCCCACAGACCCAGACAACCAACGGCCAGGAGTGTCGGGAAGAGGCCCTTGTCCCCATCAACATGGGGGCAGGGTGCTTTGGGGTGGGGGGGGCCCCTGCCCCAAAGCAATGTTGAGGGCATGCGGCCTGGTACGGTTCAGGAGGGGGGGGGGCGCTCGCTCATCCCCACCCCCTTTGCTGACCGGCAGGGCTGCGTGCTCGGATAAGGGTCTGGTCTGTATTTTGGGGGGACCCCCCACGCCCTTAAAATGTGGCGTGGAGTTCCCCCTCAAGATCAGCAGAGCACAAGTCGCATGCCAAAGTCGGATCATGCAAGACGGTGTTCCGACTTTAATGATAGCCAATGGGCAGAAGTAGGATCAAAGTCAGACCAAAGTAGTACAGGGAGCATTTTCAAAGTCGGACCAGTTAAGATGGCTCCCATAGGGAAACATTGATTTTCACACGTCATGCGACCTGAGCTCCCAATGTCGGAGCGTTTGTCGCACCAGTGTGAACCCGGCCTTAACCTTGAAAATCTAGTCCACCAAACCAGCTGGTCCTCAACCTCCTCCCAGGAATAGGGGTGCAGTGGCTGGAACCTGTAATGGCACAACGCCAGGGCCCTTGCTGCGCCTGGTTAGCCTTTGTCACATGACAAACATCAGAGCTAATTCTACATTTATTACTCTTGAAACCTTCAGAGAGTAAATTACATTGGCACTGGGTTTCAAAAAGTCTGAGTTAGTGCACCAGAGCACTAAAAAAGGCACAATCCTCATAATCATCAGTAAGAACTAGAGTACATGTGGTATAGCAGGCCTCGACAAACCCCGGGCGCCAGGTCGCCATTGCGACTAGAATTAGCGACCTGGCGCCTGGGGGTACAGCTGGGGTATCCTGTGCCTTCGTGCCCCCCCCTCCGCGCCGCGGGATCGCATCGGGCCGCGCCGGCCAGTAATTGAGGCCGCGGCTTTGCGGCCTTCTGCAGGCCTATGCTTCCTTCTGTGGTCTAGCGCCATCTTGTGGTGGCCGTTGGTATTGCAACCAGCAATGCTAATGGAGTTTCCCTGTCTGTTTTCCCTGCCATCTCCTTCCCTCTAATTAGAACCCCCAAACATTATATATATTTTTTATTCTAACACCATAGAGAATAAAATGGCGGTCGTTGCAATACTTTCTGTCACACCGTATTTGCGCAGCGGTCTTACAATCGCACTTTTTTGGGAAAAAATACACTTTTTTTTTAAATAAAAAAAATAAGACAACAGTAAAGTTAGCCCAGTTTTTTTTTTTATACTGTGAAAGAATGTTACGCCGAGTAAATACCCAACATGTCACGCTTAAAAATTGCGTCCGCTCGTGGAATGGCGACTAACTTTTACCCTTTAAAATCTCCATAGGCGACGTTTAAAAAATTCTACAGGTTGCATGTTTTGAGTTACAGAGGTCTAGGGCTAGAATTATTGCTCTCGCTCTACCGATCGCGGCGATACCTCACTTGTGGTTTGAACACCGGTTTCATATGCGGGCGCTACTCACGTATGCGTTCGCTTCTGCGCGCAAGCTCGGCGGGACAGGGCGCGTTCCTGGCTCCTAACTTTTTTAGCTTGCTCCTAGATTCCAAGCAAATTTGTCAAGCCCTGTGGTATAGTATAGCTCTACTCATCTGCAGCATCTGATACCAGCAATAAAGGAGCACAGTTGCAAAAGGGACATAATGTACAGGGGCTTTTACCTGCACAACATCTAGGCATTATCTTAAGTCGTGATTGAGGTATCAGTGAAGCACAAGAAAGGCAATATACTGTAGGAGTTTCCAATGAAGGGTACCTTTAATGCTACAACATACCAATACATTTTAGGACAATTGTGCCCTCCAGTGTTGTGGCAGTAGTTTGGAGAAGGCCCTTTCTGGACAAGCGTCATTGTGTCTTTTGTACAAAGTCAGCACCATATACATTGTTTGAACACAAATGGCCTGCCCAGAGCTCTGACCTCAACCCTACTGAACACCTCTGGGATTTAAAAAAAGATAGATTATGTGCCAGGTTCTCTACCACACCAATAGCTGAAATCACAAATTCTCTTGTGTCTGAATGGGCACAAATGTCCATAGCTATTCTAAAATCTGCTGGAAAACCTTCACAGAAAAGCCATTATAAGTAAAAAAGCATGAACAGGATATTTTAAGCTCATATTAAATGTGATGGTCAGGTGTCCACGAACATCTGGCAACATAATATAGCTTATACTGTTTGATATGCAGGCAACCTCTTACTTTGCATATGTAGCGGGCAGTTCCTCCCCTCTCCCCGTCCCCTCTATTAAAGTTCTGCTCGCAATGTCTCTGGTCTAGGGGTATGATAGGGGAGGGAGAGGGTGCGCTACGCCTGGCTTCCACCACAGGTGTAAAAGTGGTATCAGCAATGCCTTTCTTTACCTTCGGGCCTGTGTTGTGCATCGGATCCTCCCTCCAAGAGTCTCCGAAAACCTCGTCTGCCAGGAACTGAGCCCCACACCGTTAAAGTCCAACACGCCTTTATTTAGCACATAACATGGACTCCCTTGGCTACAGAACAGAAAAGGAGGTGTGTGTACGAATAGGCCCAGACACAAGTTTGATCCTCCACTCTCCTCCAAAGAGTGGGTTATGGTCTCCGCACGAGGGAAATTCACCTTCCGGTCGGTCTCCAACAAGAGGCTCACCCGTCACCGGCAGTATGCTGCATCGGGTCTTCAGATGAGGAGCTCTTCCCGGTCCATTACGCCCACCTCGGATTCAGGCATCCATCTCCGGAGTACCTTAGGATACTTCCCTCGCGGAACTCAGTGTTGGGCACTGAGCTCCGGACCGCCGTCCGAGTACCTCACCCCAGGCTAAAGGTGCCAGAGGTGGAACATGATCTCCGGTGGTCCTCTAGGCGTAGTCCGCCTAGAGGACAAACACGAACTCCATCCGCAGGCTAAAGGTGCCAGGGACCAACAACCCTGTGACCAAGATGGCCGGCCCCTTTTATCCCCTCTCCCAGCAAGCACAGCGGGTTCCCCACCCCCACCATACCACTGCCAAGGAGAGGACAAAAAGTAGGCTCAGCACACAGCGGTATCCGTCCATCGGCCCATGGTGACAGCGCCACCCAGTGGACCGCCGGAGACACACCACTGGTGTCACTGAAAAAATTCAAAAATTACCCCGGGAAAGTAAGTACCCGCTACACATACAATGGGCAAAGTACAGGTTCACTTCAAGCAGACTTATACTTTGCCCTCACTATGCAAAAGCACCATGACTGCTTTACATCAGGCAGCCATAGGCAGGAGGTACTCACCTTTCCCACAATCCCTTGTCTTAAAATCTCCTGTGCAAGTTATGACTTTCCTACAGTTGAAACATTTACAGGACTCAGCAAGCCATTTCCCCAAGGAACAGTGCCAACACCTGACAAGTGAAACCTTATGAGGAAGCAAAGGGAGTGGGGGGCATCTTGTGATCCGCCATGCTTGAAAGTAATGGTTTTGTCTCTGGATGCCAGGGCTGCTCAGTGAAGGAATTCAGCCTTCTAAAGTTTCCTCCTATAAAGTAAACCTGTTACATTGCATACTTATGCGGGGTAGCACAGTGGCTTAGGGGTTAGCACAGTATAAATTCATAGGGTACTCTGAGTTTGCATGTTTTCCCCTGTGCTTGTGTGGGCAACATAGGGAACTTACATTGTAAGCTCCTTGAAGAGACAGATGTGAACACAGTACTGTATTTATTGCCGTATAACACTCACTTTTTTTACCCTGAAAATAGAGGGTAAACTGTGCCTGCGTGTTATACGCAGGGGGCTGTGGAAAGTTTTTTTCCTGAAACTTCACTCTTAAAGTTAAGGTGCGTGTTATACGCCAATAAATACGGTATGTAAAATGCAGCGCAAATGATCAGCGCTGTCAAAATGCCTGAAATAAATAATAAGTACAGTACACTATACGTTTACTTTCAGGGCTGAAAGTAAACATCTGAAAGTCGCATAGTTTATAGTCAGCTATATTGTTTAACTACTGTACTTGCCACCCACCCACAGTAAATGTAGCTGAACAGCGTACCTGCCTTCTGGGTTCGGGGCACGAATCTACAAATCACCAAGAAAAAATGGCCCCGGTTCTGAAATGGTCCAGGGAGCAAAAAAAAAAACCCTTGTGTGTGCGTGCGCGCGCATGAGGATGTAATGTAACATACTGTAAATTGATTGGCAGATCAACAGCTCTGCCACATAGGACAATACTGCCTGGCAGGGCAGGAGACTTGACTTTACTCTGCTGCAGTTGAGTACCACCTACAGATCTCCTTCCCAACCCCATCCTGTAAGTCAGGGGTTAGCAACCTGTAGATGATGATCTACCAGTAGATCATGCACAGGTGACTGGTAGATCACAGTCTGGGCTTGCAGAGAATCAAACAAACAGAGTGCAATGCAGAGGGACTACTTGTAAAGTTGAAGCTGTAGTAGAGAGCAAGAGCCACATAAGCCGATGCCTCCTGTCCTATACGAAGTGATACCAACTGCACTCCACCTCTTATCCTGGCTATCAATCTCCAGAGTGGTGCCAGCAGCAGGAAAGAAGAAGAGATCTTCAGTGTGAAGCAATACACTGGGCATAATCGTACAGGGCGGCTTTCACACTGACGTGCTGCGGTTACCTACATCGCGGGTGCAGCAGTGTACCTGCAGCTTTCCTGCGGGTTTGCTGAGCTTAGCCAGACTTGGCCACACTTCTATTATATCCAGTGTATTTGGTGCACTTTCAGAAGTCTATGACAAAGTGCAGCTAACCCAGGAAAGTTGCAGATGCACTGTGCTGCACCCACGGTGTAGGTAAACCGAAACACTAGTGTGAAAGCCGCCTTATTAGGGGGCTCAGAACAGTAAGGGTTCATTTACATTTGCAGTTTGGGGGATGGTTGCCTCCTCACCACTTGATTTTAAACCACAATTGCAACACGGTAGTACGGAAATTAGAGGTTTAAAATCAGGTGTAAGAAGGCGACACCGTGCCCAGTGATCTTTGATTTCTCCCATGCTGTTCAGGCCTACCCCTGCTGTAAATGGACAATGAAAGGAGAAGCAGCAGACTTCTCATCTGTCTTTCTGCTCCCTCTTGTCAGTGTGTTCTTCGCACTGCAGCACAACTGACTGTCTTTGGGTTGCATCTCCTTCACCCAATCTGAGCTCTGCTGTACAGGGACTGACACCACTTACATAAAATTTAAATAAAAAATACATTTCAGAATTACAGAAGACAGAGTTAAGTGACTCTGTTTTCCTATTTTCCTGAAGTCCAGCTTTATGACCTTCAGTCTGAATTTTAGCCATACAGAGAATCCAGTCTTTGGGACTCTTTCAAAAACAACATCAACACAATTGTGTTCCAAGTCATCTCCCTATTGGAAGCGGCGCAATATTCCTGTCAGCGGACTTTAGCCAGCTGCTGTTGATACGAGAGCAAGCTGGAGGCCTGCTGAACATTAGCACAGCTTTATTTTCAGTCTATTGAGCCGCTCCATGCGACATCTGCTCTGGACTGTGTCTACGAGGACAATGCTCTTTACATCTGATCCCTCACAATACTCGGCTTTTGATGTCCTGCCCAATGATGGCATAAAAGATGGAGTGAAGTTATGGTAGCAGAAGACCTCTGTATGTGACATAATGAACCATAATCACCCATTTCCTCATTCTCAGCACCACAGCCTGTGTCTACAATGTGCAGAATAGGGTAACTCTGTGGAGCGGCCAGCCTGGCTCAGTGTCAGGGCTGCCATAACGTACGTCCTTGTCAATAAGACAGTGTCGCAGCTGAGCTGAAGTTTTTTTGGTGTAATTATTTAAGCGTAGCTGCATATACGAATTATGAAAATTCCCAGGCTTTGGTACTTTGAGAACAGTAATTGAATAGTTAGGGGCATTTCCAAAGGACAGCACTTCCAGACCAGGTACTACTCCTGGTAATGCCTGACATTTGGTGACCATACATTACATATACATGACTAGTTACACAGGACGTCAAGGGAACGTGATCTTATGAAGCCTAATCCGAAACGGATGTTGTTATCTTTGGTCCATGAAGTTCATTCCCTACAATACATAGATAGGAAAAACAAAAACACAATGACACATGACTGCAAGAGGAAACCGGCCTGGATGTATGGACAGACACATAGGGATTTAACCCTTTCCTAGGCAAAACCTGATTGACTAGAATTAGATCACCTTATTCACATCAACGATTTCCCATTGTGCACACAGGAGCTTAATATTTGGGTAGAAACAGGTCTGTGTTGCTCACCCATTAAGGTCCCCTCCACATCAGGCCATTCCATTGTGGCATGTTCATTGAGAATAGGTTGCCTCAGGCCCCTTTCACGCTGCTCTGTAGCAAAATATGCGTTTGTACATTTTTACAAAATGGACATGTGACTCAAAATTGCAAATGGCGGGTGCGTTTTTTACCACGATTTCCATAGGAAGCTGCGTTTTTGGTGTGGTTTTAAAAACTGCACCAAAGATGCAGCATGCAGGAAAAATCCAACATGGAGATCAATAATTATTTAAGAACAGGGGACTGTTTACAACAGATGCACGACATTCCCTCATTTTTTTTAAGTCGATTGCAAAATTTGTTTTTTTTTTTTGCCCTGAAATGAAAAGCCACACTGTGGAAGTTGTGCCCAAAAAAGCAAGCACAGGGCAAAGGACTAGCCACCAGTTTTGCCTTTAGGCTTCCTGTAACTCTTCCCCTTTACTAAATTACCATGCCTTGTCCTGCACTGTCTCCTTGGGTGACAGAGGCAAGGCTTTATCGAATCTTACACCACCTGCCCCCGAAAACTGATGATCTGCCATCTGCTGGTGGAATATTCAAGATGCAGCAGGAGAGGTGGAGAAAGCACAGATCCACAGAACGAATGATGTAAAAGCAGGGAGATCCTTGCACTGCAGATCCTCAGGTACAGGTTTCTCTCTATTAAAAAGGAGAAGTATGGGTTTGACATTTCTTGCGGTTTTATACTTACCTAGGTGGATGCCACATCAGTTCGATGCTGCATCTGTCTACCGCCGTCTCTGCACTGAGAACCGAGAGATCAAACATCGCCGATGGCTCGGTTTCTCTCACCTCCCTGAGCGGAGAGCTGCTGCTTGTCAATCAGCAGCTCATCCACGCTCAATGGAGCGCTGGGCTGTGAAGGGGCAGGGTGCGGCTGTCTCATTGGCTCGCTGAGAGGCTGAGACTGCCATCAGTCCAGGCACCTGGCGCATCCAGACTTCCAAAGTCGGGATGACGCTGTGCCTAGACTGATCTTGGTGATGTCAGCAGAGAGCGGACTTTAGACCACTCTCTGCTGAAAACAGGGTTCACAGGAGTGCAAAATTAATTGCAGTCCTGTGACCCATAGGGTAAACCCAGACGAATGAGCTCAGGCTGGACTAATCCTTTAAGGGGAGCAGCACAGTAATGACATCACTAAATCTTTCTCCATGTTTGGTGAGACTAGCAGTCAGAGGCGAACTGAGCCGGAAGTTCACCACCTCCTTACCCGTAAAAGCCTTTCCTCCTAGCATCAGCGTTTTGGCAGAAAAAAAAATACATGACGCTTGTAAAAGCATGTAATACATTAAGGCGCGTTAGCAGGCATAAATCTTTGGGTGTTAATTTAATTGGCCTATTATAAAATTTATTCTGGCAATTGAAATGAATTAACGCTCAAGCGCTAAACACGCCTAGCCCTTAAAGTGGTTGTAAACCCTCTGACCACTTGCACCTACAGGTAAGCCTCGATTAAGTCTTACCTGTAGGTGCAAGAAATATCTCCTTAACCTACATGGTTAAGGAGATATTTGCAGAAAGGACTGCACCGATGTCTACGGTGCATGTATGCCGTAGACAATGGCGCAGGCGCACTGAGCGTGGCGGTTTTGTTAATGGGATAATGCCGGAACCGCGCGCATGCGTGGGAGTGGCGTCATCGCCGCTCCGGCCAGTCACAGCGCCGGAGCGGCGATACACGGAAGGGACTCGTAGGAAACATGGCGGCGGAGGGGAACGAGGAGCGCTTCGATCTCAGGCAAGTCATTCATAATGAGCTAGTATGCTATGCATACTAGCTCATTATGCCTTTCTCTTGTAGGGTTTTTTTTTTTTCCCGAAAGAGGGTTTACTTCCTCTTTAACAAGCATTCACACGTGTTTACAAGCGTCAAGTGTGTTTATTCCGCTTCTGGACGCACTGGCAGGTTTTTTTTTCTGCCTCTAAAAGCCTTTCACACCAGTGGACTGATCAGGTCCGCCTTTTCGTTTTTCAGGTGGACCCGATTGGACCACCCAATGTTCTCTATTGAACGGCGGATGTCTGACATGTGTCCACTGACACCCCCTGGCATCCAATCCAGTCTGATAAAAACAGAAAAAAGGGGATCCGTTCCCCATCCATCTGGCGGAGCAGACACGGACCTGTCATCCGCCTGCTTAGCAGGGATCAGCAGAGAGATCAGAGACATGAATTTTTTTTTTTTAAATGCCGAATGCCCATAGAAGCAGCTGCAGAAATGTCCAGTGTGCATGAGGCCTAGTAGAGATGCTTGTTTTGTCTTTGCATGAATAATCTCGGTCCATGTTCTTCTTCTATAATGTAACAGTTCACACTGGAGTGTACTTTCCGCAGCACCTGTGCTGCACTCCAAAAATAGCAAGTCCTTGCAATGTGCTTTTCCACACAAAAAAGGTGGAAAAGAAACCTAAAAGCCAAGCAAAAAAGGTAATGAACAATGACATATTAAAAAATTGTATGAAAACCATGGTACCGATTTCAAAACAGTTGCAATAGCATTTCTTCAAGATAAAATATTCCAGCACATTTATAAAGCCCTTTTTAGGAAACCTAAAATATAGGCTCAGTGAGGAGTGTTGCAGTGCTTGGGTCCTGAAGTTCTCTGCTATAAAACTGCCACTACTGATCATTTAAGTACACCTGATATACACAATAAATGAGAACATGAAGAACGAATTTCATATTTTAAAACATGGACATTTCACAGTACAAGCTTTTAAAAAGTACATATTGGTCAGTTATGAATTTAGCACAAAAGCATAACCAACCAAGGACACCCCACTGTATAAAAGCCCAATGACTGTTGAGAACTTAGTCTTCTAGGGATGCCATTTTTACAATTTGTTATTCTACACAGGGTAGGCATCCCCATCTCTACCCCTGCAAATCCCGCTATAGACAGTGAACATCCAAAAATTGCCCAGTTCCAATTACGTAAGCCCATAGCCATTCAGTACCAAATCTGCACCCTTCACCCCATAAAACAAGAAATTGGGCACACACTGGAACTCCAACTTATCTTGATGTCATCTTTATTGGTGGTTATTATTGGTGGTTGTGAACAAGCAAGCTATCGCTTGTGAAACGCGTCCAACGTTGCCTGTATCTGTCTGGCCCTTTTGACAATAAAGAGGACATCAAGATAAGTTGGAGTTCCAGTGTGCGAACAATTTCTTGTTTTATTCATGTTCCACAGTGGTGAGCCAAGGTCTGCACCTGTGATCTACTTTGCACCTGATTCTGCCTGGCGCGGTGTGCCTCTCCTTACCCTTCACCCATATCCTGCCACATCTTCAGCGTTTCCTGAAGACCCCACTGCCTTGGAGAAAGGTTTCACAGAACAGGATGACTGGCAAAAAGCAGCAATCTTGCCCACAGACCTAAAACATTATTCTTCAGAAAACCCAATACAGATTGGATAGACTTGGGACCTAGCATTGGCCTCACACTAAAGTTCCATAGAGAGTAGGATATTTGTAAAATGTACCAGCGGAGGTGATAAAATAGTGCATGGTGCACAAATCAAGACTTTCAAAAGCAGCAGGAGTTCATCAAAACAGTGGGTGTTACTAACTAATGCCTATTGGTGTTAATAACTAATTCCCACTACACATGGTCCAAATGTTGGGCTGCATTGATCGGTTCAATAGAAACCAGCCGACATTCGCCGACTGTAACCAGTCCGACAGAAGTTGGATGTTCAGCCTATGACCCCTTTCACACTGGGGCGGTTTGCAGGCGCTATTGCGCTAAAAATAGCACCTGCAAACCGACCTGAAACAGCGGCTGCTGTTTCTCCAGTGTGAAAGCCTGAGGGCTTTCACACTGGAGCAGTGCACTAGCAGGAGGGTTAAAAAAGTCCAGCTAGCCGCATCTCTGGAGCGGTGAAGGAGCGGTTTGTTTACCGCTCCTGCCCATTGAAAGCAATGGGGCACCGCGGCTATACCGCCAGCATAGCGCTTTGCAGTGGTTTTTAACCCTTTTCGGCCGCTAGCGGGGGGTAAAACCGCACCGCTAGCGGCCGAATAGCGCCGCTTTACCGCCGACGCACATCTCACCCCAGTGTGAAAGGGGCCTATGTGTACTAGGCTTTAGTTATTAACACCCACTGTGTTGATGAACTCCTGCTGAAAGGGCATGCCCGGAAAATGTCTGCCAATCAGCTGAGAGTGCTGACTGGAGTGTTCTGGCAGGGGGGGCTGTCCCCCTGTCAGAAAACAACCAAGGAGATCGTTGTACTAACATTGCATAGTTAGTACAGCAGCTCCGACCTTAGCTGTCGTTTTTTTTTCAGCCCTCTGGTTTAAACGGAAAAAGAAAAAAAAAAAACACACTAGTAGTGTGCACTGTGCTTAAAGTTGGATAGTGCAAAATCTGGTGCAACTATTCACAGAAACCAATCAGCTTCCAGGTTTTATGGTCAAAGCTTACTTAAAAAAGATGAAGTTAGAAGCCGATTGGCTACAATTTACAGCTGCACCAGATTATGAGTGCTCCAGTTTTAGTAAATCTCCCTGTGCACTCGTCCAACTGCACCAGATATCTACAGTATCAGTATTTACTGTCATTATTCCTTCTAGAGTCGGTTTGGAAAATTCCATTGTCAGTAGTCATCGTTAAGAGGATCTTTGTACTTGAGAACACACCTGGGCATAGATATTTGCATTCGAAGCACACATGCTACACCATGCCTAGAAGAACCTGACAAACAACTTTTCCAGCAGCAGAGCACTGGTAACAACCAGATGGAGAGGTGAAGGTTATAACAGATGTTAGATTCAGGCCGGGTATGCCATCGCCAATTTAAAGGGACAGTGCACATAAATTGAATAAGTCAGTTATAAAGAAGAAGGATACTGAATACCCCTATTGGTTCTCACGGCTTTTCCAGACTCGTGCAATGAGATCTTTGGTTGGGATTTTAGCATCAGTCTGACACACACACACACAATTTTTTTTTTTCTCTTTAAAGAAATGGAAAATTGTACACAGAGACTACAATTTCCCTTATATTAGCCACAGTTTGTCGGTGGAACTGGGAATACAACTGCATTTTCAGAAATGTTCTATCAACCTATTCTAACTAATGAGATCCTGTCCCACCAACACAACATAGAAATGATTTCGTGAACACCCGACACGTGCCAAAGAGCCATTAGCAATCCAAAAACCAAAAGTGAATACTGATTTAACCAACTGGCAGTAGGTGTCAACTTTTATGGGCCAGCAAGCCCTAAAAATTTGGAAAATCTGAGTTCTGAACAGGGGAAACAGTAAGAGCCGGTTCACAAAGGGGCGACCTGTCAGGCGACTCAGCCACCTGACAAGTCGCGCTCAGCTCTGTTCAATGGAACCGTTCTAATAGGAGCGACTCAAGTCGCTCCAAATTAGAAAAAGGTTCTTGTTCGACTTTGGGGGCGACTTGCATTGACTTCAATACAGAAGTCATTTTGCAAGTCGCCTCTGAAGTCGCCTTGAGATCGCCTTGCCGAGTCGCCCCCAAAGTCGTGCCACCCCTGTGTGAACCGGGTCCGTTTGTGTAAAAATGTCTGCTCAAGACTTTATATTAACAGTCATTTTGCCAAAATGTAGGTAGATAGAATATGTGGTAGTATTTAGACTGGCCTTGATGGTCAAAGCCAGTAAGGCAAAATATTGTATTTATCACCTATGTTGCTAGTAAAAAAATGTAAGTTTCCAGTGTACCCAGACAAAAAAACATTTAACTACGTTGTTCTTTGTTGCAATAAGCAAAATTAGAATTTTTCCAGTGTAGCGCAATAGATTCAATGAAACCCCATAAAGAGTTTAAGTGGCTGTAAACCTTCGTTTTTTTTTTTTTATTAAAACAAAACATGCCTATACTTACCTGCTCTGTGCAATAGTTTTGCACAGAGCAGCCCCAATCCTCTTCTTCTGGGGTCCTCCGACGGCGCTCCAAGCCCCTCCTCTGCATTAGGTGCCCCCACAGAAAGTTGCTCTCCCTGGGGGCACCCATGTGGGCTCGCTCCCCGAGTCCCGCTGCTGCTGCCCCCGCCCTAGCTCCCATGTCACAGGATTTGATGGCTCCTGCTGCCATCAATCTGTCCAATGAGGAGGGAGATGGTGGCTGGAGCCGCTGTGTTCATGCACATCACTGAATCTGATGGGCTCAAATAATAAAAAGGGAGGTCTTGGGGAGGGGGGGGGGGTTAGCTGCAGCACAGAAGGTTTTTCACCTTAACGCATTGAAATGCATTAAGGTGAAAAACCTTAAGGCTTTAGAACCACTTTAAATTATAAAAAAACTTTACTTTTAGTGAAGTCTTGTAAAGGCCCCCTTCCCCTTGGTGTAACTACATAAATAGTAAAAAATTTAAGCTGGCCATACAGCAGTAGAATTGCATTCATATGAAAATTCGGACTCATCAGAGCAGAAACTGCCATCATCAAGTCAACTACTGTGACTAACATTTTTCTTGTCAAATGGGTTTTATTGGATTTATAGTAACTACATTTTTTCAAATGTAGTTAAAAGTAGTTGACTTGATGATAGCAGTTTCTGCTCTGACGACGATTCAGAATTTTCACTTTAAACCCTTATGCCGCGTACACACGGCCGTTTTTCCCGTCGAAAAAAACGAAATTTTTCCCATTCGACGAGAAAAACGATAGTCTGTGGGCTGTCGATTTTTTCGACGAGAAAAACGGCATTAAAAACGACGAGAAAAATTAGAACATGTTCTAATTTTTCTCGTCGTTTTTTTCGACATGTTTTCCGCAGCAGTGTTTCCCATAGGGAAACACTGCCGCGGAGCCCACACACGGTCGTTTTTTTCGACCAAAAAAAAAAAAAAAATGACATTTAAAAACGGCCGTGTGTGAGGGGAACAAGCTGTTCCTCGTTTTTAACGTCGATTTTTTCGACGGTGTTTTCACCGTCGAAAAAAATCGATCGTGTGTACGCGGCATTAAAGTTTCATCCAGACCTGCTAATTGAATGGAATCTCAGACATATTAAAAAGGGATCTTTTGTGCCTAGAACCCATGCATCATAATATCTAAAATTATTCCCAATCGAAAACCACATTCACAGTTACAATTTCATTCATTCTAGAAATTTTTTCCAACCTGCCCCTTTGAAAATTCTCATCACTATGGTTGAAAATTAATATAGCTATTGGAAAAATCGAACAAAGGTTTAGAAAAGAAACAAAAAATTCTACGGTTGTATGGCCAGCTTTACTTTGAGCCTGAACCCGCAGATCCTCAATGTGTGACCCTGGGGCTTCACCTTGACTCTGGGACTACAAGTAGAAGCTGTGCAGCACAGGCAGGGCTCCACAGCGAAGATCTTCAGAGGGGGGGTACTGAAAGTAAACATTTCACAGCAGTAATTACACTTGGGGGGTGGTCTATGTAGGACAATAAGTATAGTTGTCCTTTCATGTTACAGTAAGCTTTGGTTTCTGTGCAGAGATGCACCAGATTTTGCACTCTCCAGTTTTAGTAAATCAACCCCTGCATCTTTCAGGCCAGAAATGCATTAGTGTTCGTCATGGTTTTTTTTTTCCCTTTCCCAAAAAGTTTATAAAAAATAAATAAAATAAAAAATACAATAAAAAAATAAATGATACTGTATATATTACAAATAAATGCAGCAAAAATAAATGGCAGAATTAAGGCTGCTTTCACACTGAAAGCGCAGCTCGTTTTAGTAGTGCTTTGCGCCGCTTTTAACCTTAAAAATAGGGTTAAAAAAACTCCCATGTTGCGGCACTTCCGAAACGCTGCCCCATTCATTGCAATGGGCAGGGGCGTTTTGGGAGCACTGTATACAGCGCTCCCAACCCACCCCAAAGATGCTGCTTGCAGGGCTTTTCTGAACGTCCCACAAGTGCATCGCCCCCGGGTGTGAAAGCACCCATTGCAAAGAATGGGAGGCGCTTTACAGGCGCTATTTCTAGGGCTAAAACGCTTGAAAACTGCCTCAGTGTGAAAAGGGGTCTAAAAGGTTTACCTGCAAAGAGGAAACAAAATACATACCTTTCCCGCGGCCTCAGCCACCAAACACTCCAGTGAGGAGCAATTGTACTGTTGCTTGGTAGCAAAGGAAGCAAGAAAGGGCCTGGATTCTGTCTTAAATGTACATAATATAACTGAGTACTAACATTCATAGGTAACGTTGTTCCGGGGAATATCCAATTGCCTCTCGGGGGATCAGGAAGGAATTTTTTCCCCTGCTGTAGCAAATTGGATCATGCTCTGCTGGGGTTTTTTGCCTTCCTCTGGATCAACTGTGGGTATAGAATTGGGTATATGGGATTGTACGATATTTGGATGGACTTGTGTCTTTTTTCAACCTAACTATGTAACTATGTAAGAAAGGGAACATGTCCTTTGTGCAGGTGATCTGGCGTTTATTTTTGCGCCATAGAAAGCAAAATAAAGATGCAGAGCTGTATCTTTTTTTGCAGTCACATTTATCCAATAGTAGCTTTCTTTTTTCACATTCGCTCTTAAACATGCTTGCTGTGCATTCTTCGTTTTCCAAATTCTATTCAATTAGCTTCCTTTCCGCCTTTTCATTCTCTTTTTTAGTGTGTCCTTCTGACCCTTTCCAGTTTTCCAACACTGCTGGCTGCTCTGAGTGATCTGTACTCACTGGGGACCCCATATATGTAAAGTACCGCTGCATGAAAGCATAGCAAGACATCATTCATATCACAAACGATGCACACTTCAGCACTTAGCAACTACAGAAGAAAAGTGTAGCATGAAAGAATATATCACAAGCCTGCAGCCACTTTAGTCTGGAAAGTCTGAATTCCCATTTGAGGTGCTTGTTCCAGGTCAAAGACTCACTAGCCCAGAACATAGTTAGGTATTAAATAAAAACACTGAAATGTAATTGCCAATGGTACCTCAATCTGTTCTTTTGCTAGCCTCTTGTATCTTCATTAACAGCTAAAGAGCAAGTGGTAGCCCTGTAAATCTGGCAATACACGGCTCAAATGTTCACCAAATGTCTGCCAAATTGGCTGAAAACTGAAACTAAAGCCATGGACAGCCCCTGTTGGCAACACCTGGCTTGACCAAAAGATAAAAAAAAAAAAAAAAAAAAAATTAATAATAATAATTACCCCCCTAGGTAGGTGCTAGAGAGAGTATAGTTTTGGGTTTCCCTGCCTACCAGGGAGGCTATAAGGCAAATGTAGGTGCTCTCTGCCTACCAGGGAGCAGTGATCCATTAAATAGGTCTGCTCATTCTGCTGCTCATGTTTTCTGCCTGTTTCGCACTAGTCCAATAGGATGAGGCATATTGTTACAGCCCTGGCCATTGGCAGAAGGTTCCTTAAGGCATGCTGGGCGACTGTATATATGCCTAGGGCACATGTGCTAGGGGTCTTTGGCTGGAGAGCGTGGTCCCAGAGGGAGGGGGCTGCTGCCCCTTCACTGTACAGGCTGCCTTGCGGCCTCAGGTGGTCGACCTGAGGGCCGGAATTGCTAAAGCTGCAACCCAGATGTCCTGTAGAGCTGAGTAGGGAGGAGTAGGAGGGAGACGCATCTAGAAGGATCTGTTCCGAGCTACTGTGAGTATAGACCTGTGTCTAGGGGCCTGTTCTGTGAGGGCCTTCTATTCAGGCTAGTAAAGTCAGTGGACAGGTGTCAGCCAAAGGGGATACTGGGGAGTGTCCTGAAGAAAAGTGGTGCAATGAGTCTGCTGCCAGAGCAAGCAAAGGATGTATTCCTCCCACGCCAGGGGCAGATCCAGGGGGGGGGGGGCAACAGGGCAATTGCCACCCCCGAGAAATTTGTTTTAGTTGCGGAATTCGCGGGCGTAAGAGTCTGAGCGGGCGGCTCTGGGGCAAGTGAGAGTCAGAGTGGGCGGTCAGCTGGTTGGCTCTGTGGGTGTGCGGGCGGCTGGCCAATCAACAAGCCAGCGGCCTGGGGGAGCAGAGAGATGACATCATCTCTCACCACCCATGCCCGCCTTGCATCCCTGCAGTAACTTCCGCCCTCATTGTGTAGGCAGCAGAGAGATTACATCATTTCTCTGATGCCTGACTGACAAGCAAAACACCACCTTAGCAAGTGACAATCCGCAACTTGTGGCAGGCGACGTTGCAAGTGACAATCCACAACATGTGGCAGGTGACGTGGCAATCCACAACATGTGGCAGGCAAGTGACAATCCGCAACGTGTGGCAGGCGACGTGACAAGTGACAATCCGCATCTGGTGGCAGGCGACGTGACAAGTGACAATCCGCATCTGGTGGCAGGCGACGTGACAAGTGACAAGCTGCATCTGGTGGCAGGCGACGTGACAAGTGACAAGCTGCATCTGGTGGCAGGCGACGTGACAAGTGACAAGCTGCATCTGGTGGCAGGCGACGTGACAAGTGACAAGCTGCATCTGGTGGCAGGCGACGTGACAAGTGACAAGCTGCATCTGGTGGCAGGCGACGTGACAAGTGACAAGCTGCATCTGGTGGCAGGCGACGTGACAAGTGACAAGCTGCATCTGGTGGCAGGCGACGTGACAAGTGACAAGCTGCATCTGGTGGCAGGCGACGTGACAAGTGACAAGCTGCATCTGGTGGCAGGCGACGTGACAAGTGACAAGCTGCATCTGGTGGCAGGCGACGTGACAAGTGACAAGCTGCATCTGGTGGCAGGCGACGTGACAAGTGACAAGCTGCATCTGGTGGCAGGCGACGTGACAAGTGACAAGCTGCATCTGGTGGCAGGCGACGTGACAAGTGACAAGCTGCATCTGGTGGCAGGCGACGTGACAAGTGACAAGCTGCATCTGGTGGCAGGCGACGTGACAAGTGACAAGCTGCATCTGGTGGCAGGCGACGTGACAAGTGACAAGCTGCATCTGGTGGCAGGCGACGTGACAAGTGACAAGCTGCATCTGGTGGCAGGCGACGTGACAAGTGACAAGCTGCATCTGGTGGCAGGCGACGTGACAAGTGACAAGCTGCATCTGGTGGCAGGCGACGTGACAAGTGACAAGCTGCATCTGGTGGCAGGCGACGTGACAAGTGACAAGCTGCATCTGGTGGCAGGCGACGTGACAAGTGACAAGCTGCATCTGGTGGCAGGCGACGTGACAAGTGACAAGCTGCATCTGGTGGCAGGCGACGTGACAAGTGACAAGCTGCATCTGGTGGCAGGCGACGTGACAAGTGACAAGCTGCATCTGGTGGCAGGCGACGTGACAAGTGACAAGCTGCATCTGGTGGCAGGCGACGTGACAAGTGACAAGCTGCATCTGGTGGCAGGCGACGTGACAAGTGACAAGCTGCATCTGGTGGCAGGCGACGTGACAAGTGACAAGCTGCATCTGGTGGCAGGCGACGTGACAAGTGACAAGCTGCATCTGGTGGCAGGCGACGTGACAAGTGACACACTCGGGGCTCCCATTGATTCTACATTATGGTGAGTTGAACCATTTTATATTACAATGTAATAATAGAAATAATTCACTTCAATCATCCTGACACCATAATAACCATGGTGCTGTGATCATTGAAGCGCTAACACCAGTGATTTCCCTGATAAATTGCCCCCCAAAAAAAATATTTTCTGGTAGTGCCCCTCCCGAAGATCTAGAATCTGGATTCGCCCCTGTCTAGGTGTGATCTTTAGGAATTACATGAACTCTCCACTTGGTTGGCTTGCAGGTATAGCATAAAAAAGGTCCTTCTGCTCCTTCAGGATATCTTTTAATAAGTAGAAAACAAAGAGCATCGACCTAACACATTACCAAAACACAACTTAAATTTAAAAAAGTCATTACAAGCAATATACTCACAAACGCATGAAATGCACAATCAACAAATGTAGATGAAACCGCTTTCAGGTCTGCAATGCTCAACTGATGGCATTGGAAGACCACCTAGTGTCCAAAATTGCTTACGTGTTTTGAGTCAAACCTTTCTTCTTAGAGCCAATCTCCAAGCCAAAGATGCACCCCACAGTACTACTTTTTCACTACAAGAGGTCCTCAGTCTTCTAGGCTGAATGACACCCAATGTGAAAGATTGAGGAGAAACTGAGTACAAGGCGTCAAGGGCCTGACCCGAAGGAGGGAGTTGCCGCGGCATACTTAAGCCAACCATACATAGACTGGATTTTGATCCATGTATGAGCAGCTTGATTGTACAGAATTTGATCTACAGGTTGACTTCTGTACAACCAGCCTGTCGTTTTTTTCTTGCTCAGTCAGCGCCGCCATATTATAGCAGGTAGGACTAAATCAGTGTATTCTGAGACTTCTGGGGAAGTTTCCCCACTGTTAAAATACAAATACCTCAGCGGGGAAGATTCTCCCATTGGTATTGAGTGTTTGGATGGGGACATTTAGTCATTTTCTTTTTAACCCACAGGTAAAAAAAAAAAAAAGGGGGGGGGTGGGGAAACTCGCCTACGTCCAGCTTTAGTTTACAGTAGCATGATGAAGAAAGCAAGATCGAGATGTCAATTGGGCTCTCTGCATCATCCATAACCACCTACCAACAGGGAAAGGTCAGAAAAAGACCCTGCACATCACATGACTGGCCCTGAGGCTTAAAAATAAATAAATAAAAAAAAACACAAACCTGTCAAAATTTTCAAGTGTATTAAAGAGATTACAAGCATACGATGATGCAAGCACAGCCTTCATGAACATTTTATTAATTTTTTTAAATGGTAAAGGCAGTTAAATAAGTGTCAGTACATCCAATACAAGCACCATTGGAAATCATTAGAAAAGAAGCGTGTCCACCTTCCATGAACCAAGACAGAATGTTACTTATCAATAGCATGTGCATCAAATAGAGAAAAGTGTTCGTTACAGAGTGCCTGGGGACACTGGCCTTGGATTTACAATGGCTCAGGGTGAGTCAGTGGATTGGAACAAATAAACGTCTAATGCTGTGACAACCAGCCATGAGTTCTGCACAGCAAGCTAAAAAATAAAACTAGCCACAAAAAAGGTCAGGGGAAGGAGGGGTGCAAGATGTGACTCTGAGCAAGTCACCTTCTGACCCACACCAGCTGCACCTTTGAGTTTCAGAACAACTTAACAACAGTCTGTGTCTGGACAGCCATGTAATGACACCCCTACACTTCAGGCTGGGTTCACACTAGTGAGAATCGAATGTGGGGGTTTCCCCGCATCTAATTTGCATGACAGGAGACTGCCCGGTTCACACACACCTCTGTGGCAGCTGCGGAGCGGATCGCACAGGGGTCCTGTGCGTCTTTGGCTCAGTTTCAGGCTAAAATTTGGGCCCGATTTGTCCCTGAAACAGGGAAAAGGGACGCACCTGACCCCTGCTGTGAGCCGCATCTCTATTAGGGGTGAACCCAGCCTTAAAGCACAAGAATGAGATTCCCCCCTAGTCATCGTCATAAGACCTAAAGTAAGGGAAAAATACAACAGGGACACTTGTTCTGATGACAACCATTTAAGAGGGGATTTTCTGTACTCTGGAGAGATTCTCACTTCCTATTGTTTTAATCATATCCCACTCTATCCAAAAACTGGAAAATAAAAATAAAAATCAGGCTTTTGCTATAAAAAAATAAATTAAAAAAAAATCATTTCAGGAGCAGTCCACTTAGAAGAAAGCTAAAACTGAACTTCAGCAATTAAATGAAATAATTAATCCCATTGAGAAAAACAAAAACAAAAAAAAAAAACATTCTGACAAACTCCAAGCATTGATTAGGCAAGAATGGGCGGCCATCAGTCAGGGTGTGGCCCAGAAGTTGATTGACAGCATGCCAGGGTGAATTGCAGAGGTCTTGAAAAAGAAGGGTCAACACTGCAAATATTGACTCTTTGTAGAGCTGCACAAATAATCGTTAAAGAATCGAAATCGCAATTCTACCCCCCCCCCCCCCCCCCCTGCGGTCTTAACAGAGCATTTTCCCAATTCAGTGCAGAGAGTTCTCTGCTCAGCTGACAGCTGTCAAAAAGAAACCTAGTCAGCCTGACAAGTTTCTCACAACATCTAGGTGGAGATAAAGAGAAACATTGGGGGTTTTTTTTACGAAAGGCAAATCCACTTGAAAGTGCAGTTGCTGTAAATCTGAAATGAAGGGAAGCTCTGCTGATTTAATTATCCAATCATGTGCAAGCTAAAAAAGCTGTTTTTATTTTCCTTGCATGCCCCCCCTCGGATCTACAGCGACTGCACTTCCAGTGCAATTTCAAGTGCACTTGTAGTTTGCACTTCCCTTTAGTAAATAACTCCCATTGTAACATAAAATCAAAGGAATTAACTTCTGTCTGTATATGAGGTCAGTTTATTTTTTGCTAGAAATTTACTTCGAACCCCCAAACATTATATTCTTTTTTTTAGAAAAGACCCTAGAGAATAAAATGACAGTTGTTGCAATATTTTATGTCACACGGTATTTGTGCAGTGGTCTTTCAAATGTAATTTTTTTGGAAAAAATACACTTTAAATAAAAAAATAAAAAAACAGTAAAGTTAGCCCAATTTTTTTGTATAATGTGAAAGATGTTACGCTACGAGAATCGCGAGAGAATCATGATCTTTATTCTAAGCAAAAAAATAAATAGTGATTCTCATTTTGGCCAGAATCATGTAGCTCTGTACACACGATCGGATTTCCTATGGATTTTTAACCGATGGATTTTTCCATCGGAAATCCGATGAAGCTGACTTCTATCAGTCTTGCCTACACACCAGTCAAAAAACCGACCGTTCCAAACACTGTGACGTAAAACACTCCGACAAGCCGAGAAAAATTAAGCTCAATGCTTCTGAGCATGCATCGACTTGATTCTGAGCATGCGTGGGTTTTTTTTCCAGATGAGTTCCCCACAGACGATAGTAATTTGCTATCGTTTTTTTTTTTCCCCCCCATCGGCTAAAATTTAAAACATGTTCTATTTCTTTACACCGATGGAAACAAAACGATGGAGCCCATACACGATCGGTTTGTCCGATGAAAAAAGTCCATCGGACTGTTTTCATCTGTGAAACCGATCGTGTGTACAGGGCTTAAAGCGGTTGTATACCGCAAAACTTTTTTTTTTTTTTTGGTTAACCTGCAAGGCAAAGGTATAATGAGCTAGTATGACTAGCATACTAGCTCATTATCAATCACTTACCTTAGATCGAAGCCCCCGCAGCGGTCCTCGGACGCGTCCTCCGTCGAATCCATGATACCCGGAGTGACTTCCGGGTATCGCCGCTCCGGCGCTGTGATTGGCCGGAGCGGCGATGACGTCACTCCCGCACATGCACGGGGAACGGCACGATCCCCGCGCATGCGCGAACTACCGGCAGTGTACGGCAGGCTCCCATTCAAGAGCCGCCGCGCTCGGTGCGCCTGCGCCGTTATCTACGGCGCGCATGCGCCGTAGATAGCGGTACAGTTTTTTTGCAAATATCTCCGAGACTGTGTAGGTCTCGGAGATATTACAAGCACCTACAGGTAAGCCTTAATGTAGGCTTACCTGTAGGTGCTTGTACAAAATGTGGGTATACAACCACTTTAACTCTTACTCTTTGCATAAACTTAATGTAATTGTCAATAAAAGCCTTTGACACTTATGAAATGCTTGCAATTAAAAAGCCTTTGACACCTATGAAATGCTTGCAGTTATACTTCAGCATACCATAATAACATCTTAAAAAAAAAAAAAAAAAAAAGAAGAAGAGGAGGCTGGGTTCACATGAGCCGCATGCGGCACACAGCAGGGGTCCAGTGCGTCCTGGTTCACCATTTCAGGTCCGATTTCAGCCCGAATTTATTTAATTTTGGGCTGAATTAGGACCTGAAACGGACCAAAAGACACACAGCGTTTTTGTGCAAACGCACTGGACCCGCTGCGAAGATATGTGAACCAGCTCCATAGAGAGGCACACAAAATCTCCTGCTATTGCGAATTGGATACGGGGAACTGGCATCCAATTCACAATGGTGCGAACCCAGCCTAATGCCCCCTACACACGATCCGAATATCGTACGACTTTTTTTGGTTAATAGTCGCAAGTAAAAATTGAATAGGTCACGAAAATTCTCGTACGACAGAAAAATAAATAAAATCGGATGTGATGTCATGTAGTGTAATGTATTTGTATTGTATTTTCGGACGACAACTATACTGACCAAACGAAAATCGTACGAGCTGGTATCGTATGATGAAAATTTTCGTGCTTGTCCTATCAAATAATATCGGATGAACTGTCGCGATCGGCTCTCGAAAGTAGTGTACACACGATCCGAAAATCGTACGATATTCGGATCATGTGTACGGGCCATTAGGTGGCATACTTTGAAAATTAATAATTGTGTCATTCTCAAACTTTGTGACGGCTGTACACTATGGGACTTTTTTTAGCTGCAGTAGCCCTCTGAAGAGCAATCCATGTTGGCGTTTGACAGGCAGTGAGGAGGCGTTGTGTCCCCTCTGCACCGCCCGTGTTTTAACCCCTCACATTATACAGGTGAAACTCGAAAAATTTGAATATCGTGCAAAAAGTTCATTTATTTCACTAATGCAACTTAAAAAGGTGAAACTAATATATGAGACAGTTCAAGCCGTGATTTGTCATAATTGTGATGATTATGGCTTACAGCTCATGAAAACCCCAAATCCACAATCTCAGAAAATTTGAATATTACATGCAATCAATAAAACAAGGATTGTACTAGGGCCGAAACAACGAATCGATTAATCGACAACTAATTGATTATGAAATTAATCGATTACTATTCTGATAATCGATTAATCGGCCAGTAACATAATGGGGGTTAAAAAAAAATTAGCCCTTTATAGTACAAAAAGAGCAAATCGCTACTGTAAATATTACTTTCACTGTCCCACAGTAAAAAATGAACCCCTTAGGGTACTTTCACACTGGGGCATCACAGGTGTTGGTGGTAAAGTGCTTTTAGCGGCGCTTTACTGTAGTTTTTGCTGCGATTTTCGGCCGCTAGCCTTTAACCCCCGCTAGTGTCCGAAAAAGGGTTAAAACCGCCCGCAAAGCTGTGCTATGCCGGCGGTACAATTGATTTCAATGGGCAGGGGTGCTTTAGGGGCGGTGTATACGCTGCTCCTACAGCGCTGCAAAGATGTGGCTAGCAGGACTTTTTTTACCGTCCTGCTAGCGCACCGCTCCAGTGTGAAAACCTTTCACACCGGAGAGCGTCTCTTTCAGGGCACTTTGCAGGCGCTGTAATAGCGCCTGCAAAGCACCCCAGTGTGAAAGCAGACTTACAGTAGCGATTATTTACTCTTTTTGTACCAATTTTAGTTTTTTTAACCCTGTTGTGTCACTAAACATCTCAGGCCTGGGTCACACCTCTGTTTTTTGCAGAAACACACTACAGTTCATTTACATGGTTTCCTATGGGACACGTTCACATCTATGATTTTTTCATCTGCTGCGTATTTGGAAAGGGCAAGGACATTTTTTAATGCAAAACGGTGCCATTTTGTTTTTTTGGTTCAATATACTTCAATGGAGAAGCTGCAGAAAAGTATGTAATAATGCGTTTTTGCGGCAAATTTTGTTTTTTTAACCTGCCCAACAACAAATTGGCCAAAAAAGATTTAAGAATGGAAATCGCTGCAAAATTACCTTTTTTTTTTAAAAGGTTATTAACTGATCAATCGAAACAATAATCGGCCAACTAATCGATTATGAAAATAATCGTTAGTTGCAGCCCTAGATTGTACATAGAACAATATCGGACCTCTGAGAAGTATAACCATGCATATGTAATCAGTACTTGGTTTGGGCCCCCTTTTGCAGCAATTACTGCCTCAATGCGGCGTGGCATGGAAGCTATCAGCCTGTGGCACTTCTGAGGTGTTATGGAAGACCAGGATGCTTCAATAGCGGCCTTCAGCTCTTCTGCATTGTTCGGTCTCATGTCTCTCATCTTTCTCTTGGCAATGCCCCATAGATTCTCTATCATAGATTCTCTATGGGGTTTAGGTCAGGCAAGTTTGCTGGCCAATCAAGCACAGTAATCCCACGGTCATTGAACCAGGTTTTGGTGCTTTTGGCAGTGTGGGCAGGTGCCAAGTCCTGCTGGAAAATGAAGTCAGCATTCCCATAGAGCTCGTCTGTGGAAGGAAGCATGAAGTGCTCCAAAATCTCCTGGTAGACGGGTGCGTTGACCCTGGACTTAATGAAGCACAGGGGACTAACACCAGCAGATGACATGGCTCCCCAAATCAACACAGACCGAAAACTTCACTCTGGACTTCAAGCATATTTCAGTGTGTGCCTCCCTATTCTTCCTCCATACTCTGGGTCCTTGGTTTCCAAATGAGATGCAAAATTTTCTCTCATCAGAAAAGAGGACTTTGGACCACTGAGCACCAGACCAGGTCTGTTTTTCTTTAGCCCAGGTAAGACACTTCTGATGTTTGTTGTTCAACGGAACAAGTCGTTTTTCGATCAGTCTATGGCCAGCTTAACTCCTATAGTAGCTTTATATTTGGTTTCTTATACATGTTTTGCAGTTTTATGTATCTGTGGCTCATATATTTCCATACTGTACATATTTTTCCAGTTTTGTAAATCTTTGCACATAGCCATGAACAAGGACAGCAAGCATCACTAAAAGTAAGGTAACATGTCAGCACTAGGACCCTTTCTGACTTATTTACATATGAAAGGGGAAGACATGACATTGTTCACATAATTTAGTATATTTTTGACACAAGGCTGAGAAAGTGAAAAAAAAAACTCCAGCACCAGGAATAAATAATTCCAAGGACACATAATAAATAAAGAGAATGCAGATGGGATTTTTAGTACAGGGTGCGCCAAATGATCTGCTAAGCAAACCGACTTCAAATCTTCACTATTCTTATGGAAATAGAAAGGTGTGTCCTACGACCTACGAATGGAGACATAACGCAGACATGAGTCAATGCCAGAGAAACGGCCCGGGGTCAAAGACAATCTCATGTGACAAAGTGCAATGCTCTCGTCACAGCGAGTGAGCTAACTCTTAAAGGGGAACTCCAGGTTTTCAGAGAAATAAAAACAAAAAGGACAAGGGCAGCAAGAGGTAAATCATTTTTAGCATCTCATGCATATGGAGGTTTAGCAGCTCCTGTGTGCTGAATTGTAACATTTCCAACGCTTTCTGACACCCAGGAAACCACACATGCCGCATACAGCTGCCAATACAAGTGAATAGCTGTACACAGCCGTGATTGGGTAAACGCTGATCGTTTCTACATCAGCGTTTACTTGTGAAAAAAAAAAAAAAAAGTCCTGCATGCTGCATCTTCGATCAAAACGCATGGTCTATATCTGGGGTCTCAAGTTTCTAAGCAAAATGGCCAGAGATTACTGTCTTTCAGACTTTAGGAGGGCTGGACTGTGGCCAGTGGGGGTAAAAATTGGCCTGGCGTCAATGGGACTAAACAGTCCCCCATCTTAGATATCGTGGAAGAATAGTGCCCCATTGTTGGCGGTTGTGGTAGAAACTATGCCCCATTGTTGGTGTCAAATAGTGCTCTGAGGGCCAGATAAAGGCAAGCAAAGGGCTGCATCCTGCTCCCGGGTCACAATTTAAAGACCACTAGTCTATAGAATCAATTATAGAACTGTGAAGATGTAAAACAGACCCGAATATTGCACAGTGTTTCTAGTTACATATGTACATGGACATGAAAGCAGCCTACCTGCAGTCTCCAACGAGGAGAAACAACCACAAAGTGCTTGTGTCACCGTGGGGGTTATTTACAAAAACTGGAGAGTGCAAAATCTGGTGCAGCCCTACATAGAAACCAATCAGGGTTCAGCTTTTATTGCCAAATCTTAATTGAACAAGCTGAAGTTAGAAGCTGATTGGCTACCATGCACAGCTGCAACAGTTTTATTAAATCTCCGCCCCATGGTATCTGTCGCGACTCAAACGTTTCCCCGCCCCCCCAATGGCAAGAAAGAGGTACATTTTTACCAAGAAGAAAAGAAAAAAAAAAAAAAAAACACATTTGGAAACAATCATGTGTCATGATTCATGTGAAGTGTGAATTTAAAAAAGGCACAGTACACTTTTTTTTACCCCCTTATAAATCCAGCGAATAGCCAGTATGTTGGCGTTGTTATATTGGCTCATTACAATCTTCGTACGGAAACAGGAGACAGCAAAAAATCTAGCATTCATGTTTACAGGGTCCTCACGAAATAAGCAGTGGAAAGGCATGATGGGCACGCAAGTAAAGGATCTGACAAGATTCTACAATGTTGCAGCAAAGCAACCCATACACCTTCCCGCAATGCCAGGGATAGTCACATCCCAAATGAGAACAAAGACTGAGCAGTCAGATGCTACAAATAGGATTTTTGTACTCACCGTAATATCCGTTTCTCTGGCATCCATGGACTGACACAGCGTGTCTTATACACCTTTACACATGGGTTATGTCCCTGCTTGCAGGAGAAGACCTAGGCAGAATGTGAGATGTTATACATACATTCTAAACAGCCAGAGCTGAACAGCCCCGCCCAGGGGGCGGTCCCTCCGGCATAACCCTCCCACTGCAGTCAGCAGACCTCAGTTCGTAACAAAGCAGTACAAACTCGAAAAGAAGGGTGGGTGCTGTGTCAGTCCATGGATGCCAGAGAAACGGATTTTACGGTGAGTACAAAAATCCTATTTTCTCTTGTCATCCATGGACTGACACAGCGTGTCTTATACACCTTTACACGTGGGATGTCCCAAAGCAGTGTCAAGGGGGATGGGAGCAGTATAAATGGAAAACCAAAAACTTCACTCCAAACAAGGCAGAGCTCCTCAACGGAGGAGTTGCAACATCAAACAGCGGCCTGCAACACCTTGCGGCCGAAGGAAGCATCCGAAGATGCAGCCACATCAACCTTATAAAAAAACTTAGAAAAGGTATGAACAGACGACCAGGTCGCCGCCTTGCACACTTGTGCAACCGACGCTTGATGTCGGAAAGCCCAGGAAGCACCAATTGCCCTGGTGGAATGTGCCGTAACCGGAAAGGGAGGCGCCCGCCCCTTGAGAGCATAAGCTTGAATGACGGTTTGTCTGATCCACCTAGAAATGGTGGCAGACGAAACCGCTTGGCCCTGTTTTGGACCAGAGACAGCCACAAATAGTGAGTCAGACTTCCGAATAGAGGCAGTAGCAGACAGGTACACCCGCAAGACTCGTACCACATCCAAAGTGTGAAGCGCAAACTCTCTGGGATGCGATGGGTGAGGACACAAGGACGGGAGGACAATGTCCTCATTTAAGTGGAAGGCCGAGACCACCTTTGGCAGAAAAGAAGGTCGCGGACGTAACACCGCCTTATCCTTATGGATGACCAAAAAGGGCGACTTGCAGGACAAGGCCGCCAACTCAGACACTCGTCTAATGGAAGTAATGGCCACCAAGAAGGCCACCTTCTGAGACAAAGTCAAGAGGGGAATATCTCTAATATTCTCAAAGGGAGGTTCCTGGAGAACCGAGAGCACCAAATTCAGATCCCACGGGGGGAGAGGAGGCTTGACAGGGGGGAGCACATGGCGAACCCCCTGCACAAAGGTGCTAACCAAGGGATGACCCGCCAGCGGTCGCTGAAAGAAGATGGCCAAGGCCGAAATCTGACCCTTAATGGTACTCAAAGCGAGCTTTTGGGTCACGCCACGCTGCAGAAAATGCAGGATTCTGAGAACGGAATACGTTCGTGGGCGCCAGTCCAGCTCTTCGCACATGGCGATGTAAGCTCTCCAAGTACGGTGATAGATCTTTCTGGAGGAAGACTTCCGTGCCCTTAACATGGTCGAAATTACCAAATCCGAGAGACCTCGGTCTCTCAGCACCTGGCTTTCAATAACCATGCCGTTAAAGCCAGAGACTGTAAAGCAGGATGAAATATAGGACCTTGAGACAGAAGGTCCCCCCGTATTGGTAACCGCCAGGGAACGTCTGCGACGAGACGTACCAGATCGGCGTACCAGTGACGCCGAGGCCAATCCGGAGCAACGAGGATCACCGGAATTCCCTCGGTCACTACCCTGCGGAGCAGGTGAGGCAGCAACTGCAGCGGAGGATAAACGTATATCAGGTGATACTGACCCCATGGGGCCACCAACGCATCCGAGGCATCCGCCCAGGGATCCCTGGATCTGGCCACAAACCTCGACCCCTTGCGATTGAGTCGAGAGGCCATCAGGTCCACATCCGGCGTGCCCCACCGTCTGCAAAGGAGTTGAAAGACCTCCGGGTGCAAGGACCACTCTCCCTGGTCCAGCGTCTGGTGACTTAGATAGTCCGCCTGCCAATTGTCTACGCCCGGAATGTAGACGGCTGACAGAGCCGGCACGCTTCTTTCGGCCCACCTCAGGATGCGGGCGACCTCGGAAGCCGCAGCTGAGCTCCGAGTCCCCCCTTGATGGTTGACATACGCCACTGCTGTGGCGTTGTCCGATTGGATCCTGATGGAGTGACCCTGTAGTTTCTCCGACCATGAGGAGAGGCACAGTCTGATTGCCCGTATCTCCAGCACATTGATCGGTAAGAGGGCTTCGTCCGGAGTCCAAAGCCCTTGGGCCGACAGGACTCCCCAGACTCCCCCCCAGCCCGTCAGGCTGGCGTCCGTCGTGATCACTGTCCATTGGATGGGGAGGAACGACTTCCCGGACCGAAGAGCCGGGGACCTCAACCACCACGTCAGGGACGCCCTGACCAGGTGACTCACCTGGATCTGAAGATCCAAGGACAACGGGGATTTGTCCCAAGTGGACAAGATCTCTTTCTGTAAAGCCCTGGTGTGCGCTTGGGCATAAGGAACGGCCTCGAAGGAGGCCATCATGAGTCCCAGGACTCTCATGCAAAAGCGGATTGATGACCATTTTCAGGACGTCAGCACCCGTACTGCAGACTGAAGTGTCAGTAGTTTGTCTAGAGGTAGGAAGACTCTTGCCTCCAAGGAGTCCAGAATCAGACCTAGATACTCCAGACGTTGAGTCGGGACTAGAACCGACTTCTGAACGTTCAGGAGCCACCCAAACTCCCTGAGGGTCTGGACTGACGATAGTCACGCTTTCTTCCAATTCTGAGCCACGGTCTGCTCTTAGAAGAAAATCGTCCAGATAGCCCACGATAGCAATGCCTCGCTGTCTCAGCAAAGCTAGGACCGGAGCAAGCACCTTGGTGAACACCCTCGGTGCCGAGGCTAGGCCGAAGGGAAGAGCCACAAATTGATAGTGGACTTCGCCGACCGCAAAGCGCAGAAACTTCTGGTGGCTTGCGCAGATCGGAACATGCAAGTAGGCGTCCTTGATGTGCAAGGATGCCAGAAAATCCCCTTGATGGAGTGTAGCGATCACCGTGCGAATGGATTCCATGCGGAATTTTTGCACCTTCACGAAGGCATTCAGGGCCTTGAGGTCCAGGATTGGCCGAACCCCGTCCTTTTTTGGAACAACAAACAGATTCGAGTAGAACCCCTGAAACCTCTCCTGGGACGGAACCGGCACAATTACTCCGGACCCGATCAAATCCTGTACAGCCCCCAAGAGGGCTGCCCGACGGGCAGGAAGGAGAGGGAGATTTGAGGAAAAGAATCTGTCTGGGGCCAGGAGCGGAACTCTATTCTGTATCCTGAGGTGACCACCTCGCACACCCACCGGTCGGAGATCCGGGAGGTCCACCGATCCGTGAACCTGCGAAGTCGTCCCCCCACCCCAGAGACGGGCGGGGGCAAGACTTCACGCGGCGGCGGGCTTGGGAGCCGGCTTGTTCGGCTTACGCACCCAGGGGCGCTTGTGCCCGCCAGCCGCACTGTTGTCAGTCTGGGATGGCTTACCCGTGGACTCTGACGGATGAAAAAAACCCTTTTTTTTGCTGGAAAGGAAGGACCCGGTTTACGTCGGGCCTCCTTACCCTTGATAGTTTGAGGAAGGAGAGTGCTTTTACCTCCCGTGACATCCTTGATGATGTCATCCAGAGCAGCACCAAAAAGTCTACCACCCTTAAAAGGTAGATCCGTCAGGAGCTTCTTAGAGGCTAGGTCAGCAGACCAGCATTTCAACCAGATGAGACGACGCAATACCACCGCCGAGACAGAGGCCCTGGA
The DNA here is from genome assembly GCA_029206835.1 of Rana muscosa. Taxonomy (NCBI): domain Eukaryota; kingdom Metazoa; phylum Chordata; class Amphibia; order Anura; family Ranidae; genus Rana; species Rana muscosa. The sequence continues at coordinate 873,968,435 of CM055122.1, read as the reverse complement.
TATTAAAGGGGCCGCGTCCAACGTGGCGTCGCACACATATATCGGACCCTGCACCATCTGGTGGGCCAGAGCAATAGTGTCTGGAGGAAGGTTATACTCCTGCACAGTTTGGTGCAAAATTTTTGCCCATTCCGTGAGTGTCTGAGACATAAGGGTCGCCGCTACTACTGGCCGTAGGGCGGATCCCAACAAGGCGAACATGGCTTTACTCACCACTTCTGACCTCCTGTCAGTGGGGTCTTTAAACGCAGGAGTCCCCTCCATCGGGAGAGTGGTGGCCTTGTTTAAACGGGCGACTGGAGGGTCGACCACCGGGGGAGAAGCCCACTTTTTAAGCAGGGCGTCTTCAAAGGGGTATCTAATAGACAAACGCCGCGGGACCATGAAAGTCTTCTGCGGCTTTTCCCAGACCTGGTCAATGAGCTGGTCAAAGAAAGGTACATATGGAAAAACCTTTTTAGAAGGCTTGGTCTTAAAAGAACCAAAAGGAGACTGTATCCGCCTGAGGTTCTGCAGTCGCAGCATTTAGCTTGAGAGTGTCCCTCACAGCATCAATGAGTTCACTAACAAGCGCCCTGTCATTTACTGACTCAGAACTGGAGTCTTCCTCACAAGGAATGTCCTGTTCAAAACCATCCAAATATTCAGAGTTAGGGTCCTGAGCAGCAGCAGCTAGGCCCATATCTGAATCAGAGCACTCCCCTTGTGGAGATAAAAGTGGGGAGAGGGCGCTTTTTTGCTCCCTTGTGCTCACACACAGCTTCCATCCTGGTCAGAAATGATTCCAGGACTGCCGGCAACTGGTTCATAGGGACCGCAGGTGCTGGAGCACTGGCTGCTGCCTCTGGCATGTTAGGGGAAGCTGGTGACTGACTCCATAATGTCCCCCTCTGAGACCACCCACAGGCTGTGCTGACTGAAGTAGGGGAATGCCCAGGGAACCCACCAACCTGACCAGGACCACTCGGTTCCGCTGCCCTGTCTCTCCGCGCCGCGCTGCTCAGCGTGAGTGAGCTGAGAGGAGAGAGACTGAGGAGATTCGCGCCATTCCTGAGCGGCGCTAGAGGCCAAACTAGAGCTAGAAGAAGGTGCGGCTACAAGTAAATGGCCGCCGCAATGTGCTCTGGCGGACCACGGCAAGATGGCCGCCAATGTAAAAAACAGCACAGTCACCAAACATGGCGCCGAACGGCGCCCAGGCCCCTCACTCTCAAATAAACAGCCCCAGCGAAATGCAGAGCAGCATGAGCCCCCCCCCCAGGACAGTATGGCCCCCAGGCACCCCACACAGTACAGCGCCAGCGAAGTGCACAGAGAGTGACATTAAAAAACACAGGGGGAGACAGGGAAATCCCCCACACAAGAAACACACAGCATGTACTCACCAGCAGCCAGGAGAGACTACCGCGAAAGATACAGCCGGACTGTTCTATCTTGAGAGGACCGCGGAGCTGGAAGCCCACCGGCCACCCCTGGAGTCGTGGGGCATGTCGTGAACTGAGTCTCACGCACACAAGGCGAGGATCAGCACGCTCGATGGTCGGACAGGGAAGACTACGAGGATATCTTGTACCCAACCTGTTGCCCAGCCGACAGTTGATAGAAGATCTCAAAAGAAAAAAAAAAATAGGAAAAAATTCCAAAAGGAATAAAAAATAGGTCAGGAGACTGGCTCCTGAGAGAGCCACGTCTTCTCCTTCTGCTAGGCAGAAAAAAACTGAGGTCTGCTGACTGCAGTGGGAGGGTTATGCCGGAGGGACCGCCCCCCTGGGCGGGGCTGTTCAGCTCTGGCTGTTTAGAATGTATGTATAACATCTCACATTCTGCCTAGGTCTTCTCCTGCAAGCAGGGACATAACCCACGTGTAAAGGTGTATAAGACACGCTGTGTCAGTCCATGGATGACAAGAGAAACTAGCATTTGCAAAATACTTAGTGGTAGTAAACTTGTTTTTTTACTTGTACCTACAGGTAAGCCTATAATAAGGCCTACCTGTAGGGATAGTGAATATCTCCTGAACTTGCACTGTTTAGTAGATATTTCACACTGCATGCAGCCGGTGACATTGCCGACATATGCGCTCTGAAGGGACAGCATACCCGTGCCGTCCCTTCAGAGCTCCATGACTCCCGTGGGAATGATGCCATTGTGGCTCAGCCAATCAGATAGGCAGAGCACTCGAACCCGGAAGGAAGACTGGGTAAAGATGGAAGCCCTGTCAGCTGTGCCACTGGAGGGCTTCGTTCTAAAAAGGTAATTATTTCATAATGTCCAAGTGTGTCATGCATACTAAGCACATTATGCCATTGTCTTGCAGGGTTTTTTTGTTTTTTTTTTTAAAAGCCTCTCTCGCTCTTTTTACCCCAGAGGAACCCCGACTAAAACCAATTCAATGGGGGGCAATGACAAACATGACCCTTGCAACAGTGGTCAGGATGCCAAGCCACAAAATAAATATTCATTGGTTCCATTTTGCTGAATGGCGTTGCTCCTGGAATTTGGCAGGCGCCATCAAATTGGAGGTCAATCGGTCATAGCTCAAGGAACCCCTTGGCAATACAGGACAAGGCCAGGCAGGATAATTCATGGTCAATAGATGGTATTGGTGACTTGGTGTAAGAGGCATGCTGAGCGACCAGGAGTCTTGTTTCCCCATTAATGACAACCTGATTTGAAATAAGAAGGTCATGGGGACCAGTGAATTATTCTACATCAGGGGTGCCCAACCTTTTGAAGAGCAAGGGCCACCTAAGCGACTTGGTAACCGATCGCAGGCCACAATGAGCGAAGCGGGTGGATGGCAGCCCACTCGGCTCTATAGAGCCCACTCTACTCTCAGCACACCAAACTCGCAGGTAATAGAAGTCTATGGCTCAGTGCAGCTAACCCACAGGAGCACTTCTCTGCACCTGTGGATCAGTTTGAAAGCAGCCCAGTAATCACTGCAGAACAGATATGCCCATATATACACTGTGATTTTAGTAATAAACAAACTTCACTTTAGTAACAGTATTCTATTTTATTCCATCCCAGAGCAGGAGGTCGCGGGCCACATCAGAGGGCTCCGCGGGCCACATGTGGCCCCCGGGCTACTGGTTGGGCACCCCTGTTCTACATAAAAATAACCCAAGCTCAGGTTTAAAATCCTCCAGCAGGAGCAGCCTACACTATGTCCTGATACAAGATATGCAAATATTAAACTAAAGTGTGGCTCACTTGTCACACAGGTCTATATATGGATTTTTTACTTGCACTTTAGATGTATGATTATTTCATGCATTTTGGGATATCGTTTTTTTTTGTGTGTGTATTTTATTAGTATTTTTTTTTTTTATTGCAGTTGTATTTGGGAGTCAAAATAGATTGATGCTTTGCATTTCACATTAGTTCAATACATTTGCACATAGTGCCACGTGTTAGTTTAATGGGGACCTGTTAAGCCCTGTACACACGATCGGATTTTCTATGGATTCTAATCCAATGGATTTTTCCCATCGGAAATCCAATGAAGCTGACTTCCATCAGTCTTGCCTACACACCATCAGTCAAAAATCAGACCATCCCAAATGCCGTGACGTAAAACACTCCGACAAGCCGAGAAAAATTAAGTTCAATGCTTCTGAGCATGCGTCGACTTGATTCTGAGCATGCGTGGGTTTTTTTTTCCGATGGAGTTCCACACAGGACTATCGGAATTTGCTATCGTTCCCCCCCCCCCCCCCCCCCCCCATCGGATAAATTTAAAAACATGTTCTATTTTTTCTCACCGATGGAAAAAAGACCGATGGGGCCCATACACGATCGGTTTGTCCGATGAGAAAAAGTCCATTGGACTGTTTTCATCGGTAAAGCCGATCGTGTGTACACGGCATAATACAATGGGGTATGGCACCATCTTGAACAGTTAGGGCCCATTTACACGGTTGCATTATAACATACGCATTACAACGTGCTAACGCCCCACTGGGAGTTTAGGTGTGGGTGGAAGGCACAGGTGTCCTGTCCAGACCCAGAGCTGGCAGCCTGTCAAAGCCTATGAGAGTCTGACAGCTGCTGTGGCTGGACAGGGCATCTAGCGGGAAAAAAAAAAAAGGGAGGTATGCACCCAGGGGCAAATACCTGAAAAGCAAGACCTCTCTACTCCAGGCATTCGTCTCTGGGCGTATACTGCCCTAAATGTTCATACTGCTAAAGGCACTGTCCAGCCATAGCAGCTGTCAACCTCAGGCTGGAGGCATCGGGGTAAAATGGTGCCTGTACCCTCCGGCCACAACCAAACACTGGATCTTCATGCACAGGGGCTAAACGTCCATTGTGCATGGAGCATAACAAACATGTCCAGGATCCCCATAATAAAAAAGGGGGCTTGTTCCTGTGCAGTGTGTATCGAAGAATAAGACATGTCCATTTTTGTCTGTTTTAGTGCATTGAGAGTCCCATAGAACTCAATGACAGCCATCAAACCACCTGTTATAGGCCATTTAATGTGTTGCCAGAAAGTATTAATCAATGGCTACCAACCCTATCCACTCCAAATCCTGCATTCACAAACGCATTTGATTGTGTGTCAACGTGCTTCAATCACACGTCAATGCACAATGGACATTTGACAGTTGCCAGCTCAATTAAAGTCTATCTCCAGGTTTTGGGTCACTAGAAATAGTTTGTTTGGGTCAAGCTGGCCATAACTAACCAACCATTTCCATTACAAAGAAATGAAGCCGCTGCTAGCACAGTATAAACGGTATGTGTCATCAGCTACAGAGTCAGTCAGTGGTGTATTTTGGTTTTCTGCTGCCCTAGGCAAGACTAAAATCAGGCACCCCCCTATCTAAATCCGTCCCATGCTAGCCACTTTAAACTTGTGCACGCCCGTGCAACGGCGACAAATGACGTACATTTTACTATCCATAGGTGACACTTTAAAAGCCTTTACAGCAGGGGTAGGCAACCTGGAGCCCTCCAGCTGTTGTGGAACTACATTTCCCATGAGGCATTGCAAGGCTGGCAGTTACAATTACTCCCAGAGGCATGATGGGACTTGTAGTTCTGCAGCAGCTGGAGGGCCCCAGGTTGCCTACCCCTGCGTTACAGGTTACCACTTTAGATTTACAGAGGAGGTCTGGTGCTAGAAATACTGCCCATGATCTGACATTCGCGGTGATACCTCATGTGTGGGACAATCACAGTTTGTGTGTGTGGGGGGGGCGACATGTTTTTGCCTTTGCGTGTGATCACAGGAGGACAGGGGAACTTTAGATTTTATTTACGGTACTTTTTTTTTTTGTACACTGTTGCTTTAATATTTTTATTTTTTTTAAATTACTTTTATTGCAGTCACAAGGAATGGAACAGAGATCGCTGTACTAACATCACAGCAAGCGCCTTCGGTTTTATTCGTTCAGCCGGCTGGGTTAATCGAAAAAACATTACAGTGCATACCAGGCTTTAAGAACAACACACACATTTGTTATTAAGCCTAGGTTCACACTGTGAATCGCATGTGAATTGCACAGAAATTGCACCGCATTTCTGTGCAAATCACATGCAATTCTGGGCAGTGCAATTTGAGCCCATTTATATTGGATGGCACAAATTATTATTCGCACTGGAACTGCGTTGGCAACCTGATTTTGGGGTGTTGTTCGCAGATCAGTGCGATTGCTATGCAGTGCGGTAAATGCACAGGAATCGCTGCATTTCCTGCACCGCATCGTGTGAACTGAGGCTTATCACCTGGCAGTAGGAAGTCTGTATTTTAGCAATGTACAAAACAACAATGAGGGGAACTCTGCACTGGTCAGCAAGTTAAAAGTATACAATGTATCAATGTGGAAATATTCTGTCCTGAGCTCAGGAATGAAAATTGTAACATTTCACCAGAGGAAGAGTGTTCTGTGAATGTTAGCATGCTAGAATATTTTCACAATATTTCTGTGTTCATTTATTTACAGAAGTTTCTTCCTCTAGTGCAGCGTTAACATGCATACAAAAAAAGAAAAAAAAAAAAAGAGAGACAATAAATAACACTAAAGTAATAAATATCGCAAAATAAATATTTAACGCATTGCGTAAAAATGTATGCGGTATTTATCCCTTAGAGAATTTGTATATACAAGATGGAGTGGCGGATGGAGGACAGCACAATCTTCACCTCAGCCAATCAGAAGCAGCCTTATATTGATTCATAAAAATACAAGGCTTTCTGTGAAGGGCTGAGTAGCAGTCCCAGGAACGAGGTAGAAATCCCTGGAACACTGGCTGATGCTACACTTTATACAGCACTGACAGCAGGTGCATCTATTAGTACAGAAAATAATTCCAAACTATTTAATTAACACAACGAGATTCTTGTCAAGCTTTCCTTGCATGCACACTGTCAATTAAAAATCTCTTCGTTGTAAAGCGCGGTCACGTACGATGGCACTATAAAGGGCAAGTTCGATTCCAATGGCGCCACCCCTTGGGCTGCTTTTGCTGATCGCGTGTTAGTAAAAAGTTTGGCGAGACGATTCGCGCTTTTCAGCCTCATGCTTTTCAGTCCGTTACAGCGTGACGAATTTGCCATCTCCATTAAGAACACTAGTTTTAACAGAAGGAGCGCTCCCGTCTTATACTTGATTCTGAGCATGCGCGTTTTTTTTAAGACTCGGAAAAGCATAGACACGACCGGTTTTCTCGTTGGGAAACAGGCCGACGAGAATCCCGACGAGAAAAATGAGAATCCTGACAAGAAAATAGAGAGCAGGTTCTCTATTTTTCTCGTCGCGATTCCCGGCAGTTTTCGCGACGAGAAACCATACACACACGAACTGTTTTCTCGGGAAAAAAATCTGCCAGCAGTTTTCTTGTCGTTTCTTGCCGAGAAAACCGGTCGTGTGTACGAGGCTTGAGTGTCCCCATTGGAAGATTGCTCTTCTATTCCTGGTCTGATGATATCTTAGAAAATTGGTCTCTCCTTCACCCTCAGTCCCAATGATGACCGTCAGGAGGACAAATCAAGAGGGAGAATCTCTCTATATTGGGGACACAGACAGCAATAAAAACCTGACAAGGGTTCTAACACCTCACCACTCATTCAAATCTAAAATATTCTTTGGCTTTAGATACTTTCTTTCCTCATCTACAAAGTCTGTTGTTGCTAGATGTATGGTAGAAGCGGGGACTGACTACGCAGTAGCACAAATAAAAATCTCCCACTTAATATTAAATAAAGCTTGATTTTTTCCTTTGCAAAGAACAAAGCTGTAAAAAAAAAAAAAAAAAAAAAAAAAAAAAAAAACACACATAGGAATTTTGAGGGGGGGGGGGGGAAATCGCTGATCAACTCTGCGCTCTGTCCCTCATCCCGAGGCTGGACATGTAGAAGATCTCTATTGGGAAAACGATTGCTCTGTCTATGGCCCCTACAACAAAACCTGGTGTGGTTCTTCAGCCCTGGTTCACACCAGTGAGGCTTTGAAATCACGCTACTTTAGCACGACTTCAAAGCCGCAGATCAGTGCGATTTGCATCAGTGATTTAATTGCAGCTTGCACCTTCTTTTAAACAGAAGTCAATCCAAGTTGCAAAAAAGCAGTGCAGTTTCCTTTTTCAGAGTCACAACAATTTGAACAGTTCCACTGCCAAAAATAGGGTGCGACTTGTCATGCGATTTTGAACTGTCAAATCACATAACAAATTGCATTGGTGTGAACGAGGGTCTCAAACTGGTGGCCCGCCAGCTGTTGCGAAACTACAAGTCCCATCATGCCTCTGCCTGTGGGAGTCATGCTTGTAACTGTTGAGCCTTGCAATGCCTCATGGGACTTGTAGTTTGGCAACAGCTGGAGGGCCGCCAGTTTGAGACCCCTGGTTAGAGTTTTTGTGATGCCAACCCATCATGAGAATCTCCAACTTCCTACTGAAGGTTCCGCATTCTGCTATGAACATTCCCATTTAAATCAAAGAACATACAACATTACATCAACATGGAGACAGTGCTGTATATACACCTCCCTTACACAGTGTGAGCGACCAGCCAGGTGTACAATATTCCTTATCAATCATCAGAAATCCTACTACAGAAAAATATTCCCACAATTTACAAAATAGATCAAATCTTATTCTATTATATTGAAAAATATTCTAAAGATTAGTCCAAGTAAAGACACTGGACAGCCTGGTTACCTTTGAAGTCTATCTAAATCCAAGAACGGAAATGTTACAGTATTGCAGCTAACCAGGTCTTTGATGTGGTGGCTGCATTTGTTTTTGATCACACTTTTGTTTGCTTCATTTTCACCTGGTGATCCTACCAATAAGTCACTTCCTGTTGTAAGGTGGCAACCGTACCAAGCAGTGTTGTCACCCTAACACAGAAAGCATATCAGGACTACAGAACCCCTTCCTCTCCTCTCTATGTACTGTAATCCATGGAGATAGCAGGGGACAATACTGACTGAGGACTTCCTCTACTCTCCTCTGTCTTTGGACTGCTGTCAGCTCACAAGATCGTTGTACTTTCTTTTTTTTTTGCACTTGAACAGATAATAAAATGTTTTCAATAGGATATTTAAAGCGGTTATAAAAGGGTATATTTTATATATATAATAATAAATATGTTATACTTAAAAGCAATGCCCCAGCAAAAAATTAAAAGGCAGCAGCTACACATACTGTACTTGTACACATACTGTATATACACATACTATACATGTACACATAATATACACACACTGTACGCTAGAGCTGCACGATTAATCGTTATAAGATCGCGATTTTGATTCACCCCCTACGCGCGCGATCTCCAGGCTGGATTAGCTCAATTTTCATATCTCCGCGCCGGTGTTCAAAACAGTTGATCGCGGGGCTCCACTGCGCATGTGCTGCTATACCGCGCATGCGCAGACACTCATTTGAGGAAAATAACAGACTCGAGCGGGTGGGCGGAGGTGGTGCGAGTTGCTTAATTACATCATCGGCAGCACCGCCTCCAGCCCCGCCGCTAACACGCCCCTAGCCTGCTAAGGAGAAGGGGGGCAGGCCGCCTTGCAACTTAGCACTGTGTATATCAATGGGACCGAGAGAAAATAGAGAGCTGCACCGCCTCCAGCCTGCTCTGCCGAAGAGGGGCGGGCCCCGTGCACAGCACTGTGTATATCGATGGCAAAAATTTTGTGAGGGGGCGCAAACAAACTGAAAAATAATGAAACCCCCCAATCAAATGCAGCCACTGTGCCCGTCACTCGCAGCCACTGGGTGGCCAGTGGAGAAGGAGAGAGCCCCTGGGTGGCCATTTAGTGGTTATACATCTGCCCCTTTGAGAAAAGCATCCGCCCCTTGCTGTATTGAATGAACAACCAGCCCTGAGCATCGTGAGCGAGCGGTGTGTTGATTGCGCTTGCGCCGTTTACAGCTGATCTTTCTTTTTTTTTTTTAAAACATTTTAAAGAATCGTGAGAGAATCGTGATCTTTGTTCTAAGAACAAGAATCGCGATTCTCATTTTTCCCAGAATCGTGCAGCTCTACACACATACTGTATACACACACACACACACACACACACACTATGTACACATACCACACACACACTATGTATGTACACATACTGTATACACACACACCACACACACACTATGTACACATACTACACACACACATACAGTATACACACACACATACACAGTATACACACACACATACACTGTATACACGCACACACATACACTGTATACACGCACACACATACTGTATACACACGCACACTGTATACACACGCACATACTGTATACACACACACACACACACACATTGTATACACACACACACACACACATTGTATACACACACACACACACACATTGTATACACACACACACACACATTGTATACACACACACACACATTGTATACACACACACACACACACACACACTGTATACACACACACACATACTGTAACTGCTGACCTAATATATGGACACTTACCTGTCCGGGAATCCAATGATATCAGCACCCCAGCTGATATTTCCATCGGCTCTCGGGTGCTGCCGCCACCATTTGTAGTAAGGGAACCCGGCAGGGAAAACTTTCAGCATCACAGCCGGTTCCCTACTGTGCATGCGCAAAGCATGCTGCGCTTTCCTAATGGCCCGGCACCGGAGGCCCCAAACTTCCGAGTGATCGCTCCATGGCACGTCCCCCTATCAGAACAAAATAGCACCGCAGGGGAGATTGATGTACTAACAGCGGATTGTTAGTATAGCAGCTTCAAATTTGAGCTGTCAATTTTATTTTTGTTCAACCCATAAAAATAAAAAAAGTGTGCACAAGGTTTTAACCTCCTCTGTAGTGTGTATGGCCACCTATTAGCTAGCTATACATTTTTTTTTTCGCCCAATCGATGGGTTTCCTCATCTACATAAACCAGGTGGATGGAGGAATTTCCGCCAGACAATGTATTCTGACAGTGACACCCGCTGCTGTCACAATCCACTAATCGCAGGCTGCAGCCACTGATTGTCAGAATATTTTCTAACATGTCACCCCAACAAAAGTCGATTAAATAAAAGACCTCTATTGATCAGGGGAGCCCACACACTGACATTCGGCTGCTCCCTGCTTTGATCAGCGATTGGCCAGCTTTGGGATGTCTCTACTGGATGGAAGCGCCTCAGGGGCATCTCTGGACAGCAGCCTGGTATATGTGGAGGTAGGTTATGGTGGCCATATACCGTGTAATAAAGCGGCTGATCTATACCGATCGACCACATAAATCGATCTAATGGGAAACACATTTCTATCAATGATCTCCGAGTTTTTATTATTATTATTATTATTATTCTTCAGGGTTTATAAAGCGCCAACAGTTTGCGCAGCGCTTTATATGAGGGCAGACAGTACAGTTACAATACACTTCATACAGGAGGGATCAGAGAGCCCTGCTCATTAGAGCTTACAAGCTAGAAATTGGATCGGTCCAGAAATTGATTATATCATGTTAATCGTATGGACGCACAAGTCTCCTGTGAAAGGGGTGACCTGCGCCATCAATTTTTTTTTCTCACCATAACTGATCAACTTGGGTCGATCGAAACTGTCACTATCTTGGCCATGTTATTATTGTCTGGCCTGATCAATCTGTCAGATCAGACATTGGTTGTTCAGTATTATCTCACCGTGTATGGTCATCGTTAGATGGACTGGACTTACAAATAGAAGCTGACCTCCAGCGAACGCTTTATAAGCGGTTACAGCGACAATTTTCCCCCTTTTAGGATAAGGGCTTGTTCCCACCAGAACGCGGTGTCGGAAACCTGCGTTCCATGTGCGAGATCTTCTAAAAGGTATTCCGAGCGACAACCCAAAACGCAGTGCGTCTGCCTGCAACAGATCAGATGGTACCGCAGTACCCTTTCCGTTTGGTGCAGCACGTTTCTAAAAGTAGCATATACACTGCAAGTGGGGCGATCCAGTGCCATTCCAGCCCATTTAAATCAATGGGATGAAAATCTCACGGCACCGAGTCGCACGGGAACGTGGATTGCATCGCTGTGCGATTCAAGTGTGAACCGACCCAAAGGCTGGGTTCACCTATATGCGAATTGGTTGCGATTTTTTTATCCGCATCCAATTTGCATAACATGTGAATGTAAATAGCTTTCAATGGGGCGGTTCACAAGTCCGTCGGCCGCGGTGCGGTTTAAGGTCGGGTCACACTGATGAGAAACCCTCATCCGATTCACATGACAGGAGAGTGCGACTCCCAATGGAGCCGGTTCACACAAGTCCGGGGCGGCCGCGGTCCGCATTTACAAAGGATTCTCTGCGTCTTTGGTTCTGAATCAGGTGCAAATTCAGGCAAAAATTCAGACCCGAATGGCACCTGAACCGGTGAACAGGGACGCACGTAAATAAATAAAAACGCTGATCACTTATGAGCCCCCGTCAGCGGTAAATGGTTTGTCAAACTCTCTAAGGGCTCATCTACACCCGCTTTGCTCTCTGAAGAGCGACCCACATTCAGATCACTCTTCAGAGAGCATTAGACAGGTGGTGAGGAGGCGTTTTGTTATCCTTCTCACCCCCTAAATACCTGTGCTGGAACATTGTGTGGTTTTGGGGCAGTTGTAGCGTGGCCCCAGTCACTTGAACGGATCACGTTCTGCAGATGGTGCCGAGTGTGAGAGGGGGATGTAATCTCTGCGATGGCCTTGAAGCAAAGCATGTTTACAGCCCCAGCAAAAAGGGGAGCGACTGAGTGGTGGTAAAAACGCAGCTCAACCACCAGGTTTCATGCCCCCCTATTGAAAAAAGTGTAAAGGAGCCCTGTCACTTCTTTTGGACAGAATGGAAGTTGAAAAACAACAGACTTACTGGCAGGATCGTCAGGTGAAAATAAGGTGGGAAAAAGAGAAGGAAGGAAAACGAATGCAGCCACCAGATCCATCCCTACTAAGAGCTGGTACACTGAGATATTGTACACTGTTTATATTGAGTGTAGTAGGAATTTAATAGGGGAGGAGATGAGACAGGACCCCCCCCCCCCCAGGTGTAATATACATTGGATGTGATCTGCTTTCTATGATCCCAGGTCCTCCTCATGGTGGAGCCGAGTGTGTGATCCGCACCATGGCACTGCCAATGATCACATCCACCACCAACTCTGCCCTCTCCCCCACTCAGAGTGCCCCCCCCCCCTCTTACCTCCTCGATGGCGGTGACGGTGCTCCTGCATTGGCTGAGCCGGGTGGTGAAGTTGGAGGTGGTGGGCGACTTGTAATCCTCATTGGTCTCTGTGATGAATTCCGACACACTGATCTGATCCGGCATGATGATCGGAGGAGGGGGAGGAGGAGGGGGACCCCACTCACACCTCTATACACAGGACAGGAGGTAACAACCACTCCGGGGACTTCTCCCAACAAAGCACCGGGGACTCCGCCTACTACACGCGCCGCAACTTCGCACACACAGCCGGGAACTTCAAGTAGATGACAGCGGGGATCACACCAACCCGGGATCCATCCCTAGCACCAGCAGCCGCCGCTCCATGAGTCCTAGATCCCCGGAGTAGGGCAGTGGCTGCTGGACACACCTCCCACTGTCACCACTCCTCTCTATAGCCCCGCCCCGCCCCTCTCCCTGTGTCTATACAGCTACCGGCGCGACCCCGCCCCTCCCCCTGACTCTACACCGCTCCGCCCCTTTCCAAGGGCGACCCCGCCCCTCTCCTAGTATCTAAACCGCTCCGCCCCTTTCCCAGGGCGACCCCGCCCCTCTCCTAGTATCTTCACCGCTACCGCTCCGCCCTATTCCCAGTGTGACCACGCCCCTCTCCTAATATCTTCGCCGCTACCGCCCCTATTCCCAGGGTGACTCCGCCCCTCTCCGACTATCTACACCGCTACCGCTCCGCCCCTTTCCCAGGGCGACCCCGCCCCTCTCCTAGTATCTACACCGCTCCGCCCCTTTCCCAGGGCCACCCCGCCCCTCTCCTAGTATCTTCACCGCTACCGCTCCGCCCCATTCCCAGTGTGACCCCGCCCCTCTCCTAATATCTTCGCCGCTACCGCCCCGCCCCTATTCCCAGGGTGACCCCGCCCCTCTCCGACTATCTACACCGCTACCGCTCCGCCTCTTTCCCAGGGCGACCCCGCCCTCTCCTAGTATCTACACCGCTACCGCTCCGCCCCATTCCAGGGCGACCCCGCCCCTCTCCCAGAATATCCCACCCAGCTCCCTGTTCTTCTTCTCCCAGTACAGGTCCTCCTCGCTCCAAGTATATCCCCGCCTATTTTACAATAATCCAACCTCTCATCTCACTATCTATTCTAGCCCGAAAGATCACCTCCTCTCAAAAGCCCGCCATAACCCCGCCCCTCGCCGCACAATCACTATCAAATGAATCACTCCCCTTACGGCATAACCCCGCCTTTCTTTTAATATAACCCCGCCCCTCGCCGCACAATCACTATCAAATGAATCACTCCCCTTACTGCATAACCACGCCTCTCTTTTAATATAACCCCGCCCCTCACCGCACAATCCCTACCAAAGTAATCACTTCCCTTACTGCATAACCCCGCCTTTCTTTCAATTTAACCCCGCCCCTCGCCGCACAATCCCTTTCAAACTAATCACGCCTCTCACTGCATAACACCGCCTTTCTTAATATAACCCCGCCTCTCAAGCATATCCCTTTCAAAGTAATTACACCCTTCAGTGCATAACCCCGCCTCTCTTTCAATGTTATTCCTCCCCTCGCCGTGTAAGCTCTCTTTCCTAGCCTCGCCTCTCACTCGTAAAGCACCGCCTCCCTGCCCCCACTGTATAGAATCCACCTCTCTGTCAGTAACAACTCTTTATCTGATCCGTACCCTCTCTGTAAAACCCCTCCTCCCCAGCAGTATCACCGCCTCTCCCCATATAGCTCCTCCTATCCAGCAATAACACCTCCTTTCCCTCCGTATAGCCCCTCCTCCCCAGCAGTAACACCTCCTTTCTCCTGTAAAGCCCCGCCTCTCCCAAAGTTTAACCCCTCCCCTTTCCCCGTATTACCCCTCCTTCCTGCCAGTGGAAAGACAAGTGCAGTGACTCCGCTCTCCCGCGCTCGGTGTTCTCTCCATTCTATCAGTATCCCTGCTCGCTCGGCTATAGCCGCACCCCCTTCATATTATAACTAAACTGCTGTGATAGGATGAAGCCCTCTATGACCACGCCTCTCCCGTGTGGCTCTCCGTCCCGCTGTGTGATGAGTACAGAGTTGTGGCGGTCGGTGTGTGCAGGTATTGGCTTTCCTCTACACCAATCAGCTGGCACAAGATGAACATGCTCTTTCCCTTCACTTCCCACCCAGGCCACTTCTAAAACTTCTCTCCTACATGTAAAAATCATCATTTTTTGCTAGAAAATTACTCAGAACCCCCAAACATTATATGTTTTTTTAGCAGAGACCCTAGAAAATAAAATGGCGGTCATTGCAATATTTTATGTCACACCGTATTTGCGCAGCGGTCTTTCAAACGCGATTTTTTGGGAAAAAATAAACTGATGAATTTAAAAAAATCAAAACAGTAAAGTGAGCCCAATTATTTTGTATAATGTGAAAGATGATGTTACTCTGAGTAAATAGATACCTAACATGTCACGCTTTAAAATTGCACACGCTAGTGGAATGGCGCCAAACTTTGGTACTTAAAATCCTCCATAGGCGAAGCTTTAAAATTTTTACAGATTTACCAGTTTAGTGTTACAGAGGGGGTCTGGTGCTAGAATTATTACCCTCCCTCTAATGTTCACGCCGATACCTCACATGTGTGGTTTGACCACGGTTTTACATATGTCGGCGCGACATGCGCATGCAGTCGCTTCTTTTTTATTTATTTTTATTTATTGTTTATTTTATGTTTATTTTTACACTTTCCCTTTTCATTATTTTTTTTTATTTATTTTTTGATCACTTTTATTCCTATTACAAGGAATGTAAACATCCCTGGGAATAGGACATGACAGGTCCTCTTTATGGAGAGATCTGGGGTCTATAAGTCCCCAGATCTCCTGATATATATATATAAAAAAAAAAAAAAGATCTCAGGCTTTCCAGCTAAAAAAAAAATGGCAGTGTTTACATCTGGCGGCATCGGAAGTGATGTCGTGACGTCACTCCCGACCTCCGAAGGTCATAGAGATGGCTGGGGACCATCTGGTCTTCGGTCAGCTCTATGGTAAACAGCTGCCACTGGCCAATTCATTCTCCGCCTCCCTGATCGCACGGGCGAAGCTTCGGAGGGCGGCAGGAAGGGGGATGTCCACTCCCGCTGCCTGTAAAAAATAGTCATGAGGATAACAGCTGCTGTGATTGTTTTTACATTGCAGGGAATCGCCGGCAGAAAAAAAAGATATCTGAATGATGCCTGCAGCGGCACCCATCATTGAGATTAAGCTCACTAGAATATCTCCTAAACGATTTACATTTAGGAGATATGCATTTTACCTACAGGTAAGCTTTATTATAAGCTTACCTGTAGGTAATAATATTTAAACAATTGACACCCAGGCCAATTTTGACATTTCTCTCCTACATGTAGAAATCATAATTTTTTTTGCTAGACAATTACATTATATATGTTTTTGTTTTTTTTTGTTTTTTTTAGCAAAGACCCTAGAGAATACAATGGCGGTCGTTGCGACTTTTTATCTCGCACAGTATTTGCGCAGCAATTTTAGAAAAAAAAACAGTTTTGTGCTTTAAAAAAACAAAAAAAACCCAGTAAATTTAGCCCGATGTTTTTGCATAATGTGAAAGATGAAGTTATGCCAAGTAAATAGATACCTAACATGTCACACTTCAAAATTGCACACGCTCATGGAATGGCGCCAAACTTCGGCACTTAAAAATCCCCATAAGCGACCCTTTAAATTTTTTTACTGGTTAGATGTTTTGAGTTACAGAGGAGGTCTAGGGCCAAAATTATTGCTCCCGCTCTAATGTTCGCGGCGATACCTCACATGTATGGTTTGAACGCCATTTTCACCATTTATTTTTTATTGTTAATTTTCAGCCGCTATGATCATTCGTATGGTGTAGGGGATCGCTGGCTGAAAAAGCTGATATCTGAATGATGCCTGTAGCTGCAGGCATCATTCAGATATACCCGCTCAAAGTCAAGGACGTCATATGACGGCCGACAGGCAGGAAGTGGTTAAAAAAAGTTTACTACCACTTTAATGCATTCTCTGCATTAGGGTAAAAAAACCTTCTGCATGCAGCTCCCCAGTCCCCCTTATACTTACCTGAGCCCATTATCGATCCAGCAATGTGCATGAGAGCAACAGCTTTGTCCCTCCTCATTGGTTCCCACTGCTGTCAATCGCAGCCAATGAGGAGGGAGCTGGGGGTGGGGCTGAGCTGTGCCCTGTGTGATACACAGGGCAGGGCTTGGAAGCGAGCACACTCCAGTGCCCCATAGCAAACCGCTTGCTATGGGGGCAAGAGGGAGGAGCCAGGAGCACCTGCAGGGGCCTGAGGAAGATCGGGGCTCCTCTTTGCAAAACTATTGCACAGAGCAGTAAGTATAACATGTTCTTGTAATATAACATTGTTTTTTAATAAAAAAAAGAGCATTTACAATCACTTTAAGTCAGGTTGGGGGGAGGAGCCCAGTGCAGTCAGGGCATGGGAGCCAGGTACACCCCCAGCGCGCAGATGTAGTCAGCTAAGTGGAGTCCCTGGACAGGTCTGGAGGACAGGGTGAGGTGGTCAGGCACCCAGAAGAGCCAGCTGTAATCATCCTGTTTTTTTTTAGTGGTGGGGGCTAGAGTGGGTTGCAAAAGACCTTTTAGGGCAGGCAGGCCAAGTGTTCCCTGAAGTGGGGCTATTCCCTTGGAGGACCTGGATGAAGTTCTCCCAAGCCAAAGGTGACTATAGTGATTCTGTCCCAGGAGACTAACTGTAAGGAGCAGTTAGCTGGATACAGACCGCCTAAGGCAAACCAGGAGCCTCTACGTGCATACTAATGACCCTGGAAAGGAGAGAGACTGAGTAGGGAAGATGGCTTACAAAAAATGTACTGTGCTGCTTTCACATGTGACTGCTACGGGTTGTCCACTATATGTGGCAAAATGCTGTCAAGTGACACAGAGTAGTATGTCTATGTGATGTGACTGCAAATGCCATCCTAAAGTAACATCACTAAAGTGGAGCAATTCTATCTTTTTGTGTGGACATTCCTTTCTTCGGATATAAAGGTAATTTGCTGGGAATGTCATGAGAGGGCCTCTGGCATGGATGGAGGTAGGCACAAGGTGGTGGAGGGTTAAAGCTTCAAGCAGGAGGGCTGTTCTGGTCGAAAGAAGTGGGGCAGGGGCTCTTGGCCCCAATACACAGCCATTCACTGGTCCCCTTACATATTCCTGCACCTTTTCATGCGTAGGGCTTTTCACATTTTTTAGGCTTCTTGTACACTAGCCTACACTGGCAGCTCCTGAACTTGAGTTTAGGAGCGTTTGGCATTTTTTGCCAAAGCTTCTTATATCAACTCTATAAAAGCCTATGTGTCCAGCAGCGTTTAGGAGCTGTCGCGTTTAGGTGAGCTTCAACCTCCCTCTCCTGAATGCAGAAGAATTGCGTTCAGGATAGGAACGTTTTGATGGTTTTTGAACAGTTAATGTAGGTCAGTGTACATATAGCTTTACCGAGTTGGCACACAGAAACAAAATCCTCCTGCTCTGTAAAGACTCATAAAAACAGTGTGACAGCTATAAAGCCATGACCCAGCAGGTGAAAGTCTATGACCTGGTGGTTGAGAAACACTGCTCTAAGGAATACGGAGAAGTTGGTATTTCTCTTCCATCAACGGGATTCTAATGTCACACATTCCACAGCACAGAGCGGAAAGCTGAGTGTAATTTGAGACCTGAGGGGGGGTGTGAGGGGTGCCCCCTAGTGCCAGGGTTGTTACAGCTTAAGTGCAGTCCAAAAAAACCCCCAGCAAAATCAGCACAAGGGCTGTCACAGGTTCTCATCAAAAGAGCCTGACTATATCCGCATTTTCCGCCCAGCTGCTTCATTTATAGAAGCTGTACTACAGCTTCTATTAATAAAACAGGATCTATGAATGGAGCGTGCAAACCTATCAGTCATCTTGCTCCATTCATAGATCCTGTTTCATTCATAGAAGCTGTAGTACGGTTTCTATGAATGGATAAGCTGGATGGAAAGGGCAGACATTGTTTGGCTCTCTTGATAAAAGCCTATGGTTGTATAAACCCCTGCCGCGGCAGAAGATTATAGCACCAAGGTTGGCAAAGGGCATGGACGGGGAGGGTTTTAACTAAAAGAAGAGACATCAGCACAAGGGACACATCTTACTGTAGGTGTGCCCCTTGTGCTGATTGTTTTTGTTTTTTTTGGCTGCCCTAAGGCTTTAAGCCAGTTTCAGGACTTAGGGCTAATTCACATAGAGTGGACAGCTGTCAGGAAGGTAAACCACAGCAGATTCCTCTCCGGTGGCTGTCCATTGCAACTGTGGTAGGGGGTGGTGTAGTGCGCGACTAAGCCCATCACACATTTCCCTTTTTTTCACTGAACTTTAGAACTTTCTTTGAAGTGTACAAAGGTACACTTCATCCAATGCCACTGTACTGTACAGCAACACAATGCAATGCAATCCTGTACGATGCACTGCGATAAAATGCAGCATGTCTGCGTTTTATCGCAGCTCACTGCAGCGCAGGTTGAGACTGTGTTGGAGTGTGAATGGGTCACATAGAAAGGAAGTGTGTTCTGTGTGTCTTTGCAGAGTTCTGCGAATCTGTGTGTCTTTGCAGAAGTAAACCGCGCTGGTCACCGCACATAGTGTGAATTTAGCCTTACAGTAGGGGCCTCCCGAATATCATCATCTTTGCAGGGTTGGTGCAGAGAAACTCCACCTCATTTTACCAGTTTCCAGAACTCATCTGTTCGCTTGGGAGACTAGACACTTAGATAGGAGTACTTCACACTTTAATGCGGAGGTGGTCCAGATGCAATTAACATTCGACCAACATTACAAGTGCCCAGACCTAATGATATAATGTATTTGATCACCACCACTTCTATCCCTGTGCTGTCTGATCATAGAATTCTCCAGGTATAGAATGGATCTCAGTGTCAGTGGGTCATCATTGGGCTTTACTGCTGTGCCTCACTGCCTGCAGCCATTATGCAATTGCGCACAATCAGTCTACCATTATTCACACTCAGCATCACACAGAGGCAATGTGGCTTTCAACTGTCAGGAGCTTCTAGCACTCCTGCTCCTCATTCCAGCATCCTGGGTTTGGTTGTGGCATTCTCCTTGTCTGTCTATCCACCTGCAAGGTGATTAATGTGGCCAGCCTATGGGTGGAGACCAAACCTGTTATAAGCCAGCCAAGCCTGCAGTCTCAAGCTTGTGATAGAGTGTGTAATACCTGATCAAGTTTTTCTGCCCTGCTTTTCTAGATTGGATTTCCCTGTGTATGGCCTCTGATTGGATATCAGACTATTCTCTGAACGTTGCCTGCCTTTTCCCTGGACTGTCATTTAACCACTCTACCTGTCCGCCAACCGCAAGTATCTGTTTACTTTGCTCATTTCACTTCTGCCCTGGTGGCCAGGCACTATAGCAGTGTGTATAAGTCCTGGGGGCAACCGAGTACCGGTAGGCCTGCTTGCCTTATGGCAAAGGGGGCTGCTATAGGTAAAGAACACAGAAGCCAGCTATAATGCCTGACCACCTGCGTTTGGGATAAGCGTGACATCAACTACTGTGCAGAATTATAACAGTAAAATATAGTGCATAGCTTCAGAGCAACATTTTGTAAAACTAATAAAGTTCTGTCACAAATATGTGTTAGTCCCAAACATATGGATACAGTTCATAACTATGGAAGAAGAACTTAGTTCATAACTGGTCCCATCCAAGGGTAGTTACTAGAGGTGCACCAAATGGAAATGTTGGTGCTGAAACCAAAAATACAGGATGCACTTGAAATCGAAAATTACAGTTTTTAAAAAATATTTATATTTTTATATATAATTGTATTATATTCAACTTTTTAACTAATATCATCAATTTAAATGAATATGAATTTATCGTCTGCCATTTTTGGCACCTTTACCATAAGAAAAGCTCAAGAAAAATGTATCCCTTTTAATTCTATGTATGTCTGCACACTGGTCCGTTGGGCTTCTATTGTGGTGTTAAAAATCCTGCTTGCTGCATTTTTGGTTAGTTAAAAAAAGAACACACAAAAATCGCACCTCCCAGTTCAAATGCATTGAAATGCGGCAAGAACACATTAACGCACCGTGTAAAGTATTTGATGCAGTTTTTGAGTCACGTGGCTTATGTAAAACACACCATAAGCACAGTAAAATCGTGGTGAAATCGGCACAAATTTGCCGCAAAATCCTGTGCGTTTTCGGTGCCATTATCAGCACCTTGTTCTCTTCTCGGCCGAATGCCGATAACACAATTTTTGGCCAAAATGTTTCAGTGGCCGACATTTCAGTACATCTCTAGTAGTTACAGAGATGGGTGCTGCTGTGTGTAAAAATGTCCCAGAGTCATGGTTTCTGCCAGGCCATAACCCTTACCATATGTGCCCCTCCATATATGTCCGCACTGTCTTCCATCTTGCCTTTTTCCCTCTTCTCCACACTCTCTGGACTCTCTCTGACTCCCCCTCCACTATATCCAGTCCTACTCTCCATTGCCACCCAATTTGGGAATTAACCAGGGTGGTAACCTCCTCTTTTATGGGCTTTTAATCTATACACTTTTGGGCAAGTGCCTACATAGAGTTGTTAATGTTTAAAAGCGTATATAAAGTAAAACCTCATTCTAGGTAATATCTGTGCAGACTGCTGACATTTTCTCAACCCTGAATACAGGATAAAACACAAAATTCCAGAGGACGCCTGTTACGGAGAAACACGTTGGGTGGAGTCGGAGCTGTGACATCATTACGCCCGGACTAGCTGGTGTGTCCCGCAGCCGGGCTGTTACTACTGCAAAAATTTTAAACTTTGATCTTGTAAGTGCAATTATACTTTTTTAATAAATCTATTAGTTCTACAGTGTTGCACTATGAGCCTTCTCTTTTTTTATACACACTATCTTGCCACTGTTTGAGAGAGCAGGGGGGCTAATAAGTGGCATCCAGAGAGTCCAGATTTGAGTGTGTGGGGACACAGATGCCGCATGTTGTTCACAGAGATTCCAAGACCGGCATCGGTTGGCGGCCAGATTATTGATCAAATTATACACCTAATCCCAAGGCTTGTATGATCTCTTATAATATGGAGATCATCTCAATATGGTAAGAGGATTACCTTGGAGCACATTATGTGATTGGGACACTCTTCACTGGGAGAAGCGCACTATATATTTGTTTCAAGAACAAGTTTACATATGAACTTTATTTGGATTTAAATTATGTGGTATTAATTTTACCAACACGTGGGAGCACTATGAAAATGTATTTTTATATATGCATGGAGATTTATTGTTTTGCACATACAGTGTATTGAGTTTTTTTTTTAGTTTTTTTTGCACCTTTTGATATGAACGTTGCTTTTAATATTATTTTTTTACACTGTAATAGAGGTTACAGTTTTTAAGTTTAATATCAGACAGCTACATTTTTTTTTTTTTTTTATTGTTATTATTAATGTTGGCTGCATTTTGTGTTGTGACATCTCTTCCCCTGTGTGCCACTTCCCTTTTGGAGGTAATATGTTCAGGTGAAGACTAGTCTCATGGTACAGGGAGCAGTGTTGTGAGGATCAATGTGACTATGTGATCCATCCCTTTTAATGAGACCTGATCATGGGTACCCACACATATGGACTTTGATTTCTATTGCTGGATATGAACTTTCCTAACCTAAAGCCGTGTACACACGATCGGATTTCCTATGGATTCTAATCCGATGGATTTTTCCATCTAAAATCTGATGAAGCTGACTTCCATCAGTCTTGCCTACACACCATCAGTCAAAAAAACGATCGTCCCAAACGCTGTGATGTAAAACACTCAGACGAGCCGAGAAAAATGAAGTTCAATGCTTCTGAGCATGCGTGGGTTTTTTATCCAATGGATTTCCACACAGACGATTGGATTTTGCTATCAGTTTTTTTCCCATCGGAAAAATTTAAAACATGTTCTATTTTTTCACACCGATAGAAAAAAGACCGATGGGGCCCATACACGATCGGTTCGTCTGATGCCATAGGCACATCATGTGAAATGGGTGCCATAGGCACATCATGTGACAGATGGTTCCCCCTGCTGGCCTATATAAGGCTGCCTCTGTCTGACCAAAATTGCTGGATTGTCTTCAGCTCTCCCTGAGTTCCTGAACCTGTTTCCTGTTTCCTGTTGTCTTGCTGTGACTCGGATGGTTCCTTGGCTTACCCTTATCTTCTCCTGGCTCTGACCCGGCTTACCCTAAGGACTACTCTTCTGCCTAATCAGCCTGCTTGCCTGTGTATGACCCCCGGCTTATCCTAAGGACTACTCTTCTGCCTAACCTGCCTGCTTGTCTGTGTATGACCTTAGCCTGTTTAAAGGACTTGTTTCTATCCGAATACCTCTGCTATTTGTGTGTGACCCTGGCTGGTCTTAGAGACTTTGCTACTTCCAACACCAGTCTACCTACCTGTGTATGATCACCAGTGTTGGATCCTCGGCCAGGCCTTTGCTGACTTCACTGGATGCCCTACGCCCTGTATCCGGTCCACACTCCTTAAGGACTGCTTCCAGCACCTCCTCAAGTTGCCTGCAAGTGATCATCTGCACACCCTGCTGGCAACCCGTGCTTCTTTGAGCACTATACCCGCTGTGCCAACTTCAGGGGTATACTGCGCTCAGCCGCAAGGGGAGCTGCTCTCAGCATCTTGGCCTCAGAAAGCTAACCTGACACTCACTAAGTGTCAGGGTCTCTATCTTGAAGCCCACTGCGGAACAGAGCCCTCCTAGGGACCGAGTCTGTGTCCACAATGTGCAAGGCCTTGCAAGATGAAGTATCGTGGTTTACCTCTCTGCCCTCGTGCTGGACAAGAGAACAGTGTGCTGTGTCAAGAAGAGCTGGAGTAATCAAGCTGGTGTTTTGTGCTACTTGCTCAAAATGATTTTATAGTCTAGTGCTGGGACAAGTAGGTATAGACCATGTCATCAGCCGAGCAGAAGAAACGATTTATCTGTATATATGAACCTCCTAAATGGTACATGGTCTCTGGCCTGACCGTGTCGCAACCCACACATGAATTAAAGGAGCACTATACCTTTTTTTTTTTTCGCTTAAAAATAACAAACATGTTATACTTACCTCCACTGTGCAGCTCGTTTTGCACACAGTGGCCCCGATCCTGGTCTTCTGGGGTCCCTCGGCGGCTGTCTTGGCTCCTCCCCGCAAGGACTCCACACCTTAATGCGAGTGAGCCGACTGTATCACTCGGCCCCGCCCCCCGGCGTGCCGCGTCATTGGATGTGATTGACAGCAGCGCCAGCCAATGGCTGCGCTGCTTTCAATCTATCCAGTGTAGCCAATCGGCGGCCAGGCAGAAAAACGAAGAGGATGACGGGGACGAGCATGGGACTTTCGAGGGGCCAGGTAAGAAAAACGGGGGCTCGGGGGGGGGCGGTATTGTCGAATGTTTTTTCACCTTAATGCATAGGATGCATTAAGGTGAAAAAACATGTAACTTTACTACTCCTTTAAGTGTAAATGGTGAACAAGATGCAAAGAAAGTTCTGGTTATTATTATTATACAGGATTTATATAGCGCCAACAGTTTACGCAGCACTTTACAATACAAAAGGGAGATAATACAGTTACAACACAATAAAATACAAGAGGGTTAAGAGGGCCCTGCTCAGAAGAGCTTACAATCTTACAGGGTGGGGCAGGTGGCACAAAAGGTTGTAACTGTGGGGAATGAGCTGATGGAAGTGGTAAAAGATTAGTTGAAGTTGAGCTGTAGCTGGGCTGTTAACATTAACAGGCATATTGAAGTCACTGAGGATGATGGTGGGTATTTCAGAGGAGAGAAAGTAGGGTAGCCAAGCAGCAAAGTCTTTAAAAAAGCATGATACTGGTCCAGGAGGCCGACAAATTGCTGCAATCCTCAGAGAAATGGGATTGGCTGCATATCTGGTTAAAACCACCTTTATTGTAGCATATGCATAAAAGCAACTTCAAAACAAAAATGTAAAGGTTTAGAGCATCACCAGCTAATGCGTTTCACACTTCTTTAGCACTTAATTATAGCTCATAGTGAGCTATGATTAAGCGCTAAGGAAGCGTGAAACACATTAGCTGTTGATAATGTTCCTCTATACTTGTGGTTTGCAGTTGCCTTTAAAAATATGCTACAATAAAGGTGTTTTTTTTAAACTGGACTAGGGATGAGCTGAACACCCCCCGGTTCGGTTCGCACCAGAACCTGCGAACGGACCGAAAGTTTGCGCGAACGTTAGAACCCTATTAAATACAATGAACGCGAACGTTCAAAATCTAAAGTGCTAATTATAACGGCTAATATGCATGTTATTGTCCTAAAAAGGGTTTGGGGACCCGGGTTCTGCCCCAGGGGACATGTATCAATGCAAAAAGAAGTTTTAAAAACGTCCGTTTTTTCGGGAGCAGTCATTTTAATTAGGGTTGTCCCGATACCACTTTTTTAGGACCGAGTACAAGTACCGATACTTTTTTCCAAGTACTCGCCGATACCGATTACCGATACTTTTTTTTCAATGTCATGTGACAGTTTGAAAGATGGGGACTGATAGGTGGCACTGACAGGTGGCACTTATGGGCACTGACTGGTGACTGGCTCTGATGGGCACTAATAGGTGGCTGGCACTGATAGATGGCACTGATTGCACTGATAGGTGGCACTTATGGGCACTGATAGATGGCACTTATGGGCACTGATAGATGGCACTTGTGGGCACTGATAGGCGGCACTTGTGGGCACTGATAGATGGCACTTGTGAGCACTGATAGCACTGAAAGGTGGCACTTGTGGACACTGATATGTGGCACTTGTGGGCACTGATATGTGGCACTGAAAGGTGGCACTGATAGATGGCACTTGTGGGCACTGACAGCACTGATAGTGCAATCAGTGCCACCAAGTGCTACCTATCAGTGCCCACAAGTGCTACCTATCAGTGCAATCAGTGCCATCTACCAGTACCACCTGATAGGTGGCACTGGTAGATGGCACTGATTGCACTGATAGGTAGCACTTGTGGGTACTGATAGGTGGCTGGCACTGAAATGCTGCGGGAAAAAAAAATGACACAGGATTTAAAATAAAAAAAACTAGTGCAACGCCCATCTTGGTACACCCTGCACTCGGCTGAAGTAAGCAGCAGCAGACATCTTGTTACACCCAGCCCATATAGCTCAGGCTGGGTGTAACAAGATGTCTGCTGCTGCTTACTGCAGCCGAGTGCAAGGTGTACCAAGATGGGCGTGGGGACGTTCAGCCGCTGACGGCGACCGAATGCGACAGCACCGGTCACCGATCCTGATGCGGCTGCGCCCTGCACCCCTGCCAGCTTACCAGTTTCAACTGCAGGTGAGGGACTCGCTCTCCGCCCTGGTCTCCGACCCCTGCCGCACTCTCCGTCCCGCTCTCCGCCTTGGTCTTCGCCCCGCTCTCCGCCTTGGTCTCCGCCACCCGCCCCACTCTCCGCCCCGCTCTCCGCCCTGGTCTCCGCCCCCCGCCACGCTCTCCGTCCTGCTCTCCGCCCCCCGCTCTCCACCCCCTCTCTGCGTCCGATCTGAAAAAAAAAAAGTATCGGACTGGGCATCGGGAGCATTTGCGCGAGTACAAATGCTTGGTATCGGTCCCGATACCGATACTAGTATCGGTATCGGGATAACCCTAATTTTAATGATGCTTAAAGTGAAAAAAAAAGTGAAATATTCCTTTAAATATCGTACCTGGGGGGTGTCTAAAGTATGCCTGTGAAGTGGCGCGTGTTTCCTATGTTTAGAACTGTCCCTGCACAAAATGACATTTCTAAAGGAAAAAAAGCCATTTAAAACTGCTTGCGACTTTAATGTAATGTCTGGTCCCGGCAATATGGATGAAAATCTTTGAGAGAAATGGCATGGCTACCCCATCACCCCCCCCCCCTACCCCAGCCCATTACCAGCCCCTTTGGGTCTTGTATGGATATTAAGGGGAACCCCGCACACCAAATAAAAAAGGCCCTATATACTCTGAACAGCCGTATACAGGCGGTGCATACAAGACAGGGACTGTAGGTTTGTTCTTATGTAGAATCTGTTTGTAATTTTGAACAGGTACATTGTTTAAGTGTAGCTCCAGCAAAAAAATATATTTAGGCTTTTTGGAAAACATAGGGAAGGGTTATCACCCCTGTAACATTTGTTTTGCTGTCTGTGCCCCTGTTCAGAAGATTTCACCTCACTTTCCGTCCCAATGACAAATGTTTTCGGAAAAGTGGGTTTTTTATTGAAACAAGGATTGGTGATAAAGCATCAGTAGAGAGGAGACACCTTTTTTCCCATATTAACTCTTAGGCCCCTTTCACACTGAGGCGTTGAAAAAACGCTAAAAAAATATGACATTTTTTACAGCGATTTTACCGCGTTCACGGTAAAAATAGCGCTAACGCATATGCGTTTTTACCGCGTTTTACCGCGTTTTTGCGGTAAAAAGGATTATTTGGTATCCCACAATCCTCCACTCTACTGCGGTCTTGTGACCTTCCCACAGCTTCTGGGTGTTTTTTACCGCGTTTTTACAGCGGTACTCATTCATTTCATTGGGGATAGGCGTTTTTACAGCGCTATTTTATGCGCCCCAAAGATGCTCCAAAAAAGCTGTTTGCAGGATTTTTTTCCAACGCACAGCCAGCAAAACGCCTCAGTGTGAAAGCCCTCAGGGCTTTCATGTTGAGAATGCTGGGACAGGATTATTTCAGGCATTTTTACAGCGCTGTTTTTACCGTGAAAATGCGGTAAAAACGCCTCAGTGTGAAAGGGGCCTAACAGGAGAGAATTTCTCTTCCTAGGGGTATGTAGCGGCCTCACCCCTCTCCCTTGCTTTATCGGTTATATGGCTGTTGTCTAGGGGTACCTGGGAGAGAGATTATACACACCACGGCCCATGTCCTCCCGTGACTAAGAGGTGAAGGCCAGAAGATTGGGCTTTTGCGTAGGTGTCCTAGAGTCAGGTCCAGTTCTTCGTCCCTGACTCTTTTGCTTAGTAACCCAAGTTCCACACAGTGAATAGGTACAACTCAGTTTTATTCTTCTTGCCAAGCAATAAAACAGTCTTCCTCCCTTTGAATAATGGGGGGACAGATCGAGGCACAATCCTTTCCCTTCTTGCTGCTGCCCACTGTGCTGTCACCAGTGGTGAATAGTCACTGCCACTGACTAGGCAATTTAGAACGTGAATTTACCTTCTCTCACTTTGCCCCTGTCAGGGGAAGAAATCCGTCCAAGGGAGAAATGGAGGCCCCTCCGTCACCAGCGATGCTGCGCCGGACTCTGAGGAGTTACTGCGCACCAGTCCTCACGAACTCAGACACGGGCACCCAAGGCGTTAGGGCCCCCTCGGATTCCTCACCCTTGCGGAACTCAGTCGAAGGTACTGAGCCCCAGGCATCCGCCATAGTACCTCACCCCAGGATAAAGATGCCTGGAATGGACTCCATCTCTGCTCCAGCTAGGCCAAGGGCGCCTAGGCCTGGAATATCGGAACGCCAGCACCCAAGCTGAAGGTGCCTAGGTGCGGCCACATCCTCCGACTCTCTCCTAAAAATCAGGGCCTCCGCCCATTTTATGACCTCTCCCTTTGCATCACAG
Organism: Rana muscosa; assembly: GCA_029206835.1. Taxonomy (NCBI): domain Eukaryota; kingdom Metazoa; phylum Chordata; class Amphibia; order Anura; family Ranidae; genus Rana; species Rana muscosa. Next base: position 873,940,069 of record CM055122.1, on the reverse strand, counting down.
CGGGTTCCCCGCCACGCTGTACCAGCTCCAGGGGAGGACAAAAGGGCACGGTTCGCAGTGTATGTTCAGATCGGGCCCGAGGCAACAGCGCCACCCAGGGACCCCAAGGAACTTCACACCACCAGAGTCCTTACAAATTCAAATACCCGCTACAGGTAGATTTCCTCTCACTTCCTTTTGTCTCCTTCCATTTGCAAGTAGGAGTCGTTTGTAAGTTGGATGTTTGAAAGTAGGGGCCTGCCGTATATACTCTGCTGAAATTTGCCCCTTAGATGTTGGTGTTGCCACAACACTGTGAGCCCTCACAGTTACTCTTGGTGGGCGCTGGAACGCCCTGCTGTGAACTATTATATCAGGAATTGTAATTACACGCCATTGTTGAACAGTGGTAGGAAAAATTGGGCCTTTGGTGGTGGTGCTTGTGCTACAACACTGTCAGCCCTCACAGTTAATTATTAGATCAAGAATTGTAATTGCATGCCCCTGTTGAAGAGGGGCAGAAAAATTGGGCCTTTGGTGGTGGTGGTGGTGGTGTTGCCACAACACTGTAAGCCCTCACAGTTACTCTTGGTGGGTGCAGGAATGGGCCCTGCTGTGAATTATTAGATCAAGAAATGTAATTACATGCCCCTGTTGAACAGGGGCAGAAAAATTGGGCCTTAGGCACTGGTGCCACAACACTGCAACCCCTCACAGATACTGTACTTGGAGCACAGCAATGAGCCCTGTTGCAAAGTATTGCATCAAAAATTGTAATTACACGCCCCTGTTAAACAGGGGCTGAAAAATTGGGCCTTAGGCACTGGTGCTGGTGCCACGACACTGCAACCTCTCCCAGATACTCTAGTTGGAGTGCAGAAATGAGCCTTGCTGCAAAGCATTGCATAAGAAATTGTAATTACATGCCCCTGTTAAACAGGGGCTGAAAAATTGGGCCTTAGCCACTGGTGGCGGCACCCAGAAACAAAAATGTTCTTCCAAGCTATCAGGAATCGGATCATTGAGGAGGAAGAGGATAGTCAGTCAACATAACAGGACAGTCACTCAGAATCAGCATAGGCAGTCTTGAAGGGATGTGACTGGTTCATCTTTATGAAGGTCAGTCGATCAACCGAGTCGGTGGACAGGCGCACCTTGTGATCGGTGACAAAGCCTCCAGCAGCACTGTATGTGCGTTCTGAAAGAACGCTGGATGCAGGACAGGCCAGTAGCTCAATTGCATACTGTGCAAGCTCTGGCCAGTGATCCATCCTCAACACCCAGTAAGCCAGAGGATTTTCGGTGGGAAAGGTGTCCAAGTCTGACCTTGCCCCTAGGTGTTCCTGCACCATGTATATCAGACGCTGGCGATGGTTGCTGGAACCGATCATACCTTGGGGCTGCGGACTAAATTGTCTGAACGCATCGGTCAGACGGCCACCTTCCCCACCGCTTCTTCTTTGACTGACCGAAGCCTCAGCAACTCGTTGTCCAGGACCAGGAGTTTGTAACCTCCCAGTCTCTGGGAACGCGTTGCACAGACCTTTCTGCAAGGCCTCCCGGAGATGTCTCATCCTCTGCTCTCTCTGCGACGGTAAGATAAGGTCCGCAACCTTACCCTTGTACTGTGGATCAAGGAGAGTGGCCAGTCAGTAATGGTCCCTCTCCTTGATCCGAAGAATCCGAGGATCCTTCCGCAGAATTTGCAGGATCAGGGAGGCCATGCAGCATAGGTTAGCTGAGGCATTCGGTCCGGAGTCCTCTGGGTCATCCCTAAAAGACTGCTGCTGTTGATGCTGAGTGCTAGGCTCCACCTCCATGCTGACACAATCCTCCTCGTCCTCTTCCTGTGCGATGGGTGGGACAGAAGGAACACTGTCTGGGTAAAGGGGCCTTGAGAGGCAAGGAAGTCCTCCTCTTCCTGCCTCTGTTCTGCCTCAAGTGCCCTGTCCATTATTCCACGCAGCGTATGCTCCAACAGGTGGACAAGAGGTACAGTGTCACTGATGCATGCACTGTCACTGCTCACCATCCTCGTGGCCTCCTCAAATGGTGCCAGGACAGTGCATGCATCCCTGATCATGCCCCACTGGCGTGGTGAAAAAAACCCGAGCTCCCCTGACCCTGTCCTGGTGCCGTAGTCGCACAGGTACTCATTGATGGCCCTCTGCTGCGTGTGCAGCCACTGCAGCATGGCCAATGTTGAGTTCCACCTATTGGGCATGTCACATATAAGGCGGTTCTTGGGCAGGTTCAACTCCTTTTGCAGCTCAGCCAGCCGAGCACTGGCATTATATGATCTGTGGAAATGCACACAGACTTTCCTGGCCTGCCTCAGGACATCCTGTAAGCCCGGGTACCTGCCCAAGAACCGCTGCACCACCAGGTTAAGGACGTGAGCCACACAGGACACATGGGTCAGTTATCCCTGTCGGAGGGCGGAGAGGAGGTTGGTGCCATTGTCGCAAACCACCATTCCTGGCTTAAGCTGGCGTGGTGTCAACCACCTCTCGGCCTGCCCCTGCAGAGCTGACAGAACCTCTGCCCCAGTGTGGCTCCTGTCCCCCAAACACACCAGCGCAAGCACGGCATGGCATCTTTTTGCCTGCGTACTTGCGTAGCCCCTTGAATGCCTACGGAGCACCGCTGGTTCCGAGGACAAAGCACAGGAAGAGGCCATGGAGGAAGAAGAAGAGGAGGGGGTGGAGGAGAGAGGTGTGCCACAACCAGTAGTAGCATTTTGGAGGCGTGGCGGCGGAACAACCTCCAACACTACTGCACCTTGTCCTGCATCCTTCCCAGCTGCCAAAAGAGTGACCCAATGGGCCGTGAAAGAAAGGCATCATCCCTGTCCATGCCTGCTGGACCATGAGTCAGTGGTAATATGCACCTTACTGCTGACCGCCCTGTCCAGCGAGGCATGGACATTGCCTTCCACATGCCGGTAGATAGCCGGAATCGCCTTCCGTGAGAAAAAGTGGCTTTTGGGAACCTGCCACTGAGGAACCGCACATTGCACAAATTTACGGAAGGGGGCCGAGTCTACCAACTGAAAAGGCAGCAGTTGAAGTGCTAGCAATTTAGCCAAGCTAGCATTCAACCGCTGGGCATGTGGATGGCTGGGAGTGAACTTCTTTTGACGGTCCAGCAGCTGGGGCAGGGAAATTTGCCTGCTACAATCGGACGTCGGTGTACTGCTAGCAGAGTGCCCGCAAGTACTTGGCTGTGACACACCTAATTCTACACCTTCATTCCTCTCAGTGCAGGTTTCAGAGAGGACTGAAGGTATAGTGGGGTTGGAGATCCCAGCTGATGAGGAGCAAGGAGAGGTCCGCTTTGTTCTTTGGTGTGGGTCTTTAAGGTACGCTTGCCAACGAGCTGCATGGCAGGTCAACATATGTCTGGTCAAGCATGTATGGTGCCCAAGCGGCTGATGTTTTGGCCATGCGAGATACGCTTGAGACATATGTTGCAAATAGCAGTGGTGCGATCTGATGCACTCGACTCAAAAAAGGCCCACACCAAAGAACTTTTGGAATAACGAGCAGAGGCAGCGCCCTGCACAGGCGGAGCTCTGCGGTGTGATTCAGTCGGTGTGCTGCCCTTACGCTGGCCCCCGGAGGGCATCCTGCCTCGTTGGAGATGTGCCTCCTCCTCATCCTCCTCCTCCTTCTCTCTCCTATCAGGCACCCACATGGAGTCAGTGACCTCATCATCCCCTCCCTCCTCGTCACTGGAGCCAATCTGGCAGTATGCTGCAGCTGCTGGAACATGACTGCCAGATTGCTGTCCTTCTTGAGCATCCCCTCTCTGCGCTCACGCTACTGCCTTCCTCTAGCTGGGTATCATCATCAGACCCTTCAAAACGCTGGGCATCCTCCTGGAGCATGTACCCAACACTGTGCTCAAACAGTTCGGGGGACTCCTCAGGAGGACATGGTGGGTCTAGGGAAGGAGTGACTGATGATGACATTGATACGAGGGAAGAGGACGCTTTGGTAGCTGCTTTGCCAGTACCCTGAGCCTGGGTGAGAGAGGATGAGGAGGATGAGGAGGGCTTGGTCATCCACTCTACTAAGTCTTCGGCATGATGCGGCTCAACACGTCCAGCTGCCAAAAATAAGGACAAGCGTGTCCCATGGCCACGTGCTGATGACAATGCACCGCGTCCACGATCAGCACTGTTATCTCTAGACACAGAGCCTTCTTGCCCTCTTTTTTTGGCTCCTGACTGTCTGCCTCTTCTTGTTGGCCTTCCAGACATAGTAATGGACTGCAGGAAGATGGGAAAACCAGGAATTGGAGTAGTGTATATTGTGCTGGAGGCACACAACACCCACTAACTCCTGCAGATGCCTTTATTAGAGAACACCAGCAATAAAGGGTAGATACAGGTGTATACTGTGCTGGAGGGACACAACACCCACTAACTCCTGCAGATGCCTTTATTAGAGAACACCAGCAATAAAGGGTAGATACAGGTGTATACTGTGCTGTGCTGGAGGGACACAACACCCACTAACTCCTGCAGATGCCTTTATTAGAGAACACCAGCAATAAAGGGTAGATACAGGTGTATACTGTGCTGTGCTGGAGGGACACAACACCCACTAACTTCTGCAGATGCCTTTATTAGAGAACACCAGCAATAAAGGGTAGATACAGGTATATACTGTGCTGTGCTGGAGTGACACAACACCCACTAACTCCTGCAGATGCCTTTATTAGAGAACACCAGCAATAAAGAGTAGATACAGGTTTATACTGTGCTGTGCTGGAGGGACACAACACCCACTAACTCCTGCAGATGCCTTTATTAGAGAACACCAGCAATAAAGGGTAGATACAGGTGTATACTGTGCTGGGGCACACAACACCCACTAACTCCTGCAGATGCCTGTATTATAGAACAGCAAAAAAATGTAGATACAGGTGTATACTGTGCTGGGGCACACAACACCCACTAACTCCTGCAGATGCCTTTATTAGAGAACACCAGCAATAAAGGGTAGATACAGGTGTATTCTGTGCTGGGGCACACAACACCCACTAACTCCTGCAGATGCCTGTATTATAGAACAGCAAAAAAGTGTAGATACAGGTGTATACTGTGCTGGGGCACACAACACCCACTAACTCCTGCAGATGCCTGTATTATAGAACAGAAAAAAGTGTAGATACAGGTGTATACTGTGCTGGTGCACACAACACCCACTAACTCCTGCAGATGCCTGTATTATAGAACAGCAAAAAAGTGTAGATACAGGTGTATACTGTGCTGGGGCACACAACACCCACTAACTCCTGCAGATGCCTGCATTATAGAACAGCAAAAAAAAGTGTAGATACAGGTGTACACTGCGCTGGAGGCAGACAACACCCACTAACTCCTGCAGATGCCTGAGAAAAGAACACACTGTAGAACACACTGTCCCTGCCTATGTAGCTCTTTCCCTGCACGCCGGAACACACTGCACAAGGCCGCCGCGCTGGCGGCCTTTTATAGTGGGGGACGTGTACTAAACCTCCCTGAGCTATGATTGGCCACAGGCATCCTGCCTGTGGCCAATTATGGCTCTCCTCGCTGCCGGCGCTGTGATTGGCCAAGCATGCGGGTCACAGTGCATGCTTGGCCAATCACAGTGCCGGCAATGCATTGCGATGGCACAGTGCATTGTGGGCCGTTCGCGTCACACAAATTTGACGCGAACGGCCCACAAAGTTCAGGTTTCGCCGAACAGGCGATGTTCGAGTCGAACATGCGTTTGACTCGAACACCGAGCTCATCCCTAAACTGGACGTGTAACCAACCAGAACTTTCTTTGCATCTTGCAAACCTGTGACATACAGGGCTAGCATCTGGTGGTGTGGTGTGTCAGTGGAGGTGGAAACAGGCAGGGCCGATCCTAGGCAGGGTGCGCGGGGTGCTCCACACCCAGGCGCTGCAGAGGTGGGGGCGCCGAAGCTCCAGAGTGCTCCCCTCCTTCCTCCTTGTCTGTGACCAGAGACGGAGCGCATGTAGCGGGTGCTGCGGTTCTCCATCCCGCTTGCTCTCTCCGCTGGCAACTGACAAGAGCGCATACCTCCTGCTGTCCCCGGAATCCAGGCTGGGTACCGCAGCAGAGCCTAGTACCGGAAAACACATTCCGGTACTAGGCTTCACTAATTATTCTGTCCGGTGTGCGTCTGCTGTGTGCCCCGCCCCCTCTGCAGGTGTCGGCTCTTCTCCCATAGGCGGTGTGATGAGAGGCTTCTGGGTTGGCCGGAGCTGCTGCCAATCATCCTGTGCAAAAATGCTCTCCGAGTGCCACCCTCCTAGTAACCAAAGATGCCACGTATGCCCCGCCCCCTGTAATGTGCTTCTGCTACCAGCGCGCCCGAGCTACAGGGATCTATTGGACAGGTACTGATCTATGGGGACACCTGCTGTGGGGGGCTCTGATGGGGGACACCTGCTGGTGGGGCTCTAATGGGGGACACCTGCTGTGGGGGGCTGTCACGTACCTGGTAGTGGAGCCCAACGTGCAGGGAGTGGCCTCTCGTAAGCCTCTGGCTCAAGAACCCCTGGTAGAGTAGACAGGGGCTCAAGAAGACAAAGGGGCACAAGTGCCTGGTTGGTAAGCTGGTGTAGAGGGCTGATGCAGCAACAGGGAGGTGCACTGTAGTCCAGAGCAGGCTTGCAGCAGCAGAGGTGCTCTGTAGTCCAGAGCAGGCTAGCAGCAGCGGGAGGTGCTCTGTAGTCCAGAGCAGGCTTGCAGCAGCGGAGGTGCACTGTAGTCCAGAGCAGGCTTGCAGCAGTGGAGGTGCTCTGTGGTGCAGTAGGATACAAGAGTAGTGGAGTCCAGGCTGGGTCAGTTCATCAGGCGGGCAGCAATAAGGTTAAGGGGGTAATCAGGAACGTAGTCAGGACAAGCCGGGATCAGGACAGGCAGCAATCGGAGGTAGTCAGAGACGAACCGGGTCAGATAACAAGTTTCAAGATCAGGAATTCAGATAGCAGGGGTCTCAGGAACGCTGTAGACTGGACAGCAAGGAGCAGAGTGTCAGACTTGTTTAAATGGCATGTTCTGGCGTCAAATGCTGTCACCGCACGTGGCAACGCGCGCGCGCATGCGCCGAACAGTTCTGGCGTGCACAGGCATTCCCCTGACAGTGCTGTTGCTAGACAGATTACAAAAAGTCTTTCTTGACAGGGGCTCTGATGGGGGACACCTGCTGGGGGGCTCTGATGGGGGACACCTGCTGTGGGGGAACTCTGATGGGGGACACCTGCTGTGGGGGAACTCTGATGGGGGACACCTGCTGTGGGGGAACTCTGATGGGGGACACCTGCTGGGAGGGGGGCTCTGATGGGGGACACCTGCTGTGGGGGGGCTCTGATGGGGGACACCTGCTGTGGGGGGCTCTGATGGGGGACACCTGCTGTGGGGGAACTCTGATGGGGGACACCTGCTGTGGGGGGCTGCTCTAATGGGGGGACACCTGCTGTGGGGGCTCTGATAAGGGACACCTGCTGGGGGGCTCTGATGGGGGACACCTGCTGTGGGGGGGCTCTGATGGGGGACACCTGCTGGGGGGGCGCTCATGGGGGACACCTGCTGGGGGGCTCTGATGTGGGACACCTGCTATGGGGGACACCTGCTGTGGGGGAGCTCTGATGGAGGACACCTGCTGTGGGGGAGCTTTGATGGGGGACACCTGCTGTGGGGGGCTTTGATGGGGGACACCTGCTGTGGGGGGGCTCTGATGGGGGACACCTGCTGTGGGGGGGCTCTGATGGGGACACCTGCTGTGGGGGGGCTCTGATGGGGAACACCTGATGGGGGACACCTGCTGTGGGGGGGCTCTGATGGGGGACACCTGCTGTGGGGGGGACTCTGATGGGGGACACCTGCTGTGGGGGGGGAGGCTCTGATGGGGGACACCTGCTGTGGGTGGGCTCTGATGGGGGACACCTGCTGTGGGTGGGCTCTGATGGGAACCCTGATGTAAGGAGGGATTCTGGGTTGGGAGGTAGGAGCGAATCAGGGAAGGAGAGACTGTGCCATCGCCGACCCTGTTACCAATGGGAAGAGGGCTCTCTGTGTTTACTGCCCATCCCCCTCCCTCCTCCTGTTTAATGAGGAGAGCGAAGCAGCCAGAGATCAGAGCGCCCGTGTCTGAGTGGAGAGAGAGCAGCCGCGGGCTCTTGGACCCCTCTCCTGCTCGCATTGCTGTACTAGTGAGCGGCGCTTGCCAGGACAGCTGCCCGCTATGTTTCTTCTCCCTACTTCATATTTCACTAGGGAAGAAATACAATAAAAAAAGGAGCAGAGAAGAGGATTGTGGGACATGTAGTCCCGAGGACTGGCGGCCCCATTGTGACCCGGAAACTGCAGCCCACACAGCATGCCCAGCTGAATGGGAGAGGGGGGGGAGAGAGAGAGCCAGGAGCCCGGGAAAGCTTTTGTGGAAGTGCACCCAGGACTCCAGGGAGAGGACAGGGCTGAGGGGACACCATCAGAGAGAGAACCCCACTGCCCTGCGCTACCAGAGGGAAAGCCGCACAGCCTGGCACCATCCCTGGTGAAGAAAGGAATGGAGTCATTGCCAGAATACAGATCTGAGCACTACCCAGCCTAGTCGCCACAGGCAACCCAGAGTGAGCTGACTCCTAATCAGAGGAACCGATGTTGCTGTTTTGCCGGGTCTGGTGAGAGGGCCGAGTGGGCCATTATCTACTGCCATCCATAGGAACTGCAGCCTCCTGCAGTCCCTAATCATCTCCTGTAGTGTGTCTGCAGTCTCTGACCATCTCCTGTAGTATGTCTGCAGTCTCTGACCATCTCCTGTAGTATGTCTGCAGTCTCTGACCATCTCCTGTAGTATGTCTGCAGTCTCTGACCATCTTCTGTTGTATGTCTGCAGTCTCTGACCATCTCCTGTTGTATGTCTGCAGTCTCTGACCATCTCCTGTTGTATGTCTGCAGTCTCTGACCATCTCCTGTTGTATGTCTGCAGTCTCTGACCATCTCCTGTTGTATGTCTGCAGTCTCTGACCATCTCCTGTTGTATGTCTGCAGTCTCTGACCATCTCCTGTTGTATGTCTGCAGTCTCTGACCATCTCCTGTTGTATGTCTGCAGTCTCTGACCATCTCCTGTTGTATGTCTGCAGTCTCTGACCATCTCCTGTTGTATGTCTGCAGTCTCTGACCATCTCCTGTTGTATGTCTGCAGTCTCTGACCATCTCCTGTACTATGTCTGCAGTCTCTGACCATCTCCTGTACTATGTCTGCAGTCTCTGACCATCTCCTGTACTATGTCTGCAGTCTCTGACCATCTCCTGTACTATGTCTGCAGTCTCTGACCATCTCCTGTACTATGTCTGCAGTCTCTGACCATCTCCTGTACTATGTCTGCAGTCTCTGACCATCTCCTGTACTATGTCTGCAGTCTCTGACCATCTCTTATATCATGTCTGCAGTCTCTGACCATCTCTTGTATCATGTCTGCAGTATGTCTGGGGGCTCTAACAGACTCTCTAACAGAAGCCCTCTCTGTGTGCATTAGAGAGACCCCCCTCCAGGTCCCATTAGTGTACTCATTTTCTTTATTGTTAAAAGATAATGGGAGGATCCCAGGGTATTGAAGACTTCTTAGGGGAGCATCTCTGTGTTTGAGTCGTAGCCATAGAAACATTTGTAAAGGGGAGGAGTTAGTAAGATGACCACTCCCATGTGGGGGCGCCAGAAATATTTCTGCACCCAGGCGTCTGTGACCCTAGGATCGGCCCTGGAAACAGGAGACCGAACTCAAGTGGTGATTGCTTCTATTTGTAAATGGTGAACAGAAAAGCCCGGAGCAAAAAATTAGAGAAAAGAAATGAGCGGAGGGCTGGCATGACTAGGGAAACAGGGTACAGGATGTTAGAAGTATTAGGATTGGGTAGGAAGTTTAGTGGGAGGGGGAGTAAGTAGGAAAAGGAGTTGTCCCCTCCCCCAGGTCACCACAGTGTGAAGGAAAGTTCAGGGAGACAGAGCTATGGCAGATGGGGAGCTGTTTCGGGCCTAGCTGCGGTCGAAAGCGGCACCACGGAGCGCAGGTTGGCTACAGGAGACCCTGGGGCCAATGCTTGCTTGACGGGTGGTGGGGGCAGGTACAGGGGGGGAGGGAGTCCACGCGAGCTTGAAGGTTACTGCCTTCAGAGCGCTTCTCACCCGACTATCCCCTAGAGCCCAGCGCCAGCCAATTAGTCTCCCCATGGCCCCATTCGGGCCCCCCCTCGCTGAGCGTTCACATTGCTCACAAGGGGGGGTCCCGGGAATCATCCCCCTCATAGTCAGGGCCCGGCGGGCGGCCGCACCGGCAGTTCGGGGTGGCCAGGCAGCTCGCTCGACACATGGACCAGAAGAGTGTGGGCCTCACCCCTGATGGGACGGTAGCGGGGGGTGGAGCCTCAGCGGGGGAGATCGTCGGTCGCGGTCACTGTGCCCTCTGCAGCCTCGGCCAGGTGACCCCCAGGTGATGATGGATTGCCAGGGGAGGGTGACAACGCGCCTGTTGTCTCTCGGCAGGGCGGGGGGGGGGAAGTCCCCCCCCGGCCCGCGAAAAGCGACAGAGAAGTCCATGGGCGGGTCTGGAGCTCAGTGGCGGGGCCGGAGGGCTGCCAGATTCTCGGCATCCAGAGACGCTGCTCCTGGAGGGCTTTCATCAGATGCGGGCGAGCCGGCTGTCCTATGGTCGCAGGGCGAGCTGACGGATTCGGAGGACGATCGGTTTCCCCTGAGACGATCGGCAGCGATGGAGGCGAGACGGTCGGCTGGTGGGAATTTTCCTAGGCAGCCCGGTAAATAAAAAAAAATAAAAATTTTTTTCCTTTGCCATATAGGGGATAGTATAGTGGGTCCGTGGGGGGTGGAGGTGCTGGGGAGACATTGGTAACGGGGGGGGGGCTACTGCAGGTGCTGGGGAGGCATTGGTAACGGGGGGCTCACAGGGTGATTCTCCCCGGGTGGACACAATGGTTGGGGCTGCTCTTGGGGGGAGCTTCAGGCTCACAGGGTTTTTTATTGGTGGGGCTCAAAGATTTTTGTTGGCGGATTTGAGAAGGTGGTCGGGCTGTGTGGTCCCGCTTGCAAGGAGGGATAGTATATCCTCATCACCCGTAGCGGTGCCGGCTGTGTGGGAGTCTGCACATGACAGCTGATAGTGGGGTGCAAGTGGAGCAGAAGGTTTTTGAAGTTCGTGGTAGCAGGGGACGCCGCTGGAAAACGGGATGTCATACGTTTGGCTGATTTAGCCACAGGTACAGTTGGTTTTAGGGTCTGCTGGGTGCTCACCTAAAGCCTGAGGTCCGGGATAAGATCTGAAAGGGTGAGTACGTAGAGATGTTGTTCACTCCTGCTGCTAAAAAAAAATAAAAAATTAAAATTAAAATTTAGGGTTACGCCAGCGTATTCCAACAATGGGAGGTGGTGAGAAGGGGAGGTATTGGTTGATTACATGTACTATCGGAAATAAGTTGCAAGCATTTGACATGAGGGTGATTGGGGGGAAGAACCCCGAACCCTGTCGGAGCTCTTTTGTTACCCAAATTTGGTAGGGGATGCTTACAGGGTCCACGGAGGTGCGGTTTGGATGCGGTCTAGGAGCAGTTTGGCGTAGGAGGGGATACATCCGGCACTACGGTGGGATCACAACGACATCAGGCTGGGAATGCGCCTTGTGACATCTGCTAGGCCCCAAGGACAGTTGTTTCCTGGTAGGGGCGGGTGTTACTCCACCCAACCCACCCACCCCCCCCACAGTATAACAGTCCGGCTGGAGTAAGTAGGCCTGTTAGTGGTACACGTAGGGCACGGGTAAATTCGGTGGAGTGTGTCGGTACAAGCACTAAGGTTCTGGGTTTGGGGGGGGGGAGGGATCACACCCTGTCGGTATGCTTCAAACATGGGAGAGGTCGTTTTCGGCGAATCTGTTAACAGGAGGAAGGACGCCGGTGATGGGGGAACGGCGGCGGCCATTTCTTGGTAGGTATACGGATGGTACAGCAGCATAGCTGTTAGACTAAGGTTTTTCTTTTCAGTGGGGTTTCACATGCCGTGTGATTTATGTTCGGCCATGCTACGTCCCAATGTAGTTTCTGAGAAACTGCCCAGGGAAAGTAGCATTAGGACGCATAGGCGGCTCTTTCCCTTCCCAATCTTTAGTTGATTTGGGGGTTCCCCTTTGGGGTGTAGCGCCAAAGTAGGAGCTCAACAAATTTGGGCTGATGCACCACCTTTCTTCCCAAAAGGGGGGTTGGTCAACAATGCCATTGACATGGGAGGACACACAGTGAGTTACGCTTCCTTGGATGCGGCAGTGTATTGGGCTCATCGGATTGGTCAGGGCCGCCTGGACAGCTGCCGGTTGCGGGGTTGGTGGGGTACTGGGGTTTTTTATGTCGATCTGGGTCTGCCGATTGGTTGCTCTGTCTCCGGGGCGCTGATTAGCAGTTCAACTCATTGGGGGAAGGTGTGATGAGGGATGTGTCAGGAGTATCGCCCATCAGCCATTATTTGGACGACTTGCTGTTCGTAGGCCTGGCGTTGCCCACTATCTTCGAGGTGCTCCTGTCTACATTGGAGCACGTCGCAAGGATCAGATCGCCTAAGCATTTTGTGCGTTGGGTGGACTCACAGGGAGGATTTGTGGGTGTGCCTCATTACTGGACGGGTTTCCCAGGAGGGGACTGGGGGGTTTGGTGCGGTTAAGACCTTTGAGTGGGGGTGGTACACAGTGTTGGGTGGCTCGACAGGTTTGGGGGCATTCTTTCAAGGCGGGTGTAGTGGGCCTTCGGTCTTGGATTGACAGGGGTTTTCACACAAGATCTGGTGCTGCTGGAGTCATTTCCAGTGATATGGTGGGGCGCTTCATTAAGGGAGATGAAGGTTTGGTTCCACGGGTATAACCTGGGTATGATACGAGTGATCAAGAGTCGCTGTGTCGTCTCCCCCGGTTGTTCAGCTGTTGCAACACTCGGTGTGGTTATGCCTGCAAGTGCATGTGTTGTTTACTTGGTGCATATAACGCCAGTGGAGAACGTCATAGCTGGAGCGTTTCCTCGCTTTCAGTAGGGATAGTTTCCGGGTGGTGGAGCTGGTGGCGGGGTAACGTGGGGTGTCCCGTCCTGTCTGGAGGTGTGAGATTCCATCGGAGTCATCCGCTTCTCGGAAGGCTAGGCAGGAGTGGCAGGTGGTAGTTCACATGAGGGAAGTGGATTCGGTGGGCGAGGGGGTTAGACTGTCGACGTTATACTTTATTTCTAGAAATAGGACCAATGGGGTGGCCGGGCTCGCGTTGGAATAAAAAAAAAAAACTAGCGGGTTTGACGTTTCTGGTCAAAGGCTGGGTTGCCCGGAATTTACGGAAGAATTTTGGGTGTCTCCTGGTTATATCATAAAAAAAACAAAAAAAACAAATGTTTGGGCAGCTGCAGGGTTTGTGCAGCAGCATATGAGGTTTCCCTAGTTAGAGGGAGTTGTTTTCGTTGGCAAGTTTATTGTCGTTTTCCAAAAAAAACAAGGAATAATAATAATAAATAAATTTGGGGCCTTTTGGTTTGGGGAGCTGGTCAGCCTTTCCAAGTCCGTCAAAGGGGGAATGTGGGTTTATGAGATTAGGTGCAAGACGGAGGGGGTGTCGTTGGTGTTACTGATATACAAGATGGAGCAGGTGGGCAGGGATCAGTTGGTGCAGGCTTGGCTCCGCATGGCTAGCAGTGGTGTCCGGAGGGGGCCGTGACGGGGGTTTTTATTTGGGAAGTGCGTCCCGGGGCAGTCGGGTCCTTCTTAATGCACACGGACGGGTCCCCTTTTTTGTCCAGGTTTCACAGGGTTTCAGTTTCCAGGAAGTGCTGCCGGGTTGGGGCTTGGATGAGAGGGCATGTTCTTCTCGTTTCTTTCAGGGTTGGGGCTGCGACCGAGGCGGCTAAGGTGGGATGGATGCTGAGGCGGTTAAGCGCTTTGGTAGGTGGGTGTCTTGTAGATTTGTGCTATACATTCGCCCCCATTGGCTGGTGGGATTTGAATAGTTGTGGGCTGGGTGGAGAGAGTGTATGGGGCTGTGATGATTTTGGGCTTGCTGAGGTCTTGGTGGCTTGTTTCTTTCTCTTCTTGCAGGTTCGGTACAGGCCCTGGCCTGGATACTGGGCCATTCGATAGTGTTTAAAAATACATAAATAAATAAATAAAAAATAAAATAAAAAAAGGGGTAATGAGGGGCGGATGTGGAGCAGAGGGTCAGCAGGTGGGGTTTCCAAGCCAGGAGGTTTGTGCTGGATGGCTGGGAGTTCCGGGAATGCTATGGAGTGGAGGGGCTTCAGTGGTACAGCTTTGCACGTCTGTATAGGCCGCCTGACGTTTTGGTCCTGCACGTAGGTGGTAATGATTAGGGGTAAGATCGATGGCATTCCCGGACATGGTCATTGGGTGGTTGGACATTGTCACTTGTACCGCATGGAATGGGGCTTGGTCTTTAGAGGGTATCTACAGGGCCCGTACGAAGCTTAATTGGGAAGTGAGTAGATTTGTAGTGAGGAATGGAGGTGTAGCGGGGTCTTCAAATTGATGGGATACACCTGGGGAATAGTGTGACCCAGGTGTATAATTGTGTTAGGGTTCAGACCCGTTTTTGTTTCGTGGAGGATTGGAGGATGTAGTATTCTCCTTTGCCTGTGGGTGGCGGGGTACCCACAGGCTTCAGGTAGAATCATCTCCTGCAGTGCTCCCTGTTTTGTCCCTTCCCGGAGATGGTATGGCTGGGGCGGGGAACCCGCCGGGCCGTTGATGGGAGGAGATAAAAGGGGGAGACGCCCTTACCACGAGGTCTTGCGGAGAAGGAGGTCCTCGGAGGAGGAGGGTTGCGGTCCGCACCCAGGCCCCCCAGGCCTGGGTGTTGGAGATCCAGGAGTCTGGTCCAGGTGCCCATGGCCTGGTCCGGAGTCATGTTGGCGTCCATCCCAGGCACCTTTAGCCTGGGGTGAGGTACTATCGAGGAGGCCTGGGGCCCAGTACCTTCGACTGGGTCCCGCTAGGGTGGACTGTCCGAGGGTCCCTGAGCGGAGGGACTCGTATCTGAGGTGAGGAGGCCAGAGAGGTTACCCACTGGAGACCCGGAGCAGCACCAACCCGGTGACAGTGGGCCTCTGGGAACTCTCTTGGGAGGACACATCCCCCTGATAGGGGCCACAGCGTATCGAAGAGGGCTCCATTGCTGTTCATAGGGGTTGCTGGAAGAGACCCCATCTTTCCTGTTCTGTAACAGCCGGATTGGCTTAGGCGCCGCTGGTCATAGTACAGTGGCATAGAACTTAAACTTTAGGAAGTGCCTCGATCTGCTCGCCACACCGTTGGCAAGGTTATGGGTCCCAACCAGTTTGCTGCAAAAGAACTGTTTATTGTGCTTTGCGTATTGGAGTGTCAAATAAACAAGTGTTGGACCTTTCTCCGGTGTGTGAACTCCAGTTACTGGAAGCGAAGGGGAGGCTGGTGAGCTTGCAATTACAGACTCAGTGCATTCACAGAACACACCGGCCCGAGGAAACATCAGTAAGTGGCCTTCACCTCCCCACTACAATGGGGAGGACATGGGCCGTGGCGCATCTCACTCTCACAACCCAGGAACCCCTAGACATGAGTTGGTGTGTAACCGTTAAAGATGGAGAGAGAGTGAGGCCGCTACACGTGGGGGCTCGTGAGTCCGGGATAGAGTGTGTTCTAAAGATGGACTTGAGAATGTCTACATTTGAACTTTGCTGCCCAGAGGAGTTCCGAGCAGATCGGCCATATTACTGGCCAAAGTGCGTCCCTGCTCGGAGTTGTGGAAATGACCCTAACACGGGAAAGGCCCATGCGGAGGAGCGGAAAAAGGGAGAGGTCCAGCCGTGTGATGTACTGCACGTGGGGACTGTTAACGCACTGCGCCACGAGGCACCCCATGGCGACATCGTTCGTGGGCGGAGTCAAGAGGAAGCCCGCGAAAATGTACAGCTCATGGGAGGAGTCTGGCCAAGTGTGGGGATACACGTGGAGACTCCGGCGCGGGGTCAGTGCATGATGGAGCAGCAGATAGTCGGGATGACCTCAAGTGCCCCGTGGATTATGGTTCCTCACCCCACGAGAATGACTTCCTTTGCTGCCCCCATCACAGACACGGGGATAAGACTTAGGCCCCGAGGGCGGTTGGCTCTGTACACTTGCAGAGACACGGAGGCCCTCGGTGTGATCTGTCCCGGCTGCTCGGGACTGGTGGTCACCCTGAAGCCATTCGGGCAATGTGAGGAGTGCAGAGAATTCCTTTTTGAGGTCGAGTCGTCCACAGCAAGGCCCCGGGCCCTTCGCCTCAACCACCTCACGGGTACCGCTACTCCGGAAGGGGAGATCAAGGCCTTTGTCGAGGTTCCCGTGCGCGCTGACCAGGGCGATGGACTGCCCAACAGAGAAAAATCAGAGGATGCTGCCTCGGTCGCCACAAGTTCTCTGCTCCCACCCCCGAAGAGGAAAGTTGGCCTAGTACAGGCATCCTATGGACGTGGTCGAGCTTCACCCCGCTGCTTGCCTGGCCTGGATGGCGCCGGTCGAGAAGGAAGTCCCGGACATCCCAGTCCTCTACAAGGGTCAGGTGAGCCAGGGGCTGGGACTGTGGTGGTGGTTGGAGGTGTCGGGGGCCCATTGGAGGTGGAGCCCCCCAGGGAGGCCGGAAGATATCTGCCTGCGGAGATGTATGACACCTCCGACCTAGAGTCGCTGTCTGACTGCGTAGATGATGGCGAGATAGACGAACTGTTCAGCCGCAAGGGCTGGGATAGAATGCCACTTCTTGCTTCCCGTGCGGTACGGGATTCACCTATGTACACAGGAGACAGCACACCTCGGGTGGAAGACCCGCAGCTTACGAGGGAACCTACCCCTCCACCGGTGTCCTCATCTACTGTTACCTCACCTGCTTTGGTTGTGGGGACACCCCGCGCTTCTCTGAGAGCGCCGAAAGTCAGTTTCAGGGAGCTGGTAAAGGCACCTCGGCATCCGGAAGCTATTGTGCTGCCTGGAACTGGAGAGAAAGCCACTATGCCACCTTTGGCCCGCTTGCAGAGACTGTTTTGCCACAAAGTAGCTCGGGAATATGGGTGGGAGTACCCGTATCTGCCCCGGGACTTGCTGTTTGAGGTGGAAGTCTGGAGAGCAAGATGGTATGACGAGTTTGTGTGGGACAAGTTGAAGGTGCCTCATGCTCGCAGGTACCTGGAATGTGCGCCGGCAGTGTCTAAGAGGTTTGAGGACTGCAGAGCTGAATGGAAATTGGGGCGCCATATCCATGCTGACAAGATAGTCATTTGCAGAAGAGAAGGAGAAGATGTCGAGTATTCGATAGAGGCATTTGACAAACACCTGAAACCCCTGTATCTGCCGGATCCAAAGTTTTACTTATAGGAGAGAAGAACTCCTGTTTATTTCCTTTGTGCACTTGAACTCTCTGGAAGAGCCATTCCCAGACACCCAGGACTGTGTCCTGCTTTTGTTTTTATTTGGGCTTTTCTTTTTCTCATTGGAGACTTGGGGCTGTTGTGTTTTTTTTGTGTTTCCCCTTTTCTTCATGTGCCAAAGACAAGGACATTTGGGAATAGTGGCAGAGTAGGGAAAAGCTGGAAGAACGAAGACTCGTTGAGTGTCATGACCGCGGCGTTGTCACCAGGTGGCAGTGTTGCGCAACAAATGTTTGAAAATGTTTCACACACACATCACCTTGCTTGTTGGAGTGAGTGGGTCTCTCGGCTGACGGGCCCACTCATGCCAAATGACACGAAATTATGTTAGGATGTTGTTTTTTTCTTTCCCCTGCAGGAGGATCGTCAATCAAGATCATTGAGAGTGGGTGGCTCTTAGACAGTGTGGGAGAGGGGTTGTGATTATGCAGATGTTTAAAGTGTTTTATGACATAAGTTGTTTTATATGTTCCCCATTCCCTGAGCAGGTCTTGGCACTTGGGAAAAATTTAGAGGAACTGCCTCAGGGGTTTCACTCCATGTCACTACTTTATGGGAGGCATGGGTGTGCACCTGACGCTGGGGACCAGCGTCCAATCACAGGGGGGAATGTGTAGCGGGGTCTTCAAATTGATGGGATACACCTGGGGAATAGTGTGACCCAGGTGTATAATTGTGTTAGGGTTCAGACCCCTTTTTGTTTTGTGGAGGATTGGAGGATGTAGTATTCTCCTTTGCCTGTGGGTGGTGGGGTACCCACAGGCTTCAGGTAGAATCATCTCCTGCAGTGCTCCCTGTTTTGTCCCTTCCCGGAGATGGTATGGCTGGGGCGGGGAACCCGCCGGGCCGTTGATGGGAGGAGATAAAAGGGGGAGACGCCCTTACCACGAGGTCTTGCGGAGAAGGAGGTCCTTGGAGGAGGAGGGTTGCGGTCCGCACCCAGGCCCCCCAGGCCTGGGTGTTGGAGATCCAGGAGTCTGGTCCAGGTGCCCATGGCCTGGTCCGGAGTCATGTTGGCGTCCATCCCAGGCACCTTTAGCCTGGGGTGAGGTACTATCGAGGAGGCCTGGGGCCCAGTACCTTCGACTGGGTCCCGCTAGGGTGGACTGTCCGAGGGTCCCTGAGCGGAGGGACTCGTATCTGAGGTGAGGAGGCCAGAGAGGTTACCCACTGGAGACCCGGAGCAGCACCAACCCGGTGACAGTGGGCCTCTGGGAACTCTCTTGGGAGGACACATCCCCCTGATAGGGGCCACAGCGTATCGAAGAGGGCTCCATTGCTGTTCATAGGGGTTGCTGGAAAAGACCCCATCTTTCCTGTTCTGTAACAGCCGGATTGGCTTAGGCGCCGCTGGTCATAGTACAGTGGCATAGAACTTAAACTTTAGGAAGTGCCTCGATCTGCTCGCCACACCGTTGGCAAGGTTATGGGTCCCAACCAGTTTGCTGCAAAAGAACTGTTTATTGTGCTTTGCGTATTGGAGTGTCAAATAAACAAGTGTTGGACCTTTCTCCGGTGTGTGAACTCCAGTTACTGGAAGCGAAGGGGAGGCTGGTGAGCTTGCAATTACAGACTCAGTGCATTCACAGAACACACCGGCCCGAGGAAACATCAGTAAGTGGCCTTCACCTCCCCACTACAATGGGGAGGACATGGGCCGTGGCGCATCTCACTCTCACAACCCAGGAACCCCTAGACATGAGTTGGAGTGTAACCGATAAAGATGGAGAGAGAGTGAGGCCGCTACAGAGGGTTGGTGGTAAGGCACATGGAGTTGGTAATGGATGTCTGGAGGTACCTGCGGGGCAATGGTGTGCACCTCACTGCTGTGGGGTGTGACTTATGGGCATTGGGAATGCAATATGGCATACAGTGAGCTCTGGGGTGTGGGGGGCCCCCAAGGGTAAGGTTTTCCCCTTGGGTGCTGTGGCGGGTGTTGGTCTTTGCGGATGAAGGAAGATACCTTGGAAGGAATGAGTTCAGGACCTATCGTTGGTATGGGTCCTGATGGTTGGATTTCAGCTAACGGAGGTTTCGCTAAAATGTGTTGGTAACGGGTGCACTGCGGTCCGTGGTTGTCTCTGAGCCAGCCGGTCGGCTTGAGGCTTATAATCATATGAGAGGTACCGCAGTGCAATATTTTATCAGATGGTTATGGAGGTTCCCGCAAAAGACCAACGCTAGGATTTTGATATTATTTTGGAAATATATTTGTTTAATAAATAAGGCTGCTACGGCCTATGTTTTACTCCAATTTCGGTGTGGTCTCGTTAATTTAGGATTATGGGTAGGAAGTTGTAGCAAACGGGGTAAGCAGTAAGTACATCTGTTATACATTAGTCAAGTATAATCGCTGTAGTTTTCCCAGGGGCCCCTATGGGGCAATCTGTTAAACCTGCTAACACACTGAGCTTCAGAGGATTAATATTGTAGAACTCTCCGTTGATAAAAGGATCGTGTTCAAATCAAATTCCTTTTCCATAAATATTATTTGGTATGTACAAAGAAAATATGGACCATACAAACTGATGTCAGCACTTGACTGACGGGACTAGAAAAAAAAAAACTGGCCTCTTATTCTCTTTCTTCAGTAGTAGGGGGCCTCTGTAAAACTCACAAAAGCTGAGAACTGGGCGCTTTCTGTGCTTTACTAGAAACATGTTTGCAATTTAGTTACCCCACAAATATATATGTCAAAAATCTGGTAAAATCAATGATAACATTTTATATGTCCTTACAGACTGTACTGTGTGGTAAATATTAACCACAAAAATGGTGTCATCTGTCTGTGATCATAATCAAAACCATTCTTCAGCTAAAACACATACTACTTCTGTGTAAACCTCAATTATGTATAGCATAACCCTTCCTGAGATATTTCACTCAAAGTTGAAGATATATATTATTCATATTCAGTGTACTTTTGTAGCACTACCCCCAAAGGGGTTGCAGATGTCAGAGTTCCCCACTGCTGCACAGCCAGGCACACAACAGCTTCAGCTTTCATCACCTGGCTGCTTCTCCACCAGCCCACCTGGCTGCTTCTTCACCAGTCTACCCAACTGACTCTTTTGGCCAGTCTACCCGACTGACTCTCTGGAGATCTCCCAGGGCGAGGTAGGGAAGATTTAAGCACACCGCCAATTTCCAGAGAAACCTGCTACATGTGGCAGTCTCTCCCCTTATAGGTCCCTGCACCATGCTGTAGTACTCACACTGTCCTCCTTGCTCCTGCTGCCTCTCAGGGGAAGACTCCTTTCAAGCTTTTCCTGTTCCTCCCAGGCCAGCAACCGAGCCCCGGCCCGAGGCAGAGCACTGCATATCAATCTTCCACCGTCTCCCTTTTCAGCATGACTCATTCCTGTTTAAGGGTTTACTTAGTCCCCTGCCAGGCCCATCTCCTGGGGATTGGCTAAGGGCCCCTAAATATGCAAATCAGCCCTCCTAGACTCTGCCCTCTAGTTTCCAGAATGTTCTCCAACTTTCCTGAACCAGGGGGAGGCACCAGAGAGCTGTCTATATGAGTCATGCTGCCGTGAACTCTAATAACCCTGACCCAGATTAAGACTTACAGGGTTTAGACATCTAAACAAAAAGGGAGGTAGGAAATAGTTCCTTCCAAAAGAAATTCTTCAGTGAGGAATTGTGAAAAAAATATATATTTTCTTTATAGTGTAGCGGGTATGTGCTTTTCTATTTGAATCTGGTGGGGAAACTGTGATGTGTGGTTCCCTGGGGCCCACCGGGTGGCGCTGTCACTTTGGGCCCGGGGTTGAGCCATCATTGCAGTGTCGTACCTCTTTTGGCCTCTCTTAGCAGTTGTATGGTGGGGCGGGGTGAACCCGCCGTGCTTGCTGGGAGAGGGTATAAAGGTGGCGGCCATTTTTGGTGGCGTTAGTTGAATCCCAGGCACCTTCAGCCTGAGGGCGGTGGTTCGTGTCGGTCCTCTAGGCAGCCTAGGCCTGGAGGATGTTCGTAGATTGTGTTCCATCCCAGGCACCTTTAGCCTGGGGTGAGGTACTTGGATGGCGGTCCGGGACTGAGGGTCCCGGATTAAGGCTCCGCGAGGGAGGAACTTCCTAGGGGACCCCGGGAGTGGGTACCCGAATCCAGTGGCGTAAGGGACCGGAGGGGGTACTTACCTGAAGACCTGGTGCAGCAAATTGCCAGTGACGGGTGAGCCTCCCGAGACCGCCGGGAGGGATGTCTTCCTCGATTGGGAGCAGAAACCTACTTCTGGGAAGAAAGTAGGAGAGTTCATTGTGCCTGGGCCTACTCGCATCCACACCCCCTGTCTGTTCTGTTCGTTGAGGGAGTCCAACTGATTGTGTTCACTTTTCTATAAGAAGAATAAAGGAGTGTTGGACTTTAGTGGTGTGGGGCTCATTTACTGGCAGACATTGTTCAAGAAACCAGGAGGAGGCTCCAGAAGCAGAATACCGACCCGAAGGTAAAAGAGAATTGTCTCCCACTGCACACACATCTGCAGTGGGAACATTGGCGTGGTGACCTCGCTCTCTCTCCTCAGAGGTACCCCTAGACAACAGAAAGAGCTGGAAGAATAGAGAGGAGAGAGAGGGGGCCGCTACAATTATATAAACCGCAATGTAATATAATGATTTAACAAACACTTAATATACACCTATATATTTAAAATTAGACTAGTCTAAAAACCTGTGAACATGGGTGGCCACCCAACCCGCCATACACACCACAATCAGCCTGTTTGCAACTCATCCACCAATTCACCTAGATTAATCCGGATTAATCTGATTGCACAATGTATGGGGAAATTAATTGCTCAGAGAAATGAGTGGATGTAAATGTCATCCAATCAGATTGCACAGTGTATGGGGAAAGAATTGTCCAGAATTCACAATACACAGACATGTGTTGAGAAGATGTTTTCATGGAAGTTTTGGCTCCACCAATGATGATTATAGACTATCACCATAAAATGCACAATTACAAGTCCAGTAAACATCTGCACAGTTGTTGATAGGAGGAAGATCTCTAGAATGAATATTGAGTTGTTTCAAAAAGAAATGAATGAAAGGAAGAAAAGTGGAAGCAATATTCTCCATGTGATAAGGAAAAGCTCATTAACATGATCAGCATTACAATGAGCAAGTGCCCGATGTCTGTTTCATATTTAAGAATGTGTATGCGCCCGTACGCGCAACGATTCCACGAATCCGGCGCACGTCGACAGCATGCGCCACGTCGCAATAATTATTCCTGTCCGCGTAAATGCGCCAACATTTTCTTAAATCAGCCCCATAGTATCATAGAACAAACATCATTATTACTCAATGAGTGAGAGAGAAAAGATTAGTCATAACATCTGTAAATATTGGAAATAATATAATGCATAAAACATGTATGGGAGTGTCTCCTGCACGCTGCCTTACCTAGTACACGATCATGTGCACGGACCCACAAAATACAAATCCGAGTGTGGGGGGCCTGACATTTAGGGGACACACAGCTCACAGTCTGATAAGAAAATGATCAGGATCATGAATTAGATTAAACTAGTATAAAACAGATGGTATTTATATGGTATTTATATCCATACCACCCTGTTAAAAGACTGCAATAAATAAATAACACCGGTTGAACTAAAAAAAAAAACGAATTGTGTTGTTATGGACAATTAACAAGTGGCACTCTTGCCCTCAGGCAGTATCTTTGAAATATTCAGGGGCACTCCTGTTTTAAACTAAATTCAGAATATGTCAAAGGTTCTGCAGCTACAAAACAGATATAAACCAACTCCAGTGTAGCGGGTATACACTTTTCTGTGTGTTTAAAACTGGCAGAGACACCAGTGATGTGCAGTTCCCTGCAGCCCCACGGGTGGCGTTGTCGCCTTGGGCTGGGGTTGAACCATTGCTGTGTGCTGTGCTCCCTTTTTGTCCTCCCTTGGCAGCGGTATGGTGGGGCGGGGAACCCGCCGTGCTTGCTGGAAGAGGGTATAAAGGGGCCGGCCATCTTGGTCACAGGGTTCGAGTCCCAGGCACCTTCAGCCTGTGGGCGGTGGTTCGTGTCGGTCCTCTAGGCGGCCTAGGCCTAGAGGACGTTCGGAGGTCGTGTTCCATCCCAGGCACCTTTAGCCTGGGGTGAGGTACTCGGATGGAGGTCTGGAGCTCAGTGACCAACACTGAGTTCCGCGAGGGAAGGAGACCCTAGGGGACCCTGGGAGAGGGTACCCGAATCCGGAGGGCGTAATGGACCGGTGGGAGACACTTGCTTGAAGACCGGTGACAGGTGAGCCTTCAATCGGAGACCGCCTGGAAGGAAATCCCTCTTTGCTGGGAGACCGCAACCCACTTTCAGGAAGGAAAGTGGAGAGTTCATTGTGTCTGGGCCTACTCGCATCCACGCCTCCTTGTCTGTTCTGTTCTCTAAGGAGTCCAACTGATTGTGTTCATTTTTGCATTGAGAAGAATAAAGGAGTGTTGGACTTTAATGGTGTGGGGCTCGTTTCTGGCAGACATTGTTCAAGGTAACTCTCTTTGTAGGTTCCAGGTGCAGAACACCGACCCGAAGGTAAAACAAGAACTTTGCTTACACCACACAAACATCTGTGGTGAAGGCTTGGCGTGGTGACCCCGCACTCTCTCCTCTAAGGTACCCCTAGACAAGAGAGAGACGAGCTGATGAGAAAGAGGGGAGAGTGGAGGCCGCTACACGTGGGGGCTCGGGTCCGGTATGGTGTTCGTGTTACTACGGAATTGAACGTGTCTGCCGGGAGGAGTTCCGAGTAGGTGGGCCAATTTATTGCCCAAAGTGCATCCCTGCTCGAAGTCGTGGACATGACCCAGTGAAGGGAAAGGCCCGCGCAGAAGAGCGAGGAAAGGGGGAAGCTCAGCCGTGTGAAGGACTACACGTGGGGGCTTCTATTTGCACTGCGCCACCAGGCACACCCCCACCGCTTAGTTCGTGGGCATGACTCAGAAAGAAAAAGAAGAAAAGCCCGTGAACTGGAGCAAAAGGGGGGGGAGTCCAATACATGTGAAGGACTACACGTGGGATGTTGGCGCAAAACTTTGCAGTGCGCGATGGACCAACAGCAAGTCACCATGTTCGGACAAACAGCGTGGGTTCCACTTCATCCTTCTACCACGTCTTTGACTACTGCTGCTACGGTGACCGATACAGGGATTCGGCTAAAGCCAAGGGGACGATTCGCCCTGTATTCATGCATGGACGTTGAGGCCCTGGGTGTGATTTGTCCCGGCTGCTCGGGACTGGTGTGTCATCTGAAGCCATTCGGGCGATGCAAGGCCTGTGGGGAGTTTCTATTTGAAGTGGATCCAGTGGTTGAGAAGCCGAGAACCATTTACCCCGGCCGTGTTGCAGGCAGCACCACTCAGAGAGGAGGAATCACTGCTTTGACAGCTATCCCTGCGCGCACTGCAGCGACCGTGGAGGAGGTCGCGACTACTCAACGGGAGAAATCCGAGGATGCTGACTCGGTCACCACTGTCTCACAGCATCCACCGCCGAAGAGAAAGACCGGTATGGTAGCCCCGTCCAGCGGTTGCGGTGGACCATCTCGCCTGCCTACGCCCGGCCCGGATGAATACGGTAAGAAGAGTTCCGGACGTCCTGCCTCTAGAAAAGGCCGAGGTAAGCCAGGCGGAGGGACTTGGTGTGTGGGCGGAGGTGTCGGGGATCCACAACCCTGTGTGTCCGTGGGAGGTAGCAATTCAGTCTCCACTACAGGCTACCTGCCCGCGGAGGAGTGTGACACCTCCGACCTAGAGTCGCTCTCCGATTTGGGAGACGATGTCGCCATAGACGAACTGTTTGCTCAAAAGGGCTGGGACAAAGTACCTCTCGCCTCGTGCCGTGGAACTAGGGACCCACCCATGTCTACAGGGGATAGTACACCCCGGGTGGAGGCACCAGCGCCTGAGGAGGGGTCCCGTCCCCAGCCTACTTATGCTTTCCCAGTGCCACCTGCACCTAATGCTGGGGAAAAGAGACTGTTGTTGCGGGCACCTATGCCCAGACCAGATGTGATCAAGGTCCCTCGCCACCTGGACTCAATAGTTTTACCTGGCGAAGGGGACAGAGCCACTATGCCTCCTCTGGCGAGACTACAACGCCTATTTGCCCAGAAGGTTGCTGCTGAGTACGGATGGGAGTATCCATACTTGTCCAAGGAGTTGCTGTATGAGGTGGAAGTGTGCCTGGAGCGCTGGTACAATGACTTTGTGTGGACCCACCTTCAGGTTCCACACGCCCGCAGGTACCTGACATGCTCCCCCAAGGCCTCTCAGCGTTTTAAAGATTGCAAGGCAGAATGGATGTTGGGACGGCACATCCACGCGGACAAAGTGCTGGTCCGGCAGAAGGAAGGAGAGGATGTTGAGTATCATCTGGAGACCATGGATCAACACTTGAAGCCACTTGTTCTGCCGCATCCCCGCTTCTATCTGTAGGAGGAAAGAGACACCGTTCTTGTTTCTTATGCTGCTGAACTTTCTGGGGTTTGTTGTCCCTGTTACCCAGAGGAATGAAGGACTGTTCCTGTTTTGTTCTTCAATTTTCCAACAAAGAGATCATGGACTCTGGGGTAGATAGGGCTCAAGAGAAGAAGGAAAGTTCCACGAGTGCAGTTACCGCGACGCTGTCACCAGGTGGCAGTGTTGCGCATCGTTAACACTTTTCACACACTCACTCTTTGGAGAAAAGGGATTTCTTCACAAAGAAGTTTCTTTCCTCTTACATGAATACATGTGTCAGGGTTTATGTGTGTTAATTTTCTTTTTCCCTCTGCAGGAGAGCATCTCATCAAGACCACTGAGTATGGGGTGGGTCTTAGTCAGGATGGGTGGGGAAAAAGTGTAATGTGAATATGTGATTCTAAACTTATGGTTAAAATTTTGTTTTTTCCCTTCCCTTTCATGTAAGGCTCAGACACAATTGCTTCAGTTGACAAAGTTTTCAAAAGTTTTATTTTGTACAATTTGTAGTTGGTTTCTGGACTGGGCTATGCCAGCCGTTGAGAGCATAGTTTGCTCCAGACACTGGGGACCAGTGTCAAATTACCAGGGGGAGAGTGTAGCGGGTATACACTTTTCTGTGTGTTTAAAACTGGCAGAGACACCAGTGATGTGCAGTTCCCTGCAGCCCCACGGGTGGCGCTGTCGCCTTGGGCTGGGGTTGAACCATTGCTGTGTGCTGTGCTCCCTTTTTGTCCTCTCTCGGCAGCGGTATGGTGGGGCGGGGAACCCGCCGTGTTTGCTGGGAGAGGGTATAAAGGGGCCGGCCATCTTGGTCACGGGGTTCGAGTCCCAGGCACTTTCAGCCTGTGGGCGGTGGTTCGTGTTGGTCCTCTAGGCGGCCTAGGCCTAGAGGACGTTCGGAGGTCGTGTTCCATCCCAGGCACCTTTAGCCTGGGGTGAGGTACTCAGATGGAGGTCTGGAGCTCAGTGCCCAACACTGAGTTCCGTGAGGGAAGGAGATCCTAGGGGACCCTGGGAGAGGGTACCCGAATCCGGAGGGCGTAATGGACCGGTGGGAGACACTTGCTTGAAGACCCGGTGCAGCATATTGCCGGTGACAGGTGAGCCTTCCATCGGAGACCGCCTGGAAGGAAATTCCCCCTCGCTCGGAGACCGCAACCCACTTTCAGGAAGGAAAGTGGAGAGTTCATTGTGTCTGGGCCTACTCGCATCCACACCTCCTTGTCTGTTCTGTTCTCTAAGGAGTCCAACTGATTGTGTTAATTTTTGCATTGAGAAGAATAAAGGAGTGTTGGACTTTAATGGTGTGGGGCTTGTTTCTGGCAGACATTGTTCAAGGTAACTCTCTTTGGAGGTTCCAGGTGCAGAACACCGACCCGAAGGTAAAACAAGAACTTTGCTTACACCACACAAACATCTGTGGTGAAGGCTTGGCGTGGTGACCCCGCACTCTCTCCTCTAAGGTACCCCTAGACAAGAGAGAGACGAGCTGATGAGAAAGAGGGGAGAGTGGAGGCCGCTACACGAGTATAGAGGATCTTGTGTAGTGCCTGCTACAGTAGTGCAAGCTGCTGCAGAACAGCATGGAGGTAGGTATGAAGCACCCCAAACCCCAGCCCTAGAACTGTGATTGTTCCTAGCCATCATGAACACATGTCTTATAAAACCACAAATGGGTTTTCAGAACACCTGAAAGATAATGATATAGTTGATCAAGTTGAAAAACAGCCTACTTGTCTTTTGCGGTGACCTTAAAGTGAACAACTTTTCATTAACTTTCTGCTTGGACCATATATTTATTTATATAAAGGTGATTGTATCCTGCCACAGTCACCTATTTTTAAGTTGAATATATTTTTATTATCAGTGTTTTCAGGTAAAGAGCATCAAAACACGCGCGGGTACAAAAAGAAGAAATAGGGGGAACAAAGTAACTGGTACATCATAAAATCTGGTAACATAAGGGCCAAAGGCCCCACCTGTATCAGACATAACAGTGAATCATACAGGGGGGGGGGAAGGGAAAAGAGAACGTCAGAAAGGGAGGAAAACAAAGTAGGAGAAAATAAAAAGGGAAAAAAGACAGAGAGGGGAGACACAATAGGTGCGATAATGAACAAGTCATCCCTATAAAACCATCAAATAACTCATCCCCTGAGAGGAAAGAATGTCCTCTTCATGTAAAGAACCGTCTTTGAAACGTATCTGAGTTTAAATAGTGAATCCATACACCCCATGTTTTTTTGTGCTTTTCCCGTTGTCCAGTTCTCTGGCCTGCATCTCCTCCATAAGCATGATATCGTTGATAGTATCCACCCAAAGATTAATCGGAGGGGTAGTATCTGTCTTCCAAAATCTGGAAATAAATTGGCGAGCTGCGGATAGAATAAAATCTAAAGAGGCTAGATTTTTCTGATTTAACCGACCCCGGTAGGATAGATAAGAGAGCAGCCTTATGCCCTGTACACACGATCGGAATTTCCGATGAAAAAAGTCTGATTTTTTTTTTTATCGGATATTCCGACCGTGTGTGGGCCCCATCGGACTTTTTTTCCTCTGGAGTTTAGAAATAGAACATGTTTTATTTTTTTCTATGGAAATTCCGATCGTCTGTGTGGAACTCCGACGGAGAAAAAAACACGCATGCTCAGAATCAAGTTGACGCATGCTCAGAAGCATTGAACCTAATTTTTCTCGGCTCGTTGTAGTGTTGTACGTCACATCGTTCTTGACGGTCGGAATTTGGTGTGACAGTGTGTATGCAATTCCATCGGATTTTATCCCATCGGAAATTCCGATCGTGTGTACAAGGCATTAGGTGAGGCAGTCACCTATTTTTAAGGGGGAATAAATTCAGTTGAGCTAAACAGTTTTTCTAGGCAACACCTTTTTTTCACGTTTTGGATACAGCGAGAAGGTTTAGATCCTCTGTCCTGTTTTTATTGCTCTCTTAGTCCCCACTGAGGAGATCACAGTTTTATTTGTACTGGTTACCATTGTCCCTGAGAAGGGAAGTAAGGGGAAGTCTTCCAATGAGGACACCCGTTCCAAAGATAACTGGCTAAGAAGGGAATTTCAGGAATTTTTGAAGATTTCCTATAACATCCTGTTGCATCTTTGGAACAAGAAGTAAAAGGAAATTTCCCCAATTGTACACAGACAGTAACAAAAATAAACTGAAAGAGGTTTTAATCCTTCCATACTAGATCCAAAACTAATAAAATGGTTTGGCTAAACATAGACTTTAAAGTGATACTAAAGTCTCTCTTTTTTATTTAACTTAACTTAACTTTAACTTACCTGCTCTGTTGCAGTGGTTTTGCACAGAGCAGCCCTGATCCTGATCCTCCAATTCTCGGGTCCCTCTTCTGTGCTCCTGGCCCCTCTCTCCCATCGAGTGCCCCCACAGCAAGCAGCATGCTATGGGGGCACCTGAGCCAAGCCGCAGATCCATTCAGACACAGTGCCGCGCTTTGGCCCAGCCCCCTCTCGTCTAATTGACTTTGACTGCAGTGGGAGCAAATGGCGCCACAGCTGTGTCTCAGCCAATCAGAAGGGAGAGTCCTGGATGGCTGAGGGACTCGTGCACACCGCTGGATAGAGAGGGTGCTCAGGTAAGTATTAGGGGGGGTACTACACACAGAAAAATGCATAGAATGCATTAAGATAAAAAAACTTTCTGACTTTACAAGCACTTTAATCCTACCTAAAAGACAGGGTCCATCCTTGCTCCTTATTAACTTGGTTGCCCATCCCTGCACTTTTTCTAGTTGTACAATGTTGGCTGGTAAGAAGCCCAATAATGTTGGTAACACGTTCTAAATGTAATAGTGGGGCTCAGTGTTGCCCTGTAGAAAAAGTTAAAATTATTCCTTGAAAGATGCAGCACAATCACAATATAATCAAAAGAAATGCACTACTGGCAAGCCTTATTGTGCAAATCCAACGTCAATGCAATATGACCCAATGGTTTAGTGTGAAATAATATGAATTCATGTGCAAACAAATGTCATGCATTACCATGTATCAAATAGCATACTAACTAAAAATACAACAATGTGAAGTGCATTTATAAATGTGAATAAAATGTACAAAAAGCCCAATCCACAGTGTAGTTGATATACTCCATATGTGCTCAGTGTCCATACAGGGCACTTTCACCCCTTTCTTGCCCAGGCCAATTTTCAGCTTCCCGCGCTGTCACACATTGAATGACAATTGCGCAGTCATGCAACACATGAAATTTGTATAATTTTTTTTTTTTACGCACAAATAGAGTTCTCTTGTAGTGGTATTTTTTCACCTACTAGGTTTTTTATTTTTTGCTAAATAAACAAAAAAAGATTGCAAATTTGGGAACAAAATACTTTTTTCATAAATTTAGGCCAAACTGTATTCTGCTACTTTTCTTTGGTGAAAATATCCCAAATCAATGTTTATTATATGGTCTCTAAGAAAGCCGTAGAGTCCACAAACTATGGTATATACTGTATATATCCGAAAACTGATCAATCCTTATGTACTGATGGTCATCTTATTTCTTGAGGCCCGAAAACACCAGCACAGTACAGATTTCCCCAAAGGACCCCTTTTTGGAAAGTAGAAAGTCCAAGGTATTTTGTAAGAGGCATGGCAATTTTTTTTTAAGTTGAAATCTTTTGTGACAATTTTTTGGAAAATTAAGAAATTAACCACTTGCCGACCGCCGCACGCCGATGTACGTTGGCAGAATGGCACGGGCAGGCAGATGGGCATACAGGTACGTCCCTTAAAACTTGCCGCCCAGCGGGCACGCACGCCCGCCGCGTGCCTCGTGAGTGCGGCTACGGGAACTTGATGTTCCCGGGCGGCCTGCGATTGCGGTCGGCAACGAGGGAATGCCTTTGTAAACAAGGCATTCCCCTATTCTGCCTAGTGAAACTGTCACTGATGACCGTTCCCCGTGCCACGTGTAGCCACGCCCCCTAACAGTAAGAATCACTCCCTAGGAAACACTTAACCCCTGCAGCGCCACCTAGTGGTTAACCCCTTCACTGCCAGTGTAATTTTTACAGTAACCGGTGCATTTTTATAGCACTGATCGCTGTAAAAATGACAATGGTGTCAAAAGTGTCCGATGTGTCCGCCATAATGTCGCAGTCATGATAAAAATCGCTGATCGCCGCCATAACTAGTAGAAAAAAAAAATTATTAATAAAAATGCCATAAAACAGTCCCCTATTTTGTAGAAGCTATAACTTTTGCGCAAACCAATCAATAAACGCTTATTGCGATTTTTTTTTACCAAAAATATGTAGAAGAATACGTATCGGCCTAAACTGAGGAAAAAAATTTTTTTTTTATATATTTTTTGGTGATATTTATTATAGCAAAAAGTAAAAAATATAGTTTTTTTTTCAAAATTTTCACTCTTTTTTTGTTTATAGCGCAAAAAATTAAAACCGCAGAGGTGATCAAATACCACCAAAAGAAAGCTCTATTTGTGGGGAAAAAAGGACGTACATTTTGTTTGGGAGCCACGTCGCACGACCACGCAATTGTCAGTTAAAGCGAATCGCAAAAAGTGGCCTGGTCTTTGACCGCCAAAATGGTCCGGGGCTGAAGTGGTTAAAAAAAAAAAATATAGCGAAAAATCTGTCATTGCAGTACAGAGTCATCATATAACTGATATGACAGTGATCAGGGACACTGACTGCTGACAGTATGTAAAAAGAAAAAAAAAGTTATAAATTCTTTTACATTTTTGGTTGGAGTGGTGAGGAGTCAATGTCAATGTATTCCCTCCTTGAAGCCTACACAATACCTCCCAGCTTTTTGAGATGGGAACGAGGGACACTTATTAGCAAAAGTATGTAGGCATAGGACACACCCCCATAGGACATTTAAAATGTAGCAATATAGAATATATACTGTATGTAGGTTTAGTACTGGGAAATACTTTTTGAAAGATAAAAAGTGCATTTTGCATACAACTATATAGATCAGACCAAAATGAGGGACAAATGAGGAGGAAAGAGGGGCAGAGGGACTTTGTTCCAAATCAGGGACAGTTGGGAGCTATGGCCTACACTAGCATGCCACATTTGTGTACATTGCACATGGTTGCAGGATGCTTGCAGTTGAATAGGCCTAAAGTGACAGAGGGTATAACTCATCCCATGGCTGCAGCATGTGCACACCCCTGGCCACTGTCTCTGCAGCTAAGGGGAGTAGCAGTTGGAGGGTGGGAAAAGCATGGCTCAGCTGTGGGGTTTTACCACCTCTCCACCGATAGCCCTAACTTAGTTGCAGCTCCAACCTTGTCCTGCAAGTGGGGAGGCTGGTTGAGCTGTTTAGGGACAGAGCCCTGACTGAGAGCCTCTCTGCAGCCATGTGGAGGAGGCTTAGGGGAGCTCCATGGCCTGAGGGGCCCAGTAGCAAGGTAAGAGTTGTAGCAAGTCCCTGTGTTTAATAGCAGTAATGAAAAGGGGGGGACAGTGTGTGTGATGGGGAATGTGTACAGGGAGGGGGCAATGTTTATGGATGGGACAGTGTTTGTGCAGGAAAAAAAGGAGACAGTGTGTGCAGGGAAAAGGGCAGCAGTGATGTGTACATGTGGAGGGGGGTATGTGTGCAGGTGAAAAAGGGGGCAGTAGATACATGGGGGATGTGTGCAGGCCAGGGCAAAGGGGGACAGTGTGTACAGTCAGTACGTTTTAATTTGCTCAAAATCCTAGGTTTCTTTGTTGTTTCTAATCAGAATTTGTTAAAGCGGAGTTCCGCCTGTAATTTTATTTATTTTTTAAAGTCAACAGCTACAAATACTGCAGCTGCTGACTTACCTGTCCAGGGCGCCCACAATGTATTCACCCGAAGTCGACCCGTTCCTCGGCTCTAGGTGGAGCCACCGGCATCTTACGTATGGGGTTCAGGAAGTGAAGCCTTGCGGCTTCACAGCCTGTTTCCCTACTGCACATGCGTGAGTCGCGCTGCGCATTCTGACTAGTCCCTGCTGTCTTCTGGGACCTGTGTGTCTCCCAGAAGACAACGGGGGGAATGGAGGAGGGGCCGGACATGGCGTAGGTCGCTGCAGATATTGCAACGATCTTTCGCCAGGAGTGGGAGCAAATACCTGTAGGTGCCAAATGTGACACCGGAGGGGGGAAGGAACCGGATAAGCAGAAGTTAAATTTTTTGGGTGGAACTCCACTTTTTTTTTTCCATCAAAAAGGTTTTTATTGCTCACAAAACAAACATGTTATAAAAAAGAAAAATATGCAATACGGTACATGTATTAAAGGCAGTATGATGATACACCGATATTTCTTGAATACAGCAAATACTACAAGAGGTAAACATTTCACTCATATTCTTGTCCTGCATAAGGTGCACACCACTTACCCCCCCTGGCCTGACCTCCCCCCTCCCCCCCAACCCCCCCTTGTCTGAGCATATGTACAGAGGTCTAACCATTGGATCCCCACCACAATGTCCCTATCTATATCCCCCCTAACATCCTCATCCGTACTAGTTTCAAGGGGCTTAAACCAGGTACATTGAGCCATAAATCCCATATTTTTTCAAATTTTTCAGCATTACCTCTGTGCTGATAAATGTACTTTTCCATAATGAGCATTCTACCCATCTGCTGTATCCACATTTTGGCCGTGGGCGGTGTGTCTGATTTCCAGTGTAGGAGGATGGTTTTCCTAGCTTGGAACAATGCCCTGGTGAATGCCATTCGGGTCATCTCCTCCGGTATCACCCCCCCCAGAACCCCAAGCAGGCAGTGTATTGGGTCTAGAGGGACATTGGCCCGGAACACTGAATTTAGTGTATCCATGACCTTCGCCCAGTATCTGTGGAGTTTGGGGCAACGCCAGAGCAGGTGAATCAGATCCCCCGGCATCGTCCCACATCTACCACATAGCGGATCAGGCATCCTGCCCATTTTGAAGAGCTTCACAGGGGTATAATGCACTCTCGTCGATGGGCCCAACATCAGCTTCCCATTGACTTGCTACCTTCATGGGGTGCCCATCTAGGAATGATGACAACATCATATTATAGCACTGGGAGATGAAACCCTTAGTCTCCGAAGCGTCCTGTAATATATGGAAAACCGGAGTGGGGGACTGAACCCACTCCATCGCATCTCCCTGAGCTCCAACCGCGTGCTGCAGTTGCAGATAATAAAATAACATGTTAGATGGAAGCGCAAATCTGGACTGAAGTGTGCTGAAAGGAAGCAAGGCCCCATTACGAAAGACATGTCTTAGGTGAGTTATACCCATGGAGCGCCATCTAGGTCCCTGCTCAATTTTGCCTAATTCACTATATGTGTCGTTCTCCCACAGCGGGCTGTACACAGTGAACCCTGTGACCTTCTGGAGTTGTTTGGCCTTATTCCACACCTTCTGTAATAGCGAATAAGTGGGCATGCGTCTAATGGGTTTATGAAACCGTTCAGCCTCCAGCCCTTCTGGGATTGAACCGGCTCCCAAACCAAGAAGCAGAAGTCGGGGCATAAGAATCATCTTAATGAGGTTTGTCTTGCCGGCTAGGGACATTTTCAGCCTATTCCATATCTGTATCTTATCTCTAAACCTAGTCAATAGGGCAGGGATAAGCAATTAGCGGACCTCCAGCTGTTGCAGAACTACAACTCCCATGAGGCATAGCAAGACTCTGACAGCCACAAGCATGACACCCAGAGGCAGAGGCATGATGGGACTTGTAGTTTTGCAACAGCTGGAGGTCCGCTAATTGCATATCCCTGCAATAGGGGATATACTGTATATTTAGTTGACAGAAGTCCATCACCTTAGGGGAAACGTACACACCCAGATATTTAAAGGAGTTCACTATGGGGACCGAGCATGAGGGCCTCTCAATATGCCCGGGTGGCTCATCCAGGAACATCAGAGCAGCCTTAGACCAGTTAATCGTGAGGCCCGAGAACCGGCCGAACTCTGCAATAATGGACATAACCTGAGTCAATGAGTCAGCCACATCCTCCAGGAAGAGGAGCATGTCATTGGCGTACAGCAAGATTTTCTCATGCATGTCACCATACCGGAAGCCCCTAACCATTGGGCAGTTCCTAACCTGCGCCACCAGGGGCTCAATAGCCAGAGCAAAAAGCAGGGGGGACAGGGGACAGCCCTGTCTGGTCCCCCTACCCAATGCATAGGCATGTGACATCCTGTCCGACATACGTATGGCCGCCCGAGGTGCGTCATACAGCAGTCTCACCCACCTCTGAAACCGGGGTCCGAAACCAAACTTGGCCAACACAGCCCACAGATACCGCCAGCCAACACTGTCGAATGCCTTATTAGCGTCAAGAGACAACAGTGCCCTGTGGCCGACGGAGTCCGAAGGGGTCTGCATGTTCAAGTATAGACGTCTAAGGTTAGTTGCGGTGGAGCTGCGGGGCATGAACCCCGCCTGATCCGGATGTATGATGGACAAAATTATCCTGTTAACCCTCACAGCCAGCACTTTAGCCAAGACCTTTACATCACACTGCAATAGCGAAATGGGCCTATACGAACCGGGGTCCAGAGGGTCCTTCCCTGCTTTTAACAATAGGATAATATTAGCCTTGGTCATGGAGGGGGGTAGCTTCCCAGACTTAAATGAGGAGTTGAAAACTGCGAGCAATCTGGGCAGTAGCACCTCGCCATATTGGACATATACCTCCATGGGGATCCCGTCATCCCCCGGAGCTTTACACGTGGGAAAGGAGGCAACCGCCTCCTGCAGCTCTTCAAGAGTAAGTGGAGCCTCCAGCTCCGCGCGGGCTAACCCGCCCAGAGACGGAAGGGCCACACCACCCATATATTGTTCCAGCTCCTCATCCGTGTAGTCATTACAGGGTTTGTATAGTTCAGCATAAAAAGTGGCTAATTCCGCTATAATTTGCTCAGGGTCATTCACCAGCCGACCCCGAGATCCACGGATCGCTCCGATGACAGGGGACGTCTGCTGTGACCTGGCAATTCGGGCCAAAAGCCGTCCAGTCTTCTCCCCCTCTTCATAATATGCCTGATTAGTGAAAAAACGCTTCTTTTCTGCGGCGGAGGCTCTCAACCGGTCCAAAGAGTCCTGGGCCGCAGTCCAGGCCTCCCTTACAGAATCCGTCGGGTCAACTATGAACGCTAGTTCTAATTGTGTGGAACTTCACTTTAACCACCTGACTACTGGAAGGTTTCACCCCCTTCAAGACCTGACCATTTTTTGCTATTCAGCACTGTGGTACTGTACACATAACATTTGTATTTTTTTTTTTCACACAAATAGAGCTTTCTTTTGGTCGTATTTGATCACCACTGTTTCTTTAAAGTGGTTGTAAACCCACTTTGACAACATGCACCCACAGGTAAGCCTAGATTAGGTGCATGAAATATCTCCTTAACCTACACGGTTAAGGAGATATTTGCTGAAAAACACAGCACCGATGATGTCACACGCATGCGCACTAGCGGGCCAGCGTGATTGCTGGTTTTCTGAATGGGATCTTGCTGGCCCGAGCGCGCATGCGTGTGACGTCATCGCTGCTCCGGCCAATCACATCGCCGGAGCGGTGATAACGGGAAGAAGCTCCGAGCGGACATGGCGGCGGCAGAGAACGAGGAGGACTTCGATTTCAGGTAAGTGCCACATAATGAGCTAGTATGCTATGCATACTAGCTCATTATGCCTTTCTCTTGCAGGGGTATTTTTAAATAAAAAAGTGGAGGGTTTTCTTCCTCTTTAAAACATTTTTAATTATATGTAGCAAGGTCCCAGGCCTCATTCTGTCTAATGAGAACCTCCAGGGCCAGAGATAGCTGGGTGCAAAGTAGTTAAAGTCATTGCGTGCCAGACACTTCTTGAATGCAAAAGAGAGATGTGATGGCAGACTTCAACAAGTGGACAGCCATGCAGGGAAAGGCATCCAGAAAGAAACCACATCTGCATGTGTGGGGATGCTGTCTCCTATGGCAACAGTCTTTAACAGTCCCTAACACAAAGTGTAACAGTTCCTTCACTTCCACTACAATCACTTCTTGTAGTTCTTTAACCCACTGAGCTCCCAGTCTCTCTCACTAGACCCACTGATTCACTGCCACTGAATCCCGTGAGCTCCTCCAATCTTCATGGTAATATCTTCCTCAAGCGTCACCCCCGCTTCTCTGCTGGGTCCCTAGCTTGGCACTCAAGATACTTCTCAAGTTTCACCCCACTGGCCTGCTCGGTCCCTGGCTTGACACACAAGGCTGTTCTGCAAGTGTCACCTCCTCTGGCTGGGTCCCTGGCTTGATACCTGCTAAAGTTTCCTGATTCTTCACCGTCCCCGGTTGGTGAGAACACTGCTCCGGTACTCGCTGTGGTCAGCCTAGCAGCCAGATGCCCCGGGATAGGCCCAAACTCCGGCCAGCAGCCCGGGCAAAACAACACACGTCAACCCAGGCAGCCGTCCAGGTGGCACCGAACACTGATCACCTGACTTCACCCGAGTATATAGGTTCTTCCAGCAGGCTAAGGGATTCAAGAAAACCCCTGCCCATTGGCTGAGATACCCCATATACCCATAATCTGACCTTGCATTGCCCTTCTCTTATCTAATGCCACCAGGTTCCCGGCCACCTAACGGCAGAAGAGAAAAGTGCAGCAATGCCAGACTTGGGGAGAAATCAATTGATCCCTAACAATTAGCCAAGATATCTATTCCTGGCAAGTAAATTTGGGAGCAACCCTGCCTAAACTTCAGGGTGCTACATATATAAATGAAAAAAGACCAAACATTTTGCAAAAAAAGTGATATTTTCTACGTTCTAACCAATAAAATGTCTTCATAAATTTAGGCAATAATGTATTCTGCTAGATGTCTTTGGTAAAACAAAAATCCCAATAAGTTTATATGAATTGGTTTGTGTGAAAGCTATAGCGTCTACAAACTATGGTATATACACTGGTATATATTACGCTGCTTTTAAGCAGCCCTGACATCCTGACTGCCTATCACATTTTTTTAAGGTGCTAAAATGGCAGGACAATACAAGCACCCCCCAAATGACTCTTTTTGGAATGTAGACACCCCAAGGTATTTGCTGAGAAGCATGTTGAGTCCTTGGATGATTGTATTTTTTGTTTTTGAAAAACAAAAAAACAAAGAATTTTTTTTATTTTTTATATATAAAGTTGTCACTTGAATGAGATATTTCTCACACATGCCATGGGTATATGTGGAATTACATATCCTACTCAGGAGAAGTAGCAGAATGTGTTTTTGGGGTGTAATGCCACATACACCCATGATGTATGTGAGAAATATCTCAGTAAATTAACAACATTTTTCAAAAATATATATTTTTTTAAAAGCTTGTGGCAAAAAAAGAAAATCTTCCATGGTCTTAACATGCCTCTCAGCAAATAGCTTGGCGTGTTTACTTTCTAAAGAAGGCTCAATTTGTGGGTGTTTTAAACTGTCCTGGCATTTTTTGCCCAAAATTTGAAGCTTCCGCCACACATCCACCCAATCATCTAAGAAAAAATGTTATACTTGCCTGCTCTGTGTAGAGGTTTTGCACAGAGCAGCCCAGATCCTTCTTCTTCTCAGGCCACCTGCCAGGGCTCCTGGCCCCTCCCTCCTGCCAAGTGCCCCCACAGCAAGCAACTTGCTATGGGGGCACACAAGCAGGCTTGCTCCTGAACTGCTGTTCTGTCAATTCTCACACAGCCCGGCCCCACCCCCTCTCTCCTCATTGGTTCACTGGCTGTTATTGACAGCAATGTCAGCCAATGAGGAGGGAGAGTTTCTGGAGGCTCTCGTGCACATAGATGGATTGCTATGGGGCTCAGGTAAGTATTGGGGGGGAGCTGCTGCACACAGAAATTTTTCTTACCTTCATGCATAGAATGCATGCAACCTTGAGCCTTTAGAACCACTCTAAGCTACAGCTAATATTCAATTTGATTTATCCATGCTGACATTTCAATGTGGCATGCTATGCACACTGCAGGTCAGAGCCTCTCTAAATTGTCCCTAGTTCTAAAGTTAGGAGGTACACAATGGGCTGTAATGTATGGTTGCTATCTGTTCCTGTTTGTCAGGGACTGGGGATGAGCTGAATTGTGTGCGGAGCCTAATCCAAACCAAAGTGAGTGAGCTCACCAGCTGTCACCTGAACTAGGCCAGTCTACAGCCAGGGCATTCCCCTCCCCACAGCTGCATGTATACAGAGGGTGTGTATGCATGCAACTGTGGGGAGGGCAGGGCCGCCATCAGGAATTTTGGGGCCCCTTACACAGCTTCAGGCATGGGCCCCCTGGAGCAGAGGAGAACCGAGGGGGGGGGGCTGCCGCCACCAATTGAGAAGCGGGGGGCTGCCGCGAATTGAGAAGCGGGGGGGTGCCACGAATTGACGAATTGAGAAGCGGGGGGTGCTGCCGCCGCGAATTGTTGAGGTCGGGGGGGGCTTTGGGTGCTGACGAACAAAAGAACAAAAAAAAAAAAGGGGGGATTGCCATCCGGGGCCCTGGGGACCTCCGGGTCCCTTAAAAAATTATATATATATATAAAAAAAAGGGGGGTTGCCCTCCGGGCCTCTGGGGACCTCTGGGCCCCTTACAAAAAAAAATAAATAAATAAACAATTTAATAAAAAAAAATTATAAAAAAAAATAAAAAAGGGGGGTTGCCATCCGGGGCCCTGGGGACCTCTGGGCCCCTTACAAAAAAAATAAACAATTTAATAAAAAAATATTAAAAAAAGAAAAAAGGGGGGCTGCCATCCGGGGCCCTGGGGACCTCCGGGCCCCTGGGGACCTCTGGGCCCCTTACAAAAAAAAATAATAATAATAATTTTTTTTATAAAATAAACAATTTAAATAAAAAAAAATAATTATATAAAAAAAGAGGGGTTGCCATCCAGGGCCCTGGGGACCTCTGGGCCCCTTACAAAAAAATAATAATAATTAAAAATTAAAAAAGGGGGGGCATCCGGGCCCCTTACAGGTGTACTGCCTGTACCCCCCTGATGGTGGCCCTGGGGGAGGGTAATGATCCGGGTCCCA
This sequence comes from Rana muscosa, assembly GCA_029206835.1. Taxonomy (NCBI): domain Eukaryota; kingdom Metazoa; phylum Chordata; class Amphibia; order Anura; family Ranidae; genus Rana; species Rana muscosa. Next base: position 873,900,063 of record CM055122.1, on the reverse strand, counting down.
GATGATTGGCCTAGTACAGGTGACAGCTTTCTGACGGGCTCACTCACATGGGTTCAGAATAGGATCTAAACACACCCAAGCTCATCCCTACTGGAGACAACCCTCTTTTCAGGCAGGCCCTGCTACTCATCCTTCATTCTGAAACTGTGCAGTTCCAGAGACCAGCCACTTGGGGTCACTGCCATTTTCTAGGTGGAACACAATGGTGTGATCAGTGAGGGGCTGGGGAAGGAGTTTTAGGGTGCACCAGGAAGAGGAGGCCGAGATGGTGTGAGCAGCCAGATAATAAAGGTCGGAGTTCCCTCCCTGCCCTGTCCCTGAGCACTGGCCTTATAGACATATAGCTGTATATTAGGATGTATTCTGTGATCTCCTTCTTGGTGAAGTGCTGGGACATGGTGTCCCCATTTACTGTGTGTACATATCCATGGAGTTCAATCAAAAATATTCTGTCATCCTGGAGGGGCAGGATAATAATATGTGTGCTATTTCTGAGGGGCCCATCGTAAGGTGTGGTAAGCAGGGCCGACAATAGAAGGATTTAGGCCTTACTCCCATGGTGGGTCCCACGGGGGCTTCAGGCAGGCTGTTTGGGGCCCCGCCCCATAATTACTATTGTTGTCGCTATCCACAGCAGTGTACAAGGAGGGGGGGGGGGGGGGTGGTAACATTTTTCTACCTGATACTTTCTTTCAAGGCACCCCTCCTAACTATGTATTCATATATGGGTGCTTTGAATTTAAATATTTAGATTTTTTTACATTTTATCTTTACACGCTGAATGTCGGCCTAGTCAGCTCCCCATTATACTTTCTATGGTAATCTTTACTTTTAACAAAGTTAAGATAAATCATTTCATTTCTGTTTCTCTTGTTTACAGGACAGGTGAATGGGAATGAGGGAAGCCGTTATAAAGCCGTTATAAATCCCTCAGACTGGATGTGTCCCTGGGCTTTCTGGAACTTTAAACCCGTGAGAACCGTGACCTTTCACTTACTACTGGTAAATTACTCTAAACCATGCTTTGCCATCCCTGACCATAGCCCCAACATTTTACCTCCAGGACACATCATTTGCCCCCACACCTCTCCTGCAGCTGCGGTCCCTTCTTCATCTCCACCCCCACCTTATCTCAGCAGTCAGCAGCAGGGAGGAGAACAGGACTCCTCCGCTAGATCGTGCTCTTCTCTGTGGAGCTACGGAGATGCTCGTCTCTGATGTTCCTCTGTCTTGGCAGTCGGCAGCAGAGAGGATGACTGAATTCCTCCTACAGATCCTGTGCCTCTCTGTGCAGCCGCAGAAACCCCTCATCTCCGCTTCCTCTGGTCCGCCTCCAGACACTGCACTTTTTACTTCCCAGCGCTGTCTCCAGCTTCTTTCCAGCAGCACTGGGGGTAGGGGGGGGGGCTGTGATTTAAGGGAGGGTAATGCCGCGTACACACGCTCGGAATTTCTGACAACAAATGTTCGATAGGAGCTTTTGGTCTGAAATTCCGACCGTGTGTAGGCCCCATCGGACATTTTCTGTCGGAATTTCCGTCAACAAAAATTTGAGAGCTGGTTCTCAAATTTTCCGACAACAAAACTTGGTGTCGGAAATTCCGACCGTGTGCACACAATTCCGACGCACAAAATTCCACGCATGCTCGGAATCAAGCAGAAGAGTCGCACTGGCTATTGAACGTAATTTTTCTCGGCTCGTCGTACGTCTTGTATGTCACTGCGTTCTTGACATTCGGAATTTCCAACAACATTTGTGTGACCGTGTGTATGCAAGACAAGTTTGAGCCAACATCCGTCAGAAATAAATATACGGTTTTGTTGTCGGAATGACCGATCGTGTGTACGTGGAATTAGAGTATCCAATCATGTGCAAGTAAATAAAACTGCACATGATTGGGTGATGGAAGTCAGCAGAGCTTCCACTCATTTACCAAGCTCTGGAGCAACTGCACTTGCAAAGTGCACAGTCTATTTGCCTTTAGTAAATCAACCCCACAGACTTACAGATACAACTGGCCCTTTGAGGGCGACCATAATGAGGGGGAAATTTTAAATAAAAAAACGGCATGGGTTCCCCCTCCAAGAGCATACCAGGCCCTTGGGTCTGGTATGGATTTTAAGGGGAAGCCCCTACGCCGAAAAAACGGCCTGGGGGGCAGTGGCGGCTGGTGCTCAAATTTTTTGGGGGGGCGCAAACAAACTGAAAAAAAAAAATCATCAATTGCCGCCACTGTGCCCATTAAACGCAGCCACTGTGCCCAAACGCCACTAGTTTGTCCCCAAATGCAGCCAGTTTCCCCCCAATATACAGCCAGTTTCTCCCCCATAATACAGCCAGTTTCTCCCCCATAATGCAGCCAGTTTCTCCCCCATAATGCAGCCAGTTTCTCCCCCATAATGCAGCCAGTTTCTCCCCCATAATGCAGCCAGTTTGTCCTCATAATACAGCCAGTTTGTCCCCTATATGCAGCCAGTTTCTCCCCTATATGCAGCCAGTTTGTCCCCCATAATGCAGCCAGTTTCTCCCCTATATGCAGCCAGTTTCTCCCCCATAATGCAGCCAGTTTCTCTCCCATATGCAGCCAGTTTCTCCCCCAATATACAGCCAGTTTCTCCCCCATATGCAGCCAGTTTCTCCCCCATATGCAGCCAGTTTCTCCCCCAATATACAGCCAGTTTCTCCCCCAATATACAGCCAGTTTCTCCCCCAATATACAGCCAGTTTCTCCCCCATATGCAGCCAGTTTCTCCCCCATATGCAGCCAGTTTCTCCCCCATATGCAGCCAGTTTCTCCCCCATAATGCAGCCAGTTTCTCCCCCATAATGCAGCCAGTTTCTCCCCCATATGCAGCCAGTTTGTCCTCATAATACAGCAAGTTTGTCCCCCCCAGCCCTGCACTTACCTTCCTCGAGTCAGCGCCGTCCTTCTTCCGTCCTCGATGTCTTCTCCCGCCCTCGATGTCACTTCAGCCAATCAGGTTACCGGTAACCAGACCCGGTGAACCTGATTGGCCAGGGAACGCACCCCTGTGCGTCCTCTCATTAGGTATTTAGAAGCCGATTACAGCCCTCAGGCTGTGGTCGGGAAGCCTATCAGAGCCTGCTGGCTCTGATAGGCACTTCTAAAGGCCAATCAGACGCTGTGACTCAGATGGCCGGCGCTCAAGGGGCCGGCCATCTGAATAGTGGGCGGCAGCAATACATAGGTTCATGCAATGCATGAACCTCTGTATTGTTGTGGTGAGTGACGGCCGGGCGCAGAAGCGAGCGGTAGCGGCGCCATGTGTAAAAAAAAGACATTAAAAAAAAAAACTCTTAAAGGGCCCGTTTTTTGTTTTTTTTGGTGACCACAGGAGGGGGAGGCGGCGCCCCCTATGGACGGGCCGCCACTGCTGGGGGGGTTCCCCCAAAAAACCTGCCAGACCCTTATCCAAGCACGAAGCAAGGCCAGTCAGTAAAGTGGGTGGGTACGAGCGAGCGGCCCCTTATGATGTCACAGTCCCATAATGCCCCGGGCTGTAACGTCATAAGGGGGCGGGGTCACCGGGTGACATCACCCGGTAACCAGGCCCTATGCCTATATAAGTCGTTGCGCACCGAGCACACGGCATTACAGCGGGAGAGAGCGGCGTGTCAACATCGGGACAAGAAAAGAGGAAAGAAGACGACGGGGAAGACCGGACCACCGCTAGCAAAAGAGCTGGCAGAAGATAGCTGAGATGCCCGGAGAAGGCACCAGAGAGCGGGAGAAGAGGCCGGAGAGTCGGAAGAGACCCCCGAAGTCGGAAGAAGACCCCCGGAGCTGCCTAATAAATTACTTTAAAAACCTGTCTAGTGTGTTTTTTGTTCTTGACATTTTTTCCCCCCAGGTGAATGGGTAGGGGTACGATGTACCCCATACTCATTCACATAGGATGGGGGCCCCCTTATTAAAGGGTGCTCCCGGATTCCGATAAGCCCCATCGCCCGCAGACCCCGACAACCAACGGCCAGGGTTGTCGGGAAGAGGCCCTTGTCCTCATCAACATGGGGACAGGGTGCTTTGGGGTGGTGGGGCCGCAGGGCCCCCCCTGCCCCAAAGCACCCACCCCCCATGTTGAGGGCATGCGGCCTGGTACGATTCAACCCCCTTTCCTGACCGGCCGGGAGGGGGAACCCATGCCGTTTTTTTCTTTAAAATTTGGCGTGGAGTTCCCCCTCAAGATTCATACCAAACACAGTGCCTGGTATTGGCGGGGATCCAAGTCAGATCCCCGTTCATTGAAAGTCGGACGTATGTTGGCTTCAAGTCACAGGGCAAAGTTGGAACCAAAGTAGGATGGCTGTCGTGTCGCACCAGTGTGAACCCGGCCTCAGAATCTTTGTGGTTTAAGTCCTTTATTGGTGTCAGCTGTTGATGGAGATAGAGCAGAATATACACAAATGTTCCTGGCATCTCCTTTATCAAAACCAAACTCGTCCGACTCCTTGAGTAGCTCATAATTTAGACAGGGGCCTGGCTGCAATCAGCACTATTTCCTGTAACTAGAACAAGTTGATCTGGTTTGATGTACAAAACACACCATGCATGCAGAGCATTGTTTGGGAAAGCTGGGTCAGCGCCAGAAGTTAACTCTCAGGAAATAACAAGTTGAGTGTAGCTCTCTGGAGATCATCTCCATATTCCTTCATTTTTGGCTACAAGGAAAAAACTAAATTTCTCCATAGCAACCCTATCTATACATATACCAGTGTTTTTTATATTTATATTTTAGAATGTTTATGTTCAGATTACTATGCAGATTTTAATTTTACAACTCACATTACAAAATGCATAAAGACACGCAGATCACAAAGATGGTCAATTATGTTTCACAAAAAGGTTTTCTGTCTGGCTGGTGGCAGCTCTTTCACTTCCTCCTGTACAATGCAGGACCAGCAGTTCTGCATTGTATTCCTGTACAGCGAGGGCCCACCCACATCTCGGTTGTGTTGGACAGCAGAGGAGATGCCAGAGGAGCGAAGAATAAAGTATTTCTTCCTTTCCCCCTAGCCAAACGGGTATTTAACTCATGTAGTGTGGGAGAGACCCTGCATGGGAAAATTTAACGACCTATATAATGACCTCAAACAAATCTGTGTATCAAGCACTCATTTATTTGCTTCTTGACTTTTACCACCTAGAGCATCTCTGAACTTTCTCCAACTTCATATGGTAAGGATTAGGTATGTTTTACTGTAATGCTGGAAAAAAAATGCCCTGTGCCTATAGGATCTGTTCACAGGTCTGGGCATTGCCACAATGGTGAGGGGATGCCTATAATGAAATTGCTCAGTTTGCAAAATTCCTAGCATTTTTATAGCTAGTCTGTGGGTGGGGCCTACTGCACCCGTTCCTCTCGGGTACGCGCTATTTCATGCCCAGGACCATGGCCGTGTTCATGTGAAAGTCAACGTTAAGGCGGGACCCCGGCTTAGAGATAAGCAGCAAACCAGTAGTGTGATGTAAAAACGTACTGTCCAATGTTATTATTCACCCCTGCTTGATGAATTTTGCTTTTAGGGGGGACACTGATGATCCTATGCCCCCTCCACCAGTCCAGCGTAACTCTGCCACCTCACTCGCAGTGACAGAATGGGGTCCAGCCATGCATCTAGCGCTGACCTCTTTTTCTCTCTCCCATACCATGCGGCCAGGTACATGGGGTCTCTGTACTGCTGGTTCAGTCCCAGTTACTTTTGGGGGAACTCAACGCTAGGGAGGGGGACAGAACACCGACCCCCTTGCTACTGGAGGACCAGCCACCTATGCCAGGTGCCATGCTTTTTTTCACAGGCTGCTGTACACTTTCAACCAGTTCATGTTTATCCATGGGATATATTCTTCTGCTCCAACTTCCTCACTGTGTAAAAGTGGCTGTAAACCCGATTCATGAAATCGGACCTAGGCACATATATCTGTAGTGTTTACTTCTCTCTCTCTCTCCAAAGCACTAAGTCCTAAGTTTTTCTGCTGTTTTGTTGCTCTGTTATTAGTGTAGCCACCCCCTCACCCCGTCCTCTTTAGCTAGGGGTATGTCACGCGACAGGGTGAGGTGTGCTACGGCCCATGTCCTCCCCACAACGGCGGGCGAGGTGAAAGCCAATACCTGATGTTTCCTCGGGCCGGTGTGTCCTGAGCATGTACCGAGTCTGTCGTGCAGAAATCACCGAACCACCCTTTGCTCCCATTAACAGAGTCCATACACCGATCACAGTCCAATTGTTGGTTTATTTCGTATCTCCACATACAGGCAATGCGATGGCATGATACGGTGAGATGAGCAGGTCGAGGCACTATACTGATCTGGGTCCCTACACCCCCCTATGCTATGACCAAGGGTTGTAGGAGTCTTGACATGAATACCTCCGTTGCGTTGCGGCCTCTATCAGGGGAAGATGTCCTCCAAGAGAGTTACCGAAGGCCCATCCGTCACCGGGTTGACACTACACCGGGTCTTCGAACGGGTGACCTCCCCAGCCTCCTCACCTCAGATGCGGGTCCCCTCGCAAGGGGTGCCCTGGAGCAACTTCACCCTCGCGGGACCCAGTCGGAGTCACTGGGTCCCAGGCCTCCTCAATAGTACCTCATCCCAGGCTGAAGGTGCCTGGGATGGACTCCATCTTCATTCCGGCCAGGCCTAGGGCGCCTAGGCCGGAACCTTGAACCGCCCGCACCCAGGCCTATGGTGCCTGGGTGCATGAAGAGATGATCCCCCGAAAAAGACCTCGTGGCGAGGGCGTCTCCCCCTTTTATCTCCTCCCGTCGATACCACGGCGGGTTCCCCGCCCCGGCCGTACCATCTCCAGGAAGGGACAAAGAAGGGTAGCACTGCGGTAGTGATTCTACCCCGAGCCAGTAGGTACACTGACACCCACTGGTCAAGGAGAATATTACACCACCCAATCCTCCACGAATAACAAAAAGGGGTCTGAACCCTAACACAATTACACACTTGGGTCACACTACACCCAAATGTATCCCACTAAATTGAGGACCCCGCTACACACTCCCCCCTGTGATTTGACGCTGGTCCCCAGCGTCAGGTGCACACCCATGTCTCCCAAAGAGTGGTGACATGAAGTGGGCCCCAGAGGCTAGCCCTCAAATTTTTGGATACTAAATGTGCCAAGACCTGCTCAAAAGGGAAAAGGGGAAATATAAAACGATAAACATTTGTATAAGACATCTATTCTGTACACATGTACAATCCCTCCCATCGCTGTCTAAGAACCACCCCACTCTCAGTAGTCTTGACCGATGAATCTCCTGCAGAAGGGAAACAACAAAAAGAAAACACATCCTAACACTCTGTGTTAACTTGGCATGAGTGGGTCCGTCAGCCGAGAGACCCGCTCACTCCAATAAGTAAGTAATGCATATGTAGCATTTCGAACAACCGTTGCACAACACTGCCACCTGGTGACAGAGCTGCGGTAATGACACTTGGTGAGATCTTCATTCTTCCTGCTTTCCTACTCTGACTCTACCCCAAAAGTTTCTGCCTTTGGCACATGAAGAAAAGGGAGAAAAAAACAACAGCTCCCAAGTCTCCAGTGAGTAAAAGAAAAGCCCAAATCAAAACAAAAGTAGGGCACAGTTCTAGGCATCTGGGAATGTCTCATCCAGAAAGTTTCAACAGCAACAAGATAGGAGCTCACTTCTCCTATAAGTAGAACCTTGGATCCGGCAGAAACAGAGGCTTCAGGTGCCCGTCAAACACTTCCACTGAATACTCGACATCCTCTCCTTCTTTCCTACAGATGAGCACCTTATCGGCATGAATATGGCGTCCAAGTCTCCAATCAGCTCTGCAATCCTTGAACTTTTTAGACACAGGCGGCGAACATGACAGGTATCGCCTGGCATGGGGTACTTTAAGCTTTTCCCATACAAACTCGTCATACCACCTTGGTCGCAGGACCTCAACTTCATACAATAAGTCCCGAGGCAAGTAGGGGTACTCCCACCCATATTCACGGGCGACTCTCTGGGAGAAAAGTCTCTGAAATCTGGCTAGGGGCGGCATCACATCTCGCTCACATTCTCCTGGCTGTACGATGGCCTCCGGGTGCCGAGGTACCTTCACCATCTCGGGTTGCTTTGTCTTTGGTGCCCGCAACGAAGCACGCTGCGTCCCCACCATCAGAGCGGGTGATGTAGTTGAATGAGGAAAGTTGGTCGGAGGATTAGATTTCCTCGGGAACTCCGGGGCCTGCGCCCGGAGCGTACTGTCTTCTATGGACATGGGGGAATCCTGTGGTTTACTCAGCACAGGTAGCAGGCGTCTGTCCCAGCCCTTCCGGTGAAACAGCTCGTCTATTTCCCCGTCATCCCCACAGTCTGACAACGACTCTAGGTCGGAGGTGTCATACATCTCGGCGGGAAGGTAGTCTCTAGTAGACGGAAGGCTACCCTCCCTTTCGGGCTCCATCGGCTGTGAACTCCCAACACCTCCAACCAACACCACAGTCCCAGCCCCTAGCTCACCTGGACCTACTGAAGAACTGGGATGTCCGGGACTCTCTTCCCTACCTGCGTCATCCAGGCCAGGCAAGCGGCGGGGTGAAGCCCGACCACGACCACAGGATGCCTGCACCAGGCCTATCTTCCTCTTCGGGGGTGGCAGCAGGGAGTCTGTGGTGACCGAAGCAGTGTCTTTGGATTTTCCTCTCTCAATCTCTGGTTGGGCAGTCACTTCGCCCTGGTCAGCGCGTACGGGGACCTCCGCAGAGGCCTGGATCTCTCCCTCCGGAGTGGCGGTTCCTGTGATGCAGTTGAGGCGTAGGGCCCGGGGCCTTTCCGTGTATGGTTCAACCTCAAAAAGGAACTCCTTGCATGCCTCACATCGCCCGAATGGCTTTAGTTGGACCACCAGTCCCGAGCATCCGGGATAGATCACACCGAGAGCCTCCGTGTCTCTGCATGAATACAGAGCCAACTGTCCTCGGGGCCTGAGCCTTATTCCCGTGTCTGTCAGGGGAGCAGCAAATGCAGTCATTTTCGTGGGGTAAGATACCGGCATCCACGGGGAGCTTGAGGCCATCCCGACCACTTGCTGTTCCATCACGCGCTGACCACGCGCCGGAGTCTCCACGTGTATCTCCACACGTGGCCAGACTCCTCCCACAACTTGTACGTTTTCGCGGGCTTCCGCCAGCCTCCGCCCACGAATTGTACAGTCATGGGGTGCCTCGTGGCGCAGTGCATTAACAGTCCCCACATGTAGTACTTCACACGGCTGGACTTTTCCCTTTTTACGCTCCTCTGCGTGGGCCTTTCCCGACTTAGGGTCATGTCCACAACTCCGAGCAGGGATGCACTTTGGCCAATCACATGGCCGACCTGTTCGGAACTCCTCCGGGCAGCAAAGTTCAAACACAGACGTTCTCAGTTCCATCGCCAAGACACACACTATCCCGGACGAACGAGCCCCCACGTGTAGCCACCCCCTCACCCCGTCCTCTTTAGCTAGGGGTATGTCACGCGACAGGGTGAGGTGTGCTACGGCCCATGTCCTCCCCACAACGGCGGGCGAGGTGAAAGCCAATACCTGATGTTTCCTCGGGCGGTGTGTCCTGAGCATGTACCGAGTCTGTCGTGCAGAAATCACCGAACCACCCTTTGCTCCCATTAACAGAGTCCATACACCGATCACAGTCCAATTGTTGGTTTATTTCGTATCTCCACATACAGGCAATGCGATGGCATGGTACGGTGAGATGAGCAGGTCGAGGCACTATACTGATCTGGGTCCCTACACCCCCCTATGCTATGACCAAGGGTTGTAGGAGTCTTGACATGAATACCTCCGTTGCGTTGCGGCCTCTATCAGGGGAAGATGTCCTCCAAGAGAGTTACCGAAGGCCCATCTGTCACCGGGTTGACACTACACCGGGTCTTCGAACGGGTGACCTCCCCAGCCTCCTCACCTCAGATGCGGGTCCCCTCGCAAGGGGCGCCCTGGAGCAACTTCACCCTCGCGGGACCCGGTCGGAGTCACTGGGTCCCAGGCCTCCTCAATAGTACCTCATCCCAGGCTGAAGGTGCCTGGGATGGACTCCATCTTCATTCCGGCCAGGCCTAGGGCGCCTAGGCCGGAACCTTGAACCGCCCGCACCCAGGCCTAAGGTGCCTGGGTGCGTGAAGAGATGATCCCCCGAAAAAGACCTCGTGGCGAGGGCGTCTCCCCCTTTTATCTCCTCCCGTCGATACCACGGCGGGTTCCCCGCCCCGGCCGTACCATCTCCAGGAAGGGACAAAGAAGGGTAGCACTGCGGTAGTGATTCTACCCCGAGCCAGTAGGTACACTGACACCCACTGGTCAAGGAGAATATTACACCACCCAATCCTCCACGAATAGCAAAAAGGGGTCTGAACCCTAACACAATTACACACTTGGGTCACACTACACCCAAATGTATCCCACTAAATTGAGGACCCCGCTACATTAGCATGATAACTTCTGACAAGTTCTCTGAGACTGGAGATAAAAGCAGCTGAAAATGTGTGTCGTGGGAGTTTGCTATAAATGGATTAGCAGAGAGCTGGTCTTGTCACAGCACAGCACTGAAGGTATTTTTGTTCTTCTGCCTATGTGGAGGGGGAGGGCCTTTCCTCCAATCAGCTGTCTCCCAGTGTAAGCCAAGACTCCACACTTTCTGCTGAATACGGAAGTGAAAATTCTAACCCGATGTAAGAATTCTAAAGAATATAGCAAGTTGAAGACAGCAGATATGCATGTAAAGCTTATGTAGGGAGATTTGTTTCAGCTCTGTATATCAACTGAGGCTGTTCACTTCACTGGGTAGATGTGGGGGTTTACATCCACTTTAACCCTTTTGTGTTGACCTTCCATTCCACCCCGTGTGTGCTTTACAAGCCCTGTTCTTCTGAAACACCATGTACCACCATGCACCCCTTTGGATAACTTCTGACCAGGCTTAGAACAGGTAAAATGCTTTCCTGAAGCTCTGCTAGTGCAAACATTACAGTCACAATTTTCACAGATTCCTAACTAACTATCTTGGGCTGCCCAGGCATACATTAGCGCACATGTGTCAAACACAAGGCCCTCACACCTCTCCTGCATCTGCAGCACCCCTTTGTCTCCACCCACAAATTATATCAGTAGTTCGCAGCAGAGAGGAAGACAGAACCTCTCCACCAGATCCTGTGCTTCTTCGTGCAGCTGCAGCACCCCCTGATCTTAGCATTCAGCAGACCCTGACAGCTGACTCCATCCCTCCTCTTGCCCTCCTCCATACCCTTTCTGGTTCCCAACTCTGCCCCCAGCTTCTTTCTGGTAGCAGCACAAGGTAAGGGGGGTGCATTGTGATATAAGGGATGGTGGGGGACTCTTGGCTTCCAATGGTGGGGGGGCTTTTGACATCTGATGTAAGGGGGAGTGGGGTGCTCTGGACAACTAGTTTTATAGATACAACTGTTCCTTTGAAGGCAACCATAATGCTGATGCGGTCCGCGATGAAATTGAGTTTGACACCCCTGCCTTAGCGGTGTAGCGATCAGTACTTAGTAAAGTCCTTGCAGGTGAATTCCCTTAGAGTGATAGTTGAATGTTGCTCCAGGCTACATCTTCTCCTTGAGCTGGACCTCCTCGCTTCTCATGTGGTCCCGCTAAAAGCCCCTTAAGCCCGGTCTTCCCTCTATATATACATAGACCAGGGTGAAGGGCAGAACCCAAAAAAGTGGATTCTGAATTAACCCTCTCCCTACCTGGGCAGTCTAAAACGAACTGAACAATAACTCAACATCAGTAGGTACCTGCCTACAAGTTTACCTCTGTGCAGCACCTGGCCAAAGCTTGCCCGTGAAGGTGTATGCTGACTGTTTATACTTTCAGCTAACTTTACATAAAAAAACATAAAATATTAATCATCTTGTTCAACCAATCTAGGACCAGACACCCTTCCAGACAGCATAACTAGATAACTAGGCTGGTGTTCTGACTTTTCTGCAGTTAGGATATGCAGCTTCCTCACCAAGTCTCCTCCGGCCTATAATTATAAGCATATACATTCTTTAATTAACAACCCTGAGTGCGGACACTCCTTCCCCCTATAGGACATCAATGGTGCTATTTGGGTATGGTTAAATTAATACACAGATGCTTCTGTTAAGGACTTGAAATAAAATATGGGTCGTTTCAAGTGTAGCACACTTGTCGCAAAGCAGGGCTGCAGGTAAATTTAGTTGTGCTGGGTGTTAGCCAGCCTAGCTAATTTGAAGTTTTTAGTGGTCAAATGGCTTTCTTCCTAATCCTGTTTTAGCTGTAGCTTCTTCTTTTTGTCAGTAGGTGACAATTAGGGCCATCTTTAACACAGGGCAAACGGGGCACCTGCCCTGGGCCCAATCTTTGTTTGGGGGGCCCATAGCAACTGCTGCTTGAGCCCGCGCTACCCACAAATTAGGGTCCCAATGACAGCATTGCAAAGCACACGGAGGACACCGGAGGCTGTATTCCCGAGCCAGCCAACGGGAGGGGAGTTATACTGACGCTCTGACCCCGTCCCATGCAGCCTGTATGCTCTAAACGGAGCGGCTGTACTGAGGGCAGAAATCGGAGTGGGAGCCCCGCCCCCGGACTTCTGTATTCCTGAGCCAGTATAGAGAAGTCAAGGCCGGAAGCTCCACTGACATCCTAACCTCGCCCCATGCAGCGTGTATGCTCAGGAGGGAGCAGCTGTAGTATGAGCAGAGATTAGAGTGGGAGCCCCGCCATCGGATGGCTGGCCAGGTATGTCCTTACACCCATAGAATGCTTGACTGCTATCCTGAAACCCTGAGCTGTGTCATTTAAAAGTAAAGGTATGCATTGCTGAAAGTTCTCTGGTCATCTCCTGTAGTATGTCCGTAGTCTCAGATTGTCTCCTGTAGTATGTCCGCAGTCTCAGATTGTTTCCTGTAGTATGTCCGCAATCTCTGACCCTCTCCTGTAGTATGTCTACATTCTCTGACCCTCTCCTGTAGTATGTCTACAATCTCTGACCCTCTCCTGTAGTATGTCTACAATCTCTGACCCTCTCCTGTAGTATGTGTAATAATGTGCCGCTTAACTTGCTCAATTATTTGGGATTGCTCCACTGCTCAGTGAGTGGTAATGATGTGCAGTAACCTGTAGCAACCAATCAGTGAACAGTAGTGATCTGCTGTAATCTCTCGCAACCAATCAGTGAGCTGTAATGATGTGCTGTAATCTCTAGCAACCAATCAGTGAGCAGTAGTAATGTGCAGTAACCTCTAGCAACCAATCAATGAGCGGTAAGGATAGGCTGTAGGGGGGGCGTGGCCAAGATGGCGCTGTGAGCGGCTGCTTTTACTGAGGGCTCCGCTGCTTTCTGCTTCTTACCCGGATCCGGGGCAGTTAGAGGCCGATTCATCCACCCCTGCTGACTGGGGGAGTGGGGCGCAATAGAGAGGGAAGCGAGGCAGTCCTCCTGACGGCTGCTAACCCCTCCACAGGCGAATTCCGGCTCCTCCGCGTGTGACTGGGCCGCGGCCGCGGTCTTTCCTGGAGGCGTTCGGGGGTCCGGATCGGGCCGGAGCTGCGCTGAGGCCCCCTGCAATTCGGATTGGTGCACTGGCGGCGGCTGTGGGCGGCGGAGGTGGTGGGGGACGCATCGGTTGCTGCTCGCTTCCCCGTCCATCCTGCATCTGGGCCCGCTCGCGCTGCTAGGCCGCAGCCGCGGACTTTCCTGGAGGACATCGGAGCTCCGGAGCGGAGGAGTGCGGCGGCCCCCTGCACATGAGAGAGGTGGGCTGACGCGGGCTGTGGGCGGCTGGACAGAGGTGGACACACTGACTGCTGACCCATCCATCCATCCATCGGTCCTGCGTCCGGGCCCGCTCGACCTGCTGGGCCGCGGCCGGGGCCTTTCCTGGCGGTCCAGCCGGGCCCCTCTCCCCCCCCCTTTCTCCTCTTGTGACTCTCCAGGGGGAACACGGGGGAACCCCTAAAGCCGCCAACTATATTTTCAGGGCACGGTGAGCACCCTGAATGCGGCGCCGGAGCTCGGGTGCAAGGTCCAACAAAGGGGGCAGGAAACTAACTTCTCAACCGTTACCGGACCCCCCTCCAACGCCCGCTGATCTCCCGGTGCAAAGCCGTACCACCCGGAGCTCCCACAAGGCCTCACAGATAGGCCCCATGGACTCGGCTGAAGCCCGACCGCCCTGGCTGGCGGAAGTCATGGCGGCCATTGCCACATGCCAGTCCACCTTAACCACAAAAATAGAGGCCGTCCAGATGGACGTAGGCCTTATCCGCCAGGACATGGACAAGCTTAGGACCAGGATGGCGGAGACCGAGCAGAGAGTTAGTAACACTGAAGATGTGGTCGCAGAACAGGGCGCAGCGCTCCGCAATCTCCAAACCAAAGTCAAGGCCCTTGAATACAGAGCCGAGGACGCCGAAAACAGAAACCGGCGCAACAACCTCCGCATTGTCGGTCTACCCGAGGGGGTAGAGGGGAGTGACCCTATAGGCTTTATAGAGGGTATGCTGCGTACCCTCCTCCCCGAGGCTCGCATGTCGCCCCAATATGTGGTGGAAAGGGCGCACCGCATTCCTCCTAAGCCGGGACCTCCTGGAACCCCGCCGCGAACCTTCATCCTCCGCCTGCTCAACTTCCGGGATCGGGACGAAGTTCTCCGTGCCTCCAGGCTCGTGGGCGACCTGCGATTCCAGAACGTCAAGCTGATGGTCTTCCCCGATTATTCGGTAGAAACACAGAAGCTCAGGAAGTCGTTCGACCAGGTCAAGGTGAATCTGAGGGCGCGCAACATCCGTTACAGCATCCTTTTCCCGGCCCGTCTGAGAGTACAGGACGGGGAGACGACCCGCTTCTTCACTAATCCCAGGGAGGTGTCTGTCTGGTTGGAGTCGCTGCCGCGGGCCCGCTGATTGGACGCATGGTATGTACTATTTGATACCACCCTTGTTTTGAATTTGCCTATATCGGTGGGGCCGGCAGACTAGCCCCCTGGACGGAGCTCTCACACCTGTTGTTGCACCCGTTGTGTCCGGCTAATCTCCTTGGTGTGTGCAGCTCCGATGGTGACGGCTGGCCCCCGCCGATGTGGGAACCCAAGTTGGCGCCCCTGACGTGATCAGGAGAACACTCCTTTTTCCCCTTTTTTGGGTCTTTTTATCCCCCCATGTGACACTGGGGACCATACCACGTTTACTCCCTTGTCACTGGATCGACTGTACTGCTGGGACGTGTTCCTGTCCGCTTCCATCCTCCTGAACTCCTGTCCCTTACAGCTTGTTGCATTACCAGCGGAAGTCTCGCACTTAGAGAGTCGCTCAGACAGTTGCTCGGCCCCCCCCCCCCAGAATTTATCTGGGGGGCTGAGTTCGCCTCTTGCACGGAACCCCCTTTGCAGCCGGCGAGCTGTTATTGTTTGGGATGGATACCCTCCTCAGTTTTAGGGGGTTGGGTGGGGTGGGGGGTGGGGATTGTTGCCCTTCTGGGGCTATTTTTCTTGTTCTGATCTGTTTTTTTCTTTTTGTTGTTTTTGTTTTCATTATGTTTTTGCTTTACATTCAAAACGTTGATACTTCTGCATTGCTCTGTTTCCAGATGTGTACATCCTGGGTCTGGGGGTCAGGTCCGAGAGTCATGCGGTGTCATCCTGTCCCCCCTATTAATCTGACGGTCCATGTCAGCAGTTAATATCCTATCGTGGAACACCAGGGGGTTGAATTCCCCGACCAAACGCTCCCTGGTGTTCCAATTTATTAAGTCTTATAACCCGCATATCTGTGTCCTACAGGAAACGCACCTCATGGGGAGTAGAATTCTCTCACTTAAAAAGCCATGGGTGGGCCACCACTATCACTCTACCTATTCTAGCTTCTCTAGAGGGGTCAGTATACTTGTGTTAAAGTCCCTCCCGTTCCGGCTCCTGGACCTGATTCTCGATCCTGATGGTAGATACGTTATAATTCATGCCGTGATTCATTCGCTGACCTGGACCATAGTGGGTCTATATCTTCCCCCGCCAGCCTCCCTGTTGCTGCTGAACCACATAACGAGCAGGGTGGCCGAGTTCACCTCTGATAATACTGTGTTTTTGGGGGATTTTAACTTGGTCCCCGATCCAGATATGGATCGCCTGACGCCTGGAGGTCGACACTACTCTGGGTTGGCTGAATGGGCTGATGTCTATGGACTGACGGACGTGTGGAGGTGGAAACATCCTCGGGACTTGGCCTACACCTGCCACTCGGCCTCCCACAGGACGTTCTCCCGCATAGACCTGGTATATGCGGGCAGACCGGTCCTGCAAAGGGTTACAGATGTGAGGATCTTGCCTAGGGGGATCTCGGATCACGCACCATTGCTTCTGGTGCTGGATTTCTCTAGGGGCCATCCTGTTCGCCTGTGGAGACTGTCCAGGTTTTGGATCTCAGACACCTCTGTGGACGACCAGTTCCAAACTGAATTGACCGGTTATTGGGCGGACAATGAGGGCACGGCGGGGACCGGGATAGTATGGGATGCCTTTAAAGCCTCCACGAGAGGACACTACCAGACCATTATTGCCAGAGTTCGTAGGGAACGCAGCGCAGATTTAGTGAGGGCGGAAAGGGAGGCTGCCAGTGCAGAGGAGACCTTTATTAGGACCCGTGACCCCCAACACTATGCCCACCTGCAGCTCCTGACGGGGGAGGTCCTTGGTATCCGTACCTCACTTACCCAAAAAAAGCTACTTGCTCAGTCCCATAGGATTTTTGAACAGGGGGAGAGGTCGGGTAGGATGCTGGCTTGGCTTTCCAGGGAGCAGGAGGGGGGGGTTAGTGTCTCCCATATTACGGGCCCCACGGGGGAGCTGGTAAGCTCTCCGGGGGGTATTAATCAGTGCTTTGCTGACTTCTACCGTGCACTCTATGAGTCAAGGGTGGATTATGGTGATGAGGACCTGGTGAAGTATTTGGGAGACATTGACATTCCGGTCCTTACGGCGACCTACCGTGAGCGACTTGACGCCCCTGTCACGGTGCAGGAGATCCAGCGGGCCCTTAAATCTATGCAATCTGGCAGGACGCCCGGGCCTGATGGAATTCCTGTAGAGTTCTACAAACACTATGCAGACGAACTAGTGCCCAGACTACATCCCCTATTCGCGGTGTCCGCGCAGCAGGGAGAGCTCCCTGTTTCCATGGGTGAGGCGGTCATAGTGGTGATCCCGAAGCCGGGGAAGGACCCTTCCCTCTGTTCCTCGTATCGCCCTATCTCGTTGCTGAACGTTGATGCGAAGATCCTGGCCAAGATCTTGGCAACAAGACTGAACTCTGTCATTACTGCCCTGGTACACTCGGATCAAACAGGCTTTATGCCGGGTAGGGGAACGGATATTAACATTAGACGCCTCCTCACCCACATTGATGGGGCTGGTGAGGGGTCGACGGGAGTGGTGGCCTCACTTGACGCAGAGAAGGCCTTCGACTCTGTAGAGTGGGGCTACCTCTGGGGGGTGCTCGACAGCTTCGGGTTTGGGCCAGGCTTCCTGAAATGGGTACGCATGTTATATAGCTCAGCATCTGCTAGAATTCGGACCAACGGCTGTCTATCAGACGTCTTCCCCTTGGGTCGCGGCACGAGACAGGGGTGCCCCCTCTCCCCGGGTTTATTTGCCCTTGCTATGGAACCACTGGCCATCCTGTTGAGAGCTGAGACGAGGGTCCGGGGATTGAAAATAGGTCCAATTGAAGAAAAGCTGTCTCTGTATGCGGATGATGCCCTGCTATACCTGGCGGACGCCTCTTCATCCCTGCAGGTGGCTTTAGATCTGATTGATCAATTTGGGGGCTACTCCGGTATTCGCATCAACTGGGACAAATCGGTCTTATTTCCCCTATGTCCCTCGGCCCCGCGTCCCACGACACGAACGCGGCTCAGATGGGTGGACGAGTTTACATACCTGGGCATCAAGGTTGGCAGTAAGATTGGTGACTACGTTGGCAAAAACATACAACCACTCATGACCCAACTAGTGGCCAAGTGCGCGGTGTGGCGCTCCCTCCCTCTGACGCCAGTGGGTAGAGTCAACCTTTTGAAGATGGTCTTTCTCCCGAAATTCCTGTACTTCTTTCGCAATACCCCCTCGTATATCCCTAGGTCTTTCTTCCGGAGGTTGGACAGCCTGCTGATCTCTTTTGTCTGGGCTGGGAGACCCCCCCGGGTGGCGAGGAAGACCTTATATTTGTCTTTGTCCGGAGGTGGACTGGCGCTCCCTAATTTTTTGCTTTACTACTGGGCAGCTGTCCTGGTTACGGTGAGATGGTGGTTCTCCCAGCCTAGACAAAATCCGGCGGTCACACTTGAGGCGGCTATTGTGGGCTCTTATGCGGCCTTGAGCAATCTACCGTTTCGTGGCCTCAGGGCCAGCCCCTGTATGACGACCCTCATGCGGACCACAGTTAAGGTCTGGCAGGAGGCTCGACTAATGTACCGGCGACCCAACTTGGTATCCCCGCATATGCCCTTGTGGGCTAACCCTATGCTGCCTCACATGAATAGTATCCCAGATCCATCCCTGTGGGCGAAAAAGGGAATCGTTACTCTGAAACATATAGTGAAAGCGGGTACGATTATGCCTTTCCAGGAACTCAGGCAGGCGTATCTCCTGCCGGTCTCTTTCCAATTTAGGTACTGGCAGCTGAGACATGCTTTTGAGGCCCAATTCCCAGAGCCTATAACCCTGGAGTCAGACTCTATTGAGCGACTCTTATCCTCCGCCCTCATGGACCGCCCCCTCTCGTCCCTCTACCTGTACCTCACTGTACAGTTTGATGCCAAGCTTACTAAGCCGTGGGAGGAATGGAGGGCTGATATTCCCTCACTGGACGAGGAGGAGTGGAGGGATTGCCTCGCATCTTATATCCCTGTTATGATAGCTGCAAAGGATAGGTTTATACAATTTAAATTTCTCCACAGAGCCTACTACACCCCGCAGAGGCTGGCACGTATTTACCCGCAGCGAGATCCTAATTGTCAGAGATGCAGGCAGGAGATAGGTACGTTTTGGCACATGGTCTGGTCGTGTCCGAAACTCCAGCCCTATTGGGTGGATGTGGCTTCCAGACTGACGGACGTGACTGGCTTAAACGTGCCGACTGACCCCAAGATCCTACTGCTGAATCATATGGAGGACGTGGAAGGGGATAGATATTGTAAACTCTGCCTGACCTTCTCACTATTTTATGCTAGGAGGGAAATCCTGCTCAAGTGGAAATCCGAGGACCCCCCCACATGCGCCGCCTGGCAGCGCTCAGTCGACTCAGTACTTTCTCTATATAAATTGACTTATGAGAGTAGACAGTGCCCCGCGAAGTTCGACAAAATTTGGTCTTCATGGCAGACCACTCGCTCTGACTTGGAACTCCCCCCTGGGTGTAACTGACTGGGCTGTTGTTGGGGATGGCTTCCCCCCCCCCCCTGCCCCTCTTGGTCCCTGGACTTTACTGCTACTCAGGGTTGTTGTGTGGCCGGGGAGGGGTGAACTAGAGTCGTTTTAGGCACGACCGGGTTTGGGCCAATGTTTGTTGATTATTTGCATTTAGCAACGAATGAGAGGGGTGTGTTCCCCCGGATGTGACGCATTATCCTGTTTGTTTGCTCTGCACTGGAGGATGTGCTATTTACTGGTTGTATTGTAATGCTGATTTGTCTAATAAAAACTCTCTGTTAAAAAAAAAAGGATAGGCTGTAACCTCTGGCAACCAATTTCAATGCATGATCTGCTGCAGTAAACTGATTTTGAGTCTACCTGCTATTTTTTTGTATGTCTCAGAATGAAGGGGAGGGGGGCCCAAGATAAAGTTTGCCCAGGGTCCAATCAATATTAAAGATGGCCCTGGTGACAATGCTGCTTCTCCTAGATATTGCATAGTTGTCACCCTAGGACAGGAAGTGTCTTTCTGGCCAGATTACCAAGTCAAACATACTAAATGCGGTCACCACATCTAAGCACAGGTAAGCTGCAATAAAATCAGTTTTGTTTTTTGGCATAGATAAGCTTTAGCCCAGGTTTACACTGGGCTGCGGGAATGAAGCCGTGCGAGTTCAACTGAATCCGCACGATTTCACTCCTGCTTGTCAGTCCCGCGTTCGTCCGCGATTAAAAGAGACATCTGTGCAGTTTCTGCACAGATGTTAATGTAAATCGCGGGCCGAAATCTGAAAAAGTAGTACAGAAACTGCTTTTTGAAATCGGTACAGCGCCGCAGATGCCGCGACGCATAGATTAGGGCGATGCAATTGCCAGCAAATGCCGCTGATTTGACATGTCAAATCGTATGTCAAATCGCACCAGTGTGAACCATGGCTTAAGTTCAGTTTTAATTACTTACATAGTCATAAGATATGACATAGCATGTCTCTTCTGCAATAAAAAGCTGCATGCTCGCGGTTTTCTAAACGTTTAGTCCTACTTTATAGTAGTATTAAACCCAAAAGCAACCATTTATGCCATTACAGCTTACTAATTCTTATGCCGCGTACACACGATCGATTTTCTCGACGGTGAAAACACCGTTGAGAAAATCGACGTGAAAAACGAGGGAACGTTTTGGTTCCCTACACACGTCCTTTTTTCCCGACATTTTTTTTTTGGTCGAGAAAAACGACTGTGTGTGGGCTCCGTGGCAGTGTTTCCCTATGGGAAAACTGCAGCGGAAAAATACGACGGGAATCACGACGAGAAAAATTAGAGCATGTTCTAATTTTTCTCGTCGTGATCAATGCCGTTTTTCCCGTCGGGAAAAATGACAAAGCCCACACACGGTCGTTTTTCTTGTTAAAAAAAAAAAATGTAATTTTTCACGACGGGAAAAATGATCGTGTGTACGCGGCATGAGATGTGATGGCTGCATTCATTTTCTTTTTTAGGCATTCTTTCCTTTATTTTCACCTGGTGATCCTTCCAGTAAGTCTGTTGTTTTTAACAGAACAAGCTCTACTGCAATAGAAGCAGTTAAAGAGGAGCTCCGGGCTCCCTCGAAAAAATTAAAAGTCAGCAGCTACAAATACTGTAGCTTCTGACTTTTAATAAAAACACACTTACCTGTTTAGGGATCTAGCAATGTCCTCACCAGTGCTGATTCTTCAATAAGCTTCAGGTGCAGGCGCCGGCATCTCAAGTTAGGGAAGCAGGCAGTGAAGTCTTGTGACTTCACAGTCGGTTTCCTACTCCGGGATCAGCTGCTTACTCTGATCTGTGATCAGCCGAGTCTCATGCACTGGAGGATGTCCATGGCCGTCCTCCCAGCAATTAAGGCCTGCGCTGTAGCCCTCTTTCGGCTATAGCATGGGCGGCAAGTAGTTAAAGTACAGAAGAATTCACAAACCCACCCATTGACTCTTCCATACAGAAAAAGCCTGAGCATAAAGTTTCTATTAATCACCAATGAGATTCACACCTACCTTGGAACACTGAATCTCATCAATTATACACTATGTGCACATTTACTGTATTAGGCAAGTTGTATTTTTGAGGATTCATTTCATTATTGAACAGCTACAGACTAGCTCTCAGGTCAATCCAAAATGTTAATAAACCTCAAACCTGAATATTTAAGAAAGAAAAAGTGAAGTAAAGTTTGGGCTTTCTTAGGAGAATATTTATGTGTGCACAATTATTGAGCAACTATTAGTGTGCATAATTAATATGCAACTAAATAAAAAAGTTCCCATCTCACTTGTTTATTTTCATCTGTTAGGCCCCTCTCACACTGGGGCGTTTTTCAGGCGTTTTGGCGCTAAAAATAGCGCCTGAAAAACGCCTGAAAAAATCCTGCCCTGAAGGCTTTCACACTGAAGCGGTGCGCTAGCAGGACCGCTCCAAAAGTCATGCTAGCCGCATCTTTGGAGCGGTGAAGGAGCGGTGTGTTTACAGCTCCTTTACTGCTGCTGCCCATTGAAATCAATGGGACAGCGCGGCTATACCGCCCGCAATGCGCTGCTTCAGCAGCACATTGTGGACGGTTTTAACCCTTTCTCGGCCTCTAGCGGGGGTTAAAACCACACTGCTAGCGGCCAAATATCGCGGCAAAAATTACAGTATAGCGGCGCTAAAAATAGCGCCGCTATACCGCCAGCGCACCTCCCCGCCCCAGGGTGAAAGGGGCCTTAAAGTGAGAATAATAAACAACTCAAAATTTACAAATACTTTTTTTTGACAAAAAATGAATGTAAAAAATCAGTTATCAATATAGCCCACCTTCTTTTTAATAACAGTCATCAGCCTTCCATTTATGGAGTCTGTCAGTTTCTTGATCTGTTGACGAACAACTTTTTGTGCAGCAGCAACCACAGCCTCTACTGTTTTCATTCACTGTAAATTTCCAGTTTTTAAGAAGGGCGCACAAGTTCTCAATAGGGTTTGGGTCAGGTGAGGAAGGGGGCCATGTCATTATTCTTTCATCTTTAAGGCCTTTACTGGCTGGCCACGCAGTGAAGTACTTTGATGCATGCGATGGAGCATGGCCTGCAAAAAATATTATGGTCTTCTTGAAATATGCAGACTTTTTCCTGTACCACTGCTTGAAGAAAGTGTCTTCTAAAAACTGGCAGTAGGTTTGGGAGTTGATTTTGAGTCCATGTTCAACCTGAAAAGTACAAATAGCTAATCTTTAATAATACCAGCCCATACCAGTACCCCACCTCCACCTTGCTGGCATCTGAGTGGAAGTGGAGCTCTGTGCTCTTTACTGATCCAGACACAGGTCTGTCAAGAGTCACTCTCATATCATCAGTCCATAAAACCTTGGAAAAATCTGTCTTCAGATATTTCTTGGCCTTGTCTTGACCTTTCAATGTATGTGTCTTGTTCAGTGGTGGTCTGGTTTTAGACTTCCTTACCTTGGCCATGTCTCTGAGCGATGAACAGCTTGTACTTCTGGGCACCCCAGGTAGGTTGCAGTTCTGGAATATGACAGCACTGGAGGATAATGGGTTCCTGGTAGCTTCAAGTTTCATTCTTCTGAAATCTATGGCAGTTAATTTGCATCTTATTTTCTCAACACGTTTCTTGCTACCCTGTTGACTATTTGCAACAAAACGGTTGATGGTTCCGTGATCACTCCCCAATATCTTAGCAATTGCAAGAGTGCTGCATCCCTCTGAAAGACAATTTTTTACTTTTTAGAGTCCATTAAATCATTTTTGGCCCATTTTACTTGAGGAAAAGAAGCTGCCTAATAATTATGCACATCTTGATATAGGGTGATACATACTGTACACATCATCTGATATGCTTAAATCCAAGTTTATACCGCTTGGAGTTGGACAATATGCATAAAAATTATAATTTGGTCAAAATTCTTACTTGCCTAATAATTGTGCACACAGTGTATAGATAATAAAGGAATACTTTAGAAAATACTCACCCTTTTAGGAGTAAAACTGGCCATACAATATATTAATTTCACCTTGTTCCTGATGAATCATTGGCCCTGTTAGCCCCATCCCACCCAACATCCCTTGATTGAAAAAGGAGCCGGACAGAAAATTGTCAGCTTAACAACACTTGCATCTAATCAGATCTAGCCACTGTATGGATATTTTGATAGCTGGTGGTGTAGATTCCTCCATCTGTGCTGTATAATGTTGGAGGAGGAATCTATTTGATTTTTTGCAAGCTGAAATTTAAAAAAAACTATAAATGAATGACCAGCCTAGGGACTTGTTCACACCTGCAGCCTCATTATAATGCTGCTGCTGCTGATGTACATTGTGGAGTATACAGTGCCATAGCATTGGCTGCAAAATTACAATCACAAAATTACATTCTAATCATGCTTATTCACAGCCGATACCTTGTTGTTTAACACAATTTTTGAAACATGTTAAAATCAGCATTTTATAGCATCAGTTAGAAACTTAATTAGAACCCCAAAGCATTTTTTATTTTTTGAAAGCAAAGGCCCTGGAAAACAAAATAGTGGCTCTTGCAATTTTTTTTATAGGGATAATTAGTGCAGCGCTAAAACATCAGTGGTGAATCAGAATTGCTACTACAGCATAAATAGAAACAAAAACAATGATGAAAATGTGACCAAATATGAAAAGAACTCCAATATGTAATTAAAGTCCAAGTAAAAACGCAATAGATGTATAAGAAAACTTCAATGAGTGATAAGGAGTCCATAAATTATGAACGTGTAGCGACCTCACCCCATCTCTTTCGTCTAGGGGTATCACACACGACAGAGTGAGATGCGCTACGGCCCATGTCCTCCCCATAGCAGTGGGTGAGGTGAAGGCCAGTACCAGATATTTCCTCGGGCCTATGTGCTTCTGTAAAGGATTAAGTCCTGCTGTGTCAACACTTCCCTTTGCTCACATTAACCAGAGTTCCACACACCGATCACAGTCCAACTCTTGTTTTATTGCATCTCTCACAATAAACAGTGCTTCAGTAGCCAACTGGTTGCGACTTGATAACATTCTGATACAGGGGATGAGCAGGCCGAGGCACTATCCTAATTCTCAGCTAAACCACTGCGATCTCGCCAGCGGTTACTATAACCATCTCTTGAAAGGACTTAGAACTTGAGAGTCTCTACCAGCGACTCAAGAGAACATAGATAGGGGCCGCAACGCAGCAAAGGTACTCCTATCAGGGGAAGATGTCCCTCCAAGGGAGTTACCAGAGGCCCATCCGTCACTGGGTTAATGCTGCTCCAGACTTTCCAAATGGGTAACCTCCCCGGCCTCCTCACCTCAGACATGGGCCCCATCCACTTCAGGGACCCTCGGACGTCTCCACCCTCGCGGGACCCAGTCGAAGTCACTGGGCCCCAGGCCTCCTGGTTTAGTACCTCACCCCAGGCTGAAGGTGCCTGGGATGGACTCCAACTCCATTCCGGTCAGGCCTAGGGCACCTGAGCCGGAATCCGGAACCACCCGCACCCAGGCCTAAGGTGCCTGGGCGCGTGATGATCGACCTCCAGAAGAGCAAGACCTCGTGACCAGGGCGTCTCCCCCTTTTATCCCCTCCAATGACGCCACGGCAGGTTCCCCGCCCTCGCCGTACCATCTCCGAGAAGGGACAAAAAGGACAGCACTATCGCAGTGAATCTACCTTGAGCCTGCGGGCACTCACCACCCACCGGCCAAGGAGATTATTACACCGCCCAATTCTCCACGAATACAATTGGTCATTCCTCCCATACCTACACACCTGAATTTCCACCCAGGTGTACCCCACCTAAATCTAAAGACCCCACTACAAACACATAGTGTGAAATCCTTCCCACAGAGTGGCACGGGTTACAGGTTGACTGTTGAGGAGATCAATCACTGGAAATAATGAACAGATGGGGTACTCTTACCGCAACAGGTGGACTCATCTATCATATGACAGTGAGTCAACAAGGCTTGAGGTCTAAACGACCTATAGCGATGGAACTGGATCTCTGTAGATGCTGTGGAGGTCCGAATCAATCCTGGAGAGGGTAGTCCGATGAACTGGGATGTTGGATCAACACTCCTCCCACAAACAGGCTCCAATGATAGAAAGTAAAGGCAAAAAGAGGGCAAAAAAAGAGATTGCTCCCAATGGTGCAGGTCATTAAAACCGATCAAGGTTTATTGGATAAAAATGTCATACAAACAAATGACAATAGGTATAAAAAGTGATCACAAAATGAATATAAAAGCAATGTGGGGTGCAGTAATGCAGGGCCGACACGTTTCGACTAAAAAGTCATCAACAGGAGCATATATTTTTTTATGTCACATGAAATTTGTGCAGCCATTTATCAAACATGAATTTTCAGGAAAAAATACACTTAAATTAATTCTAGCATACGCAAACACAATATAATACATGTTTTTTTTTTTGTAAAATATAAAATATGGTGTTGCCTTGAGTAAATAGACAAAAATATCAAGACTCAGAAATGGGTGCACCCATTCAGTATAATTTCATTAAAGATTTAATGTTATTTTTAATAAAATTATAATATTTAAAATCTAAAACTTTTAATAAAAGTTTTATATAACTAGTATATGGTTGTTATATGTTTCTACCCTATTGCTGGTTGCTGTCTATATCTGTAAAGTCTGAAATATGACATTCCAAATAAAGTATTAAAAAACGAAATTCCTAGTAATCCTGCTGTAAAAATCCTTGTTCCAACACTTCCTGTTATAGGGCAACAAAACTTTGTCCTTGTCTTCCAAGTCACAGTCTTCTGTGGTCAGCACCAGAAAACCCTCCGTGAGAAATGCCATGTGAGCATTGCTGGAGTAAATGCATGTGGACAGGACGTACAGTGGGTACGGAAAGTATTCAGACCCCCTTAAAATTTTCACTCTTTGTTATATTGCAGCCATTTGCTACAATCTTTTAAGTTATTTTTTTTCCTCATTAATGTACACACAGCACCCCATATTGACATAAAAACACAGAATTGTTGACATTTTTGCAGATTTATTAAAAAATAAAAACTGAAATATCACATGGTCCTAAGTGTAGCGGGGTCCCCTTTTAGACTCCCAGGACTACCTTACCCAGAACCCCTTTCGGCAATGTTTCCACCCCAGAGACTCATGGGAGGGGTTATAAAAGGAGGAGGCGAGGCTGGGCTCGGCCTCTTTGGGACACGAGACTTCAGTGACTGATCCTCCTGTGCGGATGTGCCGGAGTGCAAGGCCTGAAGCACGAGGCCTTGCGCAGCACCAAAGAGCCTTCCACCCCACTGCGAGCCTGGGTGGCATCTGACTTCGCTTATCTACAGCCTTGGTTGGATCGGGGACCCGATCGCTGGAGACACTGTGTGTGTGAGGACACAGTCGGTGGAAGTTCCCGGACTGGGATCGCGTCCGGAGGGGTGAGCGAGCGTATGCTCAGACCATACACTGTTATTGCTGATGTGCCTATAGACTGCCGTGGCCATAAGTTTATATCTGATACTCTCACTGGAGATCCATGTCAGAGCTGAACTCAGAGGTTCTTCAGTAAAGTGTTTATTCTATTACAATCTTCCCACTGGATTACAAATGTTATTCTGTTATGTGCACCACCTTTAAAGACTTGCCGGTGAAGAAACCATCATCCCCTAGAGACTGAGTTTTAGGTATCTGAGCCAGGCCTGGCCCGCTAGTTAGTTCATTTAGTTGCTGCGCCACAGGGCGCCTAGTTAACGGTCGCCCACGCGGCGCACCTTTACTATCATTGTCATGGATATGCATTAATGTCTGTCTGCCATCTTACCTTCCTCCTCATGTGTTCATCTAGAGACCAGACCTCCTTCACCTGGCTTCCTTTATAATCTCCTCCCAGCCTGACTCCACCCCAGGCCCTATCACTGAACACTATATTAACCTGTGCACTGCAAGCCTGCTTTGCTGATCAACGTGTTTGTTAGGCATTGTGTGTTTGGGTTCCTGCCTGCCGTGTGCTACGTCTGTCTCTCTGTTACGTTATTGGCTTGTCCCCGACCATCCCTGTCTGCTCGTGACCCTTGACCTTCGGCTCGTCCTTCGTTATCCTTGTCTGCTTGTGGCCCCTGACCTTCGGCTTGTTATTCGGTTCTCTCTATCGTGTGCTGCTGCTTCCCCTTATCCTACGGGGCGTGAGCTAGGAAACTCCAGGGGCCGCGACCTGGTCCCAGCCTGCAGCGTAACATCCTCACCACTAGAGGCCCTGGAGAAGACCAGCTGGGTCTTAGACTCCGCGCCCTGGGGAATCTTGGCTCTCGCTTCCGTTGGGATCCCGGTTGTGCTCCTCTGGTCCCGCTTTCCACAACCACCCAGTTTCCTATCCACAGAAGCCAGCCATAGGGTTCACTACCTCGCGGTGCACTCCTGTCCCCCTACGGTGTGCATCTGTCACCTGGCCACAGGTGACCCTGACAGTTTGATCAGCCATGAACCCGGCTGACATCCCGCTTCCCGCGGATGATCCATTGCAGGGCATAGTTCGCAGACTTGAGACCCAGGAATCAAATCAGACCCAGGTGATGCGATTCCTCCAGGATCTGGCTTCTCGATTCGAGCAGCTTCAGGTCTCCTTGGGAACCCCGAATCCGCAACCCCAAGTACAACCAGCGGCTGTACCTATCGCACCAGTCGCAGCCTCACACTCACTAAGATTGCCAGCTCCGTTCCGTTTCTCTGGGGACTCCAAGGCCTGCAGGGGGTTTCTCAGCCAATGCACTATTCATTTTGAGCTTCAGCCTCAAAGCTTCCTATCTGACCGGGCTAAGGTAGCCTATATCATTTCCCTCCTCTCCGGTGAAGCTTTGGCCTGGGCTGCCCCCCTGTGGGAGAGGAACGATCCGGTGGTTTCCAGTCTGTCCGAATTCTTGAAGCTCTTTCGTAATATCTTCGAAGAGCCGGCTCGGGCTTCTTCAGCGGCTAGTGCTGTCTTACGTCTTCGCCAAGAATCTAGTTCAGTGGGGCAATATGCTCTTCAGTTCCGTATCCACACAGCTGAATTGAGCTGGAATAATGAGGCCCTGGTCGCTACCTTTTTACATGGCCTCTCTGACCGAGTGAAAGACGAATTAGCGGGAAGAGCCATTCCCGTCGGTCTGGACGATGTAATTTCATTATGCAACCAGATCGACATTCGTTTTCAAGAGAGGTCCTTAGAAAAAAGACGCCAGCACTCTCTGGGACCTAGCCAGTCTGAGCTCCCCTCCCTTCATTCCGTGGAGCATCCTCTACCTGCTGAAGAACCTATGCAGCTGGGCCGGACCAGACTAACCCCCGAAGAACGTGCTAGGCGCAGAACTCTGGGCTTGTGCCTCTATTGTGGGGGCAAGGGTCATTTTCGTGACTCCTGCTCGCTTCGTGCGGGAAACGCTCGGGTCTAATACATTTGGAAGGTGGAGTATTGGACCCAGAAACATCACCTTCTCGCCTGCTCTTGCCGGTGTCCCTTCATGTAGGCACTTCTCCTCAGTCAACCCTTGCATACCTGGATTCCGGGGCTGCCGGCAATTTCATGGATTGGAGAACTGCTTCTTCTATGAAGCTTACCCTTTCACCTCTCACTACCCCATTGGTAGTCTCGGCAATTGATGGCACTGTTCTCCCAGGGGGCCCTATTCGCTTCCAGACGCTACCCATTAGGATGTCGGTAGGGATTCTCCACCAGGAGTGGATATCCTTTCTTATTCTACCCAAGGCCTCTACCCCAGTTGTATTGGGCCTCCCTTGGCTACAGCTCCACTCTCCACATGTGGACTGGGTCTCTGGGCAGATCCTGGCCTGGGGTTCCTCATGTTTCTCGTCGTGTCTTCTCAAGGTGACCCCCAAGGAGAGTCTTCCGGTTGCTGCCACTTCTGTTTCTTCTGATCTTCCCGCCGCATACAGCGATTACCGGGATGTGTTCTGTAAAAAATCAGCTGAGGTGCTTCCTCCCCACAGGTCTTTTGACTGTGCTATTGATCTTGTCCCCGGAGCAACTCTACCCAGGGGTCGTACCTACCCTCTGTCCATCCCAGAGACCCAGGCCATGTCGGAGTATGTAGCAGAGAATCTGGAGAGAGGGTTCATCCGGAAATCCTCATCGCCTGCAGGGGCAGGGTTCTTTTTTGTTGCCAAAAAGGATGGTACCTTAAGACCCTGCATCGATTATCGGGGTTTAAATGCGGTTACTATTAAAAATCGATACCCCTTACCCTTAATATCTGAGCTATTCGATAGGTTGAAGGGTGCCTCCATTTTCACCAAGTTGGATCTCAGAGGCGCGTACAATCTCATTCGAATACGGGAGGGTGACGAATGGAAGACTGCATTTAACACTAGAGACGGGCATTACGAATATCTGGTGATGCCTTTTGGTCTGTGTAATGCTCCAGCCGTGTTTCAAAACTTTGTCAATGAAATCTTCAGAGATCTGCTGTACCAGTTTGTTGTCATCTATCTGGATGACATTCTGATCTTTTCTGAAAATCTGCTCGTCCACAGAAACCATGTCCGCACTGTACTTCAACGTCTTAGAGAGAACAATCTCTATGCCAAGCTGGAGAAATGTTCCTTTGAATGTTCTGAGGTCCTGTTTTTGGGGTGCTTTGTCTCATGTTCGGGGCTTCGTATGGACCCTGGGAAGGTCTTGGCTATCACCAACTGGCCTCTTCCTGCTAGCCTCAAGGCCACACAGCGCTTTCTTGGCTTCACTAATTATTATAGGCAGTTCATAAGGAATTACTCTTCCATTGCCGCGCCTATTATCGCTTTGACCAAGAAGGGTGTGAATGCCAGAGACTGGCCTCCCGAAGCTGTCTCTGCATTTCACAACCTGAAACAGGCCTTTGTTTCTGGCCCCCTCTTGAGGAGACCAAATCCTGGGAATGCATTTTTTATTGAAGTGGACGCTTCCTCAATGGGGGTGGGAGCTGTGCTTCTTCAAATCTTTGAGAAGAGACGCCAACCATGTGCGTTCTTCTCCAAAAAAATTTCTCAGGCAGAGAGGAATTATGCCATCGGTGATCGGGAACTTCTCGCAATTAAATTGGCGTTAGAGGAGTGGCGTCATCTCTTGGAGGGTTCCCCTCACTCCATAACGATCTTTACCGATCACAAGAATTTACAGTATCTACAGAATGCTAAACGTCTGAATCCTAGACAGGCCAGGTGGAGTCTCTTCTTTGCCCGTTTTAATTTCACGATTACCTACAAACCTGGTTCCTGCAACGGTCGGGCTGATGCGCTCTCTAGGTCATTTGACACTTGGGACGAGGAGTCCGCCCCTGAACCTGAGCCGATCATTCCCACCTCATGCATTGTTGCCCACTCTACCACCCTGAAGTCTAAAATTCCGCCTGGTAAGACCTTTGTCCCCACTGAGCTAAGAGCTAAGATCCTTCGTTGGGGACATGATTCCAAGGTGGCAGGGCATTCTGGATTCCTCCGATCCTTCCTACTCATCAGTCGTCACTACTGGTGGCCTAATCTCCGCTCAGACGTCAAAGACTACGTTAAAGCTTGTCATGTCTGTGCTCAGTCCAAATCCTCCACACAAGCTCCTGCTGGTCTCCTCATGCCCTTGCCTATTCCTAAGGAACCCTGGGCCCATATTGCCATGGATTTTATCACCGATCTCCCACTGTCTGAGAATAATACAGTCATTTGGGTGGTAATCGATCGATTCTCCAAGATGGCTCATTTTGTTCCTCTTCCTGGTCTTCCTTCTGCCCCTGCCTTGGTTCCCATTTTCATTCGAGAAATTCTCCGCCTACATGGGGTCCCTTCTCATATTGTTTCCGACAGGGGAGTCCAATTCACGTCTCGTTTTTGGAGAGCCTTTTGCAAATCCCTCAATATTGTCTTGGATTTTTCTTCTTCTTACCATCCCCAATCCAATGGACAGACTGAGAGGGTTAATCAGGAGTTAGAGGTCTTTCTTCGCACCTTTGTGTCTTCTCACCATGACGATTGGTCCTCTCTACTTCCGTGGGCAGAATTCTCCCATAACAATCATGTGAATACCAGTTCGCAGAAGACACCCTTTTTCACAGTTTATGGAAAACACCCTCAACTTCCTCTTCCTATGATCTGTTCTCCAGACATTCCAGCTTTGGCTTCGGTTCAGGAGTCTCTCAATTCCGTTTGGGGTCACGTTCATGATTCCCTCCGGGCAGCTGCTGAAAAATTCAAAGGCTTTGCCGACCGCCGCAGGCGTAAACCGCCTTCTCTTCAGCCAGGGGACAAAGTCTGGCTCTCTACCAGGAACATCAAGCTCCGAGTTCCTTCTCTGAAGTTTGCTCCACGATTCATCGGTCCATACACGGTAACTGCTAAACTGAATCCGGTTTGTTTCAAACTCCAGATTCCTAAGAGCCTTAAAATCACTAACTCCTTTCATGTTGCTCTTCTAAAGCCTTTAGTCCTCAATAAATTCTCTCGTCCTCTTCCTACCGTGGCGCCTGTCTCGGAGGATAATCAGGAGTACGAGATCAGTCAAATTCTGGACTCCCGATTCTGTAAAGGCGTTCTTCAGTACCTCGTTCATTGGAAAGGGTTTGGTCCTGAGGAGAGGTCTTGGATCACTGCATCTGAGGTCTTTGCACCTCGTCTGTTAAAGGAGTTTCATCTGAAGTTTCCCTCTAAACCTGGGCCCAGGCGGGGAAGGGGGAGGCCTCGTAAGAGGGAGGGTACTGTCATGGATATGCATTAATGTCTGTCTGCCATCTTACCTTCCTCCTCATGTGTTCATCTAGAGACCAGACCTCCTTCACCTGGCTTCCTTTATAATCTCCTCCCAGCCTGACTCCACCCCAGGCCCTATCACTGAACACTATATTAACCTGTGCACTGCAAGCCTGCTTTGCTGATCAACGTGTTTGTTAGGCATTGTGTGTTTGGGTTCCTGCCTGCCGTGTGCTACGTCTGTCTCTCTGTTACGTTATTGGCTTGTCCCCGACCATCCCTGTCTGCTCGTGACCCTTGACCTTCGGCTCGTCCTTCGTTATCCTTGTCTGCTTGTGGCCCCTGACCTTCGGCTTGTTATTCGGTTCTCTCTATCGTGTGCTGCTGCTTCCCCTTATCCTACGGGGCGTGAGCTAGGAAACTCCAGGGGCCGCGACCTGGTCCCAGCCTGCAGCGTAACATCCTCACCACTAGAGGCCCTGGAGAAGACCAGCTGGGTCTTAGACTCCGCGCCCTGGGGAATCTTGGCTCTCGCTTCCGTTGGGATCCCGGTTGTGCTCCTCTGGTCCCGCTTTCCACAACCACCCAGTTTCCTATCCACAGAAGCCAGCCATAGGGTTCACTACCTCGCGGTGCACTCCTGTCCCCCTACGGTGTGCATCTGTCACCTGGCCACAGGTGACCCTGACAATCATATTAGTGTATAAGTATGTTTATTGCTGCAGGGCTCTGCAACCTATTTTATGTGAACTGTTACCACTGTTAACCTTTTTACCACAAATCTGAAGTAAATTAGATACCCCTTTCATTATTGCCTTGGTGTCTGAGTTTAATCATAGAGTATAAGAATTATATTGCTGCCATAACTAACTGTGCCAGTAGGGGGTCGAGTAAATTGGCGGAGCTGTCTTCAGGGCCCAAACTAAATCTGCGGCCCTCTTAGTTGAAGGTATCGCTACATAAGTATTCAGACCCTTTTCTCAGCATTTAGTAGAAGCACCCTTTTGATCTAATACAGCCATGAGTCTTTTTGGGAAAGATGCAACAAGTTTTTTAAACCTGGATTTGGGGATCCTCTCCCATTCCTTCTTGCAGATCCTCTCCGGTTCTGTCAGGTTTGACTTTGGTGGATAGCCATTTTTAGGTCTCTCCAGAGATGCTCAATTGGGTTTAAGTCAGGGCTCTGGTTGGGCCATTCAAGAACAGTCATGGAGTTGTTGTGAAGCCATTGCTTCGTTATTTTAGCTGTGTGCTTAGGGTCATTGTCTTGTTGGAAGGTAAACCTTCGGCCCAGTCTGAGGTCCTGAGCACTCTGGAGAAGGTTTTCGTCCAGGATATCCCTGTACTTGGCCGCATTCATCTTTCCCTCTATTGCAACCAGTCGTCCTGTCCCTGCAGCTGAAAAACACCCCCGCAGCATGATGCTGCCACCACCATGCTTCACTGTTGTGACTGTATTGGACAGGTGATGAGCAGTGCCTGGTTTTCTCCACACATACCGCTTAGAATTAAGGCCAAAAAGTTCTATCTTGGTCTCATCAGACCAGAGAATCTTATTTATCACCATCTTGGAGTCCTTCAGGTGTTTTTTAGAAAACTCCATGCGGTCTTTCATGTGTCTTGCACTGAGGAGAGGCTTTCATCTGGCCACTCTGCCATAATGCCCCGACTGGTGGAGGGCTGCAGTGATGGTTGACTTTCTACAACTTTCTCCCATCTCCCGACTGCATCTCTGGAGCTAAGCCACAGAGATCTTTGGGTTCTTATTTACCTCTCTCACCAAGGCTCTTCTCCCCCGATAGCACGGTTTGGCCGGACGGCCAGCTCTAGTAAGGGTTCTAGTCATCCCAAACATCTTCCATTTAAGGATTATGGAGGCCACTGTGCTCTTAGGAACCTTAAGTGCAGCAGAATTTTTTTTGTTGTAACCTTGGCCAGATCTGTGCCTTGCCACAATTCTGTCTCTGAGCGCTTCAGGCAGTTCCTTTTGACCTCATGATTCTCATTTGCTCTGACATGCACTGTGAGCTGTAAGGTCTTATATAGACAGGTGTGTGGCTTTCCTAATCAAGTCCAATCAGTATAATCAAACACAGCTGGACTCAAATGAAGGTGTAGATGTAGAACCATCTCAAGGATGATCAGAAGAAATGGACAGCACCTGAGTTATACATATGAGTGTCACAGCAAAGGGTCTAAATACTTAGGACCATGTGATATTTCAGTTTTTATTATTTACCCACTTGAGACCCGCGCTATAGCCGAAAGACGGCTGCAGCGCAGCTCTCAAGTGCCGGGTGGACGTCCCCAGGACGTCCTTCTCGGTTTACATCCCTCCGCGCGCCGCCGCTGTGCGCTCCGCATCACATGATGCCAATGCGCGTGCCTGGCGGCCGCGATGTCCGCCAGGTACAAGCGATCGGCTTTTACAGAGGCAGGACGTGGATCTCTGTGTGTAAACACAGAGATCCACGTCTTGTCAGGGAGAGAGGAGACCGATGCTGTGTCCCTTGTACATAGGGACACAGATCGGTCACCTCCCCCAGTCAGTCCCCTCCCCCTCACAGTAAGAATCACAAATAGGGAACATATTTAACCCCTTGATCGCCCCCTAGTGTTAACCCCTTCCCTGCCAGTCACATTTATACAGTAATCAATGCATTTTTATAGCACTGTTCGCTGTATAAATGTGAATGGTCCCAAAATAGTGTCAAAAGTGTCCGATATGTCCGCCGCAATATCGCAGGCCTGACAAAAATCGCAGATCGCCTCCATTACTAGTAAAAAAAAAAATATAATAAAAATGTCATAATTCTATCCCCTATTTTGTAGGCGCTATAACTTTTGCGCAAACCAATTACTATACGCTTATTGCAATTTTTTTTACCAAAAATAAATAGAAGAATACGTATCGGCCTAAACTGAGAATTTTTTTTTTTTTTTTTTAAATTGGAATATTATTATAACAAAAAGTAAAAAAATATTGTGTTTTTTTTTTTAATTTTCTGTCTTTTTTTTTGTTTATAGCGCAAAAAATAAAAACTGCAGATGTGATCAAATACCACCAAAAGAAAGCTCTATTTGTGAGAAAAAAAATTATAAAAATATAATTTGGGTAGTGTTGTATGACCGCGCAATTGTCATTCAAAGTGCGTCAGCGCTGAAAGCTGAAAATTGGTCTGGGTACGAAGGGGGTTTAAGCACCCAGTAAGGAAGTGGTTAATAAATCTGCAAAAATGTCAACAATTCTGTGTTTTTCTCTCAATATGGGGTGCTGTGTGTACATTAATGAGGACAAAAAATTTACTTAAATGATTTGAGCAAATGGCTGAAATATAACAAAGAGTGACAAATTTAAGGGGGTCTGAATACTTTCTGTACCCACTGTAGCTCCAAAAAGGCTGCATGAGACCAGCAGAACTAAACTGCAACAAATGATAAAAAATATTAAAACAATTTCATTCCCCAAAAAAATGGCAATTGTTTTTGACGAATAGTGCTTTTGCAAACAAAGTGTCATTGCATTAGGACTATGTAATTTACAGGCATAATGCCCTTGATATGTAATAGGTGTAGGCCATTCACGTACCTCATGAAGCCTGACTGGAAAACTCCTTGGACGTCACTAAGAGAAGCTCTTAATGTTTACCTCCACCATCACAGGAGCCAGCTGTTTTTCTGATTCAAACCCCCTCTCATGCGCTCTCTCTCCCCTGATGCAATAGCTCTGAGCTCAGCGTTTGAGAGCTCACTCCTGTGATGGTGGAGGTGAACAGTAATAGCTGGGCTTCTCTAAGCAACATCCTAGATCAGCCTTTCTCAACCTTTTTACCCCAGGGGAACCCTTAAAATAATTTTCAGGTCTCGGGGAACCCCTGATAAAACCCATTTATTGGGGGTCAGTGGGAACAATACCCTTTTTTACAGTGGTGGTAAGAATGGCCCCCTTTACAGAGAGCTATAAAGATCATTGGTGTCATACCACTGGCTCCTCCAAGTGGAATTGGCTCAGAACTATGTAACAACCATCATACAGGAGGTAAACCAGCCACAGCTCAAGGAACCCCTAGCCACCCTTGGAGGAACCCCAGGGTTCCACGGAACCCTGGTTAAGAATGGCTGTCCTAGATGTTTATCAGTCGGGCTTTACCAGGTACGCAACTGGCTTACACCTCTAGCAAGGGCATCATTCAACTTTGTCAAATCTGCACAGTTTGTTTTTTATCTGCAGGTGCACCTTATCTGCATAGGCAGTTTTTTTGGTAAGGGTGAACTAACCCTTTAATTAGTATGATTAAATATTTAAATACAGACTAAGCAAACAGGAAGCCCGTGTGACTTTATTCACATGACAAGTGGTCCAGAAACCTGTTTTACCACATACTGTAACTGGACAATATACAAAGATATTTTGCATTTGAATTCTATGTAATACAGATGCATCACTTTGTTTAATTAATAGCTAGACATGTATGCCATAGCAAGTATTTTATTGGGCTTTCATAATATTGAAGCTGGCTACATCTCTACTGCTGCACTAGTATGCTCTTTCACCCTCTGTCTTCATATACCAGAGGGGTTTTACACCATACCATTTCAAGATAGAAATACTGAACATAACTTGATAAACGTTTACTTACTGGATATTTCTATGCCTTGGCCTGCAAAGTTAAAAGTTTTAAGGAGCCCTATTTGTGATTTGGCATCATTTATTTTAATAGCTGTTATAACTGGTATTCTTCCCATTAGTGGAAATTAATTTTGTGGAGTGTTTAACCCTGATTGCGCCATTACCATTTTAGTTCACTGCATGTGTGAAATAATAATGTAATACTGATCTACCGCGTTTCTCAGAAAATAAGACCTACCCTGAAAATAAGACCTGCTGTGATTTGAGGAGGGCTGCAATATAAGCCCTACCCCGAAAATAAGCCCTTGTTTAAAATGGTTGTAAAATGCTATAATCCTCTCTATTACAGTAGTATATAATGTAAAATTTGTTTGTTTCTGTAATATAATTGTGTCAAATACCTTCTTATAGCGCCGCACAGCGCTTCCGTGACCCACCGGAGATCTCTTCCCCCTCTGCAGGGCTTGGAGCAAGGGAGAGATCTCCGGTGGGTCACGGAAGCACTGTGCGGCGCTATAAGAAGGTATTTGACACAATTAGATTACAGAAATGCACACATTTTACATTATATATTACTAGAATAGAGAGGATTTTAGCATTTTACAAGCACTTTTATTCCGTTCACACTGGGTATTCGTGACAGGCAGGGAGCGAGAGGGGGAGAGAAGACAGCACATTGCATGGCAAGCCCTACCCCGAAAATAAGCCCTACTGTGGTTATGGTTGCCAAGATTAATATAAGACCCGGGACTTATTTTCAGGGAAGTAATGGAAGCACACTACTAGTTTTAAAGTAGAACTAAAGGCAAAACCTTTTTTTTTCCATTTTGGATAAAGCAATTTAACCTGTAAGGTTTATTTTTGCCATCTGTGGACCATTGGAGAGATTTCCCTTCATTTCTTGTTCTACAGTCAGAACAGGAAGCGGGACAAAATCCTTTGAAAGTGAGGGAATCCCTGGTTGTCCCCAGAACTAGTGTCCCTATTTCATGATTACCCCCTTTTTATAACTGTTCTGAAAACAACCCAAAATTGGGTGTTTTCTTTTCTTTAAGATGATATTGGTAAGCAGAACAAAAAGGGTGAATCTCCCTAACAGGGGCACAGACCGCAATAAAAACCTGACTGGTGTTCTAATCACTCTCCACTCTATCCAAAACAAAACAAAAAACAAAAAAAAAACTCAAATAGTCAGCACCCACCTACCGGGCACAAGTAGTAAAAAATCAGTAAGTCAGTCTGATGTTGGAGGATTTCAATAGTATAGACCATCAGTCTCCAAACTGCAGCCCGGGGGCTGGATGCGGCCCTTTGCTTGCCTTTTTCTGGCCCTTGGGGCACTATTCCATTCACTGACACCAACAATGGGGCATCATTTTTGTCGCTGACACCAACAATGGGGCGCCATTCCTCTCGACTGACACCATCGAAAGAGCACAATTCCTTCCAATGATACCAACAATGGGTTACAATTCCTTCTGTTGACAACAACGATGGTGCAGAATTCCTCCCACTGACCCCTGGTATAGACTTTGAAAGAACCATTACAGGGCAACAGTTTGGTATCCATGTGCTGATTCTCCAGTGTTCATAATAACTGTAGACATCTGATGTTCAAAAGGCAAGAAGAGGATGCTGCCCAAAAAATAAGTCTAATGCCTTGTACACGCGGTCAGAATTTCCGATGAAAAAAGTAGATGGAATTTTCTCATCGGACATTCCGACCGTGTGTGTGTGCCCCATCTGACTTTTTCCTTTGGAAATCCTGATGGAGTTAGAAAGAGAACATGTTCTTTTTTTTTTCTGATCGGAAATTCCGTCCGGAGAAAAAACCATGCATGCCCAGAATCAAGTCGACGCATGCTCAGAAGCATGGAACTTAATTTTTCTCGGCTCGTCGTAGTGTTGTACGTCACCGCATTCTTGACGGTCGGAATTTGGTGTGACAGTGTGTATGCAAGACAGCTTGAACGGAATTCCGTCAGAAAAATCAGTCTGAGTTTATCCCGACGGAAAATCCGATCGTGTGTACAAGGCATAACTTTGCATTGTAATTGAAAAAATATATATATATTACCCCAACTGAGCCAAATGGTTTTGTTTCTGCTAGGATGTAGGGAATGTGTTACTTTTCCAATGACCCATTCAACAGACTCTGTAATCTGATCTCCCTGCTCCCCGTGACAGTATAATGGATTTTGGCCTGATGACTAAAGACTTATTGGTGTGGGATGCACATTGCAAAGAATGGAATGAATTATACACAAACATGAAATGCTGACTAGTCATACACTGATACTAAGAAAGCAGAGAAGTGCTTCCTCTTGTGAGTTTGAGTCTAAAGTCCACAAGTACTGTATTCCTTTTCAGTAACTAGGCAGAACATGTATTGTAACGTACAGGTCAGGTTTCTCAACTCCAGTCCTCAAGGCGCCCCAACAGGTCATGTTTTCAGGCTTTCCATTATTTTGCACAGGTGATTTGATCAGTTTCACTGCCTTGTAATTACCACAGCTGTTTCATCTGATGGAAATCCTGAAAACATGACCTGTTCGGGCGCCTTGAGGACTGGAGTTGAGAAACACTGGTATAGGTTATATAACAAATATAATTGAAGACTAGCAAATTTCAGACAGATCAGTAGACTTCCTTGTAAATGCAAAGTAACTTTTACAATGATTGAGTAAGGTATAACCTTTGTATGTCAAAATCTGCTAATTATGTTTTGGGCTAATATTATTCAATGGAATGTAGTGACTAATACCAGGAACTAAAATGTGGATGACATACACAATGTTATAATATAGTTGCAGTGTGATGCATTACCATAGATTTAGTGTTCAAATCAAACTGTAGACTAGCAGGTATTCTTTATGTGTTTATAGATATGAACTGAGCACAAAATAAAAAAAAACATACCGTATATACTCGAGTATAAGCCGACTCGAGTATAAGCCGAGGTACCTAATGTTGCCAAAAAAACTGGGAAACCTTACTGACTCGAGTATAAGCCGATGCCCCACTGTTCCCTAGCTCGCTGTTCCCTATTTTACATTCTAAATATTACCTGTATTACCTGCAGTTTTCCCAGCAGACACTGTGTTGGGTGTTCCGCCAATCACAGACGTCTGCTGGAAAACTGAGGATGAGAGAACGTTCGTGATAGGCGGAGAGTGTCTGCTGAGACTCGCCTATCAAGGAAGGAACAGGAAGAGACCGCGGAATTTGAACGATGGACGCCGCGGAATTTGAACGATGGACGCTGCAGCCGCAACTTCTTTACAGGTGTAGCGCCTTCCCCTCTTCTCTCTCCGTGCGGCTCGCACTGTCTCTTGTCTAGGGGTATCTGATGGTGGAGAGAGAGAGAGGGTGGGCTACGCCTAGCTTCCACCACGTGGGAATACCTGTGGTATCAGCAATGTCTTGTTTACCTTCGGGTCTGTGCTGTGCACCCGGATCCTCCCTCCAAGAGTCACCGTGAACTTCGTCCGCCAGGAAGTGAGCCTCACACCATTAAAGTCCAACACTCCTTTATTAGAACACACCATGCAGGGACTTCCTTGGTAGATAGAACAGAAAAGGAGGTGTGAGTGTGAATAGGCCCAGACACAAACTCGGTCCTCCACTCTCCTCCTGAAGAGTGGGCTATGGTCTCCGCACGAGGTGAAGGGGATCCTTCTGGACGGTCTCCGACAAGAGACTCACCCGTCACCGGCAGTCTGCTGCACCGGGTCTTCGAGTGAGGAGCTCTCCCCGGTCCATTGCGTCTTACTCAGATTCAGGCCTCCATCCCCGAAGTGCCTTAGGACCCTTCCCTCGCGGATCTCAGTGTTGGGCACTGAGCTCCGGACCTTCTCGTAAGTACCTCACCCCAGGACTGAAGGTGCCTGAGGTGGAACACGATCTCCGTTGGTCCCCTAGGCCGAGGCCTCCTAGGGGACGAGCACGAACTCACGTCCGCAAGCTAAAGGTGCTTGGGACGAAGACCCCGTGACCAAGATGGCCGGCCCCCTTTATACCCTCCCCCAGCAAGCACGGCGGGTTCCCCGCCCCACCATACCGCTGCCGAGAGAGGACAAAAGGAGCCCATGCACACAGTGATATTCGTCCCTCCGGTCACAGTAACAGCGCCACCTCATGGACCGCAGGGAGCATAGCACTGATGCCACAGCCAGATTAAAAAAATGCACCTGGGAAAGTAAGTACCCGCTACACATGAGTAAGCGTCAATTCGTGACGTGAAACGCGTTAGCCACCTTTCCCTGCATGCACACTATCTGCATTTGTTGTTTTGGATTTATGGATTTATTTTGAATTTGGATTTTTTACTTGAAATTTTGGAATAAATAACTGTCTATACAGAGTGCGGCAGTCCAGGGTTTCTTTTTCTCCCATGCATCAGTGCAGAGCCAGCACCTGTGTGAGTGACCGGGCGGAAGCAGCTATTTGGTGAATTCTTAAGCTTTTGAGCGGTACGTTTTTCCCTACCCGCTACACAGGTAATATTTACATTGTAAAAATTTCGATGACTCGAGTATAAGCCGAGGGGGGGACTTTCAGCCCCAAAAAAGGGCTGAAAATCTCAGCTTATACTCGAGTATATACGGTAGCCTTTTTCATTGTCTCAGCTAGGGATGAGCTTCGAGTTGGAGTCGAACTCATGTTCGACTCGAACATTGCCTGTTCGCCCGTTCGCCGAACAGCGAACAAATTGGGGTGTTCGCGGCAAATTCGAAAAATCTATGGGAGAAATCTAAAGTGCTAATTATAAAGGCTTATATGCAAGTTATTGTCCTAAAAAGTGTTTGGGGACCTGGGTCCTGCCCCAGGGAACATGTATCAATGCAAAAAGAAGTTTTAAAAACGTCCGTTTTTTCGGGAGCAGTGATTTTAATAATGCTTAAAATGAAAAAATAAAAGTGAAATATTCCTTTAAATTTCGTACCTGGGGGGTGTGTATGATATGCATGTAAAGTGGCGCATGTTTCCCGTGCTTAGAACTGTCCCTGCAAAAAATGTCATTTTTGAAAGAAAAAAAGTCTTTTAAAACTGACTCGCGGCTATTAATGAATTGTCGGCTCCCGGCAATACATACAAAAGTCATTGATAAAAAAAAAAAAAAAAAGCGTGGGGGTTCCCCAGAATTCCATTACCAGGCCTTTCAGGTCTGGAATGGATATTAAGGGGAACCCCGCAGCAAATTTAAAAAAAAAATTGACGTGGGGTTCCCCCAAATATCCATTCCAGGCCCTTCAGATCTGGCATGGATTTTAAGGGGAACTCCACCCCAAATTTAAAAAAAAATGGCGTGGGGTCCCCCTAAAAATCCTTACCAGACCCCTTATCCGAGCACGCAACCTGGCCGGCCGCAGGGGAAAAGGGGGGGACGAGAGAGCGGCCCCCCCTCCCTCCTTAACCGTACCAAGCCACATGCCCTCAACATGGGGAGGAGGTCCCCATGTTGATGGGGACAAGGGCCTCATCCCCACAACCCTTGCCCGGTGGTTGTGGGGGTCTGCGGGCGGGGGGCTTATCGGAATCTGGAAGACCCCTTTAACAAAGGGGACCCCCAGATCCCAGCCCCCCCCTATGTGAATTGGTAAGGGGTACGTTGTACCCCTACCATTTCACGAAGAAAGCGTAAAATAATGTTTAAAAAAACACACAAACACCTTGAAAAAGTCCTTTATTTAAAAAAAAAAACATTCCAGCGGTGAAATCCAGTGTCCCGCGGCGATCCCGATGTCCAGCGCTGTCCTTCATTGGTTGTGCCTGAGCGGACCTGATGGGGAACTCCCTCTCAGTATTTTAAATGTATAGACCCGCCCCTTCTAAAGTTCCCCATCAGGTCCGCTCAGCAGACCAGATGCGGAACATGAGAAGGGGCGGGTCTATACATGTATTACCACAGTGAGAGAAGTTTCCCATCAGGTCCGCCCCCTCGGTATGTCGGACCCGCCTACGTCATTGGCTTGAGCGGGGAACTTCCTTCACTGTGTAATTTAAATTTACATAGTGAAGGAAGTTCCCCGCTCAAGCCAATGACGTAGGCGGGTCC
This sequence comes from Rana muscosa, assembly GCA_029206835.1. Taxonomy (NCBI): domain Eukaryota; kingdom Metazoa; phylum Chordata; class Amphibia; order Anura; family Ranidae; genus Rana; species Rana muscosa. The sequence continues at coordinate 873,857,217 of CM055122.1, read as the reverse complement.
GACATACCGAGGGGGCGGACCTGATGGGGAACTGCTCTCACTTTGGTAATACATGTATAGACCCGCCCCTTCTCATGTTCCGCATCTGGTCCGCTGAGCGGACCTGATGGGGAACTTTAGAAGGGGCGGGTCTATACATTTAAAATACTGAGAGGGAGTTCCCCATCAGGTCCGCTCAGGCACAACCAATGAAGGACAGCGCTGGACATTGGGATCGCCGCGGGGCACTGGATTTCACCGCTGGAATGTTTTTTTTTTTTTTTTAAATAAAGGACTTTTTCAAGGTGTTTGTGTGTTTTTTTTAAACATTTTTTTACGCTTTCTTCGTGAAATGGTAGGGGTACAATGTACCCCTTACCAATTCACATAGGGGGGGGGCGGGATCTGGGGGTCCCCTTTGTTAAAGGGGTCTTCCAGATTCCGATAAGCCCCCCGCCCCCAGACCCCCACAACCACCGGGCAAGGGTTGTGGGGATGAGGCCCTTGTCCCCATCAACATGGGGACATCCTCCCCATGTTGAGGGCATGTGGCTTGGTACGGTTCAGGAGGGAGGGGGGGCCGCTCTCTCGTCCCCCCCTTTTCCCCTGCGGCCGGCCAGGTTGCGTGCTCGGATAAGGGGTCTGGTATGGATTTTTAGGGGGACTCCACGCCATTTTTTTTTAAAATTTGGGGTGGAGTTCCCCTTAAAATTCATGCCAGATCTGAAGGGCCTGGAATGGATATTTGGGGGAACCCCACGTCAATTTTTTTTTTAATTTGCGGCGGGGTTCCCCTTAATATCCATTCCAGACCTGAAGGGCCTGGTAATTGAATTCTGGGGAACCCCCACGCTTTTTTTTTTTTCTTATCAATGACTTTTGTATGTATTGCCGGGAGCCGACAATTCATTAATAGCCGCGAGTCAGTTTTAAATGCATTTTTTTCTTTCAAAAATGACATTTTTTGCAGGGACAGTTCTAAGCACGGGAAACATGCGCCACTTCACATGCATATCATACACACCCCCCAGGTACGGAATTTAAAGGAATATTTCACTTTTATTTTTTCATTTTAAGCATTATTAAAATCACTGCTCCCGAAAAAACGGCCGTTTTTAAAACTTATTTTTGCATTGATACATGTCCCCTGGGGCAGGACCCGGGTCCCCAAACACTTTTTAGGACAATAACTTGCATATTAGCCTTTATAATGAACACTTTAGATTTCGAACGTTCGAGTCCATTGTATTTAATAGGGTTCTAAAGTTTACACGAACATTTTGTCTGTTCGCAGGTTCTGGTGCGAACCGAACAGGGGGGTGTTCGGCTCATCCCTGGTCTCAGCATCTGAAAGCAACTTAGCATGTCAACAATATGCATAGTTGCCAACAGTCACGGATTGGCCGGGACATTCCCGGGATTCAAACCCTTTTCCCGGATTTATTTTGTCCCGGCCAATGTCCCGGCCAATCCGTTTTTTCCCGGTTTCCACGACTTTGGCCGCCGCGGGCCGACGCCGCTAGAGGTCCACGGCCGGCGGAGACAATGTCTCCGCCGGCCACCATTTTAAAGAAGACCAAAACCAGGATGTAGTACAATAGAAAATAAAGCTGCTGCGGCGCCGCCCATACCCCGCGTCTCCCCGTGGGTGGGCGGCGCCGCAGCAGCTTTATCTTCTATTGTACTACATCCGTGTTTTGGCTGGCCGGCCGGCCACCCCCCCCGCCCCGCCCCGCTGCAGGTCTGTCTGTAATGGAAAGGGGCGGGGGTGGGCGGCGCCACAGCTTAATTTTTTGTGCAGCCACGCGGTCGGCTCCGCCTCTATTTTGTTCCCCCTCGGGGAAGGGGAAACAGTAATGGCGGTCGAGACAGGAGACACCTGGTTAAGGGGGGACTCCGCTGGGGACGCCTGTTGTAAGGGGGGACTCCGCTGAGGACACCTGATGTAAGGAAGGACTCCGCTGGGGACGCCTGACGTAAGGGGGGACTCCACTGGGGACGCCTGATGTAAGGGGGGACTCCGCTGGGGACGCCTGTTGTAAGGGGGGACTCCGCTGGGGACACCTGTTGTAAGGGGGGACTCCGCTGGGGACGCCTGTTGTAAGGGGGGACTCCGCTGGAGACGCCTGATGTAAGGGGGGACTCCACTGGGGACGCCTGATGTAAGGGGGGACTCCACTGGGGATGCCTGATGTAAGGGGGGACTCCGCTGGGGACACCTGATGTAAGGGGGGACTCCGCTGGGGACGCCTGATGTAAGGGGGGACTCCACTGGGGACGCCTGATGTAAGGGGGGACTCCGCTGGGTACGCCTGATGTAAGGAAGGACTCCGCTGGGTAAAGCTGATGTAAGGACGGACTCCATTGGGGGCACCTGATGGCATCTGGTGGCAGGTGACACACTTGGGGCTTACAGTGATTCGGCATTATGGTGAGTTGAATGATTTAATTTTATATTACAATGTAATAATAGAAATAATGCGCTTCAATCATCCTGACACCATAACAAACATGGTGTCGGGATGATTGAAGCGCCAACAGGTGTTTTGGAGTATACTTATCTGCCAATTTTGTTACACATTTCTATTGTGGTGTAGGATCTGGCTTCTTTCTTTCTATTTCTTTCTCTCTCTTTCTCTCACCTCGGACTGTAGCCACACCCCTTTGAACCACGCCCATTTAAGCCACACCCACTATTGTGCGTAAACCACGCCCATTTTTCGCCGCGGCGCGCTGCATTTTTCATTTCAGCATGACACGCCTACAAACGAATGCCCCGCCCCCTAATTATAGCAAGGCTCCGCCTCAATACAAAAAAAGTGTCCCAGATGTTTTTTTTCCAATGTTGGCAACTATGCAATATGTACTACATAGTCCTTTTCCCGTTTTCCCCTGGTATTCCCCGCTACCATTACTATAACCTCCTCTTCATAATAATTAAAAACAAACACTCAGGGCTTGTATAATGTCGGATCTATTATAGATCATACTTACCTCACCGATATACTGAATAAGGAGGTTTCTCCCTTCACCTACAGTGTGTTGTGACCCTTACGTCTCTTGTGAAATTGAATTAGGTTTTTAAAATCCTCTACTATGCCCTATTTTTGTAGATGTGACCACCTCTACTTGTATGTACATGCTCTTGTGTAATTATAAATAAATGAAAAAAAAAAAACACTGATGGATGTTAACAGATTGGATCATCTAAATCAGTGGTTCTCAACCCTGGGGGTCGGATTATGATTTGCCAGGGGGCACCGCTCTCCCAGCCTTCTCACGGCCGCCCAGCAGGGCTGTCCCTGGAGCCCACGGCCACCCACTCAGCCTCTTCGTAGCCCCCCATTCAGTTCACTGCATGGCTGGGGCCAGAGACTAGAGGTCAGCTGACTGGTGAGGAATGTGAAGTGGGAGGGGCTGGAGGAGTGGAGGAGACCCTATCTCCTGATTTCGGCATATGTGTCACTGCTGCGAGACACCACAAAGTCGGAGACACAGTGAATAACACTACCTGTGATTATAGTTGCCATTAAAAATCCCCACTACAGTTCTCAGATCAGCAGATGACCTTGATCAAGAGCACCTTAGTTGACTGATTAGAACTCTCCCCAGCACTGCCACTCTTCCCACCCCCCAAGGAGTAAGAGAAGGAAAAAAATTAAGAATACATGTAAGAGAGAGGAAAAGAGGGGGAGAAACAAAGAAAAATGGAGAGGGAGAATAAGAGAAAAAACAAGAAAGACGGCTAGAAAGAGGGATGGGGAAAAAAAATAAAAATAAAATTAGGATAGAGAGAGGTAAAGAAAGGAGAACAGGAAAATGGAAACACATATGGGAGAGATGTAAGCGCTGCAAACCCCGGTATATATGATAATGGACGTTTTTCCCCAATGGGGCTTTGGACAGCAATATAAATGTGATCGAAAAATTGTATGTCGAATAAAAGTATAAAACATATTTATTTGAAAGTTGTCAAAAGACACTGTTAGGTTACAATGAATGAAACACGTAAAACGGTCTGGCCAGATAAATTCCTGCATATTCCAATGTAGCGGGTACTCCAAATTTAGGGGGCCTTTATGTCCAAATTTAGGGGGATGACCCGAGCACTAGTATGGCTCGGGCCTTCTAATTGTGCTGGACTCTGCTTTGTTGCTGTGTGCCTATGTAGAGTTCCCTGTGGCCTGCAGGTGGCGCTGCCATGTTGGGTCAGGGTTGAACCATAGGTTGCATTAGCGCGATTGGATGTCCTCTCTCAGTTACCATGCAGTGGGCTGGTTTTGCCTGCTGTGCATGAGAGGATATAAAAGAGGCAGACGCCATTTATTCAGGGAGAGACCCGGGGACAAGTACCCGGAGGAGTGTGCCCCCTAAGGAGGGGGGCGCGTAAACCGACTGAAGAGTCTCGGGCACCTTCGGCCCGAGACCGCAACGTTCCGGGTAGGCCCAGTACCTTCAACTGGGTCTACAGGCAGAATTTTGGAGTCCTAGGATGCCCGGGTGAGGGTATCCGCTCTGACCAAGAGGAAGCCAGGGTAGGATCAGTCCCATAACAGGAGATGAGTGATAGTTAGATTGCTGTCTCGGGAAAGGCCTGGTGACCTGTCAGAGGGAAGGATCCTATGCTCCGCAGAACTGACCCTGCAGAGTGTTGCTGCTGCTCTTCGAGGACGTACTTAACTTGTCCTTGGAAGATTTAACTTGCTTGTTTGAGCTCCACACGGGCTGCTAGGACCATTGAGAGACTATCCGGGTGAGCTGTACCCACTCGGGACCGAGTGGTGATAAATCGGGGAGTTCTGTGCCTGAATCTGCTTTGGTTCATCTATTATCTCTCTCATCTACTCTCTCTTACCTATCAAGCAAAGATACAAAATAAACTCAACGTTGGAGTTTAAGTGGTTTGGACATTGACTTTATTAAAGAGGGGAAAGTACAGACTCGTCTCTACATTCTGGAGATGGGAACCAGTGGAAGGAGGTAACTCGCTGCGGGACCCAAATACATATACACCGCCTGTCCTCTAAACTAGAGGACACAGGCTTGTGGCATGGGTGCCTCTTCTTTCTCCTAAGAGGAGAGGGTAGTGCTACACCAATATTACCATACATGCATAATGTGAAACAAGATTGCATAACAAATGTATGTGGGTGTAAATCTCCAAAGCGTTTCGACCATTCCGTGGTCATCTTCGGGGGGAGACATATAAAATAACTTCAAATGTTCAAAAAATATATAATCATACATCACAGTACAAGTATGTTATGGTGATATAGTTACCGCTTAAAAATGGAGTAGACAGTTGCATGGCCAGGAATGTCAGGAAACCGTGCAGCAATCCGGAGGGTCATGTAGTCCCCCGCCACCCCCCCACACATAGGGGGAAGGAGCCCGATCCTTTGGGCTTACAAGAAGCCACACCGGTGACGCCTGCCAGAAGGCAGGAGAGGACAAGAGAAACAACACCTGCAACAAATTCCCAAATTAATGACCATATATTGAATAAAGAGATAGGGTAAGTTAGCTCTTGGCTGTATTGCAAGAGTGCTAAATGGGAATTATATATATTAAGTATATGGACTAGCTGCGATCTTATCTATAAATGTATAAGCATCAAGGTGTCCTAGGGTTACAATAATATGGTAGGTCAATGTAAATTAAGTGATAATGATACTTGAATCATGTGTGAAAGAATGGGAAGTGAATGGACTAAAAGTAAAAAATTATTAAATGAGTGTCAGTGAAGTGATAAAAAAAAAAAATCGCACAAACTGCATGGTGGTGGGTCAAGCTGCCCATAAAGGGCTGTAGGATAGTAGAAAGTGTTGGTAATGTGAATATATGCTGTGAATGAATGAAATGCATGTCAACAGCTAATGAAGCATGTGAGAGAAGAGTAAAAATCGCACAAACTGCATGGTGATAGGTATAGCTGCCCATAGAGGGCTGTAAGATGGTAAAAAGTGTTGGTAATGTGGATATATGCAGTGAATGAATGAAATGCATGTCAACAGCTAATGAAGCATGTGAGTGAAGGGTGAAAATTATGTAAGAATGTGAAAGGAGATCAGCAGTGTGCTGAGTCTGGTGAAAAAGGTATGAGATTAAGATGATTCAAGAATGATTATGAATGGTAGATCTAATGTTATAGTTTACCTTATACAGCCTATAGTGGCTTGTATTGATGGCAGGTTGAATATAGTTGGAGCCTGTCTATAAAAAAGTAAAAGCTCAGGAGCCCAGACAAGATGTGTGCAGTGTCGTCTGTCTTTGCCAGCGTGGAATCATGGTATGATCCACAAACAGGCAGTCATTAATATATGCCTCAAGGGAATTAGGGTAGGTATGCACAGGTGTGGTCTCCCTCCCCCTCCCTTCAGAGCTGTGGCGTGGAGGCCGTATTAATGACGGCCCATAGTGTGGCTTCCTCGGCGTCCCGGAAGGCAAATAAATTAAAATAAAATGTATATTATTGCCTTGGCTACTGCCGTCATCTCCAATGCAAAAGGCAAGGCATCACGGGACAGCGCGCATGCGAGCGACCCGGAGATGTTCGTAGGACACCAATGGCAGGATGAAGCTCAGGTTGGCGGGCGGGATGGTAGCGCCCCTCCGCCGACCAGAACATAGCGGGGAAAGCGGAAGATTCCACATCCCCTACCCTGCCGTGAAGCACAAAATGACCAGGGTCCGACCCCCCAGGGGGGGACAGGGGCAGCACAGACCTGCCGTGATCAAAGGGTTAATGGACGGTTAATGGACTGTAATAAAGGCATGAGACATGGCATGAACCGTAATGATGGTACATACTGGTTGTGGGTCAAATGACAACAAATGATGTTATATTAATCTTAAATTTATACAGGGGCCATGCGTTTATTTAGAAAGCCCCAATCTCTGCATATAAAAGATCCCCAACAAGTATTAATGTGGAGGATACTGCAGAAAAGGAATTCAATTGATTAAATTGGTCCTAATGCATAGGGAAGGGAAAAGATATGTGTGCAATCTGGTTCCCAAATTGAATGGTGTGTGGCCTATTGAGGCTAACATAAATCACAGATTCAATTATATTATTAAGGTCAAACTTATTTTATAATATGCAGGGATCATAGGGACTAAAAAACACAACACAAAACTCCTGTCTTATCTCTCTAGTGTGGTGGGGGGAAGCAGGTGTTTAGCCACCCAGTATTATGGGAACAAAGTTTGCTCACAGTTTAGCAAACCTTTTCATAGCCAAGTGGGAGGAGGGTGCCATCTATGCCCTGGAACACCCGCAGTTAATTATGTGGGCCAGGTACATAGACGACATCCTCCTCCTTTGGGCTGGCACCCCTGAATCTCTTGAAGATTTCTTCTCAGAGCTCAATGAGAATGACAGAGGGATTTCACTTACATACAAATTTACATGTGGAAAACAAAAAGTGTCTTTCAGCGCTAAAGACTGGCAGTAATAATAAAAAACATTGATGTCATATGGAAATGTTATTGGAAATCTGGATCCTAGTGCAGCTGGCAACTTCTGGAGAAAGTAAGCAATGGAAAATATACAACAATCCAGTGCTCAATAGGACCAGTGAAAACAGAACTGTGGCAAATGTTGTAATCAAAGCAAGTTCTTTTATTGGATGCATGCTAAAACTGATATAAAATCGATATGAAATCGATATAAAATCGATATAAAATCACAACTGTCAATGAAAATGAAAATGAGAAAATAGCATCAAAAATAACTCATGATCATAGTTGAAAAAAAGCATCAAAACGCATATAATACAATACCGCCATAACTCCAAAGACCAAGGGGTTAATGTCAGCAAGTGTGCTCCAGGTCCTGATGTAATGCAGCTGATTCAAGGATGTAGTATGCAAACCGCCAGGGAGGTGGGGGGACACCGCTCTCCGCAGTGCAACCAATAGCTGAGCTGCGGGAAACCAAATTGTGTGGATCCAGAGGGGAGTAATCAATGCCGCACTTAACTGGGTGTCCATGATCAGACTGGCTGATCAAGCAAGCTGGCGGTATTGTATTATATGCGTTTTGATGCTTTTCAACTATGATCATGAGTTCTTTTTGATGCTATTTTCTCATTTTCATTTTCATTGACCGTTGTGATTTTATATTGATTTTATATCGTTTTCATATCGATTTTATATCAGTTTTAGCATGCATCCAATAAAAGAACTTGCTTTGATTACAACATTTGCCACAGTTCTGTTTTCACTGGTCCTATTGAGCGCTGGATTGTTGTATATTTTACATACGAATTTAGCCAGTCTAAAATCCATTTTTTGGATCTTGAAATAGAAAGGTTTGAGTATCAATTCAAGTTTAGTACGTATTTAAAACCTACGGATAGGAACGGATACATACCCACAGAAAGTTGCCATCATAAGTCCTGGCTAAAGTATGTTCCCAAAAGTCAATTCCTGTGACTTCGCAGGAATTGTACTGATACAGAAACTTTCAGGATACAGGTTGACATTCTGAGAGGCCGGTTTATTAAAAAAAGGGATATGACAATCGAGAGGTTGAGAATGAGATGACTAAGGTTCTGAATATCGACCAATCTCTATTATTAGCAGATAGACCTTTAAAGAGAAAGGGAAGACAATTTTAGATGGTCTTTTCTTACAGCCTTTTCTACCCAACACAAGCAAATCAAGGCTATTTTTGAACAACATTGGGGTATCTTGAGGAATGATCGAATCCTCTGTACACTTACCAGAAAGACCTAAAGTGATATACCAAGGAGTGCCCTCACTTAAAAGTAAAATTGCACCAACCATCATTAATCCTCCGATTAGCCCAACATTTTTTCATAACTAGACAGGCTACCACCCCTGTAAGAAATGTCTTGTATGCCAATATAACAACTGTGGGAGAAAGGCCAGCAAAGAATTTAGGTCCACAGTGACTTACCGAGTCTATCCAATTAAACCATTTTTTACATGCAAAACTATTAATGTTGTGTATTTACTGACATGTCCATGTGGTAAAAAATATGTTGGGTGGACCATTAGGTTATTCACGACCAGGGTAACCGAACATATCAACTTAATCAAGTTTGGGAGTGTCAAACACACGGTCCCTCAGCATTATCGGCAAAACCATGCCCGTGACCCAACAGGGACGCAATTCTTGATTATTGGCTGTTATGTTGCTCCATGGAGGGGTGGGGCCAACACTAGAGGAGTTTCCAGACTCAAAACGTTCTGAATTTACGAGTCACAGACTTACCACCCACAGGGGTTAAATGTGGAGTGGGATATTAACGCTTTTATTAATAGATCTTGACTCCAAGGACGATTTTTGATAAATTTTTGTAGTAATTTACAATTTTATCATTTTTATATCTTTTTTAATAAAAATGTTTTAATAATTTTAATACAGCAATTTTTATCCATCAACTATCAAGTCACCATTCAAATGGCTAGTTTGTGTTTGACGATTGAATTTATGTTGGTTTTGGAACATTAACCAATATTAGCATTCTAGATTGTTAGGGATGACCCCAGTTTGATTTGACTTCAGGTTCAGCATGCCAAACCAGGGATTCAAACTCGCAGCCTCCCGATAACGCATCAGGCGCTTAACCCATTGCGCCACCACTGGAAGTGTTTGTTAAGGCTCATAAAAAACAGGGCCATATCAGACATAGTGAGGCTTGGGGATCTTTTCCAATGCTCCTGCGCAGAGCGGAAGTGATGTCATCCAGCCTCGTCTTCTTAGAGAGACTTGGATGGCGCTCCCTGTTCTATATGGCTGATGTAGAAGTTCTGGCCATGTCTATACTGCTTATTTATCTATTGATCTAACACAATCTAATAGATATTCGTTAGCAGTATTATACTATATTATGGGAAGATTTTTTTAGATCAAATGGGACGTTTTAAATAGCGACCGCCACTTCCTGTCCATCAACAGGAAGGGATGTCCTTTCGGGGGTCACTACAGCTGGGGTCATTTCATCTATAAATAGCGGTGTTGTTGTGGGGGTCCACACCCCAGATGATGACTGTTTATTTGAAATGCGTCGGGTAGACCCATTCACACACATCGCTCTTGCACTTTGTGATATGCCTATGATGTTCTTCCAAATGTGAGTGTTAATTTTTTAATCTTTTTTAATAAATACTCCCTTGTACGGTATCACACTATGTGAGTTTTTTCCCATTACGCATGTTATGTGGTTACCGTATCTCTGGCTCCAACAAGACTACATGTATTTACACTTCCTGGTGTTTACGGAAATTTGCGATGCTGACTGATATGCGGATTCGGGACCAGCTGGATACATCTTGCTGACTGATTATATAAGCCTGTTTTGATTTGGGTGCTATACACCTCACCAAGTCAACAGCCTTCTCCTTACATCGGTGGTGGTGTCTCTATCCTTTCACAGAGAGGGTCATATCCATGTGGGACTTTTCATTTCAACCTTGCAGTTTTTTCTACAACATTGGGACTGTTATTTGTGTGTGGTCAGTCACAATAGAGGACTGCTCCGTTCTGATTTATTTGTTACACATATATATTTTTTTCACGGATCACACCCAGTCACTTGGTGTCACTGAAAATAAGATATTATATAAATGCATGTTTGCAACATTTGATATGTGTTGGTAACTGACTTTTTTACAAAAATAAGCGCTACATTTTTTCATGTTCACCAGTTTTTGCTTTTTCTTAGCTGTGTTGGCAGCTAATTTTTGTGTTCACTTATTTAAATCCACAATCTCAGAAAATTAGAATATTACATGCAATCAATAAAACAAGGATTATACATAGAATAATATCAGACCTCTGAAAAGTATAAGCATGCATATGTACTCAGTACTTGTTTTGGGCCCCTTTTGCAGCAATTACTGCCTCAATGCGGCGTGGCATGGAAGCTATCAGCCTGTGGCACTGCTGAGGTGTTATGAAAGACCAGGATGCTTCAATAGCGGCCTTCAGCTCTTCTGCATTGTTCAGTCACATGTCTCTCATCTTTCTCTTGGCAATGCCCCATAGATTCTCTATGGGGTTCAGGTCAGGTGAGTTTGCTGGCCAATCAAGCACAGTAATCCCACGGTCACTGAACCAGGTTTTGGTGCTTTTGGCAGTGTGGGCAGGTGCCAAGTCCTGCTGGAAAATGAAGTCAGCATACCCATAGAGCTCGTCTGTGGAAGGAGGCATGAAGTGCTCCAAAATCTCCTGGTAGACGGGTGCGTTGACCCTGGACTTAATGAATCATAGTGGACCAACACCAACAGATGACATGGTACCCCAAATCAACACAGACTGTGGAAACTTCACACTGGACTTCAAGCATCTTGCAGTGTGTGCCTCTCCATTATTCCTCCATACTCTGGGTCTTTGGTTTCCAAATGAGATGCCAAATTTGCTCTCATCAGAAAAGAGGACTTTGGACCACTGAGCAACAGACCAGGTCTTTTTTTCTTTAGCCCAGGTAAGACGCTTCTGATGTTTGTTTTTCAGGAGTCGCTTGACAAGAGGAATACGACATTTGAAGCCCATGTCCAGGATGTGTCTTGATGCACTGACTTCAGCCTCAGTCCACTCCTTGTGAAAGTCCCCAACACTTTTGAATGGCCTTTTCCTGACAATCCTCTCCAGGCTGCGGTCATCTCTGCTGCTTGTGCACCTTTTTTCTTCCACACTTTTCCCTTCCACATAACTTTCTATTAATGTGATTTGATACAAAACTTTGGGAACATTCAACTTCTTTTGCAATTACCTTTTGAGGCTTTCCCTCCTTATGGAGCGTGTCAATGATGGTTTTCTGCACAAATGTCAGGTCAGCAGTCTTTTTCATGATTGTGATTCCTACTGAACCAGACTGAGAGACCATTTAAAGGCTCGGGAACCCTTTGCATGTGTTATGGCTTAATTAGCTGATTAGAGTGGAACACTTTGAGCCTAGAATATTGCACCTTTTCACAATATTCAAATTTTCTGAGATTGTGGATTTGGGGTTTTCATGAGCTGTAAGCTATAATCATCACAATTATGACAAATCATGGCTTGAACTATCTTGCTTTTGCATGTAATGAGTCTATCTCATATATTGTATGAGTGGGTATTCCAGCGCTAATAGGAGATCAAATGAAACTAATAAAAGGTGCAGCAGCCACAAGGGTCAAACACTACCCAAGAAAAAGAAGTATAAAAAAATCAATGTTTGGTGTTGCGCTCCTAGATAAATTATAAGTGCTAGCAAAGTCACACTAATATATATAACAAATATAAATAAATAGATGAAATATTATTATTATTATACAGGATTTATATAGCGCTAACAGTTTACGCAGCGCTTTACAAAATCAAAAGGGAGACAATACAGTTACAATACAATAAAATACAAGAGAATTGAGAGGGCCCTGCTCAGAAGTGCTTACAATCTAATAGGGTGGGGAAGGTGGTACAAAAGGTTGTAACTGTGGGGAATGAGCTGATGAAAGTGGTAAAAGATTAGTTGGAGACGTGATAGGCTTCCCTGAAGTGATAAAATAGAAAATAACTGTGCAACCTTATAAATGGCAAACAAAGTACCAAACACTGTGTCCGTGAACATTAAAGTAAGTGAATACACTTAAAAAGGTCCATCCGTTTCTGCTGCTTAGAGAAACACACCAAATTTTGCATCAGAAACAAAATGAAAAAAAAAACTGTCCTCAAGTGGAGTAAAAAAAAAAAAAATTGAAGTAAAACACAGGCATAGATCAGGAGATTTGCGGCTCTTCAATAGCTGTACTTCGGCAAAAAATATACAAGCAGGTGGCTTAGCAGAATGGATGGGTCCCTGTCACGGGGACCAAACGAGCTCAGCAAATCCACCAGGTCCGGATGTCAGCGGCACGGTCCTTCAGATCTCCACTGGACTCTCCGGTCTGCGGCTGTGGGTGTACCCCCAACCAGTGGGACACTCGTGCAGCGTGGTGAAATGCCAATAGGATTTAAGGGAGAAAATAAGAAGGCTTCATAGTGTAGTATTAATGAAATAGATTAAGTCCACTTTATTGGAGCGAACATGCAGACTTACATCTATACATAGGTAAAAACAACACTTTCAAAAAGCACTGTAAAACCCGCCGCGGCGTGAGCCAATCAGCTGGGGGCGTGGTGATGTCAAGCTCCTGGGCCCCACCCTACGCTGCGTTTCTCCTTAAGAGGCGTCGTCTGGGAAAGGAGGCTGGGTCAGGACGTCACACACCACACTTTATATACAGAGAACGGGAGAGTGACACCGGAAGTCCTGATACTGCCATCAGACACTCAGCTCCTCGGCGCACAAAGCTACACATGCAGTGGGCATACATTAAGACAACCAAAAAGCCATCATGTACGCTGGCTGCATATGCTAAACCTATATACAAATACACATATTTCAAACACAATTTTCAGAGCGTGATATGCATACATATATGTACTGATCGGGCAGAAGGGACAAGATACCATTTCATTTATTTTACATTAACTGGTTGCAGTCCTGCCCGGAAAGAACAATATCTTAAAACAAAATTATTTAAAATGATAACAAATTATAAAAAAATATATAAAAAATTGTATAAATTTTTTTATAAAAAAATATTATTATTATGTGTATATAAAACTGGAAAAAGAAATGTCAAAAAAAATAAATTAAATTAACATTACTAATTAAGCATAACACAATCATTTCAGAGAAAAACTTCCCGCTCACCCACACTGTGTCCGTAACACAAACGGGCACTGTACGGGGTGATATTAAACCATATACATAACCAATAAAATACACCTGACACATATCGCAAAGGGGGACGACCCCATATAACAATGTACAGTACATAGTATACCTTCTGTCTGTAAAATGAGATGTTAATAATAAAAAAATGAAAAAATATATTAGATAAATGTCAGTGTTTAGGCTAATCCTCCCGTCTATTAGGTTCCTAAATCCATTAATATCTCCCCACGGTTTCAAAGCCCCCTCTAAACAGATGCCTAACTGGATGCACCAAGGGTAGGGGGGGTAAAAAAGAAACATCACAGAGAGGGAGGAAAAAATGACAGATAATGAGGATGAAAGGGATATGTACATATGGTACATATGGAGAGGCATAATGCTAATGTGGACACTCTAAGTGGAACAGGTAGTATTGATGAGGCCCCTCAATTATTGTTAATATAACAATTGATGTCCCATTCGATATTTAGGCCCCAAGGGCTATAACACCGCATATCAAAAATCAAACGGGTCTCTCTATGTGAGATTTGACATTTCAGGTTGTCACCCCTCCAATGAGGGACATACTTTTCTATGCCCACTACTTCCAATACCGACGGGTCCCTATTGTGGCACTGGCGAAAATGCCACGACACACTGTGTTTTCTAAACCCCCTACGTATGTTGGACAGATGTTCCCCTATCCTCACTTTCAGGGCACGGGTGGTCCTTCCAATATATTGGAAACCACACGGGCACCGTAGGAGGTAAATTACCCCTGTCGTATTGCAAGTGATAAAAGCGGATATTTGATATTCTTGGGAGGTAGTATGTGAGGTGAAGGTGGAGGTCTTCAGGGTTCTGGATGTTCTGCATACCTTGCATTTCTTGCACGGGAAGAATCCTTTTAAGTGGCCAAACATGAGAATTTTGGGTGGAGGGTCAACCACACTTGGTGCCACTATATCTTTCAGATTTTGATTCCTCCTATATAAAATTTTTGGACACTCAGGGAGCGTAGGTCCCAAAACCTTGTCGCTTTTCAATACCGGCCAATGTTTTTTAATTATTTTAAAGTATTCCGATTTTATCACTTGCAATACGACAGGGGTAATTTACCTCCTACGGTGCCCGTGTGGTTTCCAATATATTGGAAGGACCACCCGTGCCCTGAAAGTGAGGATAGGGGAACATCTGTCCAACATACGTAGGGGGTTTAGAAAACACAGTGTGTCGTGGCATTTTCGCCAGTGCCACAATAGGGACCCGTCGGTATTGGAAGTAGTGGGCATAGAAAAGTATGTCCCTCATTGGAGGGGTGACAACCTGAAACGTCTTTGCCGAAGTACAGCTATTGAAGAGCCTCAAATCTCCTGATCTATGCCTGTGTTTTACTTAAATTTTTTATTATTTTTTTTTTACTCCACTTGAGGACAGTTTTTTTTTTCATTTTGTTTCTGATGCAAAATTTGGTGTGTTCCTCTAAGCAGCAGAAACGGATGGACCTTTTTAAGTGTATTCACTTACTTTAATGTTCACGGACACAGTGTTTGGTACTTTGTTTGCCATTTATAAGGTTGCGCAGTTATTTTCTATTTTATCACATATGTCTTCAGCTGAATATTCCAGCTAAATTTACTTGCAGCACCATCTTTTTTGATTTATTTATGTATCACAGGCTGGCTTTTTGACCAGCATATACACACCCTTTTTTTTATTTTATTTTATTTTTGGGGCTCATTCATTGTATATTGCATTTTGTGTGTTAGCACTTAAACAGTAGCATAGCCCTGGGATTTAGCGCGGATTTTCCACTTTACACTTTAGGCTTCCCTGAAGAGCTGAGTTTTCAGGGATCGCCTGAAGGTAGCAAGAGTAGGGGATAGCCGGACAGGTTGAGGTAGTGAGTTCCAGAGGATGGGAGAGGCTCTGGAGAAATCCTGGAGACGAGCATGGGAGGAGGAGATGAGAGAGCTTGACAGTAGGAGGTCTTGAGAAGAGCGGAGAGGACGGTTTGGGATATGTTTGGAGACAAGATTGGTGATGTAGCTCGGGGCAGAGTTGTGGATGGCTTTGTAGGTTGTGGACTACACACACACACACAATCTTGTAGGTTGTGGTTAGTATTTTGAATTTAATTTGCTGGGTGATCGGGAGCCAGTGTAGGGATTGGAGGAGAGGTGTCACGAGCCGGACTGGCGGCTAGTGGGAATACAGGAGGTGGATCCTCTGTACCAGAGAGGGGATGACACGAGTCGTACTGAGGGACCGGTTCTAAGCAGCTACCGGTTTTCACCAGAGCCCGCCGCAAGGCGGGATGGACTTGCTGCGGCGGTAGCAACCAGGTCGTGTCCTCCAGTAGCGACTCCACCTCTCTGGCGGCTGAGATAGGCGCGGTACAAAAGGACTAGGCAGAGGCAAGGTCAGACGTAGCAGAGGGTCAGGGCAGGCGGCAATGGTTCGTAGTCAGAGACAATGGCAGCAGGTCAGATACACAGGCAAGGCAACTCGCAAAACGCTTCCACAGGGTACTAAGACAACAAGATCCGGCAAGGACAGGAAGGGGAAGTGGGTTTATATATGTTTTGGGTGTTTACACAGTAATTGGACCAGGCACCAATCAATGGTGCGCAGGCCCTTTATATCTTAGAAGGCCGGCGCGCGCGCGCCCTAGAACGCAGGGTGGCCGTGCGCGCCGGGAAGGATCAGGCGGGGGAAGGTGAGAAGGATGGGATGCGATCCGCGGATGGAGATGTGCCGCCGTGTGGATCGCATCCCCGCCAGTGACAGAGCAGCGCCCACGGCCAGGAGGGCTGACCGGGGCGCTGCAGGGGGACTGACGCCGTGAGCGCTCCGGGAAGGATGGGACACCCGGAGCACTCGGCGTTACAGTACCCCCCCTTAGGTCTCCCCCTTTTCTTGGAACCCAAGAATCTACGGATGAGCTCCTTGTCTAAAATGTTGGTCTCAGGCTCCCAGGATCTCTCTTCAGGACCACAGTTCTTCCAATCAATTAAAAAAAACATTTTACCTCGGATGACCTTGGAGGCGAGGATTTCTTTCACCGAGAAGACATCGGAAGAACCAGAGACAGGAGCAGGAGCAGTGATCTTGGGGGAAAATCGGTTAAGAATGAGGGGTTTGAGAAGAGACACATGAAAAGAATTGGGGATACGAAGAGAAGGAGGAAGATGGAGTTTGTAAGAGACAGAATTGATTTGGTTTTTGATTTTAAAAGGTCCGAGGTAACGAGGGCCCAGCTTGTAGCTAGGTACCCGAAACTGAACATATTTGGAGGAGAGACACACTTTGTCACCCGGGACATAGACAGGAGGAATTCTTCTTTTTTTATCTGCATGTCTCTTCATGCGGGCAGAGGCCAGTGATAGCGACTTTTGAGTCTCTTTCCAGATAGAGGTGAAGTCTTGAGTTAATTCATCCACGGCAGGAACTCCAGAAGAAGTGGGGATGGGGAGGGGGGGCAATGGGTGACGGCCGTAGACCACAAAGAAAGGTGATTTGGAGGACGATTCAGAGTTCTTGAAATTATATGAGAATTCTGCCCAGGGTAATAGGTCGACCCAATCATCTTGACGGGCGGAGACAAAATGTCGTAAGTAGTCACCAAGGACCTGGTTAACTCTCTCCACCTGTCCATTGGATTGCGGGTGATAAGCGGAAGAAAAATTCAACTTAATCTTTAGTTGAGTACAGAGAGCTCTCCAAAATTTTGAGATGAATTGAACGCCTCTATCAGAGACGATATGTGAGGGTAGCCCATGGAGACGGAAAATTTGAAGAAAAAAATGCTTCGCCAACTGAGGTGCAGTAGGCAGACCAGGAAGGGGGACAAAATGAGCCATTTTCGAAAAGCGGTCAACGACCACCCAGATGACAGTGTTACTATGAGACAAAGGAAGGTCCGTGATGAAATCCATGGCAATGTGGGACCAAGGTTGTTCAGGCACAGGTAGAGGAAGGAGAAGACCTGCAGGCTTCTGGCGTGGAGTCTTGTCACGTGCACAGATAGTGCAGGCCCGTACAAAGTCAGTCATATCTTTTACCTGGGTAGGCCACCAATAGTGTCTGGCCATCAATTGTATGGATTTTTTGATCCCAGCGTGACCGGCTAGATGGGAGGAATGGCCCCACCTGAGTATCTGGAGACGAAGGCGTGGAGGAACGAAAGTTTTTCCTGGAGGAACTGGCATCAGAGACGCAGGAGCAGAGGAAATCAGACACTCAGGGGGTATAATGTGTTGAGGGGGAGTCCCAGTTTCAGAGGCATCGGAGGAACGGGACAAGGCATCAGCCCTGACATTCTTGTCTGCGGGACGAAAATGGATCTGGAAATTGAACCGGGCAAAGAACAATGACCACCTGGCCTGGCGAGGATTTAAGCGCTGAGCGGACTGAAGGTAGGACAAATTTTTATGGTCAGTGTAGATGGAGATAGGGTGAAGGGATCCTTCCAGGAGATGTCTCCACTCTTCTAATGCCAGCTTTATGGCCAACAGTTCACGGTCACCTATGGAATCGTTTTTTTCAGGAGGGGAGAAGGTTTTAGAGAAAAAACCACACGTGACGTTTCTTCCTTTAGCGTTTTTTTGAAGAAGAACAGCTCCGGCTCCTACCGAGGAGGCGTCAACTTCAAGGAAGAACGGCTTTGTGGGGTCTGGTAGAGACAGGACAGGTGCAGAGGAGAAGGCGGTCTTAAGGCGAGTAAAGGCTTCTTCCGCTTGAGGCGGCCAGGACCTTGGATTCGCGTTTTTCTTAGTCAGTGCCCCTATAGGAGCAACGATGGTGGAGAAGTGGGGTATGAACTGACGATAGTAGTTGGCGAATCCAAGGAAGCGTTGGATAGCACGGAGTCCAGAGGGGCGAGGCCAATCCAAGACTGCGGAGAGCTTGTCAGGGTCCATTTGAAGGCCTTGTCCTGAGACCAGATAACCTAGGAAAGGAAGGCTGCTGCGCTCAAAAAGGCATTTTTCAAATTTAGCGTAAAGATGATTTACGCGGAGGCGCTGGAGCACTTGACGGACATGGAGCCGATGTTCCTCAAGGTTGGTAGAGAAGATTAGGATGTCGTCAAGATAGACAACCACACAGGTATACAGTAAGTCCCGAAAGATTTCATTGACAAAATCCTGAAAGACTTCAGGAGCGTTGCAAAGTCCAAAAGGCATGACGAGATATTCAAAGTGACCATCTCTGGTGTTAAATGCGGTTTTCCATTCATCTCCTTCACGGATTCTGATGAGGTTATAAGCGACCCTGAGGTCCAATTTCGAAAAAACTTTTGCTCCGCGCAGACGGTCAAAGAGCTCCGAGATGAGAGGCAGAGGGTAGCGATTTTTAATAGTGATTTTATTGAGACCACGATAGTCTATGCAAGGGCGTAGTGATCCGTCCCTCTTGGCAACGAAGAAGAACCCCGCTCCGGCTGGAGAAGATGATTTCCTAATAAAACCTCTCTTGAGGTTCTCCTGTATGTAATCAGTCATGGCCTTGGTTTCAGGAGAGGAGAGAGGGTAAATTCTGCCACGGGGTGGTGTAGTACCTGGGAGCAAGTCAATGGGGCAGTCGTAGGGTCTATGTGGTGGTAAGAGCTCCGCCTGTTTTTTGCAAAAGACATCAGAAAAGTCCTGATAGGCCTTGGGAAGGCCGGGCAAAGGAGTAGCGATGGGAACTTGACTGGGGGTTACAGACTTAAGACAATGCTTGTGGCAGGAGTAGCCCCAGGATTTGATGTCCCCAGTGGTCCAGTCGAGGGTAGGAGAGTGGCGCTGGAGCCAGGGTAGGCCAAGAAGGATGTCAGAAGTACAGTTCGGCAAAACAAAGAATTCAATTTTTTCTTGGTGAAGAACACCAACGGACATGAGCAGGGGTTCGGTGCGGTAACGCACGGTACAATCCAGATTCTCTCCATCTACAGAGGAAATGAAGAAGGGTTTGAAGAGACGGATAACAGGAACGTTGAACCTGTTGATGAAAGAGGCTTCAATAAAGTTTCCTGCAGAACCAGAGTCCAGGAAGGCCACCGCAGAGAAGGGGGAGCCAGCAGAAGGGGAAATCCGCACAGGAATAGTCAGACGTGGAGAGGAAGAATTCACACCTAGTAATGCCTCTCCCACGTTCACTAGGTGCGGGCGTTTCCCTGACGTAGAGGACGAATAGGGCAATCCTTTAGGAAATGTTCAGAGCTCGCACAATAAAGGCATAAGTTCTCATTCCTACGGCGAGTCCTCTCTTGTAGGGTCAGGCGAGATCGGTCCACCTGCATGGCCTCCTCGACAGAAGGTATAGTATCAGGATGCGTTGGATTCAGGAAGAGAGGAGCCAGGCGCGGATAACGCCTGGTGCGAACAAGATCTTTCTCCTGGCGAAGCTCTTGGCGTCTTTCAACGTAGCGTATGTCAATGCTGGTAGCTAAGTGGATGAGCTCCGTCAGGGAGGAGGGTATCTCTCGTGCGGCCAGACAATCCTTGATGTGGCTGGATAAACCTTTCTTGAAGGTCGCGCAGAGAGCCTCATTATTCCAGGATAGCTCTGAGGACAGTGTGCGGAACTGTATGGCATATTCGCCCACAGAGGAGTTCCCTTGGACAAGGTTAAGCAGGGCGGTTTCAGCGGATGTGGCTCGGCCTGGTTCCTCAAAAACGCTACGAACCTCAGCGAGGAAGGACTGAACGGTGGCTGTAGCAGGGTCATTGCGGTCCCAGAGTGGCGTGGCCCAGGCCAAGGCCTTCCCAGACAACAGACAGACCACGAATGCCACCTTAGACCGTTCTGTGGGAAACTGGTCAGACATCATCTCAAGATGCAGGGAACATTGGGACAAGAATCCCTGGCACCTCCTAGGATCCCCGTCAAATTTCTCCGGAAGAGACAAGTGGATCTTCGAGGTAGTAGCGGCAGCTCGGGGAGGAGAAGATGCTGGAGCTTGTGGCGGCAGACGCTGCTGGATCATGGCGGTCAACTGCGACAGCTGCTGTCCTTGTTGGGCAATCAATTGCGACTGCTGGGCAACCACGGTAGTGAGATCAGCGAGAGTAGGCAGCGGCATGTCAGCGGGATCCATGGCCGGATCTACTGTCACGAGCCGGACTGGCGGCTAGTGGGAATACAGGAGGTGGATCCTCTGTACCAGAGAGGGGATGACACGAGTCGTACTGAGGGACCGGTTCTAAGCAGCTACCGGTTTTCACCAGAGCCCGCCGCAAGGCGGGATGGACTTGCTGCGGCGGTAGCAACCAGGTCGTGTCCTCCAGTAGCGACTCCACCTCTCTGGCGGCTGAGATAGGCGCGGTACAAAAGGACTAGGCAGAGGCAAGGTCAGACGTAGCAGAGGGTCAGGGCAGGCGGCAATGGTTCGTAGTCAGAGACAATGGCAGCAGGTCAGATACACAGGCAAGGCAACTCGCAAAACGCTTCCACAGGGTACTAAGACAACAAGATCCGGCAAGGACAGGAAGGGGAAGTGGGTTTATATATGTTTTGGGTGTTTACACAGTAATTGGACCAGGCACCAATCAATGGTGCGCTGGCCCTTTAAATCTTAGAAGGCCGGCGCGCGCGCGCCCTAGAACGCAGCGGGGCCGCGCGCGCCGGGAAGGATCAGGCGGGGGAAGGTGAGAAGGATGGGATGCGATCCGTGGACCGAGATGTGCCGCCGTGTGGATCACATCCCCGCCAGTGACAGAGCAGCGCCCACGGCCAGGAGGGCTGACCGGGGCGCTGCAGGGGGACTGACGCCGTGAGCGCTCCGGGAAGGATGGGACACCCGGAGCGCTCGGCGTTACAAGAGGTTTGGCAGACACTGAGCGGTTGGTAAGGTGGATAAGTCCGACAGCAGTATTCATGATAGACTGAAGAGGGGATAGCCTATAGAGAGGCAGGCCAATAAGAAGGGAGTTGCAATAGTCAAGGCGAGAGATAACGAGGGAGTGAATGAGGAGTCTGGTGGTTTCATTTGTTAAAAAGGGGCGAATTTTAGAGATGTTACGGAGGTGAATTCTACAAACTTTTGACAACGATTGGACTTGAAGCTGAAATGACAAGTCAGAGTCTAGGATTACACCTAGTACCCTGGCATATGTTAGAAATCCATGACTAAAATTGCAAAAATCAAACAAATATGTAAATAAACTGATTAAATCAATAAAAGTCCATATAGTGAAATAAAGTGAAAATGGTGCAAATAATGGAGCAGTAAACAATTCCTACAGAGAAAATCTTATCCCTGATGAAGTCACGCGATTTGTGACGACACGTGTTGGATAGACGGAACCCGGAAGTGACGTCTGGCCGCAAGCTCGGTGCTCGTTTACTTTGTGCATGCTTTTATTATGTTAAATGTGAGTACCCCTATGTCTTTTATTGTGGTTACAAATAAATAGCTTTAACCTACTACACTATAGAGGTCCCTTCCTTTCTGAATTTTCTCATACATGCCCGGTCTATTTACCTGAGCAGATTCACACTGACTGACCTAGCCCTAGGAGATGGGATGTTAGAGGAAGCAGAGATCAGGCTATAGATGCACAGGAACCCCCTGGAAAGGAACGTGGAGAGGACCCTCCACCTTGAGCGATCATCTAGCCCATGCACTCTGACACGCTGATTACCTTACAACAGCAAGGTAAGAAGGTAGTACACCTACGTGTGTTATACACATTGAAGATTTCACTCACTGAAGTCACTGAAGATTTCACTCCATTGAAGTCACAACATCACTTATTGATGCTACACAGCACCTTATTATCACATCTGCACTTTATGTCCTCTGTATGAATTGTTTACTGCTCCATTATTTGCACCATTTGCACTTTATTTTACTATATGGACTTCTATTGATTTACTCAGTTTATTTATATATTTGTTTGATTTTTGCAATTTTAGTCATGGATTTCTAACATATTTCATCTATTTATTTATATTTGTTATATATATATTAGTGTGACTTTGCTAGCACTTATAATTTATCTAGGAGCGCAACACCAAACATTGATTTTTTTATACTTTCTCATATATTAGTTTCACCTTTTAAGTTGCATTAGTGAAATAAATTAATTTTTTGCACAATATTAAATTTTTTCGAGTTTCACCAGTATACTAGACCTATGGCACCTAAGTTGGCTGATCAGAACTCCCCCCAGCACTGCCACTGATCCCACCCCCCACCAGCACTGCCACTCATCCCAACTCCCTACCAGCACTGCCACTCATCCCATTCCCCCCCCCCCAATAAGGAGTAAGAGAAGGAAT
This sequence comes from Rana muscosa, assembly GCA_029206835.1. Taxonomy (NCBI): domain Eukaryota; kingdom Metazoa; phylum Chordata; class Amphibia; order Anura; family Ranidae; genus Rana; species Rana muscosa. The sequence goes on along the minus strand of CM055122.1, from coordinate 873,834,256 downwards.
AAAAAGAGAATACATGGGAGGGAGAGGAAAAGAGGGGGAGGAACAAAGAAAAAGGGAGAGAAACAATAATGCCCTCTACACATGATCGGAATTTTGATGGTCTAATATCCAATGGATTTTTCGGTCGGAATTCCGATGAAGCTGACTTCCATCAGTCTTGCCTACACACCATCAGACAAAATTCCGACCGTCCAAAACGGCGTGATGTACACCGCGTACGACGGCACTATAAATGGGAAATTCAAATCCAATGGCGCCACCCTTTGGGCTGCTTTTGCGGATTTTGTGTTACCCCGTGTTAGTAAAAGTTTAGTGTTAGCCAATTCGCGCTTTTCAGTCTCCGTGCTTTTCAGTCCGTTACAGCATGACGAATGTGCTATCTCCATTACGAACGCTAGTTTTACCAGAACGAGCGCTCCCGTCTACTAATTTAGTCTGAGCATGCGTGGATTTTTTTCCGATGGGGTTCCACACAGATGATCGGAATTTCCTATTGTTTTTTTTCCATTGGAAAAATTTAAAACATGTTCTATTTTTTTACACCGATGTAAAAAAAGTCTGATGGGGCCCACACACGATCGTTTTTCAGACTTTTTTCATCGGAAAAAACGATCGTGTGTACAGGGCATAAGAGAAAGAACAAGAAAGGCAGCTAGAGAGGGATGGGTGAAAATAGTCAAGAAATTAGGATAGAGAGAGATAAAAGGGAAAGAAAGGAGAACTAAGAGAAAGAGTGGTACATCCTAAAATGTTTAATACTGTACTTAGTACTGTAGTGGAAGGGACTCGGGGAGTGCTAGATGTCCGTGGGTTAGGGGTGCAAAATACTTGTCTTACCTTGGGTGCTGACAACCCACGCTGTGAAAATTATTTTATTATTAGGGGTCCCCATAACTTTTATCAAGGGGTCACGGCACTAGAAGGCTGAGAACCACTGATCTAGATCATCCATGTGTCTCCTATCTTCAGGTTCCATGTATATGAACCGTGGAGGTTTTGATAGTCGGATCATGGAAAGAACCATTACAAGGCAAAGGTTCTTTGATCATGTGCCGTTTTTCCAGTGTTCACAATAACTGTCGACATCTGAGGTCCATAGGACAAAGAAAGTATGCTGCCTGCAAAAACAAGTAGGGAGTGCAGGGAGCCTTCCCCACCAGTAGAATACAATGATCATTGCTGGTAGCTATAGCCGCTGGCAGTGATTGGGCGAAAAAAAAATGGGCTGGTTGTACTGTAGTTGACCAATGGAACGACTTCAGTACAACCAGCCTGCCCAATAATGAATTAAAATTCACAGTGGCCAGGTGGTTGGGGCTTCTGCCTAGCAGCACTCAGGGCATCAGTTTGAATCCTAACCATAGCACTACCTGCCAAGAGTTTGCATGTTCTCCCTGTGTCTGTGTAGGTTTCCTTCGGGCACTCGTGTTTCCTCCCACACTCCAAAGACATGCTGGTAGGTTAATTGGCTCCTATGTAAATTGGCCCTAGTATATGTATGAATGTGAGTTAGAGACCTTAGATTGTAAGCTCCTTGAGGGTAGGGACTGATGTGAATGTACAATATATATATATGTAAAGCGCTGCGTAAATTGACTGCACTATATGAATACCTGAAATAAATACATTTGGTAAACCGGATGAACTTCGTTCCGTTTATGGCTGGCTATAAGTGGGCCACACATGGATTAAAATTTGGCCAGTTCAGAAGGTACCAGACGAAAATCGATCAATGTATGGGCACCCTTGTTATACAGAAGTTGATCTATCGATTTGACTACTCTATAGTCACTCTGCCAATTTTTTTTTTTAATGATCACTGGCTATAGCCGGCAACACTGATCATTTGTCCGATGAAAACGAAACCAAACGAAAAAAAGTGTGTCCGATGGAGCGTACACACGGTCGGATTGGTGGTCCAACTTGCTTAAAACAAAGTTTGTTGGCCAAAAGTCCGACCGTGTGTATGGGCCTTAAAAAAGCAGACAAATGCTTCCTCTTGTGGCTTGTGTGTAAAGCCCCGTACACACGGTCGGACTTTTGCCCAACAAACTTCGTTTTAAGCAAGTTGGACCAACAATCCGAACGTGTGTACGCTCCATCGGACAAACTTTTTTTTGTTTGGTTTTGTTTTCATCGGACAAAAGTTGGGTCTGCAAACGGACAAACTTTTGCCCAACAAAAGTCAGATGGAGCAAAGTCCTACTGTGTGTACAGAAAACCATAGGACTTTTGTCCGATGGACAAAACAACTAATGTTAAAATCAACCAACAATAGCAGAAGTTGACCAAAGGCTGGCGGTAAAGAGCAGAAAAGAGCAGAAAAACCACGTGATGTTGCAAAAAGTTTTGGAAAAGTTTGCAGAAAAGTCCTGTGGTGTGTATGCTATGGGTGTTCCCGGCCAACTCCGTTCGGACAAAAATCCACGGAAAAGTCAGATGGAAGTCTGACCGTGTGTACGAGGCTTTAGAATCTAAAGTCCACCAGTACTCTCTGTATTTCTTTTCAGAAACTACGCAGAACATACTGTATATTCTAACATAGAGATGATGTAACAAAGATAATTGGAAGCTAATAAATCACAGAGAAGTGAGTACACTTCCTTGTATTTACAAAAGCAGCTCTAATAATGATAGAACAAAACAAAAATAGATGTAAACTTTCCAAGCTCAAATCTACTAATTATCTTTGCTGTAAAAACACCCATGTCCGCCCTTAACAGATGCATCAGGCTGTTCTGGGCTAACATTATCCAATAGAATATAGTCATTAACCTCAGGAATTCTAATGAGTTTTGTAAGTATAGATTATGTACTTAACGTGTGTCTCAACCCAAGGACAAAAATATAATCTATTTCAGTAAACCTGCATTAGTCTTCCTTTTTCAGGCTTTGTTCCCTCTTATTTTCACTGGGTGATCCTGCCAGTAACCCTTCCTATCCTAGGATCACAATGTTCACCCAATGCACAATCCACTTTCAATTTTTTTAATTATTCTTTGAAAAAGCGTTTTGCCCAGAGTGAGAACGTGTCAGAAAATTCCTGCTGCCTATTTTAACAAAGGAAGAATATTATTTTGCATTTTGGTGTGCAATATTCCTGTTTCTGATACAATTGATAGCCAAGGTCTTGTGTAACTTTAGACCAAGAAAAGATGTCAAAAGTGGGATGGAGCTTAGAATATCAAGAGGGTGATTTCCCCATAAGAGTGCCTGAGATATTTAGAATTGTCAATAAAAATATTGCGCTGTCAAATGCAGCAACTGTAAATAGCTGTATGTAAGCACACACGTATTGCTATCTGAAATAAACCTTACATTTCCTATTTTACATTGACCATAATCAATGCTCCAGAAACTAATATAATGACACATTATCAACATTATGTACAAACTTTATGATTTATGAAGAAAAGTAAAATTGTACCATATAAAAAATATATGTCACATTGATACAGGACACCTACTGTCCTTGCCAAATTGTTTCCATATCAAAGTGACTTGTGTCGGCATTGTGAGGAACATAAAGGTACTTTACTGTATATTTTTTGGGAGTGCCCAACATTGTGCCCTTTTTGGCAACAGGTCATCCAAATAATATTTCAGCTCACAGACCTTGTTCTCTCTGGTAACCAAGTGGCTTTCCTCTCAAAACCGAATTCCTACGTTTAGGAAATATTACCGGCTAGGTGGTTCTATTTAGAACAATGCTGACTCTCATCTAAATATTTACAATATAGAGATGCCCCCTCCTCTCTACTGACTGTTTTCTGGGTCTGTGCTCTTGCCCTCTTCCCCCCCATTTATTTTTATTTTTTTGTCTTTTGTAGAGATCACCCCCAAAGAAGCCACTGGAAATAAACTGGGTCTACCTCACCTGTCCAGGGGCGGCCTGCCCTGTTTCCAGCCAACTCAGACTCCTGTCTAGAAGTCTTTTTAAGATTTATTAAGGGTCTCAGCCCAAAATGCAGGGAGGAAAGTTTAGGGTGTAGGATATTATAGACACAAGAAAAACTCCTGAGGACCGCATCCTGAAAAGTCCCAGCAGTATTAAGCCTTTTAGTAGCACCCTTAAAATAATGCTGATGGAGAGGGGACAGCCAAGTTAACCTAGGACTCTGTGAGAGCAGTGGAAGTCTTTATATAGCACCTCCTGGCATCTAACCCTTTAATACCTGGATCTGCAGGCAAAAAATTCCTATTCACAATGTTCAGGTGGCAGCTTCTCTTCAGCTCCCCTGCAACATTCTTGTGTGAAGGTTTCTCTCTCCAGCCCAGCTTCAACATGTAACTTTTCTTTAGTCCCCCTGCATATAGCACCCAGTGCGGCCTAGTAGTTGCTTCTCAAGAACCCATACATGCCTCATTTCAGGGGGAAGCCCCAGAGAAGAGAGACTCTGATCAGGTGCTTCCAAATATTTTTTTCTTCTCCCCAGCCATGCTTTCTGAGCTAGCCTCCCAAGGATTTGCTAGGGTCAGATAAACATTCATAGCTCCAGTCGTTGACCCTCCCACACTATTGTTGGAATATACTTCCAACAGCAGGCAGAAGTATTTAACCACCAGGTTTAGGGAAAACCTGAAGAGTCCTGAAAAATAGATTGCAGTCATAACACTAAATTTACTTCAGGCAGGGAAGCTTCCCCTTTGTCTACCTTCTCTCCACCCCTCTTCTTTTTCCTTTTCTATATCCCCTCTCTTACATACCTTGTTACTACCCCTTTTTAGCTCCTTTTTATAAATCTGAAGGAAACTGGCGGTTGCCTGAATTGTGGATACAACCAATGATATTCCCTCCCTTGAGCACTGAAACACACTGGAAGGTGCTCATTATGTTATCTGTTATACTATGCTCTAATACATATATGTTGCATTGTGTTACTATTTGACAATACTCATTCTGGATATTAAGTGCTTTGTAATCTGTCAATTGGCTGTATCTTGGTGAAAATTTAAAGCAGAACTAAAGGCACTTTACTTACCAGCTCTTAACCTTCCAGGCGCCGGCCCTTTCTACGGGGTGCCGGTCTTTGGGCATCTCCATTGGCCAGAGCGGATGACGTATTTTCTGCTCATGCTCTGCATCATACCGGCACAGAGGGACTGTGCCAGCGATGTAAGCTGAACTGCGCATGTTCAGCACATTTTACATGCTGCAGAAGACTGCAAGCAGGCAGGTAGGTGTATTTTACCACAGAAGAGACATTGGATGGCTCTTCTGCCATAATAGCTTGTCTGCTCACCGTCTGTTGTAAAATACACAAGAAAACATAAATTGCCCGTTGGGACTTTGTATGAGGCGCAACACACTCAATTGTAAAGTCAACAAGTTAAAGATTTATTTGTAAATACAATTTTAACAGATCAACAGTGACATAATGCCCAATAGTAAAGCAGATTAGTCAATATACTGTATACTTATTAATTCCATAGACAGGTACAGTGTTACAAAGATCAATCAATAATAGGTGTGAACTTGCATCTATGTAACCCGACGCATTTTGTGACATGGCGTCAATTCCTTAGGGGTTGATGCACACACAATTATAAATCTGCAAGGCATCACATGCTCATGACCTAGTGGTAGTCGCCTGGAAATGTCTGAACTGGAAACTGTGGGTGTGGGATTCGAAGGGCCCAGCAGTGCAAACAGGACAAGATGCTTCCCAGTTCTTGATGTTAATCTGGCACCCTGTGCTAATTTTATTAATTATCTGACAAACCCTATTTAACTGGCAGCCTAACTTTCCAGTTTTCACTGACTCTGCAAGATGGTGAGCCATTCTAATGTGCCTGAAACCCTCCGGCAGCAGGTTGTCCAGGTGAAGGCCAAAGGGATGACCCTTTCAGTCATAGCAAGAGAAAAGTTTGTTGTTCCAAATCTGTGATTGCTAGAATATTGCATCTTTACAACATCACAAACTCATTCAAGTCCCCTAAGAAGGCTGGTCGTCCACGAAAGAGAAAAACAAGAGAGCACAGGATAATGCAGAGAATCTCAATGGGCAATAGGTTCAACACTGCAGCTGCGAATGCTCGCCAGTTCAGTGCTGAACAGAGTAAGGATCTGTCCCGTCATACAGTGTCTTGCCATTTAAGAGAATTTGGACTGAAAGCCCACTCTGAAGTGACCAAACCTCTCAGCAGAAACAATCAAAAGGCTAGAATAACCTTTGTTAAGGAGCATGTTGTGTGGAAAGAGGAGAACTGGTCCAAAGTTCACCTTAGTGATGAAAGCAAGTTTAATTTATTTGGGTCCGAAGGGAAACATTATGTTCCTTGTCAAACTGGAGGCAAGATTGAAACCAAAGTGTGTAAAGATGTCAGTGGAGGGGGGAAGTGTCATGGTTTGGGGGATGTTTTCTGCAGCTGGAGTTGGGCCTCTTATACAGCTACAAGACAGAGTGAATGCAAATGTTTATCAGAACCTTCTTCAACAACATGCAGTTCCTTCCCTGTGTCCACCACCCAATCAGCCAGCAATTTTCATGCACGACAATGCCCCCTTTCACACAGCAAAACGGGTAAAAGCAGTTCCTTGAAGCTGAAAGCATTGAAATAATGAAATGGCCAGACCAGAGCCCTGATCTAAACCCAATAGAAAACCTCTGGAAAATCCTTGGCAACAACCTTATGGCTAAGAAACCCACTAGAGTCACCGAACTGTGGAAGAGACTGGAAGAAGAGTGGAACAAAATCATACCAGAGCAGTGTGAGAGACTAGTGATGTCCTGTTGTCACAGATGTGCTGCTGAAATCATTAAAAGTAAGGGCTTGTACACTTCCTACAAAATTTTAGTTGTAATCTTTCTCCATGCTACAGTCATTGCTGTTCTCTAATTTTGATCATTGTGTTTTCTACAAAAGTGCCTTGGTTATTTTGAAAAACACTGTTCTATTAGCATGGTATAGCCACAACAAAATTCCATCAAATGCTGAGCAATGAAGATTACATTATTTCAGAATATATATATATTCAGTATCTCACAAAAGTGAGTACACCCCTCACATTTTTGTAAATATTTTATTATATCTTGTCATGTGACAACACTGAAGAAATTACACTTTGCTACAATGTAAAGTAGTGAGTGTATAGCTTGTATAACAGTGTAAATTTGCTGTCCCCTTAAAATAACTCAACACAGCCATAACCCCTTTCATGACTAAGCCTATTTCTGACATTTGGTCTGGGGAGGTATATCTATGGAGTGAAACACAGACCTCTACATGTTAGACAATGGCACCCTGACTGCCATTAGGTATCGGGATAAAATCCTTGGAAACATTGTCAGACCTTACACACACACTTGGATGTGTGTGTGGGGGCGGGGGGGGCGTTGTCACCGCGCATCGGCATCACGCCCCTGGCGCTGTGCGTGTGACGTCTTGACTGACGGTCAGTCACGCACGCGTCCAGCATACAAACTTGGCTGACATGCGGTGAGACACACAGGCTTCCAGCCGTGACGTCTCTCCTGCATTGTCGTGCCAGCGTGATGCTGAGGGGGAGTTTGGGGGCTTCCTGGGGCCGCGCTCCATTCCCCATCCATCCACACTCTGCTGTTGAGTCAGCATAGCAGTAGTTACATCCAGACCTCCCTGTTCCCATTGGGCTTTGTACTCTCGTTGGACCCAACCAGGTAAACCCATCTTAATACTATAGCTCTGGGTCACCAGTTACTTTTAGTTTACTCCTTTGACGTTCATTACCATAGATATCCATTAGTATTTATTCCTTATACTATAGAAATTCGATCTACTCATGAGGGATGGTGTGCGTTTCTCCGGATTTCCCGTTGGGTCCCCCTCTCTGCTCCCGGGCTAGACTTGATTGGCCTGTCCCTGACCTGTGCTTCTATATGGACACAACCTCTGGGTCATATGTGAGTACCCTTTGGCATGGCCAGTCACATCCCAATTTTTAATATTTATATACATTTTTGTTGTTCATCCCTTATCCGGGCAATGTAATTATATCATCTGGGTATCTACTGTTTCTTTCTTTTTTATAGAATATGGATGCACTTGGCTCCTGAGGAGTGGACACAAGTCCATGAAACGCGTCGAGCCTTACTCTGATGCATCCAACACACATTGATCATTTTTAGATGGTTTTACCCTCTGTTGATATTTTTAGTTCACTTTCATTACATGAAGGACATGTTATTATTGTATCACCTGATGTGCCATGTTGTTATATATGCTGTTTATCATGTTTGTACTAGAACATTACCCCTGGTGTATGTATGCAACTATGTTTTTCTCATATCATGTCGATCATTGGTCCAATAAACATACATATGTTTGCACCTATGTGAATTTGTCTGGTCCCACCATGTACGCCTCATCTAAAGTCCCAAACCTTCCCCCCTCTTATCATATGTTCCAGGGATGGGAACGTGAACTCTCCTCACGTCCCCTTCAAAAGTCCCAAGCTTTGCTCTCCCCAGTGTTGTATCGCGAAATAGGGATGGAGGTGTACTATACGGTGGGACTTTACATTTTCTTATGGCTGACCTTAAGTGTGTCAGACCATAATTCCTCATGTCAGAATTAGAACCCAGTTTGCATCCACCATATATATTCATCTAGTTTTGTACTTTCTTACTCTTTGCGGCCCCCTTTTTTGTGCTCCCTTTGATCCACGGCCGGGGGGGTTGGCTCATGCCTGTTCACCCGGGAGCTGCGATGCGCGCTGTTGCGCCCTCCCTTCCTCCTCCCCTCCACGTCACTTGGATGTGTGTGTGGGGGCGGGGGGGCGTTGTCACCGCGCATCGGCATCACGCCCCTGGCGCTGTGCGTGTGACGTCTTGACTGACGGTCAGTCACGCACGCGTCCGGCATACAAACTTGGCTGACATGCGGTGAGACACACAGGCTTCCAGCCGTGACGTCTCTCCTGCATTGTCGTGCCAGCGTGATGCTGAGGGGGAGTTTGGGGGCTTCCTGGGGCCGCGCTCCATTCCCCATCCATCCACACTCTGCTGTTGAGTCAGCATAGCAGTAGTTACATCCAGACCTCCCTGTTCCCATTGGGCTTTGTACTCTCGTTGGACCCAACCAGGTAAACCCATCTTAATACTATAGCTCTGGGTCACCAGTTACTTTTAGTTTACTCCTTTGACGTTCATTACCATAGATATCCATTAGTATTTATTCCTTATACTATAGAAATTCGATCTACTCATGAGGGATGGTGTGCGTTTCTCCGGATTTCCCGTTGGGTCCCCCTCTCTGCTCCCGGGCTAGACTTGATTGGCCTGTCCCTGACCTGTGCTTCTATATGGACACAACCTCTGGGTCATATGTGAGTACCCTTTGGCATGGCCAGTCACATCCCAATTTTTAATATTTATATACATTTTTGTTGTTCATCCCTTATCCGGGCAATGTAATTATATCATCTGGGTATCTACTGTTTCTTTCTTTTTTATAGAATATGGATGCACTTGGCTCCTGAGGAGTGGACACAAGTCCATGAAACGCGTCGAGCCTTACTCTGATGCATCCAACACACATTGATCATTTTTAAATGGTTTTACCCTCTGTTGATATTTTTAGTTCACTTTCATTACATGAAGGACATGTTATTATTGTATCACCTGATGTGCCATGTTGTTATATATGCTGTTTATCATGTTTGTACTAGAACATTACCCCTGGTGTATGTATGCAACTATGTTTTTCTCATATCATGTCGATCATTGGTCCAATAAACATACATATGTTTGCACCTATGTGAATTTGTCTGGTCCCACCATGTACGCCTCATCTAAAGTCCCAAACCTTCCCCCCTCTTATCATATGTTCCAGGGATGGGAACGTGAACTCTCCTCACGTCCCCTTCAAAAGTCCCAAGCTTTGCTCTCCCCAGTGTTGTATCGCGAAATAGGGATGGAGGTGTACTATACGGTGGGACTTTACATTTTCTTATGGCTGACCTTAAGTGTGTCAGACCATAATTCCTCATGTCAGAATTAGAACCCAGTTTGCATCCACCATATATATTCATCTAGTTTTGTACTTTCTTACTCTTTGCGGCCCCCTTTTTTGTGCTCCCTTTGATCCACGGCCGGGGGGGTTGGCTCATGCCTGTTCACCCGGGAGCTGCGATGCGCGCTGTTGCGCCCTCCCTTCCTCCTCCCCTCCACGTCACTTGGATGTGTGTGTGGGGGCGGGGGGGCGTTGTCACCGCGCATCGGCATCACGCCCCTGGCGCTGTGCGTGTGACGTCTTGACTGACGGTCAGTCACGCACGCGTCCGGCATACAAACTTGGCTGACATGCGGTGAGACACACAGGCTTCCAGCCGTGACGTCTCTCCTGCATTGTCGTGCCAGCGTGATGCTGAGGGGGAGTTTGGGGGCTTCCTGGGGCCGCGCTCCATTCCCCATCCATCCACACTCTGCTGTTGAGTCAGCATAGCAGTAGTTACATCCAGACCTCCCTGTTCCCATTGGGCTTTGTACTCTCGTTGGACCCAACCAGGTAAACCCATCTTAATACTATAGCTCTGGGTCACCAGTTACTTTTAGTTTACTCCTTTGACGTTCATTACCATAGATATCCATTAGTATTTATTCCTTATACTATAGAAATTCGATCTACTCATGAGGGATGGTGTGCGTTTCTCCGGATTTCCCGTTGGGTCCCCCTCTCTGCTCCCGGGCTAGACTTGATTGGCCTGTCCCTGACCTGTGCTTCTATATGGACACAACCTCTGGGTCATATGTGAGTACCCTTTGGCATGGCCAGTCACATCCCAATTTTTAATATTTATATACATTTTTGTTGTTCATCCCTTATCCGGGCAATGTAATTATATCATCTGGGTATCTACTGTTTCTTTCTTTTTTATAGAATATGGATGCACTTGGCTCCTGAGGAGTGGACACAAGTCCATGAAACGCGTCGAGCCTTACTCTGATGCATCCAACACACATTGATCATTTTTAAATGGTTTTACCCTCTGTTGATATTTTTAGTTCACTTTCATTACATGAAGGACATGTTATTATTGTATCACCTGATGTGCCATGTTGTTATATATGCTGTTTATCATGTTTGTACTAGAACATTACCCCTGGTGTATGTATGCAACTATGTTTTTCTCATATCATGTCGATCATTGGTCCAATAAACATACATATGTTTGCACCTATGTGAATTTGTCTGGTCCCACCATGTACGCCTCATCTAAAGTCCCAAACCTTCCCCCCTCTTATCATATGTTCCAGGGATGGGAACGTGAACTCTCCTCACGTCCCCTTCAAAAGTCCCAAGCTTTGCTCTCCCCAGTGTTGTATCGCGAAATAGGGATGGAGGTGTACTATACGGTGGGACTTTACATTTTCTTATGGCTGACCTTAAGTGTGTCAGACCATAATTCCTCATGTCAGAATTAGAACCCAGTTTGCATCCACCATATATATTCATCTAGTTTTGTACTTTCTTACTCTTTGCGGCCCCCTTTTTTGTGCTCCCTTTGATCCACGGCCGGGGGGGTTGGCTCATGCCTGTTCACCCGGGAGCTGCGATGCGCGCTGTTGCGCCCTCCCTTCCTCCTCCCCTCCACGTCACTTGGATGTGTGTGTGGGGGCGGGGGGGGGCGTTGTCACCGCGCATCGGTATCACGCCCCTGGCGCTGTGCGTGTGACGTCTTGACTGACGGTCAGTCACGCACGCGTCCGGCATACAAACTTGGCTGACATGCGGTGAGACACACAGGCTTCCAGCCGTGACGTCTCTCCTGCATTGTCGTGCCAGCGTGATGCTGAGGGGGAGTTTGGGGGCTTCCTGGGGCCGCGCTCCATTCCCCATCCATCCACACTCTGCTGTTGAGTCAGCATAGCAGTAGTTACATCCAGACCTCCCTGTTCCCATTGGGCTTTGTACTCTCGTTGGACCCAACCAGGTAAACCCATCTTAATACTATAGCTCTGGGTCACCAGTTACTTTTAGTTTACTACTTTGACGTTCATTACCATAGATATCCATTAGTATTTATTCCTTATACTATAGAAATTCGATCTACTCATGAGGGATGGTGTGCGTTTCTCCGGATTTCCCGTTGGGTCCCCCTCTCTGCTCCCGGGCTAGACTTGATTGGCCTGTCCCTGACCTGTGCTTCTATATGGACACAACCTCTGGGTCATATGTGAGTACCCTTTGGCATGGCCAGTCACATCCCAATTTTTAATATTTATATACATTTTTGTTGTTCATCCCTTATCCGGGCAATGTAATTATATCATCTGGGTATCTACTGTTTCTTTCTTTTTTATAGAATATGGGTGCACTTGGCTCCTGAGGAGTGGACACAAGTCCATGAAACGCGTCGAGCCTTACTCTGATGCATCCAACACACATTGATCATTTTTAGATGGTTTTACCCTTTGTTGATATTTTTAGTTCACTTTCATTACATGAAGGACATGTTATTATTGTATCACCTGATGTGCCATGTTGTTATATATGCTGTTTATCATGTTTGTACTAGAACATTACCCCTGGTGTATGTATGCAACTATGTTTTTCTCATATCATGTCGATCATTGGTCCAATAAACATACATATGTTTGCACCTATGTGAATTTGTCTGGTCCCACCATGTACGCCTCATCTAAAGTCCCAAACCTTCCCCCCTCTTATCATATGTTCCAGGGATGGGAACGTGAACTCTCCTCACGTCCCCTTCAAAAGTCCCAAGCTTTGCTCTCCCCAGTGTTGTATCGCGAAATAGGGATGGAGGTGTACTATACGGTGGGACTTTACATTTTCTTATGGCTGACCTTAAGTGTGTCAGACCATAATTCCTCATGTCAGAATTAGAACCCAGTTTGCATCCACCATATATATTCATCTAGTTTTGTACTTTCTTACTCTTTGCGGCCCCCTTTTTTGTGCTCCCTTTGATCCACGGCCGGGGGGGTTGGCTCATGCCTGTTCACCCGGGAGCTGCGATGCGCGCTGTTGCGCCCTCCCTTCCTCCTCCCCTCCACGTCACTTGGATGTGTGTGTGGGGGCGGGGGGGCGTTGTCACCGCGCATCGGCATCACGCCCCTGGCGCTGTGCGTGTGACGTCTTGACTGACGGTCAGTCACGCACGCGTCCGGCATACAAACTTGGCTGACATGCGGTGAGACACACAGGCTTCCAGCCGTGACGTCTCTCCTGCATTGTCGTGCCAGCGTGATGCTGAGGGGGAGTTTGGGGGCTTCCTGGGGCCGCGCTCCATTCCCCATCCATCCACACTCTGCTGTTGAGTCAGCATAGCAGTAGTTACATCCAGACCTCCCTGTTCCCATTGGGCTTTGTACTCTCGTTGGACCCAACCAGGTAAACCCATCTTAATACTATAGCTCTGGGTCACCAGTTACTTTTAGTTTACTCCTTTGACGTTCATTACCATAGATATCCATTAGTATTTATTCCTTATACTATAGAAATTCGATCTACTCATGAGGGATGGTGTGCGTTTCTCCGGATTTCCCGTTGGGTCCCCCTCTCTGCTCCCGGGCTAGACTTGATTGGCCTGTCCCTGACCTGTGCTTCTATATGGACACAACCTCTGGGTCATATGTGAGTACCCTTTGGCATGGCCAGTCACATCCCAATTTTTAATATTTATATACATTTTTGTTGTTCATCCCTTATCCGGGCAATGTAATTATATCATCTGGGTATCTACTGTTTCTTTCTTTTTTATAGAATATGGATGCACTTGGCTCCTGAGGAGTGGACACAAGTCCATGAAACGCGTCGAGCCTTACTCTGATGCATCCAACACACATTGATCATTTTTAAATGGTTTTACCCTCTGTTGATATTTTTAGTTCACTTTCATTACATGAAGGACATGTTATTATTGTATCACCTGATGTGCCATGTTGTTATATATGCTGTTTATCATGTTTGTACTAGAACATTACCCCTGGTGTATGTATGCAACTATGTTTTTCTCATATCATGTCGATCATTGGTCCAATAAACATACATATGTTTGCACCTATGTGAATTTGTCTGGTCCCACCATGTACGCCTCATCTAAAGTCCCAAACCTTCCCCCCTCTTATCATATGTTCCAGGGATGGGAACGTGAACTCTCCTCACGTCCCCTTCAAAAGTCCCAAGCTTTGCTCTCCCCAGTGTTGTATCGCGAAATAGGGATGGAGGTGTACTATACGGTGGGACTTTACATTTTCTTATGGCTGACCTTAAGTGTGTCAGACCATAATTCCTCATGTCAGAATTAGAACCCAGTTTGCATCCACCATATATATTCATCTAGTTTTGTACTTTCTTACTCTTTGCGGCCCCCTTTTTTGTGCTCCCTTTGATCCACGGCCGGGGGGGTTGGCTCATGCCTGTTCACCCGGGAGCTGCGATGCGCGCTGTTGCGCCCTCCCTTCCTCCTCCCCTCCACGTCACTTGGATGTGTGTGTGGGGGCGGGGGGGCGTTGTCACCGCGCATCGGCATCACGCCCCTGGCGCTGTGCGTGTGACGTCTTGACTGACGGTCAGTCACGCACGCGTCCGGCATACAAACTTGGCTGACATGCGGTGAGACACACAGGCTTCCAGCCGTGACGTCTCTCCTGCATTGTCGTGCCAGCGTGATGCTGAGGGGGAGTTTGGGGGCTTCCTGGGGCCGCGCTCCATTCCCCATCCATCCACACTCTGCTGTTGAGTCAGCATAGCAGTAGTTACATCCAGACCTCCCTGTTCCCATTGGGCTTTGTACTCTCGTTGGACCCAACCAGGTAAACCCATCTTAATACTATAGCTCTGGGTCACCAGTTACTTTTAGTTTACTCCTTTGACGTTCATTACCATAGATATCCATTAGTATTTATTCCTTATACTATAGAAATTCGATCTACTCATGAGGGATGGTGTGCGTTTCTCCGGATTTCCCGTTGGGTCCCCCTCTCTGCTCCCGGGCTAGACTTGATTGGCCTGTCCCTGACCTGTGCTTCTATATGGACACAACCTCTGGGTCATATGTGAGTACCCTTTGGCATGGCCAGTCACATCCCAATTTTTAATATTTATATACATTTTTGTTGTTCATCCCTTATCCGGGCAATGTAATTATATCATCTGGGTATCTACTGTTTCTTTCTTTTTTATAGAATATGGATGCACTTGGCTCCTGAGGAGTGGACACAAGTCCATGAAACGCGTCGAGCCTTACTCTGATGCATCCAACACACATTGATCATTTTTAAATGGTTTTACCCTCTGTTGATATTTTTAGTTCACTTTCATTACATGAAGGACATGTTATTATTGTATCACCTGATGTGCCATGTTGTTATATATGCTGTTTATCATGTTTGTACTAGAACATTACCCCTGGTGTATGTATGCAACTATGTTTTTCTCATATCATGTCGATCATTGGTCCAATAAACATACATATGTTTGCACCTATGTGAATTTGTCTGGTCCCACCATGTACGCCTCATCTAAAGTCCCAAACCTTCCCCCCTCTTATCATATGTTCCAGGGATGGGAACGTGAACTCTCCTCACGTCCCCTTCAAAAGTCCCAAGCTTTGCTCTCCCCAGTGTTGTATCGCGAAATAGGGATGGAGGTGTACTATACGGTGGGACTTTACATTTTCTTATGGCTGACCTTAAGTGTGTCAGACCATAATTCCTCATGTCAGAATTAGAACCCAGTTTGCATCCACCATATATATTCATCTAGTTTTGTACTTTCTTACTCTTTGCGGCCCCCTTTTTTGTGCTCCCTTTGATCCACGGCCGGGGGGGTTGGCTCATGCCTGTTCACCCGGGAGCTGCGATGCGCGCTGTTGCGCCCTCCCTTCCTCCTCCCCTCCACGTCACTTGGATGTGTGTGTGGGGGCGGGGGGGGGCGTTGTCACCGCGCATCGGTATCACGCCCCTGGCGCTGTGCGTGTGACGTCTTGACTGACGGTCAGTCACGCACGCGTCCGGCATACAAACTTGGCTGACATGCGGTGAGACACACAGGCTTCCAGCCGTGACGTCTCTCCTGCATTGTCGTGCCAGCGTGATGCTGAGGGGGAGTTTGGGGGCTTCCTGGGGCCGCGCTCCATTCCCCATCCATCCACACTCTGCTGTTGAGTCAGCATAGCAGTAGTTACATCCAGACCTCCCTGTTCCCATTGGGCTTTGTACTCTCGTTGGACCCAACCAGGTAAACCCATCTTAATACTATAGCTCTGGGTCACCAGTTACTTTTAGTTTACTACTTTGACGTTCATTACCATAGATATCCATTAGTATTTATTCCTTATACTATAGAAATTCGATCTACTCATGAGGGATGGTGTGCGTTTCTCCGGATTTCCCGTTGGGTCCCCCTCTCTGCTCCCGGGCTAGACTTGATTGGCCTGTCCCTGACCTGTGCTTCTATATGGACACAACCTCTGGGTCATATGTGAGTACCCTTTGGCATGGCCAGTCACATCCCAATTTTTAATATTTATATACATTTTTGTTGTTCATCCCTTATCCGGGCAATGTAATTATATCATCTGGGTATCTACTGTTTCTTTCTTTTTTATAGAATATGGGTGCACTTGGCTCCTGAGGAGTGGACACAAGTCCATGAAACGCGTCGAGCCTTACTCTGATGCATCCAACACACATTGATCATTTTTAGATGGTTTTACCCTTTGTTGATATTTTTAGTTCACTTTCATTACATGAAGGACATGTTATTATTGTATCACCTGATGTGCCATGTTGTTATATATGCTGTTTATCATGTTTGTACTAGAACATTACCCCTGGTGTATGTATGCAACTATGTTTTTCTCATATCATGTCGATCATTGGTCCAATAAACATACATATGTTTGCACCTATGTGAATTTGTCTGGTCCCACCATGTACGCCTCATCTAAAGTCCCAAACCTTCCCCCCTCTTATCATATGTTCCAGGGATGGGAACGTGAACTCTCCTCACGTCCCCTTCAAAAGTCCCAAGCTTTGCTCTCCCCAGTGTTGTATCGCGAAATAGGGATGGAGGTGTACTATACGGTGGGACTTTACATTTTCTTATGGCTGACCTTAAGTGTGTCAGACCATAATTCCTCATGTCAGAATTAGAACCCAGTTTGCATCCACCATATATATTCATCTAGTTTTGTACTTTCTTACTCTTTGCGGCCCCCTTTTTTGTGCTCCCTTTGATCCACGGCCGGGGGGGTTGGCTCATGCCTGTTCACCCGGGAGCTGCGATGCGCGCTGTTGCGCCCTCCCTTCCTCCTCCCCTCCACGTCACTTGGATGTGTGTGTGGGGGCGGGGGGGCGTTGTCACCGCGCATCGGCATCACGCCCCTGGCGCTGTGCGTGTGACGTCTTGACTGACGGTCAGTCACGCACGCGTCCGGCATACAAACTTGGCTGACATGCGGTGAGACACACAGGCTTCCAGCCGTGACGTCTCTCCTGCATTGTCGTGCCAGCGTGATGCTGAGGGGGAGTTTGGGGGCTTCCTGGGGCCGCGCTCCATTCCCCATCCATCCACACTCTGCTGTTGAGTCAGCATAGCAGTAGTTACATCCAGACCTCCCTGTTCCCATTGGGCTTTGTACTCTCGTTGGACCCAACCAGGTAAACCCATCTTAATACTATAGCTCTGGGTCACCAGTTACTTTTAGTTTACTCCTTTGACGTTCATTACCATAGATATCCATTAGTATTTATTCCTTATACTATAGAAATTCGATCTACTCATGAGGGATGGTGTGCGTTTCTCCGGATTTCCCGTTGGGTCCCCCTCTCTGCTCCCGGGCTAGACTTGATTGGCCTGTCCCTGACCTGTGCTTCTATATGGACACAACCTCTGGGTCATATGTGAGTACCCTTTGGCATGGCCAGTCACATCCCAATTTTTAATATTTATATACATTTTTGTTGTTCATCCCTTATCCGGGCAATGTAATTATATCATCTGGGTATCTACTGTTTCTTTCTTTTTTATAGAATATGGATGCACTTGGCTCCTGAGGAGTGGACACAAGTCCATGAAACGCGTCGAGCCTTACTCTGATGCATCCAACACACATTGATCATTTTTAGATGGTTTTACCCTCTGTTGATATTTTTAGTTCACTTTCATTACATGAAGGACATGTTATTATTGTATCACCTGATGTGCCATGTTGTTATATATGCTGTTTATTAGGCTTGTGCAATTCGTTTCGTAACGAATTGAAATTCGTCCGAATTTAGCAACTTTCGGACATTCGGAAGCATTCGAATTTCCGAACAAAGCAATTACGAATAAGACCGAATCCGAAATAAATTATACCGCAAATAGCGAATGCCCGAATGTCTTCGGCATAATTCGTTATGAAAAAGTTACGAATGTACGAATCCATACGAAGCACAATAACACTCACTCTGCTCTGCTCTCTGCTTCTCCCACACCGTGCTGAACTCCCTCTCAAAATGGTGTACAGGGGCGGAGGTTATAGCCGCATGTAAAAAACGAAAGTAAAATACGAGATTTCGAATCCATTCGAAGCACAATAACACTCTGCTCTGCTCTCTGCTTCTCCCTCACCGTGCTGAACCCTCTCAAAATGGTGTACAGGGGCGGAGCCTATAGCCGCATGTTAAAAACGAAAGTAAAATACGAGATTTCGAATCGTTACAAATAACCGCAATGTATTTAGAAAAGTACAAATCCATTCGAAGCACATTAGGCATAATAGGCAGCGTCGTTGTGAGAGAGACACGGAAAATTACGAATCAACGAACCCAAAAAAAGTTACGAAAGTAGGAGTTGTGTCCAGAATCAACGAAAAACAACGTACTCTACCGAAAGTACGAACCCAAAAAAAGTTACGAAAGTAGGAGTTGTGTCCAGAATCAACGAAAAACAACGTACTCTACCGAAAGTACGAATTATAAAGCAACAAAAAATTCAATGAAAAATGTCGCTTGCAAAAATACGAATGAGTCCGAACACGAAAAATCCCGTCTAGCAAAATTACGAATGATTACGAATCAACAGGACCGGAAAGAAACGAACCGAAACGGAACGAATTTTTCCGTTGTGCACAAGTCTACTGTTTATCATGTTTGTACTAGAACATTACCCCTGGTGTATGTATGCAACTATGTTTTTCTCATATCATGTCGATCATTGGTCCAATAAACATACATATGTTTGCACCTATGTGAATTTGTCTGGTCCCACCATGTACGCCTCATCTAAAGTCCCAAACCTTCCCCCCTCTTATCATATGTTCCAGGGATGGGAACGTGAACTCTCCTCACGTCCCCTTCAAAAGTCCCAAGCTTTGCTCTCCCCAGTGTTGTATCGCGAAATAGGGATGGAGGTGTACTATACGGTGGGACTTTACATTTTCTTATGGCTGACCTTAAGTGTGTCAGACCATAATTCCTCATGTCAGAATTAGAACCCAGTTTGCATCCACCATATATATTCATCTAGTTTTGTACTTTCTTACTCTTTGCGGCCCCCTTTTTTGTGCTCCCTTTGATCCACGGCCGGGGGGGTTGGCTCATGCCTGTTCACCCGGGAGCTGCGATGCGCGCTGTTGCGCCCTCCCTTCCTCCTCCCCTCCACGTCACTTGGATGTGTGTGTGGGGGCGGGGAGGCGTTGTCACCGCGCATCGGCATCACGCCCCTGGCGCTGTGCGTGTGACGTCTTGACTGACGGTCAGTCACGCACGCGTCCGGCATACAAACTTGGCTGACATGCGGTGAGACACACAGGCTTCCAGCCGTGACGTCTCTCCTGCATTGTCCTGCCAGCGTGATGCTGAGGGGGAGTTTGGGGGCTTCCTGGGGCCGCGCTCCATTCCCCATCCATCCACACTCTGCCGTTGAGTCAGCATAGCAGTAGTTACATCCAGACCTCCCTGTTCCCATTGGGCTTTGTACTCTCGTTGGACCCAACCAGGTAAACCCATCTTAATACTATAGCTCTGGGTCACCAGTTACTTTTAGTTTACTCCTTTGACGTTCATTACCATAGATATCCATTAGTATTTATTCCTTATACTATAGAAATTCGATCTACTCATGAGGGATGGTGTGCGTTTCTCCGGATTTCCCGTTGGGTCCCCCTCTCTGCTCCCGGGCTACACTTGATTGGCCTGTCCCTGACCTGTGCTTCTATATGGACACAACCTCTGGGTCATATGTGAGTACCCTTTGGCATGGCCAGTCACATCCCAATTTTTAATATTTATATACATTTTTGTTGTTTATCCCTTATCCGGGCAATGTAATTATATCATCTGGGTATCTACTGTTTCTTTCTTTTTTATAGAATATGGATGCACTTGGCTCCTGAGGAGTGGACACAAGTCCATGAAACGCGTCAAGCCTTACTCTGATGCATCCAACACACATTGATCATTTTTAGATGGTTTTACCCTCTGTTGATATTTTTAGTTCACTTTCATTACATGAAGGACATGTTATTATTGTATCACCTGATGTGCCATGTTGTTATATATGCTGTTTATCATGTTTGTACTAGAACATTACCCCTGGTGTATGTATGCAACTATGTTTTTCTCATATCATGTCGATTATTGGTCCAATAAACATACATATGTTTGCACCTATGTGAATTTGTCTGGTCCCACCATGTACGCCTCATCTAAAGTCCCAAACCTTCCCCCCTCTTATCATATGTTCCAGGGATGGGAACGTGAACTCTCCTCACGTCCCCTTCAAAAGTCCCAAGCTTTGCTCTCCCCAGTGTTGTATCGCGAAATAGGGATGGAGGTGTACTATACGGTGGGACTTTACATTTTCTTATGGCTGACCTTAAGTGTGTCAGACCATAATTCCTCATGTCAGAATTAGAACCCAGTTTGCATCCACCATATATATTCATCTAGTTTTGTACTTTCTTACTCTTTGCGGCCCCCTTTTTTGTGCTCCCTTTGATCCACGGCCGGGGGGGTTGGCTCATGCCTGTTCACCCGGGAGCTGCGATGCGCACTGTTGCGCCCTCCCTTCCTCCTCCCCTCCACGTCACTTGGATGTGTGTGTGGGGGCGGGGGGGCATTGTCACCGCGCATCGGCATCACGCCCCTGGCGCTGTGCGTGTGACGTCTTGACTGACGGTCAGTCACGCACGCGTCCGGCATACAAACTTGGCTGACATGCGGTGAGACACACAGGCTTCCAGCCGTGACGTCTCTCCTGCATTGTCGTGCCAGCGTGATGCTGAGGGGGAGTTTGGGGGCTTCCTGGGGCCGCGCTCCATTCCCCATCCATCCACACTCTGCTGTTGAGTCAGCATAGCAGTAGTTACATCCAGACCTCCCTGTTCCCATTGGGCTTTGTACTCTCGTTGGACCCAACCAGGTAAACCCATCTTAATACTATAGCTCTGGGTCACCAGTTACTTTTAGTTTACTCCTTTGACGTTCATTACCATAGATATCCATTAGTATTTATTCCTTATACTATAGAAATTCGATCTACTCATGAGGGATGGTGTGCGTTTCTCCGGATTTCCCGTTGGGTCCCCCTCTCTGCTCCCGGGCTAGACTTGATTGGCCTGTCCCTGACCTGTGCTTCTATATGGACACAACCTCTGGGTCATATGTGAGTACCCTTTGGCATGGCCAGTCACATCCCAATTTTTAATATTTATATACATTTTTGTTGTTCATCCCTTATCCGGGCAATGTAATTATATCATCTGGGTATCTACTGTTTCTTTCTTTTTTATAGAATATGGATGCACTTGGCTCCTGAGGAGTGGACACAAGTCCATGAAACGCGTCGAGCCTTACTCTGATGCATCCAACACACATTGATCATTTTTAGATGGTTTTACCCTCTGTTGATATTTTTAGTTCACTTTCATTACATGAAGGACATGTTATTATTGTATCACCTGATGTGCCATGTTGTTATATATGCTGTTTATCATGTTTGTACTAGAACATTACCCCTGGTGTATGTATGCAACTATGTTTTTCTCATATCATGTCGATCATTGGTCCAATAAACATACATATGTTTGCACCTATGTGAATTTGTCTGGTCCCACCATGTACGCCTCATCTAAAGTCCCAAACCTTCCCCCCTCTTATCATATGTTCCAGGGATGGGAACGTGAACTCTCCTCACGTCCCCTTCAAAAGTCCCAAGCTTTGCTCTCCCCAGTGTTGTATCGCGAAATAGGGATGGAGGTGTACTATACGGTGGGACTTTACATTTTCTTATGGCTGACCTTAAGTGTGTCAGACCATAATTCCTCATGTCAGAATTAGAACCCAGTTTGCATCCACCATATATATTCATCTAGTTTTGTACTTTCTTACTCTTTGCGGCCCCCTTTTTTGTGCTCCCTTTGATCCACGGCCGGGGGGGTTGGCTCATGCCTGTTCACCCGGGAGCTGCGATGCGCGCTGTTGCGCCCTCCCTTCCTCCTCCCCTCCACGTCACTTGGATGTGTGTGTGGGGGCGGGGGGGCGTTGTCACCGCGCATCGGCATCACGCCCCTGGCGCTGTGCGTGTGACGTCTTGACTGACGGTCAGTCACGCACGCGTCCGGCATACAAACTTGGCTGACATGCGGTGAGACACACAGGCTTCCAGCCGTGACGTCTCTCCTGCATTGTCGTGCCAGCGTGATGCTGAGGGGGAGTTTGGGGGCTTCCTGGGGCCGCGCTCCATTCCCCATCCATCCACACTCTGCTGTTGAGTCAGCATAGCAGTAGTTACATCCAGACCTCCCTGTTCCCATTGGGCTTTGTACTCTCGTTGGACCCAACCAGGTAAACCCATCTTAATACTATAGCTCTGGGTCACCAGTTACTTTTAGTTTACTCCTTTGACGTTCATTACCATAGATATCCATTAGTATTTATTCCTTATACTATAGAAATTCGATCTACTCATGAGGGATGGTGTGCGTTTCTCCGGATTTCCCGTTGGGTCCCCCTCTCTGCTCCCGGGCTAGACTTGATTGGCCTGTCCCTGACCTGTGCTTCTATATGGACACAACCTCTGGGTCATATGTGAGTACCCTTTGGCATGGCCAGTCACATCCCAATTTTTAATATTTATATACATTTTTGTTGTTCATCCCTTATCCGGGCAATGTAATTATATCATCTGGGTATCTACTGTTTCTTTCTTTTTTATAGAATATGGATGCACTTGGCTCCTGAGGAGTGGACACAAGTCCATGAAACGCGTCGAGCCTTACTCTGATGCATCCAACACACATTGATCATTTTTAGATGGTTTTACCCTCTGTTGATATTTTTAGTTCACTTTCATTACATGAAGGACATGTTATTATTGTATCACCTGATGTGCCATGTTGTTATATATGCTGTTTATTAGGCTTGTGCAATTCGTTTCGTAACGAATTGAAATTCGTCCGAATTTAGCAACTTTCGGACATTCGGAAGCATTCGAATTTCCGAACAAAGCAATTACGAATAAGACCGAATCCGAAATAAATTATACCGCAAATAGCGAATGCCCGAATGTCTTCGGCATAATTCGTTATGAAAAAGTTACGAATGTACGAATCCATACGAAGCACAATAACACTCACTCTGCTCTGCTCTCTGCTTCTCCCACACCGTGCTGAACTCCCTCTCAAAATGGTGTACAGGGGCGGAGGTTATAGCCGCATGTAAAAAACGAAAGTAAAATACGAGATTTCGAATCCATTCGAAGCACAATAACACTCTGCTCTGCTCTCTGCTTCTCCCTCACCGTGCTGAACCCTCTCAAAATGGTGTACAGGGGCGGAGCCTATAGCCGCATGTTAAAAACGAAAGTAAAATACGAGATTTCGAATCGTTACAAATAACCGCAATGTATTTAGAAAAGTACAAATCCATTCGAAGCACATTAGGCATAATAGGCAGCGTCGTTGTGAGAGAGACACGGAAAATTACGAATCAACGAACCCAAAAAAAGTTACGAAAGTAGGAGTTGTGTCCAGAATCAACGAAAAACAACGTACTCTACCGAAAGTACGAACCCAAAAAAAGTTACGAAAGTAGGAGTTGTGTCCAGAATCAACGAAAAACAACGTACTCTACCGAAAGTACGAATTATAAAGCAACAAAAAATTCAATGAAAAATGTCGCTTGCAAAAATACGAATGAGTCCGAACACGAAAAATCCCGTCTAGCAAAATTACGAATGATTACGAATCAACAGGACCGGAAAGAAACGAACCGAAACGGAACGAATTTTTCCGTTGTGCACAAGTCTACTGTTTATCATGTTTGTACTAGAACATTACCCCTGGTGTATGTATGCAACTATGTTTTTCTCATATCATGTCGATCATTGGTCCAATAAACATACATATGTTTGCACCTATGTGAATTTGTCTGGTCCCACCATGTACGCCTCATCTAAAGTCCCAAACCTTCCCCCCTCTTATCATATGTTCCAGGGATGGGAACGTGAACTCTCCTCACGTCCCCTTCAAAAGTCCCAAGCTTTGCTCTCCCCAGTGTTGTATCGCGAAATAGGGATGGAGGTGTACTATACGGTGGGACTTTACATTTTCTTATGGCTGACCTTAAGTGTGTCAGACCATAATTCCTCATGTCAGAATTAGAACCCAGTTTGCATCCACCATATATATTCATCTAGTTTTGTACTTTCTTACTCTTTGCGGCCCCCTTTTTTGTGCTCCCTTTGATCCACGGCCGGGGGGGTTGGCTCATGCCTGTTCACCCGGGAGCTGCGATGCGCGCTGTTGCGCCCTCCCTTCCTCCTCCCCTCCACGTCACTTGGATGTGTGTGTGGGGGCGGGGGGGCGTTGTCACCGCGCATCGGCATCACGCCCCTGGCGCTGTGCGTGTGACGTCTTGACTGACGGTCAGTCACGCACGCGTCCGGCATACAAACTTGGCTGACATGCGGTGAGACACACAGGCTTCCAGCCGTGACGTCTCTCCTGCATTGTCCTGCCAGCGTGATGCTGAGGGGGAGTTTGGGGGCTTCCTGGGGCCGCGCTCCATTCCCCATCCATCCACACTCTGCTG
This sequence comes from Rana muscosa, assembly GCA_029206835.1. Classification (NCBI taxonomy): domain Eukaryota; kingdom Metazoa; phylum Chordata; class Amphibia; order Anura; family Ranidae; genus Rana; species Rana muscosa. Next base: position 873,809,225 of record CM055122.1, on the reverse strand, counting down.
TTGAGTCAGCATAGCAGTAGTTACATCCAGACCTCCCTGTTCCCATTGGGCTTTGTACTCTCGTTGGACCCAACCAGGTAAACCCATCTTAATACTATAGCTCTGGGTCACCAGTTACTTTTAGTTTACTCCTTTGACGTTCATTACCATAGATATCCATTAGTATTTATTCCTTATACTATAGAAATTCGATCTACTCATGAGGGATGGTGTGCGTTTCTCCGGATTTCCCGTTGGGTCCCCCTCTCTGCTCCCGGGCTACACTTGATTGGCCTGTCCCTGACCTGTGCTTCTATATGGACACAACCTCTGGGTCATATGTGAGTACCCTTTGGCATGGCCAGTCACATCCCAATTTTTAATATTTATATACATTTTTGTTGTTCATCCCTTATCCGGGCAATGTAATTATATCATCTGGGTATCTACTGTTTCTTTCTTTTTTATAGAATATGGATGCACTTGGCTCCTGAGGAGTGGACACAAGTCCATGAAACGCGTCAAGCCTTACTCTGATGCATCCAACACACATTGATCATTTTTAGATGGTTTTACCCTCTGTTGATATTTTTAGTTCACTTTCATTACATGAAGGACATGTTATTATTGTATCACCTGATGTGCCATGTTGTTATATATGCTGTTTATCATGTTTGTACTAGAACATTACCCCTGGTGTATGTATGCAACTATGTTTTTCTCATATCATGTCGATTATTGGTCCAATAAACATACATATGTTTGCACCTATGTGAATTTGTCTGGTCCCACCATGTACGCCTCATCTAAAGTCCCAAACCTTCCCCCCTCTTATCATATGTTCCAGGGATGGGAACGTGAACTCTCCTCACGTCCCCTTCAAAAGTCCCAAGCTTTGCTCTCCCCAGTGTTGTATCGCGAAATAGGGATGGAGGTGTACTATACGGTGGGACTTTACATTTTCTTATGGCTGACCTTAAGTGTGTCAGACCATAATTCCTCATGTCAGAATTAGAACCCAGTTTGCATCCACCATATATATTCATCTAGTTTTGTACTTTCTTACTCTTTGCGGCCCCCTTTTTTGTGCTCCCTTTGATCCACGGCCGGGGGGGTTGGCTCATGCCTGTTCACCCGGGAGCTGCGATGCGCACTGTTGCGCCCTCCCTTCCTCCTCCCCTCCACGTCACTTGGATGTGTGTGTGGGGGCGGGGGGGCATTGTCACCGCGCATCGGCATCACGCCCCTGGCGCTGTGCGTGTGACGTCTTGACTGACGGTCAGTCACGCACGCGTCCGGCATACAAACTTGGCTGACATGCGGTGAGACACACAGGCTTCCAGCCGTGACGTCTCTCCTGCATTGTCGTGCCAGCGTGATGCTGAGGGGGAGTTTGGGGGCTTCCTGGGGCCGCGCTCCATTCCCCATCCATCCACACTCTGCTGTTGAGTCAGCATAGCAGTAGTTACATCCAGACCTCCCTGTTCCCATTGGGCTTTGTACTCTCGTTGGACCCAACCAGGTAAACCCATCTTAATACTATAGCTCTGGGTCACCAGTTACTTTTAGTTTACTCCTTTGACGTTCATTACCATAGATATCCATTAGTATTTATTCCTTATACTATAGAAATTCGATCTACTCATGAGGGATGGTGTGCGTTTCTCCGGATTTCCCGTTGGGTCCCCCTCTCTGCTCCCGGGCTAGACTTGATTGGCCTGTCCCTGACCTGTGCTTCTATATGGACACAACCTCTGGGTCATATGTGAGTACCCTTTGGCATGGCCAGTCACATCCCAATTTTTAATATTTATATACATTTTTGTTGTTCATCCCTTATCCGGGCAATGTAATTATATCATCTGGGTATCTACTGTTTCTTTCTTTTTTATAGAATATGGATGCACTTGGCTCCTGAGGAGTGGACACAAGTCCATGAAACGCGTCGAGCCTTACTCTGATGCATCCAACACACATTGATCATTTTTAGATGGTTTTACCCTCTGTTGATATTTTTAGTTCACTTTCATTACATGAAGGACATGTTATTATTGTATCACCTGATGTGCCATGTTGTTATATATGCTGTTTATCATGTTTGTACTAGAACATTACCCCTGGTGTATGTATGCAACTATGTTTTTCTCATATCATGTCGATCATTGGTCCAATAAACATACATATGTTTGCACCTATGTGAATTTGTCTGGTCCCACCATGTACGCCTCATCTAAAGTCCCAAACCTTCCCCCCTCTTATCATATGTTCCAGGGATGGGAACGTGAACTCTCCTCACGTCCCCTTCAAAAGTCCCAAGCTTTGCTCTCCCCAGTGTTGTATCGCGAAATAGGGATGGAGGTGTACTATACGGTGGGACTTTACATTTTCTTATGGCTGACCTTAAGTGTGTCAGACCATAATTCCTCATGTCAGAATTAGAACCCAGTTTGCATCCACCATATATATTCATCTAGTTTTGTACTTTCTTACTCTTTGCGGCCCCCTTTTTTGTGCTCCCTTTGATCCACGGCCGGGGGGGTTGGCTCATGCCTGTTCACCCGGGAGCTGCGATGCGCGCTGTTGCGCCCTCCCTTCCTCCTCCCCTCCACGTCACTTGGATGTGTGTGTGGGGGCGGGGGGGCGTTGTCACCGCGCATCGGCATCACGCCCCTGGCGCTGTGCGTGTGACGTCTTGACTGACGGTCAGTCACGCACGCGTCCGGCATACAAACTTGGCTGACATGCGGTGAGACACACAGGCTTCCAGCCGTGACGTCTCTCCTGCATTGTCGTGCCAGCGTGATGCTGAGGGGGAGTTTGGGGGCTTCCTGGGGCCGCGCTCCATTCCCCATCCATCCACACTCTGCTGTTGAGTCAGCATAGCAGTAGTTACATCCAGACCTCCCTGTTCCCATTGGGCTTTGTACTCTCGTTGGACCCAACCAGGTAAACCCATCTTAATACTATAGCTCTGGGTCACCAGTTACTTTTAGTTTACTCCTTTGACGTTCATTACCATAGATATCCATTAGTATTTATTCCTTATACTATAGAAATTCGATCTACTCATGAGGGATGGTGTGCGTTTCTCCGGATTTCCCGTTGGGTCCCCCTCTCTGCTCCCGGGCTAGACTTGATTGGCCTGTCCCTGACCTGTGCTTCTATATGGACACAACCTCTGGGTCATATGTGAGTACCCTTTGGCATGGCCAGTCACATCCCAATTTTTAATATTTATATACATTTTTGTTGTTCATCCCTTATCCGGGCAATTTAATTATATCATCTGGGTATCTACTGTTTCTTTCTTTTTTTATAGAATATGGATGCACTTGGCTCCTGAGGAGTGGACACAAGTCCATGAAACGCGTCGAGCCTTACTCTGATGCATCCAACACACATTGATCATTTTTAGATGGTTTTACCCTCTGTTGATATTTTTAGTTCACTTTCATTACATGAAGGACATGTTATTATTGTATCACCTGATGTGCCATGTTGTTATATATGCTGTTTATCATGTTTGTACTAGAACATTACCCCTGGTGTATGTATGCAACTATGTTTTTCTCATATCATGTCGATCATTGGTCCAATAAACATACATATGTTTGCACCTATGTGAATTTGTCTGGTCCCACCATGTACGCCTCATCTAAAGTCCCAAACCTTCCCCCCTCTTATCATATGTTCCAGGGATGGGAACGTGAACTCTCCTCACGTCCCCTTCAAAAGTCCCAAGCTTTGCTCTCCCCAGTGTTGTATCGCGAAATAGGGATGGAGGTGTACTATACGGTGGGACTTTACATTTTCTTATGGCTGACCTTAAGTGTGTCAGACCATAATTCCTCATGTCAGAATTAGAACCCAGTTTGCATCCACCATATATATTCATCTAGTTTTGTACTTTCTTACTCTTTGCGGCCCCCTTTTTTGTGCTCCCTTTGATCCACGGCCGGGGGGGTTGGCTCATGCCTGTTCACCCGGGAGCTGCGATGCGCGCTGTTGCGCCCTCCCTTCCTCCTCCCCTCCACGTCACTTGGATGTGTGTGTGGGGGCGGGGGGGCGTTGTCACCGCGCATCGGCATCACGCCCCTGGCGCTGTGCGTGTGACGTCTTGACTGACGGTCAGTCACGCACGCGTCCGGCATACAAACTTGGCTGACATGCGGTGAGACACACAGGCTTCCAGCCGTGACGTCTCTCCTGCATTGTCGTGCCAGCGTGATGCTGAGGGGGAGTTTGGGGGCTTCCTGGGGCCGCGCTCCATTCCCCATCCATCCACACTCTGCTGTTGAGTCAGCATAGCAGTAGTTACATCCAGACCTCCCTGTTCCCATTGGGCTTTGTACTCTCGTTGGACCCAACCAGGTAAACCCATCTTAATACTATAGCTCTGGGTCACCAGTTACTTTTAGTTTACTCCTTTGACGTTCATTACCATAGATATCCATTAGTATTTATTCCTTATACTATAGAAATTCGATCTACTCATGAGGGATGGTGTGCGTTTCTCCGGATTTCCCGTTGGGTCCCCCTCTCTGCTCCCGGGCTAGACTTGATTGGCCTGTCCCTGACCTGTGCTTCTATATGGACACAACCTCTGGGTCATATGTGAGTACCCTTTGGCATGGCCAGTCACATCCCAATTTTTAATATTTATATACATTTTTGTTGTTCATCCCTTATCCGGGCAATGTAATTATATCATCTGGGTATCTACTGTTTCTTTCTTTTTTATAGAATATGGATGCACTTGGCTCCTGAGGAGTGGACACAAGTCCATGAAACGCGTCGAGCCTTACTCTGATGCATCCAACACACATTGATCATTTTTAGATGGTTTTACCCTCTGTTGATATTTTTAGTTCACTTTCATTACATGAAGGACATGTTATTATTGTATCACCTGATGTGCCATGTTGTTATATATGCTGTTTATCATGTTTGTACTAGAACATTACCCCTGGTGTATGTATGCAACTATGTTTTTCCCATATCATGTCGATCATTGGTCCAATAAACATACATATGTTTGCACCTATGTGAATTTGTCTGGTCCCACCATGTACGCCTCATCTAAAGTCCCAAACCTTCCCCCCTCTTATCATACACTGGTGCAGTGGGTCCTGGGTTCCTCCTGGTTCACGACAATGCCTTGCCTCATGTGGTGAGAGTATGCAGCCAGTTCCTGGAGGATGAAGGAATTGATACCATTGAATGGCCCCCACGCTCGCCTGACCTAATTCCAATAGAATACCTCTGGGACATTATGTTTCAGTCCATCTGACACTATCAGGTTCCACTTCAGTCTGTTCAGGAGCTCAGTGATGCCCTAATCCAGATCTGGGAAGAAAAACCCCGGGACACCATCCTTTGTCTCATTAGGAGCATGCCCTGACATTGTCAGGCATGTATACAAGCACATGGGGGCCATACAAACTACGGAGTACCATTTTGAGTTGCTGCAATGAAATTTCAGCAAAGTAAACTAGCCTGCTGTATCATTTTTTCACTTTGATTTTCAAGGTGTCTTTGAATTCAGCCCTCTGTAGGCTATTTTTCATTTTCATCAAACGATGTGGCATCCTTTAGTTCTTAACACATTACTCAGTCCATATCTATATATATATATATATGTAGCGGGTAGTTACATTTAGGGGGAAGCATCTGAGTGGTAGCCAGGCTCAGATGTGCCAATTGTTAGGTCTCATTGACCATTTCTATCCCTGGGAGATAGTACTGGTGGTTAAGTTCACTGGGGCCTATAGGTGGCGCTGTTGCCGTGGGTCCCGGGTTGAACTGCAGTACGAGGTTGTGTCCTTTTTGTCCCCTCTCGGCAGTAGTGCGGCGGGGCGGGGAACCTGCTGTGCCTGTCGGGAGAGGATATAAAAGGTGGCGGCCATCTTCCAGAGGGGTCGTTGATTCCGCGCTCAGGCACCTTAAGCCTGGGTGCGGGTGTGTCGCCTCCGGGTGCCCTAGGCCCGGAGGCCTGTCGGGTGGTCTCTGGGTGCTCTAGGCCCAGAGACAGAGCTGCTGTTCCATCTCAGACACCTTCAGTCTGGGGTGAGGTACTTCGAGAGAGGCCCGGGGCCCAGTACCTTCGACTGGGTCCCACAAGGGATCGAGGGCTCCTAGGGTGCCCCCTGGAAGTGGGTGCCCGAATCTAGGATGAGGAGGCCAGGGAGGTGACCCTTCCCGAAGATCCTGGCGCGGTATCGCTGGTGACGGTGGGGCCTCTGGTAACTCTCCGGATGGATGTCCTTTCCCTGACAGGGGTCAATACTTTTAGAAGGTAATCCACGTTCTCATGGTCTGTGGCAGAGACCCATCGTGAATTTGGTCGTGGCAGAGACCCAACAACCGGGCCTGTGGCAGAGGCCCTATTCACCTGGTCTGTGGCAGAGACCCCTCATGGTCGGTGGTAGCGACCGTGCGCCAAGCCTGTTAGTGCTATTCAGAACAGGAGAAACCCAAATCTAAGTTTGTGCCTGGACCTCCTCCCACCTTATCTGACCCGTGTTTGTCTCAACCCGTCTGCTCTAAAAGAGACTGTTTATTGTGCAAGAAGGAATAAACAAGCGTTGGACCTTTCAGTTGGTGTGGACAGTTGCTTACTGGGGAAAGTTAAAGACTTGTTCTGATTACTGCAGAAACGAGGTCAGCACTGGAGGCCTTTTTACACCAGTTGCAAACAGGCCCGAGAAACTAACACCACTCAACCTCCCTATTCAGGAGGGTACGGGCTTGTGGTGCAGTGTGCCTCATTCTTTTCCTGCGGAGGAGCCAAGCAGAAGAAAAGCAGGTAAAATCTGGGGTTGGTGCGCTACATGTATATATATTTTGACAGAACAAGGCTCTGTCTCTATGAAGTTGGAGGTAAAAGGGACACAGGGTTTGCATATCTGCGGACTGCAAGACTACAGAGTGTAGAGTTTAAATGGAGAAAACTGCTCTGTCAGTTTTCTCCAGGTTTTGCTAGTTTAGTATGGGACTCTGTCATTTGGAGATCCTTAAGAGACTTGGTTGGGACAGGATCTCCAACCCTGTGTCCGGGTCTTATGGACAGCCAGCAGGGTGTGTGCCCAGGTGCACACAGCCCATATAACGAGGGACTGGTCATAACAGTGAGTGGAGGAAGGTGGAGTGTGTGCAGCTTGTTACTGCTGCTGTATCAAGACAGACCTGTGTGTGGAAAGCTGTCTGTCTGTGTGAGACTCCATCCCTGGTGAGGGGGGACTTTGTGCCTGACGGACTGGGAGGCTGATAGAGCTGAGACGACTAGCAAGTCCAAGGGAGCTGAAGGAAGTCCTGAAGTCTGGGAGACAGTAAGCTAACCCAGGGGCTGGAGAATCCTGTTGAGACCAGGAGTAGTCTGGGAACTGAAAGGCAAAGTAAGCCTAGGAGCCAGGAGGCTTGGCATTTTTTTTGTGTATGAGTTTACTGGAGAAGAACCCCTGTGTGGGAAATCCTATGTATGAACTTTTATTTTTGATCCTTTTAATAAAAATGGGCTGCCATGCCCTTAAACCTTAGTTCCTGTTGGCCGTGAACTCACTTAAAAATGCTTTTACCACTTGAGCTAAACACCCCCATGCCACAATATATATATATTAGGGTGTTTCATTTTTCCAAAGATGTGATTTTCATATGACTTTGCTTACGCCCCGAGTCTTAGTGATGTAAAAGATATATATGCCACATTTTCAAGAAGATTGGATAATATTTAGTGGTTGCACACATTGATCACTATTATCACAAGCTAGTGAAATTTTTAACATTAAGTTAGAAGGCTAGCCGCAGGCTAGCCTGAATTTGTAGGAGGAGTCTGGGGGCTATTTATCCCCCCTCCTCTCTCCTCTCCTGCGTCGGCAGGGTTTCTGGGTCACAGCTGATGACGTCATTTCCGGGTTCCGCGTCACTTCCGCTTTCTACACTGTGCGGCGGTCGGCTGCAGGCGTCGTGGCTGGCTTTTTCCTCTCAGGGCTCATGCCGGGTTTCATTTCAGGGTGGACGCCCGCCGCTACTGCCGCATGGCTCACGCCGGGCTTCAGAGGGGGGGCCACCCACTCGCCTGCTTCGCTTCCCGGGCTCACGCTGTCAGTGTCGGAAGGAGGGCCGCCCGCTCTCTTTCTCCCCACACTCGTACCGGGCGACGTGGGGGGCGCGCGCTCACTCCTTCCGCTCATACCTCCCGCTCGCCTGCTCATTCCTCCCTGTGTGCGTGTAAGGTAAGGGGGGGGTGGTCTGGTTTGTCGGCGGTGGAAGTCATGGCAGTCCCCCTGCCTGTGCTTACTCCGGGCATCTGCAGGGGGGGGGCCCGCCTACCTACCGGTATCTTTGTGGGGGGGTGTCGTGCCCCCCCTTTGTGGGGGGGTACGCACGCCGGCCTCCTTGCAGGGACGACCGCTCGTCACCCGCTCCTCCTGGGGGGGGGGGGCTTAGCTTTGAGAGCTGGGGCCCCTCCATCCACCCTCCCTTTCCTCTGGGTTCACTCTAGGCGTTCGGGGTTCCATGGTAACCGCCCGCCTGCTTCCCCTAGTACTCACGCCGGAGGGGGGGGCGGCCATCCAGCCTCCAGCATTGCCAGGGCTCCATCTCGTCCGGCTCCGGCCCACCCGGTCAGCCGCCTATTTCTCCCGGAGCTCTGAGCAGCAGCACGCTCAGCTGAGAGTCTGGTGCTGTGGGTGGTTCACCTCCGGTTTCTTTGTGCCTCCAGTGTCGTGGAGGCTGCCCGCTCCTCCCGGAGCTCATGGGGGGGGGGGTGCCGTCCCTCCATCCTCCTCCTACCCGTCCTGCTTCATTCCACCGGCTTCGTGGGGGGGGGCTGCCCGCCCGCTTCTCCCGGCGCTCATGGGGGGGGGGCGTCCACACACTCCGCTGGGCTCCCTCTGGTTGGAGGCCGCCCACCGGCTTCTCCTGGTTCTCGCGCCGGGGCAGGGGGGGGCATCCATCCTTTTTTCCCAGGGCTCAGTTTGCATCATGGGGGGGGGGTCAGCTGATTGTTTTCCTGGAGCTCAGAGCAGCAGCACGCTCAGCCAGGAGTCTGGTGCTGGTGGTTTCTCCTCTCCGGTTGTTCATTATGGGGGGGGGGCACTCCGGATGCCTCTCCGCCAGGGTGGGGAGGGTAGTGCAGGAGGGGCGTCTGCCCACGGCAGTTCGTCCTTCCGGGGGGCACCACTGTTTAGGTGTCAGTATTTCTTGTGCTTCAGTCTAACATGTATTTCGCCTGTTGTTTTTCTCCCGGTGCTTCCAGTGCTCAGAGTGGCAGCACGGTCGGCCGGGAGTCGGTGGTGGTTCACCGCACCAGAGGAGGAGGACACCCGTCAGATGGTGAGTATGCCACAAGGTGTATTGTTCGGGTCGCATCATACAGGAGGGCGCACCCTGCTGTCGTTGCTTTGTTTTGTCATTGTGTTCTTCTTTCTGCATCCTCATACGTTTCCATGCATCTATCACTGTACATGTCATGCCGGGGGGGGGGGGCGTCTGTGTCAGGGGAGTCTGTCCGCTCACTCCTCCCCTCACTCACTGGACTCCTTCGGCTTATCCTGTTCGCCAGGCAGCATGGGGGGGGGGCGTCAGTTCACCCTTCTCACACCTCCGGGCGCTCACTCCTCTGGGCTCGCTCTGGCTGGCGGCCGCCGTGTGGCGGGGCAGCATGGGAGGGGGCCATCCTGCTTATTCCTCCCGGTGCTCGCCGGGCAGCAGTGAGGCGGGGGTGGCGGCTTCAGCTGTGGTTACTGATTGGATGGGAGAGGGGGGGCGGGGGACTGCTCGCTGCACGGCAGGGTGGCCTTGGCATCCAGACCTTGGTCCAGGTTATCCCATCCCCAGATCCTCAGCTATGTCTGTGAAGATATGCTTGGCTGGGGTGTCCTGGCATGGCTCGGTGAGCCAGGGGTGCTAGCCAGCCGAATCTTAGAGCGGACCCTGTCTACCTTGGGGGTCATTGGTGGTATTGTCTGTTTGCTGGGTTGGCGTACGGGGGGCGTCTGTCCACCCACCTCTCCAGGGGTACACTGGGGGGGGCTGTCCACCATTGCTCCGTGGTCACCCTGGCAGCCTGGGAGGGGTTGTCCACCCACGTCTCCACAGGTCACGTCTGGCAGTTTTCAGTACGTTATTCTGGGGGTGTCCTGACTTGGCCCTGCGAGCCGGGGGGGGGGGCTAGCCAGCCGCATCTTGCTCTTGTATCCAGTCTACCTCGGGGTCTCTGAGCCAGGGGTGGGGGGATGCTGTTCAGGTTAGGGGGGCTGTTGGTGGAGTAGCTTCACTTCCACGATCGTTCGGGTATTCATGCGTCACGTGGTTTCTGTCTTAACGGTTCTGGCGGCAGCTTGTTGCTGTCAGTGGCCTGTGAGCGTTTTGCTGTCATGGCTTTTCCGGTCTTGGCGCGTTCCTGTCGTAGCGTTTTCCTGTCATGGTGTTTTTCCTGTCAGCTTGTGCAGGTTCTTACTTCCGTAGGTTTCATTGTACTTTTGTAGGTTCTTGCATTCCTGGTTCAGTTGGCTAGGTTTCTCATCTCGGTTTCTGTCACGTCTACAGATCCTCACGGGCTCAGGTTTTTTCGTTGGTCTTGTTCTTTGACTACAATTTTCTCGCCCGTTACATTACGTCACACATTTGCATTCGTTTCATTTCATCGGCAGGACTACCCACCACGGTCTGTGGGTACTCAGGTCCTGAGGTTTCAGCTTACACCGGTAGCTGTTTGTCTTCTTCGTTCAGTTCCGTATCATCTTACTTCCGTAGGTTCTTCGTAGCTTTGTAGGTTCTTGCATTCCTGGTTCAGTTGGCTAGGTTTCACATCTCGGTTCTGTCACGTCTACGGATCCTTGCGGGCTCAGGTTTTTTTTTTTTTTTTTGTTGGTCTTGTTCTTTGACCACAATCTTCTCGCCCGTTACGTTACGTCATACGTTTGCATTCGTTTAGTGTCATCTGTGGGACTACCCACCACGGTCTGTGGGTACTCAGGTCCTGAGGGTGCAGTTTCTACGATCTGTCATTATGCAATAGTTTCCTTGCGCTCACTCACGTCACACGCCGGGGGGGACGTTTTTTCAGGTTCATTATACTATGGTCCCACCTTCACTGCTTATGTCTTCGCTCGGGGGTTGGTACAGAGGGGGTCGTGTTCTGTCTTAGCATATTTTACCCCAGCGTGTTTCTGTTTAGCAGGTCAGCCAGTCCTAGCGTGGTCTGGCATAACTTGGCGGTGCTGTGCAGTTTCCGCTCGCACCCACAGCCGTTGCAACGTTGTTTGTTTTCCTTGTCTCGTCACACTTTTCGTTCAGGTTCTTGCATACCGGGGGTAGTTAGCCAGGGTGCGCATCTCAGGATCTGTCATGTCTACGGATCCATACGGGCTGAGGTTTCGTTTTTAATTGGTTGTTGACCACAATCTTCTCGCCTGTATACCATACGTCATACGTGCACGTTCATTCTTACGCCTATACTACTACCCACCACGGTCCGTGGGTACATCGGCCCTGAGTGTTTCGTTTTTAATTACCTGTCTCTGTGCGGCAGGTTACTCGGGCTCATTTACTACACACATTTACTACATACACTAGGGTGGGTTCTGTCTTCAGGTTCATTCACGCGCTGAGGTCTGGTCATTTCTGCTCACATCTTGTCCCAGGCAGGTACAGAGGGGTGGTGTCTTGTGTCTGGTTGTCTGTTGTCTTTTCTTTGTATGTTAGGGTTGAGGTAGGCTGCATGTTTCGGCGGCATCACAGGCAGGTTCATCCCTTCCACTCCATGTGGGGATTTCTGACCAGGGTGGTACTCCCCTGGTGGGGAGTTGGACGGTCTTGGCTCTGCGGGGCGGTGAGTCATCTCAGGGGTTTCCTTTCTCCAGCCGCTACCGGGTAGGCGGTACATTTCAGTTGGTTTCCTGTTCTGTCCTAGATACCAGCACGATGCATGCTCTGGGCCGTATTCTTAGCACAGTTGGATGCGGGCCTATCAGGCTCCCCACGGCCTCACATGTTCACTGGACAGGTTGTATGTGTTTTAACTCTCTTGGGCAGGGTGTCAGCACACCCCAGCTCCTGCATTTCGGCAGGCAGTCCAGCGTCTCCTTGGTTCCAGGTTTTGGTAAGCCTTCGATTCGACAGGCCAGCCGGTTCCGAGGGGAGCTCACTGTCACTCGGGTAGGTTGGGTTATGCCATGTCTGGTTCTGTGCGGTCATCGGGGCATACGGTTTTAGCGTGTTGACATCGTCCATCCACTCCTGCAACACTTCTTGCAGGTATCCGGCTCTTAGACCCCCCCTTCACTCCTGTCAGTTTGTCCTTTTTGGCATCTATCCCTCTCACGTCCCCTTACCATGTATGGACGGTTAGGCCAGGGGTTGTAGGTATTCACGGAGATACTCATCCTGGTTACTGGGCACAACCCTTGCATTATTCCTCGGGGCTCCTCGGGACAGCCCTTGTTCCGTCTCTCCCAAGGGTCCGCTCGCCACTAGCAGTTCGTTCCTAGGTCCATGTTTCTGGTGTAGGCTTATCCAGTCAGGTACGGGGGAGGTGGTTGGTTTCTGGGCAGGTTTTCAAGTTCTGTCGGATGGGGCCCTTCTAGTCTTCGTGCTTAGGTCACTGGTTTCTGCGATCGTAACGGATGCTTACCAGTTCCAATCATTGACGTCATCCAGACGGTTTGTTACCTGCCCTTCTTCTTTTTCAAACTCACCTAGTCCGGCTCTTTTTGCCCACTTTTAGGCGTACTGACCAGCAGGCTATGGCACAACTCAAGCCTTGGGTAGTTAGGGTATCACATTCTCAGTTGAAGACTTTGACTATTCACTAGTGAAGACTCTGACTACAAGTTAGAAGGCTAGCCGCAGGCTAGCCTGAATTTGTAGGAGGAGTCTGGGGGCTATTTATCCCCCCTCCTCTCTCCTCTCCTGCGTCGGCAGGGTTTCTGGGTCCCCACCCACCCGTTTCCCCTTTTGCATACAATAAATTTCTTATTTCATTTCTCCAGTCATACTCAGGGTATGCCCACTTTTAGGCGTACTGACCAGCAGGCTATGGCACAACTCAAGCCTTGGGTAGTTAGGGTATCACATTCTCAGTTGAAGACTTTGACTATTCACTAGTGAAGACTCTGACTACAAACTAAGTGTACAAAAGAAGAAAAAAAAGATTCATATAAGAATAAACATTACAAAGCTATCGTTGAAATCAATAAGACAGTTATACTGGAAGACTCATCTCCATCATCACAAGCACCTAGTGACGCAGAGGCTGAGTTTTCGCCTCCAGCAACGAAAAAATTATGTTCAAGTCCTAGATTAAAACCTCTTGATCAGACACTCACGTCTACTTGGGATCGAGAACAGCTATCTATTTGACAAGCAAGTACTTCATTTATAGCAACTGCAAACAGCCTTGGCCACGATGTTTAAAAAATTTCCATATCTCCAGCTACCATTTACCGAGCTCGGGCCATCAATAGAAGTAAAATGGCAAAGAAAATCGAAGAGTAACGCTTTAAAAATCCTACTCATTTGGTCTTGCATTGGGATAGTAAACTGTTGCCCTCAGTTGCCCATGGGAATGTGAAAACCTTTGGAAGATAGAGTTGCAGTTCTAGTGACTGGCAAAGATTTTGAGCATTTGCTTGGCGTACCTGTTGTCCTGAAAGGCACAGGTGAGCAGATGGCTGAAGTAGTTAGTCGGGAAGTGGACCGATTTGGGCTATGTGACAATATAATCGGTATATATTTTGATAATACAGCATCTAATACAGGACTGATCCAAGGGTAAACAGAATGTAACAGAATTGAAAGGGAAATCGGACGAACATTGTTGTGGTTGGCTTGCCGTCATCACATCCATGAACTAATATTGAAAGGAGTGTTTGAGTATTGTTGTGGCATACCATCAAGTGGTCCTGACATCCACAAAAAGGAAGTGAAACGATTAGAGGGTAAAAACATGTTTTTTGAAGGAAAAGACCTGAGCCATTTCGTTACTAATAAAACAAAGACGTTTTTTGAATTGTTTGGGATCCACGACGTGACAGAATACTGCAGTGATTCTCTAAGAAGCCACGTGAACGCTCTTAAGGTTGTCATCAATGATACTGCAGAAAGAGGAATTGCTCTGATAAAAAAGTATAACGAATCGGTCAGGGATGAACAACAAAAACAATTCTTGTTGAGGGTAGTTGAGCATCACAGAAAAGTTGTCACCAAGCGAACAAAACAAGGGATTGCATCGTTCAAAGTTAATTAATATAAAACATGTTTTGCCTATCATATTACCTATTAATCTTAGTGTATAGTTTTAATAGTATTTTAAGTTGGTGATTTCTAGTTTTCCCAATAAAAGTAATTAACATTGAAAAATCTTATTTTTTGCCTACTTTTACAAAACAGAACAAAGTGTGCAACCTCTAAATATTATCCAATCTTCTTGAAATTTAGCATATTTATCTTTTACATCACTGAGACTCGGGGCGTAAGTAAAGTCTGCAAAAATTTTACAGTTTATTTTTTGCCTTAGAAAATCAAACACCCTAACATATATATATATATATATATATATATATATATATATATGTATCATGGTCCCCATATTTGGGGCTGCTATATTTAAAATTTAGGGGGTAGCCTGAGCTATAGTTTGGCTCAGGCTGTTGAAATTCCTTAAATTGGACTCTGCTCTGCTGTGGTGTTGCCTGGGTGTATAGTTCCCCTTTGACCTGTAGGTGGCATTGTTGCCCAGGTCTCGGGTTTAACCACAGGTGACATTGTGGTGTGATTGGGTGTCCTCTCTCGGCGGTTGTACAGTGGGCGTGGTCTACCTGCTGTGCATGCCGGGAGAGGGTACTTAAGGGGCAGATGCCATTGGGTCTTGGTCTTCGTCCTCAGCACGTACCCCACCTTCGGTGGCCCTCATGGCCAGGGGTGCGTGTGAATGTGCTGGGTCCCGGGCACCTTTATCCCAAAGCCCCATCGTTCCAGGTAGGCCCAGTACCTTTAACTGAGGCCTACAACCAAGCAACGGAATCCCAGGGTGCCCGTGGGAGGGTGACCCGCTCTGAGGGAGAGGCAACCGGGGGAGGACCTTTCTAAGGGGATCGGTGAAGGATGCCGCCGTCTCGGGAGAGGCCTGGTTACCTGTCAGAGGGAAGGATTCTGTGATATACCTTAAGCCCTTGTAACGTGCCCCATTGGCACCTTTGGTCTCTAGTTACAAGTGCTGGAAAGTTCGGGACCAAGCTAAAGTAATTGTTCGTGCTTCACTCCGGCTGCTAGGACCGTAAGAGGGAACTATCCGGGTGAGCAGGCTTGAGTGGCGACGAGGGTAAATAAGTGCCGCGTGCCTGAACCTGCCTCTCTATCCAACTCTATCGCTATCTTCAACTTTCCTACTAAGTTACTAGCAAAGAGAAAATAAACGCGTCTGTTGGAGTTTAACACTGTCTGGACATTGGCCTTCTTTATTAGAGAAAATAGACTTTTCCCTACACTCTAGGGACGAGAACCAGCGGAGGGGAGGTAACTCGCTGCAGGACCCAAAAACTGTTAACACCGCTCACCCTCTACAAAATGGAGGAAACTGGGCATGTGGCATGGTGTGTCCTATCCTGCAAGTGGAGGTAAGCAGGACAGGGATCTGTGTGCTACATTTATATATATATATATATATTGTGAGGGGGTTAGCTCGGCAGCGGGTGTGTGTGATCCCCTGGATGGGCTCCCCACATAAAAACAGGCCCAGCAAACGGAGGTTGTGGTTTTCAAAATCAAAAAAAAGGTGCGGTTTATTTTCTATTTACAGTGACAAAACACAGCAAAGCCAAAAGAAACATATAAACAAAATAAATCCTGGTCAACTTGACCTCTGACTAAACATACAGGTTTCCTAACTAACAACTGGGATCAGCCTAGTGCTGTCCTAGTCCCTAAGTCCCTGGTTTAGTAAAAGTCCAAACAAATAGCCACACAGGCTTTGCCTCACCGCACAGGGGTTCACTCTCCCTAGACAGTCCACACAGGTCTGGTTCCAGGCATGAGCTAACATCTAATGAAGCTGGGAGTTCTTATAGAGGCCTAAATGAGCTGACAAGGTTCAGCTGGTCTCCTCATCTCTGTCTGCACGACGCCCCACACTCTCCCTAGAGGTATGAGTCATCCATGAGCCCACTAGCCTTAGCTGGGCTTATACAACTCTCCACCTAGTTGTATAAGTCGGCGTAAAGCCTGAATCTGGGCGAAATATATCTACCCCCCTGGATGCAACCAGGTGACTTTACCTTCCTGCTGTCACATACCCCCCCCTCTTGTTTTAACCTCGGGGTTGGAACACCAGCAATCAGGCATTCATGTACTCGAGACAAAGCATCCACATTCCCCATTTGAACGCCAGGGCGATGCTTTACTGTGAAGTTGAATTCCTGGAGGGCCAGGAACCACCTATTCACTCTTCTATTTGTTTCCTTGTTTTGAGCCATCCACTTTAACGGAGCGTGATCCGTAACCATGTCAAAGTGCCTACCTAGCAGGTAGTACCGAAGGGAATCTAGAGCCCACTTCACCGCTAAACACTCCTTTTCAACGGTGGCGTAATTTACCTCATGGGACTTCAACTTCCTGCTGAGGTAAATGACTGGGTGCTCTTCCCCGTTCCAGACCTGGGACAATACTGCTCCTAACCCCACATCTGACGCATCACTTTGTACGACAAAGTCTTTAGAGAAGTCGGGTGAGTACAACACTGGCTGGCTACATAAGGCTTGTTTCAAGAATTGGAATGCTGCCTCAGCCTCGGGGGTCCATTTAATCATGACTGACCCTTTCCCCTTCGTTAGGTTGGTTAGGGGCACAGCCTTAGAAGCAAAGTGGGGAATGAATCGCCGATAATACCCAGCGATTCCCAGAAAGGCTCGTACCTGCTTCTTGCTGTTGGGACGTGGCCAACTCTGGATGGCCTCGACTTTGTTGAGTTGGGGTTTTATTACTCCCCTCCCAATGGTGTACCCAAGATATTTGGCCTCCTCCTGCCCAATGGTACACTTCTTGGGGTTAGCCGTAAACCCCGCTTCCCGAACAGAGTCCAGGACTGCTTGCACTTTTGGCAGATGTGAGGCCCAATCTGTGCTATGGACAATTACGTCATCCAGGTAAGCCGCAGCATACTTCCGATGGGGCCTCAGCATCTGGTCCATTTTCCACTGGAATGTGGCCGGCGCATTCTGTAACCCGAACGGCATTCTTTTATATTGGAACGCCCCGTCTGGGGTTACAAATGCGGTTTTCTCTTTGGCCAATTTGGCCAGGGGGATTTGCCAATACCCTTTTGTGAGGTCAAGAGTCGTCATGTATCGGGCTGTTCCCAGCCGGTCGATCAACTCATCTATACGTGGCATGGGGTAGGTGTCAAATTTTGTAACTTTGTTCAACTGACGAAAATCGTTACAAAATCGCCAGCTCCCATCCGGTTTAGGCACCAACACAATGGGACTAGACCAATCACTTTGGGACTCCTCTATCACCCCTAAGTTCAGCATTTTCTGTACTTCCTCCCGTATTGCCTCCCGTCGGGCCTCTGGGATCCGATAGGGTTTTAGCTTCACCCTTTCACCGGGCGGGGTAATGATGTCATGCTCTACCCCAAATGTTTGTCCCGGCAGCTCAGAGAATACCTCCTTGTTGCGAAGCACAAACTCCTTAACCTCCTGTTGTTGGGGTTGTGACAAGGTGGCTGCTATTCCAACCTCAGGAATCACGCAACCAGTTTGAGCTGGTGAGCAAGTGTCTGCGACTAGGGACTCTCTATCCCTCCAGGCTTTCAACAGATTAACGTGATAGATCTGTTCGGGCTTTCGCCTTCCTGGTTGTCTGACCTTGTAATTCACTTCGCTCACTTTTTCCATTATCTCGTAGGGGCCTTGCCATTTGGCAAGGAATTTACTTTCAACCGTAGGGACAAGTACCAGTATCCTATCCCCCGGGGAAAAGGTACGGGTCTTGGCTCCACGGTTGTACACTCTCTGCTGTGCTAACTGCGCTTGGGCCAAATGTTCCTTCACGATGGGCATTACCTGTGCAATTCGGTCTTGCATCAGGGCGACATGCTCAATCACACTCCTGTGGGGAGAACTCTCACTTTCCCAAGTTTCCTTGGCAATATCCAACAGCCCTCTTGGGTGTCTCCCATACAGTAACTCAAAGGGGGAGAATCCCGTAGAGGATTGGGGCACCTCCCTAATAGCAAACATCAGATAAGGAAGTAGACAGTCCCAATCCTTTCCATCTCTATCCACCACTTTCTTCAACATTTGTTTTAGGGTTTTGTTGAATCTTTCAACCAGCCCATCGGTTTGGGGGTGATACACAGATGTACGTAATTGCGTCACTTTGAACAATTTACACAGCTCCTTCATAACCCGGGACATAAAGGGTGTACCTTGGTCCGTAAGCAGTTCTTTACAAATACCCACCCGGCTAAACACAAGAGATAGCTCTTTGGCTATGGTTTTGGCCGAGGTATTTCGGAGAGGGATCGCTTCTGGATAACGGGTGGCATAGTCCATTATAACTAATATGTACTGGTGCCCCCTAGCGGACTTGATTATAGGACCTACCAAATCCATGGCGATCCTCTCAAACGGGACCTCAATGATGGGTAGAGGGACCAGCGGGCTACGGAAATGTGGCATCGGGGCCGACCTCTGACACACAGGGCAGGAGGAACAATAATTTTCTATGTCCTTCATCACCCCCGGCCAATAGAATCTCTGTAATACCCTCTCTCGGGTTTTCTCTGTCCCCAGATGACCTCCAAGAATGTGCCCATGGGCCAACTCCAACACCAACTTCCTGTAAGGTTTGGGCACCACAAGCTGCTCAACGGTTTCTTCTGCCCTTTTTGCCACCCGATACAGTAGGTCCTTCTCTACGCTGAAGTATGGGTAAGTGCAGGTATTATCTGGGTTCACTAATTCGCCATCTATTTTCACTACGTTAACTCCACAGACGGTAGGTTTTCGTCTGAGGAGGTGGGCTCCTCTCCAGTTTCTTGAGTCTCCCCTGCCAATACTGATAAGGGAAATTCCGGAGAGTCCTCACCACTCTCAGGGGAGTTCTGGCTATCACATTCCTGGTACATAGGGGCACCAGTGGGGGGCTCAGGATCATCCCACAGTTCCCAGAACTTCGGAAAATCCCTTCCCACAATGGCGTCATACGGTAACTGAGATACTAAGCCCACTGGATGAGAGAGGGTACCTTTGGGGGTCTCGAAACACACTGTAGTCACTGGATACTCTCGGGTGTCCCCATGCACACAAATAACAGCTACCTTGCTATTCCCAGAGACCTCTGTTTTAACTAACTCAGCCTTTATCAGGGTCACAAGGCTACCTGAATCCAGCAATACCACAACATTTCTACCATTAACACACATTTTGCATAAATGTTTCTCAATTCCTCGAATGGCAGTGCATGCGACTGTCGCACACAGCGACTGACGTCTGCCCGTCAGAAAGTCACACTGCATGGGTTCCTCCACAACCGGGCAATTGGCTGCAATATGTCCCGCTTGCCGGCAGCGGTAGCAAACGATCCTTCTTGCCGCCTCTTGAGCCGCTGATTTCCCAGGCTGTTCTCGCCAAACTTGGGGTAGAGCTCCCACCCTCTCACTCTCTCCACCCTTACCCCTTGGAATCCTCTTATCCGCCCCTGGGGATGGTCTGGTCTTAGGGTGGAAAGTCCGAGTGTCTCTGGAAGAGGCCGTCAGGTTCTCTGTAGCCAAGTATTTCTCCACACGATCCACAAGACCATCGGCCGTCTCTGGGTCTCCATGGCTTACCCACTTTTGGATGGCAGTAGGAAGAGCTCTCAAAAACCGATCCATTACAACACGTTCCACAATCTTTGGTGCGGACAAAGTCTCTGGCTGTAGCCACTTTCTGCTCAGGTGAATGAGATCATACATTTGAGACCTGGGGGGTTTTCCAAGCTGGAAAGTCCAGTTATGCACACGCTGAGCCCGGACAGCCTGGGTGACACCCAGCCTTGCCAATATCTCAGCTTTTAGCATCACATAGTCTTTTGCTTGGTCAGGCTCTAGGTCATAGTAAGCCTTCTGCGATTCACCAGTTAACAGAGGAGCCACCAGTCCAGCCCACTGCTCCTCAGGCCACTTTTCTCTTTCAGCAGTCCTTTCAAATGTGGTCAAAAATACCTCTGGATCATCCTCTCCAGTCATTTTTGTCAATAAACGACTCACCCCAAAGGACGCGGTATTAGTGGGACGGCTTTCCTCACTGGTCTGCGGACGTTGCTGCATTACTGCTTCCATTTGTTGTAGTCTCTGCTCTTGCTTCTGTAACAGGTCTATGAAGCGGGCCTCAGATTGCTGCTGGGCTTGTTGCTGAGCTTCCAGACTCTGTTGGTGAGCTTGCTGCTGGGCTGCGAAGTTCTGTTGTTGAGCTGCAAGGCTCTTTTGCAAACCTGCATTTGTCTGCTGTTGATTGGCATTTGCTAGAGCCAGCTGCTTCAGTATCTCCTCCATGCTGGCTTAAAAAAAACTGCCTGCATTCTCCACCAACTGTGAGGGGGTTAGCTCGGCAGCGGGTGTGTGTGATCCCCTGGATGGGCTCCCCACACAAAAACAGGCCCAGCAAACGGAGGTTGTGGTTTTCAAAATCAAAAAAAAGGTGCGGTTTATTTTCTATTTACAGTGACAAAACACAGCAAAGCCAAAAGAAACATATAAACAAAATAAATCCTGGTCAACTTGACCTCTGACTAAACATACAGGTTTCCTAACTAACAACTGGGATCAGCCTAGTGCTGTCCTAGTCCCTAAGTCCCTGGTTTAGTAAAAGTCCAAACAAATAGCCACACAGGCTTTGCCTCACCGCACAGGGGTTCACTCTCCCTAGACAGTCCACACAGGTCTGGTTCCAGGCATGAGCTAACATCTAATGAAGCTGGGAGTTCTTATAGAGGCCTAAATGAGCTGACAAGGTTCAGCTGGTCTCCTCATCTCTGTCTGCACGACGCCCCACACTCTCCCTAGAGGTATGAGTCATCCATGAGCCCACTAGCCTTAGCTGGGCTTATACAACTCTCCACCTAGTTGTATAAGTCGGCGTAAAGCCTGAATCTGGGCGAAATATATCTACCCCCGTGGATGCAACCAGGTGACTTTACCTTCCTGCTGTCACAATATATATAGTGGACAGGGTCGCCCGACCCCCACCACACTCCCAATCCCCTCTATTAAAGTTCTCGCTCGCAATGTCTCTGGTCTAGGGGTATGATAGGAAAGGGAGTGCGGCCGCTACGCCAGGCCTCCACCACAGATGTATACCGTAAGTGGTATTAGCAGAAGATTTTTTACCTTCGGGCCTGCATTGTGTATCGGGTCCTCCCTCCAGGACTCATCTGCCAGGAAACGAGCCTCACACCGTTGCAAGTCCAACACTCCTTTATTTGAACATAGCATGGACTTACTTGCTTTACAAAACAGAACAGGAGGTGTGAATGTGTATATAGGCCCAGACACAAGTTCTTTCCTCCACTCTCCTCCAAAGAGTGGGCAATGGTCTCCGCACAAGGGAATTCACCTTCCGGACAGTCTCCGACAAGAGGCTCACCCGTCACCGGCAGTATGCTGCACCGGGTCTTCAGATGAGGAGCTCTTCCCGGTCCATTACGTCCACCTCGGATTCAGGCGTCCATCTCCGGAGCACCCTAGGATCCTTCCCTCGCGGAACTCAGTGTTGGGCACTGAGCTCCGGACCGCCAACCGAGTACCTCACCCCAGGCTAAAGGTGCCTGAGGTGGAACACGACCTCCGGTGGTCCTCTAGGCCCAGTCCGCCTAGAGGACAAACACGAACTCCGTCCGCAGGCTGAAGGTGCCAGGGACAACGAACCCCGTGACAAAATGGCCGGCCCCCTTTATACCTTCCCCGGCATGCGCAGCGGGTTCCCCGCCCCACCCACGGCTGCCTAGAAAAGACAAAAAAGGATTCGACCCAGCAATGACTCGCCCGTCGGCCCAAAGTGACAGCACCGCCCGGTGGACCTCCGGAGATACACCACTGGTGTCACCGCAAAAATTCAAAATTACTGGCGGGAAAGTAAACACCCGCTACATACTCCCCTCTGTCTTTTGACACTGGTCCCCAGTGTCTGGAGCAAACCATATCCTCCACGGCTGACATGATTCGGGCCAGAAACCGTTAACAAATTGAAAAACCAAAAACTTTTGGAAACACTATCCTACTGTGAAGTTGTGTCTGAGCCCCTGTAACAGAAAGAGGAGCAAAAGACAACATCAAACATTTCAAGGTTGCATATTAATATTTACTTTTTCCCTCTCCATCCTGACTAAAGACCTCCCCAGAGTCTAAAATCTTGCTGGGATGTTCTCCTGCAGAGGGAAAAAAACAAAAGAAACCAACACATAAAATCCTGACACATGTATTCGTGTGTGTGAGTAAAATAAATTTCTCCTAAAAGAAATCCCTCTTTCTCCAAAGAGTGGGTGCGGGAAAAGTGTTTGTAACGTTGCGCAACACTGCCACCTGATGACAGCATCACGGTAACTGCACCCGTTGAACATCTTCTCTTTTCTTTTTTTTCTAACACTATCTACCCCAGAGTCTGTGATCTCTTTGCGGGAAGAAACAAACAGGAACAGTTCTTTTCTTTTTCCTTCTGGGCACACTAAAACACAATTTCCCCAGAAAGTTCAGCAGTATGATACCAATGGAGTCTTTTTCTCCTTAGAGATAGAAACGTGGGTGCGGCAGAGTTAGTGGCTTTAGGTGCTGATCTACAGTCTCTAGATGATATTCCACATCTTCGCCTTCTTTGCGTTTTATCACCACTTTATCTGCGTGGATGTGTCTTCCCACCATCCATTCTGCCTTGCAGTCTTTGAAACGCTGTGAAGCCTTTGGAGAACACGCTAGGTATCTGCGAGCATGCAGGACTTTGAGATGGGTCCAAACAAAATCATTGTACCAACGCTCCCTGCACACCTCCACCTCGTACAGCAGGTCCTTCGGTAAGTAGGGATACTCCCAACCATATTCCGCTGCAACTTTTTGACCAAACAGCCTCTGTAATCTCGCCAAAGGAGGCATGGTTGATTTGTCCCCTTCACCAGACAAAACGACCGCATCTGGATGGCGAGGTGCCTTGGCCACCTCTAATCTAGGCATTGGAGGCCTCAACAACAGTCTTTTTACCCCAGCATCACATGCAGATGGTGCAGGGGATACGGGAACACTTTGAGAGATAGATTCTCCTTCAGGCGCTGATGCCTCCACCCTTGGTGTGCTCTCACCCACGGACATAGGCGAATTCCGAAACCCACGGGATGCAGCAAGCGGCGCCTTGTCCCATCCCTTCTCGGCAAACAGATCGTCAATTTGGACATCATCTCCCCTATCAGAGAGAGATTCTAAGTCAGAAGTGTGTCACACTCCTCCGCGGGTATGTAGCCCTGTGTGTAAACAGAACATCCACACTCCAGAGACTTGCTAGGCCATGCCTTCCTGACACATCCTCCCTCACACCAAGTCTTCTCAGCCGGCTTACCTTGGCCTTTCTTGGGATGTCCGGAACTCTCGTCTACGGATCCATCCGGGCCTGGCGTGGGCATGCGAGACGGTCCACCACCACCGCTGGTCGGGGCT
This sequence comes from Rana muscosa, assembly GCA_029206835.1. Lineage (NCBI taxonomy): Eukaryota > Metazoa > Chordata > Amphibia > Anura > Ranidae > Rana > Rana muscosa. The sequence goes on along the minus strand of CM055122.1, from coordinate 873,785,566 downwards.
ACCACGCTGGTTCTCTTCCTCGGTGGCGGATGCTGTGAGACTGTGGTTACTGAGTCAGCATCCTCGGATTTCTCCCGTTGGTGTTTCACGACCTCCTCCGCGGTCGTTGCAGTGTACGCAGGGGCGACTCTTACTGCCGTGATTCCTGCCTTCTGTGGGGCGATGCCTGAAGCCCGGCCTGGATAGATGGTTTTCGGCCTCTCCACCACCGGATCCACCTCGAACATGAATTCCCCGCAGGCGTCACATCGTCCGAAGGGCTTTAACAGACATACCAGTCCCGAGCATCCGTGACAAATCATGCCCAAAGCCTCCACGTCCATGCAGGAATATAGGGCGAATCGACCCCTTGGCTTTAGTCGGATCCCCGTATCCGTTATGGGAGCAGCAGCAGTCAATGTTGTAGTTGCCGGGTGAATCGGGATCCATGAGGCGTTTCCAAACATGGCGACCTGTTGCTGTTCCATCGTACACTGCAGAGTTTTCGTGCCAACGTCCCACGTGTAGTCCGTCACACGTATTGGACTCCTCCCCTTTTTCTCCAGTTCGCGGGCTTTTCCACTTGATTGGTTTGAGACACGCCCACGAACTAAGCGGTGGGGGTTATGTCTGTTGGCGCAGTGCAATTAAAAACCCCCACGTGTAGTCCGTCACACGGCTGGGTTTTCCCCCTTTCACCACTCTGCCTGCGCGGGCCTTTCCTCTTCCGAGGTCATGTCCACGACTTTCGAGTAGGGCTGCACTTTGGCCTATATACTTGACTGTTTCCGGCAGATACGTTCTTCCAAGTGATACACAATACATATCCCGGACCCGAGCCCCCACGTGTAGCGGACAGAGTAGTCCGACCCCCACCACACTCCCAATCCCCTCTATTAAAGTTCTCACTCGCAATGTCTCTGGTCTAGGGGTATGATAGGAAAGGGAGTGCGGCCGCTACGCCAGGCCTCCACCACAGATGTATAAGTGGTATTAGCAGAAGATTTTTTACCTTCGGGCCTGCATTGTGTATCGGGTCCTCCCTCCAGGACTCATCTGCCAGGAAACGAGCCTCACACCGTTGCAAGTCCAACACTCCTTTATTTGAACATAGCATGGACTTACTTGCTTTACAAAACAGAACAGGAGGTGTGAATGTGTATATAGGCCCAGACACAAGTTCTTTCCTCCACTCTCCTCCAAAGAGTGGGCAATGGTCTCCGCACAAGGGAATTCACCTTCCGGACAGTCTCCGACAAGAGGCTCACCCGTCACCGGCAGTATGCTGCACCGGGTCTTCAGATGAGGAGCTCTTCCCGGTCCATTACGTCCACCTCGGATTCAGGCGTCCATCTCCGGAGCACCCTAGGATCCTTCCCTCGCGGAACTCAGTGTTGGGCACTGAGCTCCGGACCGCCAACCGAGTACCACACCCCAGGCTAAAGGTGCCTGAGGTGGAACACGACCTCCGGTGGTCCTCTAGGCCCAGTCCGCCTAGAGGACAAATACGAACTCCATCCTCAGGCTGAAGGTGCCAGGGACAACGAACCCCGTGACAAAATGGCCGGCCCCCTTTATACCTTCCCCCGGCATGCGCAGCGGGTTCCCCGCCCCACCCACGGCTGCCGAGAAAAGACAAAAAAGGATTCGACCCAGCAATGACTCGCCCGTCGGCCCAAAGTGACAGCGCCACCCGGTGGACCGCCGGAGATACACCACTGGTGTCACCGCAAAAATTCAAAATTACTGGCGGGAAAGTAAACACCCGCTACATATATATTTGTAGCACACGGACCCTTTTCCCTGCTTACCTTCGCTTGCAGGTTAAGGCACACTGTGCCACATGCCCGTATCCTCCTGGTATAAGAGGTTGAGCGGTGTTCATACTATTGTTGGGTCCTGCAGCGAGTTACCTCCCTCCATTGGTTCTCGTCCCTAGAGTATAGGGAAAAGTCTATTCTTTCTCCCAAAAGAAGGCCAATGTCCAGACGGTGTTTAACCACTTCTCTACTGTGCACGAAAACCCCCTTCCTGCCCAAGCCATTTGTCAGCTTTCAGCGCTGTCACACTTTGAATGACAATTGCGCGGTCGTGCGATGTGGCTCCCAAACGAAATTTGTGTCCTTTTTTTCCCACAAATAGAGCTTTCTTTTGGCGGTATTTGATCACCTCTGCGATTTTTATTTTTTGCGCTATAAACAAAAGAAGAGCGTCCAGTTTGGAAAAAAAACACTATTTTTTACTTTTTGCTATAATAAATACCCATTTTTTTTTTTTTAAATAAAATTTTCCTCAGTTTAGGCCGATACGTATTCTTATACATATTTTTGGTAAAAAAAAAAAAAATCGCAATAAGCGCGTATTGATTGGTTTGCGCAAAAGTTATAGCGTGTACAAAATAGGGGATAGATTTATAGCATTTTTATTTTTTTATTAGTAATGGCGGCGATCTGCGATTTTTTATTGTGACTGCGATATTGCGGCGGACACATCGGACACTTTTGACACATTTTTGGGACCATTCACATTTATACAGCGATCCCTGCTATAAAAATGCATTGATTACTGTATAAATGTGATTGGCAGGGAAGGGGTTAACCACTAGGGGGCGGGAAGGGGTTAAATATGTTCCCTCAATGTGTTCTTACTGTGGGGGGAGGTGACTGACTGGGGGAGGTGACCGATGGTTGTCCCTATGTACAAGGGACACACCATCAGTCCCCTCTCCCTCACAGGACGTGGATCTCTGTGTTTACACACAGAGATCCACTTTCCTGCTCGTTTCCCGGGCAATCGCGGGTGCCCGGCGGCACCGGGGCCTTGTGAACGCGGCGGGCGCGCGCGCCGCTGGCGGCGAGCGCGCGCCTCCTAGCTCGTTTTAAAGGGAGGACGTCATATGACGTCCTCCCAGAACGAGAGTATCCTCCGCCTGCCGTCAATTGACAGTGGGCGGGGGACAAGTGGTTAAACTCCAACAGAAGAGTTTATTTTCATTGCTTGCAACAGATTGGGAAAAGGTTGAAACAGAGATAGAGTTGGGTAGAGAGACAGGTTCAGGCATGCGGCACCCAATTACCCTATTCTCCACTCAAGCCTGAGTGGGTATTGCTCACCCGGATAGATCCCTCTCACAGTTCTAGCAGCCAGAGTGGAGCACGAACAGTTACTTTAGATTTAGTCCCCTTCAAAGGCAAGTTCAGGAGATCCTCTGCCACAGAATCCTTTAGTTCCTGAATCTAGAACTCTTTAACGTCTGCAACCTTTAGAGACCATAAGTGCGAATGGGGCACATCACAGGCGATACTGTGAAACTCACGGAATCCTTCCCTCTGATAGGTAACCAGGCCTATCCTGAGACAGTGACTTCCTTCACCGATCCTCCGGACAGGTCCTCCCCTGGTTTCCTCTTTCAGAGCGGGCCACCCTCCCTCGGGTTCCCTGGGACTCCAGTGGTTGAGCTGTAGACCCAGTTGAAGGTACTGGGCCTACCTGGAACACTATAGCCTCGGGCTGAAGGTGCCTGAGACTTCTTGACCAGTTCACGCACCCCTGGCCAGCAGGGCCAACGGGCTCGACTCTCGCCACCAGGGGTTCCCCCTTGGAATCCCCCGGCCAATCTCTCCAGATCATGGCGTCTGCCCCTTATGTACCCTCTCCCAGCAGGCACAGCAGGTAGACCACGCCCACTGTATGGCTGCCGAGAGAGGACACCCAATCACGCTATAATGCCACCTGTGGTTCAACCCGAGACCTGAGCGACAGCGCCACCAGCAGGTCAAGGGGAACTATACACCCAGGCAACACCACAGCAGAGCAGAGTCCAATCCATAGAATCAGAATAACCTGAGCCAAACTATTGCTCAGGCTGCCCTTAAATTTAAGGCATAGCTACCCCAATTTTGGGGGTCCGCTACACATACATACATACACTGTATGTAAAAGCATTTATATACAATATATATGTAGCGGGTATGTACTTTCCCGGGTGTAATTTGAACTTGGCAGAGACATTAGTGATGTGTAATTCCCTGCAGCTCAGCAGGTGGCGCTGTCGCCCTTGGCTGGGGTTGAATCATTGCTGTGTGTCGTGCCTCCTTTTTGTCCTCCCTCGGCAGCGGTATGGTGGGGCGGGGAACCCGCCGTGCTTGCCGGGAGAGGGTATAAAGGGGCCGGCCATCTTTGTCACGGGGTGGAGTCCCAGGTACCTTCAGCCTGCGGGCGGTGGTTTGTGTCTGTTCTCTATGCGGGCCTAGGCCTAGAGGATAGTCGGAGGTCGTGTTCCATCCCAGGCACCTTAGGCCTGGGGTGAGGTACTCGGATGGAGGTCTGGAGCTCAGTGCCCAACACTGAGTTCCGCGAGGGAAGGAGATCCTAGGGAACCCCCGGGAGTGGGTACCCAAATCCAGAAGGAGTAATGGACCGGGATAAGCTCCTCACTTGAAGACCTGGTGCAGCATATTGCCAGTGACGGGTAAGTCTCTCATCGGAGACCGCCTGGAAGGAAATCCACCCTCGCTCGGAGACCGCAGCCCACTTTCTGGAAGGAAAGTGGAGAACGCATTGTGTCTGGGCCTATTCATATCCACACCTCCTTTTCTGTTCTGTTTCTACAAGGGAGTTCAACTGATTGTGTTCATTCGAGAAGAATAAAGGAGTGTTGAACTTTAATGGTGTGGGGCTCATTTCCTGACAGACATTGTTCAAGGTAACTCTTGGTGGAGGCTCCAGGTGCACAGCACTGACCCGAAGGTAAAAGAACTTTGCTTATATCACACTGACACCTGTGGTGAAGGCCAGGCGTGGTGTCTGCTGGAAGAGTTACGCGAGTAGGCAGGCCTTCATTGGCCGAAGTGCATCCCTGTGCTCGAAGTCGTGGACATGACCCATTGAAGGGAAAGGCCCGCGCAGAAGAGCGAGGAAAGGGGGAAGCTCAGCCGTGTGAAGTACTACACGTGAGGGGGTTTCTATTTGCACTGCGCCACCAGGCACACCCCCATCGCTTAGTTCGTGGGCGTGACTCAAAAGGAAAAAAGAACAAAAGCCCGCGAACTGGAGCAAAAGGGGAGGAGTCCAATACGTGTGAAGGACTACACGTGGGACGTTGGCGCAAAAACGTTGCAGTGTGCGATGGATCAGCAACAGGTCGCCATGTTCGGACATACATCGTGGATTCCAGTTCACCCTTCCACCACGACATTGACTGCTGCTGCTCCGGTAACAGATACGGGGATCCGGCTAAAGCCAAGGGGTCGATTCGCCCTGTATTCGTGCATGGACGTCGAGGCCCTGGGTGTGATTTGTCCCGGCTGTTCGGGACTGGTGTGCCAACTGAAGCCATTTGGGCGATGTGAGGCCTGTGGGGAGTTTCTGTTCGAAGTGGATCCAGCGGTTGAGAAGACGAGAACCATCTACCCCGGCCGTGCTGCGGTCAACACCACTCAGAGAGGAGGAATCACTGCTGTGACAGCCATCCCTGTGCACACTGCAGCGACCGCGGAGGAGGTCGTAAAAACTCAACGGGAGAAATCCGAGGATGCTGACTCGGTCACCACTGTCTCGCAGCGTCCACCACCGAAGAGAAAGACCGGCATGGTAGCCCCGACCAGCGGTTGTGGTGGACCGTCTCGCCCGCTTACGCCCGGCCTGAATGGATTCGTCGACAACAGTTCCGGATGTCCCGTTTCAAGTAAAGGCCGAGGTAAGCCTGGCGGAGAAATTTGGTGTGTGGGAAGAGGTGAAAACTCAGTCTCAACTACAGGCTACCTGCCCGCGGAGGAGTGTGACACCTCTGACCTGGAGTCGCTCTCGGACATGGGAGACGACGTTGCGATAGACGAACTGTTTGCCGAAAAGGGCTGGGACAAAGTACCTCTCGCTTCATCCCGCAGAACCAGGGATCCACCCATGTCTACAGGGGAAAGTACACCCCGGGTGGAGGCACCAGCGCCTGAAGAGGAGTCCCGTCCCCAGCCTGCCTCTGCAACCCCGGTACCATCTGTACCCAAGACCGGGGAAAAGAGACTGCTGTTGCGGGCACCAATGCCCAGACCAGATGTGGTCAAGGTCCCTCGCCACCCGGACTCAATAGTTTTACCTGGCGAAGGGGACAAAGCTACCATGCCTCCTTTGGCGAGACTACAACGCCTATTTGGCCAGAAGGTTGCTGCAGAGTACGGATGGGAGTACCCGTACTTGTCTAAGGAGTTGCTCTATGAGGTGGAAGTGTGCCGGGAGCGCTGGTATAATGACTTTGTGTGGACCCACCTTCAGATTCCACACGCCCGCAGGTACCTGGCATGCTCTCCAAAGGCTTCTCAACGTTTTAAAGACTGCAAGGCAGAGTGGATGTTGGGACGGCACATCCATGCAGACAAGGTGCTGATCCGGCGCAAGGAAGGAGAAGATGTGGAGTATCATCTGGAGACCATGGATCAAAACTTGAAGCCACTAGTTCTGCCGCATCCCCGCTTTTACCTGTAGGAGAGAAAAGACTCGGTTCTTGTCATGCTGCTGGACTTTTTAGGGCCCGTTGCTTTTGTGCCCAAAGGAATGAAGGACTGTTCCTGTTGTTCTTCACTTTTCTGCAAGAGATCATAGACTCTGGGGTAGATAGGGTCAAAGAGAAGAGGAAAAGTTCCACGAGTGCAGTTACCAGGTGGCAGTGTTGCGCAACGTTAAACACTTTTCACGCACTCACTCTTTGGAGAAAAGGGATTTCTTCCAGGAGAAGTTTCTTTTCTCTCACACGAATACATGTGTCAGGGTTATGTGTGTTAATCCCTTTTCTTTTCCCTCTGCAGGAGAGCATCCCATCAAGACCACTGAGTATGGGGTGGGTCTTAGTCAGGATGGGTGGGAAAAGTAAAATGTGAATATGTGATTCAAAGTTATGGTTAATGCTATTGTTTTCTCCCTTCCTTCTTCCCTTTTTCATTACTGGGCTCAGACACAATGTTTCAGTTGGGTAGTTTTTCTAAAGTGTTATTTTTGTACAATTGTTAGTCGGTTTCTGGATTGGATTATGTCAACCGTTGAGGGCATGATTTACTCCAGACACTGGGGACCAGTGTCAAACCACCAGGGGGAGAGTGTAGCGGGTATGTACTTTCCTGGGTGTAATTTGAACTTGGCAGAGACGTTAGTGATGTGTAATTCCCTGCAGCCCAGCAGGTGGCGCTGTCGCCCTGGGCTGGGGTTGAATCATTGCTGTGTGTCGTGCCTCCTTTTTGTCCTCCCTCGGCAGCGGTATGGTGGGGCGGGGAACCCACCGTGCTTGCCGGGAGAGGGTATAAAGGGGCCGGCCATCTTTGTCATGGGGTGGAGTCCCAGGCACCTTCAGCCTGCGGGCGGTGGTTCGTGTCGGTTCTCTAGGCGGGCCTAGGCCTAGAGGACAGTCGGAGGTCGTGTTCCATCCCAGGCACCTTAGGCCTGGGGTGAGGTACTCGGATGGAGGTCTGGAGCTCAGTGCCCAACACTGAGTTCCGCGAGGGAAGGAGATCCTAGGGAACCCGGGAGTGGGTACCCGAATCCAGAAGGAGTAATGGACCGGGGGGAGCTCCTCACTTGAAGACCTGGTGCAGCATATTGCCAGTGACGGGTGAGCCTCTCATCGGAGACCGCCTGGAAGGAAATCCCCCCCTCGCTCGGAGACCGCAGCCCACTTTCGGGAAGGAAAGTGGAGAACGCATTGTGTCTGGGCCTATTCGCATCCACACCTCCTTTTCTGTTCTGTTTCTACAAGGGAGTTCAACTGATTGTGTTCATTCGAGAAGAATAAAGGAGTGTTGAACTTTAATAGTGTGGGGCTCATTTCCTGACAGACATTGTTCAAGGTAACTCTTGGTGGAGGCTCCAGGTGCACAGCACTGACCCGAAGGTAAAGGAACTTTGCTTATACCACATTAACACCTGTGGTGAAGGCCAGGCGTGGTGTCCCCGCTCCCTTCCCCTCTAAGGTACCCCTAGACAAGAGACAGATGAGCTGAAGACAGAGAGGGGAGTGAGGAGGGCGCTACATATATATACACACACACACAGAATTATGGAAACATGTCAATTATAAAGCCATGGTCTGATCTGTGCTTAGCATAGGCTTGCATTCTGTTTTCAGCTGCTGCTCCTGATTCTTGGATTATCATCCAATGAGGCTGACTTTCCCTATGATACAAGACATCTGTTGTCTTCCAGGGAATTTCATGGATGTTTTGGACTGGAGTGAAATGATTCATCCCCAGATGGGCAACACAACAGAAAGTCAACAGATCAGAAATTCTGCAGCATTTTTGGAGAGTGCCAATTTGTGAGAGCTTGAATTCCTCATTATTACCTCGGCCAACCTCACATTCAGATATAGAGAGTAGATTGTATGTGAAAGAAAGCTCATTAAATGTCATTATCCCATTTAATTTAACACATAATCCTCTCTGCTTATGAGATGAGGCTAAGTGATGGGATAATGATTAAACCTGTTGACTTTGTGCTCAAAGGCATAGCTCATTTCATCCCCCCCAAAAAAAAAAAAACGTACTGTAATCAAAATGAATGAGAACATTTGAGTGATCTCACACAAAATATAGAGGAATCTCTTTGAGACGTGATCCATCAGGTATAACAAACAACATTAGGAGGAAATAAGAAGTTGGCTAACATATCACTTTTTTTTTTCCTCTCTATAGAATGCTTTCCGTTTTAGAGCAGGGGTCTCAAACTGGCAGCCCTCCAGCTGTTTGTGAAACTACAAGTCCCATGAGCCATTGCAAGGCTGACAGCTACAAGCATGACTCTCACAGGCAAAGGCATGATGGAACTTGTAGTTTTGCAACAGCTGGAGGGCCACCAGTTTGAGACCCCTGATTTAGAGCTTCTGTCTTGGCATACAAAAAATGTAGCAAATGCCCCAGTTGTATATTGTTGGGACACTTCTTCGTGCAGCCACCAGTCCCTTTTTGCTATAATTAATCAGGAAATGCTGCCCACTAGCTGCTGTACACAGCATTGCCTGTTCATTAGGCCGCTTAGCCATTTGCCAAGTCACCAGTCTCCTCAATGCCTCACCCACAGCCTTGCAGGGCATATAGTATGCCCTGCAGACTCCTCATCCTTTCACAAGCACTAGCGTATCCCATCATTGCTTGTCATTTTTATGGAATCGCATAAAATCCTCTACACTTTCTGGCACCCAGAGAACTGCATGTGCTGTGTACAGCCACCAATACAAGTGAATGGTTGTACGCAGCAGGCTTGAGAAAACAGCAATGACTTGTGCATCGGCTTTTACCTGTGCATACTGTATATGTACAGCGCCTCTCCCTAAATGCGCCACTTTTGTGTTTGGAGAGAAGCACTGTATAGGCATGTGTGGGAAAATGCCAATGCAGAGGCTGATTTAGTCCTGGTTCACACCAGTGCAACTTTGAAATCATGCTACTTCAGCACGATTTCAAAGCCGCACATCAGTGCGATATGCACTGCGGAATTCATTGCAGCTTGTGTGACTTTATTTAACAGAGGTCTATGCAAGTCATAGTGAAATCGGTAAAAAGTAGCGCAGGAACCCTTTTTAGAATCGCTGCGACATGAGTCGTGGTTAGGGATGAGCTTCGTGTTCGAGTCGAACATACGTTCGACTCGAACATCGGCTGTTCGATCGTTCGACGAAGATCGAACGATTTGGGCCGTTCGCGCCAAATTCGAGTGACGCGAACGGCCCACAATGCACTACGCCATCGCAGTGTCATCCAGGCGCTGTGATTGGCCAAGCATGCACTGTGACCCCGCATGCTTGGCCAATCACAGCGCCGGCAGCGAGGAGAGCAATGATTGGCCACAGGCAGGATGCCTGTGGCCAATTATTGCTGAGGGTGTTTAGTACACGCCCCACACTATAAAAGGCCGCCAGCACGGCGGCCTAGTGTAGTGTGTTCCGGAGCAGGGATAGAGCAGCATAGGCAGGGACAGTGACTGTTATTTCTTTCTTGCTTAACCTGGATTCCTTTAGTTTAGGGAAAGAGAAGGATAGGTAGGGAGAGTGTCAGTGTGTTTTGTGCTTGTGCTATAGTGTGCTTAAAAAAAACATTTATTCTAGGGACAGAAAACTGTAGGTAGGGACAGTGTCAGTTTCTTTCACTCTGCAAGTCCTTGTTTCCAGGGACCTGGAAGGACAGTGAGTGAATTGTCCTTGTGCTATATTGTGCTTAAAAAAACATTTATTCTAGGGACAGAAAACTGTAGGTAGGGAGAGTGTCAGTTTCTTTCACTCTGCAAGTCCTTGTTTCCAGGGACCTGTAAGGACAGTGAGTGAATTGTCCTTGTGCTATATTGTGCTTAAAAAAAACATTTATTCTAGGGACAGAAAACTGTAGGTAGGGAGAGTGTCAGTTTATTTCACTCTGCAAGTCCTTGTTTCCAGGGACCTGGAAGGACAGTGAGTGAATTCTCCTTGTGCTATATTGTGCTTAAAAAAAACATTTATTCTAGGGACAGAAAACTGTAGGTAGGGACAGTGTCAGTTTCTTTCACTCTGCAAGTCCTTGTTTCCAGGGACCTGTAAGGACAGTGAGTGAATTGTCCTTGTGCTATATTGTGATTAAAAAAAACATTTTTTCTAGGGACAGAAAACTGTAGGTAGGGAGAGTGTTTTTTTTTCTTTCACTCTGCAAGTCCTTGTTTCCAGGGACCTGTAAGGACAGTGAGTGAATTGTCCTTGTGCTATATTGTGCTTAAAAAAAACATTTTTTCTAGGGACAGAAAACTGTAGGTAGGGAGAGTGTTTTTTTTCTTTCACTCTGCAAGTCCTTGTTTCCAGGGACCTGTAAGGACAGTGAGTGAATTGTCCTTGTGCTATATTGTGCTTAAAAAAAACATTTATTCTAGGGACAGAAAACTGTAGGTAGGGAGAGTGTCAGTTTATTTCACTCTGCAAGTCCTTGTTTCCAGGGACCTGGAAGGACAGTGAGTGAATTGTCCTTGTGTTATATTGTGATTAAAAAAAACATTTTTTCTAGGGACAGAAAACTGTAGGTAGGGAGAGTGTTTTTTTTCTTTCACTCTGCAAGTCCTTGTTTCCAGGGACCTGTAAGGACAGTGAGTGAATTGTCCTTGTGCTATATTGTGATTAAAAAAAACATTTTTTCTAGGGACAGAAAACTGTAGGTAGGGAGAGTGTTTTTTTTCTTTCACTCTGCAAGTCCTTGTTTCCAGGGACCTGTAAGGACAGTGAGTGAATTGTCCTTGTGCTATATTGTGCTTAAAAAAAACATTTATTCTAGGGACAGAAAACTGTAGGTAGGGAGAGTGTCAGTTTATTTCACTCTGCAAGTCCTTGTTTCCAGGGACCTGGAAGGACAGTGAGTGAATTGTCCTTGTGTTATATTGTGATTAAAAAAAACATTTTTTCTAGGGACAGAAAACTGTAGGTAGGGAGAGTGTTTTTTTTCTTTCACTCTGCAAGTCCTTGTTTCCAGGGACCTGTAAGGACAGTGAGTGAATTGTCCTTGTGCTATATTGTGCTTAAAAAAAACATTTATTCTAGGGACAGAAAACTGTAGGTAGGGAGAGTGTCAGTTTATTTCACTCTGCAAGTCCTTGTTTCCAGGGACCTGGAAGGACAGTGACTGAATTGTCCTTGTGCTATATTGTGATTAAAAAAAACATTTATTCTAGGGACAGAAAACTGTAGGTAGGGAGAGTGTCAGTTTATTTCACTCTGCAAGTCCTTGTTTCCAGGGACCTGGAAGGACAGTGAGTGAATTGTCCTTGTGTTATATTGTGATTAAAAAAAACATTTTTTCTAGGGACAGAAAACTGTAGGTAGGGAGAGTGTTTTTTTTCTTTCACTCTGCAAGTCCTTGTTTCCAGGGACCTGTAAGGACAGTGAGTGAATTGTCCTTGTGCTATATTGTGATTAAAAAAAACATTTTTTCTAGGGACAGAAAACTGTAGGTAGGGAGAGTGTTTTTTTTCTTTCACTCTGCAAGTCCTTGTTTCCAGGGACCTGTAAGGACAGTGAGTGAATTGTCCTTGTGCTATATTGTGCTTAAAAAAAACATTTATTCTAGGGACAGAAAACTGTAGGTAGGGAGAGTGTCAGTTTATTTCACTCTGCAAGTCCTTGTTTCCAGGGACCTGGAAGGACAGTGACTGAATTGTCCTTGTGCTATATTGTGATTAAAAAAAACATTTATTCTAGGGACAGAAAACTGTAGGTAGGGAGAGTGTCAGTTTATTTCACTCTGCAAGTCCTTGTTTCCAGGGACCTGGAAGGACAGTGAGTGAATTGTCCTTGTGTTATATTGTGATTAAAAAAAACATTTTTTCTAGGGACAGAAAACTGTAGGTAGGGAGAGTGTTTTTTTTCTTTCACTCTGCAAGTCCTTGTTTCCAGGGACCTGTAAGGACAGTGAGTGAATTGTCCTTGTGCTATATTGTGATTAAAAAAAACATTTTTTCTAGGGACAGAAAACTGTAGGTAGGGAGAGTGTCAGTTTCTTTCACTGTGAAAGTCCTTGTTTCAAGGGACAGAGAAGGACACCTGAAGGTAGCCCTTATTGCTTTTTTCCCATCTCCCTGCAGGCCATCTATTAGAATGTCTGGAAGGCAAACAAGGAGAGGCAGACAGTCAGGAGGCAATAAAAGAGGGCAAGCAGGCTCTGTGTCTGGGGGCAACAGTGCTGGTCGTGGACGCGGTGCATTGTCATCAGCACATGGCCATGGGACACGCTTGTCCTTCTTTTCGGCAGCTGGACATGTTGAGCCACATCATGCCGAAGACTTGGTAGAGTGGATGACCAAGCCCTCCTCCTCCTCCTCATCCTCTCTCACCCAGGCTCAGGGTACTGGAAAAGCAGCTGCCAAAGCGTCGTCTTCCCTGGTATCAATGTCAGACAAATCATCAGTCACTCCTTCCCTAGACCCACCATGTCCTCCTCCTGAGGAGTCCCCCGAACTGTTTGAGCACAGTGTTGGGTACATGCTCCAGGAGGATGCCCAGCGTTTCGAAGGGTCTGATGATGAAACCCAGCTAGAGGAAGGCAGTAGCGTGAGAGCAGACAGAGGGGATGCTCAAGAAGGACACCAATCTGGCAGTCATGTTCCAGCAGCTGCAGCATACTGCCAGATTGGCTCCAGTGATGAGGAGGGAGGGGATGATGAGGTCACTGACTCCACGTGGGTGCCTAATAGGAGAGAGGAGGAGGAGGAGGATGAGGAGGAGGCACATCTCCAACGAGGCAGGATGCCCTTTGGTGGCCAGCGTAAGGGCAGTACACCGACGGAATCACACCGCAGAGCTCCGCCTGTGCAGGGCGCTGCCTCTGCCCGTCATTCAAAAAGTTCTTTGGTGTGGGCCTTTTTTGAGGCTAGTGCATCAGATCGCACAGCTGCTGTTTGCAACATATGTCTCAAGCGTATATCGCGTGGCCAAAACATCAGCCGCTTGGGTACCACATGCCTGACCAGACATATGTTGACCTGCCATGCAGCTCGTTGGCAAGCCTACCTCAAAGACCCACACCAAAGAACAAAGCGGACCTCTCCTTGCACCGCATCAGCTGGGATCTCCAACCCCACTATAACTTCAGTCCTCTCTGAAACATGCACTGAGAGGAATGAAGGTGTAGAATTAGGTGTGTCACAGCCAAGTACTTGCGCCCACTCTGCTAGCAGTACACCGACGTCCGATTCTAGCAGGCAAATTTCCCTGCCCCAGCTGCTGGACCGTCGAAAGAAGTTCACTCCCAGCCATCCACATGCCCAGCGGTTGAATGCTAGCTTGGCTAAATTGCTAGCGCTTCAACTGCTGCCTTTTCAGTTGGTAGACTCGGCCCCCTTCCGTGAGTTTGTGCAATGTGCAGTTCCTCAGTGGCAGGTTCCCAAACGCCACTTTTTCTCACGGAAGGCTATTCCGGCTCTCTACCGGCATGTGGAAGGCAATGTCTTGGCCTCGCTGGACAGGGCGGTCAGCGGTAAGGTGCATATTACCGCTGACTCATGGTCCAGCAGGCATGGACAGGGACGTTACCTTTCTTTCACGGCCCATTGGGTCACTCTTTTGGCAGCTGGGAAGGATTCAGGACAAGGTGCAGTAGTGTTGGAGGTTGTCCCACCGCCACGCCTCCAAAATGCTACTACTGGTTGTGACACACCTCTCTCCTCCACCCCCTCCTCTTCTTCTTCCTCCATGGCCTCTTCCTGTGGTTTGTCCTATGAACCAGCGGTGCTCCGTAGCCGTTCACGGGGCTACGCAAGTACGCAGGCAAAAAGATGCCATGCCGTGCTTGCGCTGGTGTGTTTGGGGGACAGAAGCCACACTGGGGCAGAGGTCCTGTCTGCTCTGCAGGGCCAGGCCGAGAGGTGGTTGACGCCACGCCAGCTTAAGCCAGGAATGGTGGTTTGCGACAATGGCACCAACCTCCTCTCCGCCCTCCGACAGGGACAACTGACCCATGTGCCCTGTGTGGCTCACGTCCTTAACCTGGTGGTGCAGCGCTTCTTGGGCAGGTACCCGGGCTTACAGGATGTCCTGAGGCAGGCCAGGAAAGTCTGTGTGCATTTCCGCAGATCTTATAATGCCAGTGCTCGCCTGGCTGAGCTGCAAAAGGAGTTGAACCTGCCCAAGAACCGCCTTATATGTGACATGCCCACCAGGTGGAACTCAACGTTGGCCATGCTGCAGCGGCTGCACACGCAGCAGAGGGCCATCAATGAGTACCTGTGCGACTACGGCACCAGGACAGGGTCAGGGGAGCTTGGTTTTTTTTCTCCACGCCAGTGGGGCATGATCAGGGATGCATGCACTGTCCTGGCACCATTTGAGGAGGCCACGAGGATGGTGAGCAGTGACAGTGCATGCATCAGTGACACTGTACCTCTTGTCCACCTGTTGGAGCACACGCTGCGTGGAATAATGGACAGGGCACTTGAGGCAGAACAGAGGCAGGAAGAGGAGGACTTCCTTGCCTCTCAAGGCCCCCTTTACCCAGACAGTGTTCCTTCTGTCCCACCCATCGCACAGGAAGAGGAGGAGGAGGAGGAGGAGGAGGAGGAGGAGGAGGAGGATTGTGTCAGCATGGAGGTGGAGGCTGGCACTCAGCATCATCAGCAGCAGTCTTTTAGGGATGATTTACAGTCCCAAGAAACCAGTGGACTTGTACGTGGCTGGGAGGAGGTGGCTGCGGATCATGTCGTCCTTAGTGACCCAGAGGACTCCGGAGCGAATGCCTCAGCAAACCTACGCTGCATGGCCTCCCTGATCCTGCAAAGTCTGCGGAAGGATCCTCGTATTCTTCGGATCAAGGAGAGGGACCATTACTGGCTGGCCACTCTCCTTGATCCACGGTACAAGGGTAAGGTTGCGGACCTTATGTTACCGTCGCAGAGGGAGCAGAGGATGAGACAACTCCGGGAGGCCTTGCAGAAAGGTCTGTGCAACGCGTTCCCAGAGACTGGGAGGTTGCAAACTCCTGGTCCTGGACAACGAGTTGCTGAGGCTTCGGCCAGTCAAAGAAGGAGCGGTGGGGAAGGTGGCCGTCTGACCGATGCGTTCAGACAATTCTTTAGTCCGCAGCCCCAAAGTATGATCGGTTCCAGCAACCATCGCCAGCGTCTGATAAACATGGTGCAGGAATATCTAGGGGCAAGGTCAGACTTGGACACCTTCCCCACCGAAAATCCTCTGGCTTACTGGGTCTTGAGGATGGATCACTGGCCAGAGCTTGCACAGTATGCAATTGAGCTACTGGCCTGTCCTGCATCCAGCGTTCTTTCGGAACGCACATTCAGTGCTGCTGGAGGATTTGTCACGGATCACAGGGTGCGCCTGTCCACCGACTCGGTTGATCGACTGACTTTCATCAAGATGAACCAGTCTTGGATCACCACCAGCTACCACACACCTGATGCTGATATAACAGACTAATTGATTTTAACATGTCACATCCCTTCAAGACTGATGCTGATGCTGAGTGCCTGTGCTGTTATGTTGACTGGCTATCCTCCTCCTCCGAGTCCTCAATGATACGATTGATGATGATAGCTTGTAAGATCATTTTTGTTTATGGGTGCCGCCACCAGTGCCTAACGCCCAATTTTTCAGCCCCTGTTTAACAGGGGCGTGTAATTACAATTTTTGAAGCAATACTTTGCAACAGGGCTCATTGCTGTGCTCCAAGTACAGTATCTGTGAGGAGTTGCAGTGTTGTGCCACCAGTGCCTAACGCCCAATTTTTCAGCCCCTGTTTAACAGGGGCGTGTAATTACAATTTTTGAAGCAATACTTTGCAACAGGGCTCATTGCTGTGCTCCAAGTACAGTATCTGTGAGGAGTTGCAGTGTTGTGCCACCAGTGCCTAAGGCCCAATTTTTCAGCCCCTGTTTAACAGGGGCGTGTCATTACAATTTTTGAAGCAATACTTTGCAACAGGGCTCATTGGTGTGCTCCAAGTACAGTATCTGTGAGGAGTTGCAGTGTTGTGCCACCAGTGCCTAAGGCCCAATTTTTCAGCCCCTGTTTAACAGGGGCGTGTCATTACAATTTTTGAAGCAATACTTTGCAACAGGGCTCATTGCTGTGCTCCAAGTACAGTATCTGTGAGGGGTTGCAGTGTTGTGCCACCAGTGCCTAAGGCCCAATTTTTCAGCCCCTGTTCAACAGGGGCATGTAATTACAATTCTTGATCTAATAATTCACAGCAGGGCCCATTGCTGCACCCACCAAGAGTAACTGTCAGGGCTTACAGTGTTGTGGCACCAGCACCACCATCAAAGGCCCAATTTTTACTACCACTGTTCAACAATTATATGTAATTAAAATTCCTGATATAATAGTTGACAGCAGGGCGTTCCAGCACCAACCAAGAGTAACTGTGAGTGCTTACAGTGTTGTGCCAACACCAACAACTAAGGGGCCTATTTCTGCAGAGTATATACGGCAGGTCCCTACTTTCAAACATCCAACTTACAAACGACTCCTACTTGCAAACGCAAGAAGACAACAGGAAGTGAGAGGAAATCTACCACTAGGAAGGAAAATTCTCTCCTGTAAGAATAAATATGGGAGAAAGGTGTCTCCTCTGTACTGATGCTTTATCAGCAATCCTTGTTTCAAGAAAAACACCACATTTCAAAAACAGTTGTCATTGGGACGGAAAGTGAGGTGAAATGTTCTGAACAGGGGCACAGACAGCAAAACAAATGTTACAGGGGTGATAACCCTTACCTATGTTTTCCAAAAAGTTTAAAAATAGATTTTTGGTCTGGAGCTACACTTCAACAATGTACCTGTTCAAAATTACAAACAGACTCTACATAAGAACAAACCTACAGTCCCTGTCTTGTATGCACCGCCTGTATAGGGCTGTTCAGAGTATATAGGGCCTTTTTTATTTTATGTGCGGGGTTCCCCTTAATATCCATACAAGACCCAAAGGGGCTGGTAATGGGCTGGGGTAGGGGGGGGGTCATGGGGTAGCTATGCCATTTTTCTTAAAGAATTTCATCCATATTACCGGGACCAGACATTACATTAAAGCCGCAAGCAGTTTTAAATGGCTTTTTTTTCCTTTAGAAGTGTCATTTTGTGCAGGGACAGTTCTAAACACGGGAAACACGTGGCACTTCACAGGCATACTTTAGACACCCCCCAGGTACGATATTTAAAGGAATATTTGACTTTTTTTTTTTCACTTTATGCATCATTAAAATGACTGCTCCCGAAAAACGACCGTTTTTAAAACTTCTTTTTGCATTGATACATGTCCCCTGGTGCAGAACCCGGGTTCCCAAACCCTTTTTAGGACAATAACATGCATAATAGTTGTTATAATTAGCACTTTAGAATTCGAACGTTCGCATCCATTGTATTTAATAGGGTTCTAATGTTCGTTCGAACTTTCGGTCCGTTCGCGGGTTCTGGTGCGAACCGAACCCGGGGGTGTTCGGCTCATCACTAGTCGTGGTGATATAAACGGTTCCATTGCCGGCAATGGGGTGCGATTTGTCATGCAATTTGGAACTGTTAAATAACATGACAAGTTGCACCGGTGTGAACAGAGGCTAACTGAATAAAATAAACAATTACAGAGGTATATTAAAAGAGAAGTGTGGTGTATGAAAAAATAAAACATTCATACTCACCTAGGTGGATGCAGCATCGATCCTATGCTGCATCTGTCATTTGCCGCCTCTACTCCGAAAACTGAGCGATCAAAAGCAGCTGATTGTTCAGTTTTTGGATTCGTTCTGAGCACAGAGCTATGGCTGTCAGTCACTGGCTTTGTGCTCTGCCCCACCAGCACTTACTGGAGCACCAAGCTGTGGAGAGGACAGCAGTGGCTGGCTCAAGCTCTCAGCACCACGCTGAGAGGCTGAGCCCAGCTGCAGGTCAGGCATCTGGGCAGTTGCTGACATTAAAATTTGAAACTCCCCAGAGTCTTGACCAGCTAAGTAACGTCACCCGACAGTAGACCTTAGCCTGCTATCAGCTGAACATGCGTCATAGGATTCGGCTGCATTTGGGCTTCCCCAGGACAAGTAGGGCCAAAAGAGCTTTAGCCCTACTTCTCCTTTAAGAGGGCACCATTGGATTGCAAACCCACGTGTGTGTGTGAGAGTTTAGCAAATGCGTGACTACCACCCATAAGTGTAGCTACTTGATCGTATGTTGATTTTAAATGTGTATGGTGCGGTCCTGGTTTGCCATGATCTTTGAACATATAATGTTATTAGTATGTCTCCTGCCCCTAAAAGATACACCACAAAATATACACGCCACACGTCCTTTTAAATATAACCTAGGTCCGGTGGTGACGTTGTGTCAGGAAATGGGAACCACAATGCCCAGCAGCGAATCAGGCATCCAATACACCCAGAAGTGTGAGATACTGGTGGCACCCATAGCTCTTCAAGAGAGCATAAAGATAAGTCCACCATAAATATAAGTATTAAATCTCTTGTATTACAGGGTGCTTCTGTTTAAAGGTTTTTACTGTAGCGACAGGGCAACTTTAAAATTAAATTGCTGTGGCCACCATTTTTAGAGTATATATTGTAGCACTTAGGTTGCTTTTACTTGTACATTGAGTTTGAAAGACTTAAGTTAACCTATATCTGATCTGAACATAATTCCATTCATTGTGTTTTTTATGTGTTACAGATGTCTCACTCATGTAATGATGTGGTTGTATTTCACAAAAAGAAAATGTCAACATAGATTTCATGTTTCTTGCGAACAGCCGCTGCCAGATAACTTTGAAGCAGAAATATGTGAGTATTGCGCTCAGCCCAAACTCCCAAAATCTGCCATGATGGATACTTTTTTCACACTAAATAGATTTTTGAATCTTGGATGGGTTCTAACACCACCACCCACTCTCAGTCACCTCTTACATTTTTTAGGCTTGTAGAAATGAGGGAACTTTCTGAGGAACAAGGGCAATTGTCCTTTACAGAGGATGAAAATTTGGAAAATAATTTTATTTTCCATAAAACTACAGGGAAAAAAAATGCAAAGGAATGGAGTCAGAAGAAGTGCTGTCAGCCTTAAAGCAGAGTTCCACCCAAAAGTTGAACTTCCGCTCATCTTATTCCCCCCCCCCCTCTCCGGTGCCACAATTGCCTCCTTTCGGGGGGGGGGGAGGGGGGACAGGATACCTATGAAAGGTATCCTTTCCCACTTCCGGGAGTCCCTGCGTTAATATAATATACTTTTATATTTATTATTGCTAGAAGCATAAGGATTAAAATTAGTCAATGTTGATTTGAGAATTTGAAGTTCTGCTTTAAGATTTTCTTTTCATCTAGTGATGAAGCCACTGAATCTCAGAGGAATAATCATAATAGAAAATTTGTTATGTATTCTAGATTTTAATAGGTTTATTGAAGAGATCTGGTTGATTTAGTGGGTTGGGATAAAAATTCCAAACGATTCCCAAATTAGCAGTTACCAAATGATTGAGGGATTCTATGAATCCCACAGCACCCTTTGCATCTCTAAAATATCCCTTGGTCAGCATAGCAGATACAATGTATGCGCCCCAATTGACTCATGAAGGAATACTTCAAACTGTTTTTCTGACATATGCTTAGAGTTTACCATTATGAAGCTGTAGCTTCACATAATGTAACCTTATAACCTTAGTATCAAATTAAGAGGCTCCCGAAGTAGCTCTTAAATATTAAGTCCCCAAAGACATTATGTTCAGTTTTTGGACCTCTGTAGGTTATTCTGATGAATATTTTTTCCTGGAAGACTCTTTCCTTGTGGTAGTGACTACAGTCAAGAAAAAACTCTAGGCGTTTATCGTATCTGAATGCCATGCCACTGCCAGACAGAATATTTATTACTACTATGTTGCTAAAGCTCTTTCTGTGGATTATATACATCAGAAAGAAGGGGTTGTCTGAATTCTTCCCAGAATAGTTGTCTGCAGAAGGAAACAAGTGGCCTTAACACTTGTCTTTGCTTGTGTCAGAAGGCAGTTCTATAAGGATGACAATCTGTTAATACAATGGACTTGATTCCAAAAAAGCCAATTAACTGACTTCTGTCTAGGTAAGGGTTTCTCAACTATGGTTCCTCCAGAGGTTGCTAAGGGTTCCTTGAGCAATTAACTGACTTCTGTCTAGGTCAGGGTTTCTCAACTAGGGTTCCTCCAGAGGTTGCTAAGGATTCCTTGAGCAATGAGCAATTTCTGAGATCTTTTTGGCTATCTATAAGTGGGTAATTCTTCCCAATGACCATGAGTGTCAAGCCTCGTACACACGGCCGAGATTCTCGTCGAAAAAAACATGTCGTTTTTTTTGACGAGATTCTTGGACAAGAAACTTGTCCTGGCCGAGTGTACACACGCTCGATTCAAAGAAGCCGCGGTTCTTTGAATGGAGCGTACGCGGTGACGTCATCGACTACGACGAGCATGTGCTCGTCACATTCGATGCCGTCGCCGCCATCTTGGTATACCCTACCTATGCCTAGGAAGCTACCGCGCATGCGTCAAATTCATTTCGAACATGCGCGGGCTTCCGGGAGGACAGGTAAGTGTACACACACTCACTTTTCTCGTCGAGAAACATGCCGACGAGAATCTCGACGAGAAAATAGAGAGCTGGTTCTCTATTTTCTCGTCGAGATTACTTGTCGGTTTTCTTGACGAGAAACCATACACACGAACGAGTTTCTCGGCAAGACATCTCTGCCAGCAAGTTTCTTGCTGGTTCTTGCCGAGAAACTCGGTCGTGTGCACGAGGCCTAAGGATCATTCTCCCCACTGACCATCACACTAATGTATCATGAGTTGTAGATATAGTAATTTTTAGCAGTGGTTCCCTGAGACGGGAAAGTTATTTCAGGGGTTCCTCAGTGTTGAAAAGGTTGAGAAAGGCTGGTCAAGGTTGATAAATATATCATTCTGTTTGCCTAAAAAAAACTGATGTCCTTCTCATCTATATGCTCATTCTACTTTAGCCAGCGCAGATTCCTGGGCAGAGTTAGCAAAGTTCAAAACATTTTCATGCTACATCATGGTTTCCACCAGTGGCGGCCCGTCCATTAGAGGCACACAGGCGCTGCCCACCCATCCATGTGTCTCTACATACATGGTGCCAGACCATGGATTCCAATGGGGGGAGAATGTTTTTTTGAAGCACGTGATTAGAGCCAGAGGTTCTTATAGGCTTCAAAAAATTGTGGGCTCTAGGCGCAGAGCACTGCACCCGAAGCCCACCGAGTTGTGTGAGATAGCGAATGAATATTCACTATTTTCACGCTAAATCTCCTTCCCGCCAATCAGGAAGTGGGTCGTGAGACCTGTTTCCCGATTAGCCAAAACGCCAGGCGATCCTATTGCATACCTAGCGCCTAGGAGGAAGAGAGTGGAGACGCACACTAGAAGCCGCTGGAGGAGCGGACACCGGAGCCGCTGCTCGCATTTCGCCACCTGCCACCTAGATGGGGTCCGCCCGATATGCTGGAGGGTACACCAGAGCCACTGTCCGCACCTTGCCACCTAATTGGGGTCAGGACTGACCGGCAAACAGAGGAGGGGCGGGGGTGGTAGTGCAGCGGTGCCGGCCGCCCGGGGGGTGGGTGGTTGGTTGTTTTCCTCCCCCCAAAAAAAACCACCAGCGGCCACTGGTCTCCACAGCTTCTCCTTCTGCAAAACATTATAAGCATGATCTTTTACTCTTCAAGGAATACTTAATTTGGTAAAGCAGTGCTGTGTAGAGCCCTGAATATAAAAATTCTGTGCCCCCCCTCCCCATTTTCCCCAGCTACTCAAAGCTGCATTGTGTGTGTGCTGCTATAGGACCAAATGGAAAATGTCGCCTTCAAACTTTCTGTCCTTTTGGTCTACAAGCATCACAGATTTACTCACCCCAAAAAATAAAATGTAGTGGAGTGTACGTATAGTGCATTTGTGAAAGGGGATTTTTTTTTGTGTAATGGCATATTGTGATTGGTGTTTTGTTGGTAATTGCTAATATGTCTTATTAAGTAACAGAGGAATGTGTAACCCATAGTGTTCGCTGATTATGGACTAGAAGATTTTTTTTTTTCATAAGTAAACCTTTCCACTTTTAAATGAAGAGATTCTAATTTTATAGTTTGGTAAGGCAACTTTGCAAAGATATGTCTGCAGTTCTCTTAAATGAGCAAACAAACTTAAAGCAGAACACTAGCTTTTTGACCACACACTGTCTCCTCCCCATACCCCACAACCTCCCCCCCTTCATCCCAAAGTTTTTTTTATAAAAAAAATCTATGCAACCTTTTCTCCTGCAGTCTTTTTGTCAGTCTAATGATGTTATCAATACTTTCTCTTCTTCCGCCAGCAGCAGGGGGCAGACATGCTTCCAGGATGGAGCAACGCTCAAGTAATGTGGGAGTGTTAGCCTGAATGATGATGCACCCCCTGGGAGGAGGGGGGGGGAGTATACAACAAGCTAGGCTCACAGGAAAGGAAGGGACAACACTGGAGAGAGGAGAGTGTAATAAGAGATTGGCATTTTTTTTTATACAGAAAGAAAGGGGATTTAAAGTGTCCCTAAACCCACAACAGTAAAATCAGTCTGTATATGCAGTAAAGCATGCTTGTTGTACTCACTGTGGAACCTAAAGGGTTAATCCTCTGCATTGTGTAAAAAGGCTGTTTGATCTTGTCTTCTCTGATCCTCCCCTTTTTCCACAGTCCCCAATCCATCTCCTGATAGTACAGAGTCTTGGAGGCACGCTTCACATGCTCAGTTTGATGTGTATTGCTAGAGCATTTTTTTTTTTTTTGGGAGGGTGCATGTGATCGGCACATGGCCAATCAGACAGAGGGTCAGGAGTCATGCTTTGTCATAGGACAGTCACAGGAGAATGAAAACTCCTACAAGCTTTAACCAGTGCTCAGCCGGACACTGATAGAAGTCACAAGACTGCTATATACTGCTGAGGAGAAGGGGTATTTAGCAGTTTATATTTACTAAAATAATTGCCATATTCTGTGGGAGACCAGATATAGTGAATGCAGGGTTCTGGGTTTAGTATCACTTTAATCATTAAAAATCGACTTTAAACATTTTGCTTTTGTGCATGGTGCATTGTTACAAAAGCCTGTACAAGCTCAAGGTAGTGGGGTTCATGATCTGTTGTAAAATATCTAAAAGTAGCATAATTTTAAAAGAAAATCCAATGACCCTTTAAAGCGACGCATATCTTTTAATTGTGAAATGCCTGTGTAGCACTACCCCCGTAGGAGCTGCTGGTTTAAAGTTTTGGGCCTACCGTTACCTTTTCTGTTCACCGCACTCGTGTCAGGGATCCTTCTTGAAGAGCTTTTATAAATGTTCACACCAACACCTGGATACGTTTTCTTCAAGGCTTTATTTTACCAGTTCCAACAGAGGGATAGAGGGAGAGGGGAGGTTCAGGTACTTTACTTTGCGGATCATGGGCACAATCTCAGATCCAGAGGATAAAACAGTTCCATGCTGGATTCAGCAACCACCGGATAGGCCTACTTTCACTGGCCTAGCAAACGGTGCAAAGCTCGCTCAAAGTCTCTGCCACAGACTTGATGAGCGCCGTTGCGTCGTTCCACAACCTTCCACCACAAGATCGTGTAACCACACTGACACTTTGCAAAAAGTTCCTTCAGAAGTACACAGCTCACGATGCCAGAATCTTTCAGCCGTCCGGCAGCACCGTGAGGCAAACTGGCCAGGATGCGTCCCTCAATTGAGTCCCTATTTGTTCCGCTTCTTCCCGCAGGCAAGACCACGTAGGACCATCCCTGGACTAGTAGGCCCCAGCAACTCCTGGGCCTACTTCTCAGTTGCAGAGCCTCGGGCCAGCAGGCCAGAGGCCGAAAATGGCTCGCACATCCCTGAGGCCAGGAGGGCCCTCAGGTCAGGATCCGGCAACGACCCCCAGCAACGAACCCCGAAAGAGCGGTCTCTGCCTCTTAAGTAGCCTCTCCCAGAATGCACAGCGGGTTGACCACGCCCCCTGAGCCACTTCTGGGAAAGGAATACCCAATACACCTAGCCTGCTGCATTTCCAACCCTGACCCGTGGTGACAGTGACATCTACTGTCAGGTGGAAAACGCGCAGCCCAGCTAGACTGAAACAGAGCCAGTAATTTACATAATTCTTTCTGAGCCGAACTACAGCTCAGACAACTAAATGTAACATATAGCGTCTACCCAACAGGAGTAGGACGCTACACCTGTAAAATGTGTGATTGTGCCCTGTGTAAGAAATGTGTTTGTCTATTTTTACAGCCTTGGGACTTTGCAACTGTCACTTTCTCGGTTTCCATGTCCTGTAGATGTGGTTTAACACAGGCGCTGCTTTTATGACAATTCCACCAGTCCTGACAGCTCAGAAGAAGTGGTGGGAAAGACATTAATTTTGATGCAGACACCAGACTTCACTACAATGACTGCAGATGAGGTAACACATTACCAAAGGTTACAAGCTGGAACTTGTAATCAGGGCCGTCGGAACAGGACAGGCAAAACAAGCAATTGCTTGGGGCCCCGAGCTGGCCTAGGGCCCCAGCCTGCTGCCTGTCACTGTCCTCGATTTTCGCCCGGAGCCGATCCGCGGATTGCAGCCTTAGGAAAGGCCGCGGCTTCGGCCTAGCTCCGTAGCGGCGGCCATCTTGGTACACCCGGCGGTGACAGGCCGCCGCTATTGCTTATGGGAGTTGTAGTCCACAACGGCGGCTACGTGCTGATGCTTCCTGCTCCTGGGGGGAGGAGTCAGTGTCAGTCACAGTCACTCAGGAGGGCAGCGCAGGCGTGATACAACTCCCATTGCGGTCGGATCAACTTTTGCCCGTCAGACAGTGCCTCTGGAAAAGGTAAGTCAGTGAATGACTTTTTAATGGAGTGATAAAGTCTCTAATAGTTCCACAAATAAAAAAGTAAATACGTTTTCTTGAAAAGTAGTAAAGAATCTGTCTTTCTTTGGCTCCACAAGCATGTACTTGTACTGTTGTACATGATTATTCTGTTCTTCTGTCCAGTAATTCAGCCAGGCCAGGATCAGGATCCCTGAATATTAGTGCGCGGCTGCAAACAACTTCCTGGTCACAGCAGCCTGCTTCTCCATCCCAATCCCCACTATTGGAGAAATGTCCAGTATCAGGGTTTTTTTTATTTTTTTATTTAAATAAAAAAAAAAAAAAAAACCCTGATACTGGCCTTTTCTCCAATAGTGGGGATTGGGATGGAGAAGCAGGCTGCTGTGACCAGGAAGTTGTTTACAGGAGAAAAGCGCACGAATATTCAGGGATCCTAATCCTGGCCTGGATTACTGGACAGAACAGAAATCATGTACAAGTACATGCTTGTGGAGCCATAGAAAGACTGACAGATTCTTTACTACTTTTCAAGAAAACGTATTTACTATTTTATTTGTGGAACTATTAGAGACTTTATCGCTCCATAATTATTTTTGAATATTTTTATTATTTTAACAGTGGACATTACAGGGGGAGATGTGGACAGTACAGGGGGAGATGTGGACAGTACAGGGGGGAGATCTGGATATTACAGTGGGGGAGATGTGGACATTACAGGGGGAGATGATGTGGACATTACAGTGGGGGAGATGATGTGGATATTACAGTGCGGAGTCCCCCTGTCCATCCCACGGTCCCCCTGTCCATCCCACTGTCCATAAACAGTCCTAAGCAGCATCTTAATGTTAATGTGAGTGTGTATGTGTTTTAAGTATGTTGGATTATTTGCAACAGCAGTATTTGCACTGTAAACCTTTCTTATTTATATAAAGTGTGGGTGAGCTTAAACTGTATTGCTATGCTGTGGTTCCTGTAGGCTTTGCGTGAGTGCGCGGGGGGGGGGGGGGTTGGGGGGCCTCCATGTCCATTTTGCTTGGGGCCCCCAAATTCCTTCAAACGGCCCTGCTTGTAATCTGTCTGTACATCCAGTCCTTCCACCCCAGAGACTGACAAGAGCCGTACAATAAGGTACTGTTATTGTTTGTCCTGAAATCTGATGAAAATTCAAGCCAAAAGATGAATCTTTCTTGGAGATTCTGGAATTATGTTTTTTAAATATAGGTGTATGTCAACATATGCAGTACATACATGTTTCCAATACATGCACATCTCCAATGTTTTATTTCAGTATAGACACTGCAAGTACAGAAAAATACCTGCTGCTTTGCCAGAAATGCACTCAGCTCTTCATTTCCTACTGGGGGCTGTCAACAAACAGAATTTTTGTAGACGGAGGGGTGTCAACCCTCCCCATTTTCCTTTGCTATAAGACTCCATCACTCCAACTGTCCTCATTTACAAAGCTTAGGCTAGCCTTTCTCAACCTTTTTACCCCAAAGGAATCCTGAAATTTTCAGGTCTCAGGAAACCCCTGCTAAGTTCAGATTATCAAGAGGTCACTGGGAAAATTGCCTTGACATTGGTGGTCAGTAGGTAGAATGCCATCCCCTTCATCAGTGGTCAAAATAGAACCACTGTAAGGCATGTAGGCAGGTGCAGTCTGCGGTCCCCACTGCAGGTGGCGCTCAACTGCAGCGGCAATGCAGAGGAAGGGGAAGATAAGAGGGAGGGGGATCCTCTCTATGGCAGTGATGGCAAACCTTGGCACCCCAGAGGTTTTGGAACTACATTTCCCATGATGATCAACTACACTACAGAGAGCATAATGGAAAATGTAGTTCCAAAACATCTGGGGTGCCAAGGTTCACCATTACTGCTCTATGGTTTCTTAAGTGAATGGGGCAGCGATCCTATTGGATTCTAGCAGCCCATATGACTCTGGCATCCATCTTAGGTATTTAAGATCCTGGCACCTGGGTTTGGCGAACTTTATGCATGTGGGCAGTGCAGGGAAAGGTACCCCGTCTGTTAGGGACAGTACTAGCGATAGGAAAAGGTTCATGATGAGGAGGGAAAGCTTAGGATCGCATCTCTCTGGATACCTTCCTGATTGGGCACGAGACGGCCAGGCCGCATTCTGTCCCCTCTCAACAGACGCTGTCGGTTTGGCTGAAACCTGCTTCTTAAGTCACTTGAAACTGTGAGTGTGCCCAGCTGGGTAGCTGTCCTACTGGATCTATTGTGAGCTGTTGCTGCATCACTTCAATATGAGTTTTATATTGCACCTGACTGTGTGAATTATTGCCTCAGCACCATGCTGCACCCCACCTACA
Source organism: Rana muscosa (assembly GCA_029206835.1). NCBI lineage: Eukaryota > Metazoa > Chordata > Amphibia > Anura > Ranidae > Rana > Rana muscosa. The sequence goes on along the minus strand of CM055122.1, from coordinate 873,757,908 downwards.
AGCATGCTAAAAAAATTATTGGTGTCGTGCCACTTTCATGGAATACCTGGTTTAGAATGGCTGGCATAGGCACTAATTGACTTGTAGTCTTGCAGTCCCAAGAGTACTGGGAGGGCCAATAAAATGGATGATTCAGGAAGTTTGCACAGAACACAATACATCTTTGAATTTATGATCAACAGGTGTTATTGCATTTATCAAACAGATATTACAAAAGTCCCAAAATCTTCAAGGACCAAAGAACACTATGCCTACAGGTGTCTAATGGCCACGTTCTTTCTATCTCTAATCTGTTCTGCTTCTAGATACTGACATATACTGTAAATACTGTACTCAAAACTATATCTGTGTAGCTGAAAATTTATTAACAATCAAAGCTATAAAGTAAAACTACAGTGCCTTGAAAAGGTATTCATACCCCTTGAAATTTTCCACATTTTGTCATGTTATGACCAAAAACATGAATGTATTTTATTGGGATTTTATGTGATGGACCAACAATAAATGGCACATAATTGTGAAGTGAAAGGAAAATTAATAAATATGTGAAGACCTAGCCCTAGGCCGAGTAGAGAAAGCCTTACTCAAACTGAAACAGACGTTTTATGACAAGGGGAATAAAGCCCACACACTTCTGGCCCGGGAGCTCCGGGACAACACTCAAATGTCGACCCCACACCAGATCCAGAACAGCTCAGGCTGCCTGGTCTCCCACCCTAATGACATAGTCCATTCCTTTGAGATATTCTACAAGGCCCTGTGCAACAACCCCGGGCTCGGATGGCTTTCCTTACGAGTATTACAAGGAATTTCTCCCACTCCTCCTCCCCTACATGTACAAGCTCTTCAATGCCTTTCTACATGACACCCCGATCCCAAGAGATATGCAGAGCTCCTTTATCACAGTGATCCCCAAACCCGGGAAAGACCCCTCCCTTTGTGCTAACTATAGGCCTATCGCCCTGCTGAATTCGGACCTTAAAATATTCACTAAACTCCTATCTATACGCCTGAACACGGTCTTACCCTCCCTAAACCATAAAGATCAGGTGGGATTCGTCCCTTTCCGCCAAGCGGGAGACAACACTAGGAAGATAATAGACCTGGTCGAGGTGGCGACTGGCGAACAGGGAGGGTGCACAAGTCCTGCTGCTGAGCTTAGACGCGGAAAAAGCGTTTGATCACCTGGGGTGGCCCTTCCTGTTCGCCACACTCCGCCATGTAGGATTTAGGGGACCATTCTATAGAGCCATCCAACACCTATACTCGAACCCATCTTCCCATGTCAGGACCCCCTTCGCCCTGTCCGCTCTGCTACCAGTGCAGAATGGCACCAAACAGGGGTGTCTGCTCTCGCCCCTGCTCTTTGCACTATGTGTCGAACCCCTAGCAGCAACAATCCGTAATAACCAGGATATTAAGGGCATAGGGTACGGGACAGGGAGTTTAAAATCTCCCTGTTTGCAGATGACATCATTCTCTCATTAATCCAACCCAGAACCTCCCTTCCAGTTTTTCACGCGGAACTAGATCACTATGGGGCTTTATTGGGATATAAAATGAATGCCTCTAAGTCGGAAGCCCTCCCAATCAATACATCTGAGGGGGAGGTTGCGCACCTGAAAGCTAATTTCCCCTATAGCTGGAAATCTACCGCCCTAAAGTACTTGGGAATTAATATCACCCGCAATACTCTACCCTATACCAGGAAAACTTCCCCCCTCTTTTTTACAATATCAGGACCCTTCTCCAGCAATGGAAAAAACACCACATCTCCTTACTCGGAAGGATCGCATCTGTGAAAATGACGATCCTCCCGAAACTATTGTATCTCTTTCGGACCCTACCCATTCCCGTCCCCTATGGCCAACTGAAACACTTACAAGTAGACCTACTGCAATTCACCTGGAACTACGGGAGGCATAGAATCCCACGTTCGGTACTGCAAGCAGCAAGGTCGAATGGTGGCCTAGCCTTCCCTAACCTCACTTAATATTACCAGGCGGCACAATTGAGGGCGATAACTTCTTGGTTTACACTCCGTTCTTATAATAAATGGACCGAGATAGAGAAATTGTGGTTAGCCCCGATACACTCAAACAGCCTTCTATGGAGTGCGAACGCAGAGGTAGAACCTGCACGATTGCTGGGCCCGATGGCGCAGCTCAGGAGGCTAAGGCGCAAACTGACACGACAACATAGACTGTCCTCTGACAGCTCGCTCCTGACCTCATTTGCCTGTAACCCCAAATTGCCAGATAGCTTAACCTACCAAATGTCCTCCCCCTGGACTTCGAGAAACCTTTTTCATTTTGGAAATTTGATAGACCCTCGCACCTGTAAACTGTGTTCCTTTGCAGATCTGCAGTCCCAATATGGCCTCCCTAAGCAGGTTTTCTATGGGTATCTCCAGATCCGCCACTATGCCTCGACCTTTGCTCCAACTCTGCAATTTTCCCCACCTACCCCTTTTGAAAACCTCATCCTGGCAGGCTCTGCTCAGAGAGGTCTGATTTTTGGAAATTTATAAAATACTGAACGAGAGGCCCTTTGACTCAGTGGGCAAACACAAGTATATGATCAAATGGGAGAAGGCTCTGGGAGAGGAGATACCCGTGGAACAATGGAGGGTCATGTGGAACCAGGCGTCCAAAACGTCGCTATGTACGCTTTACAAAGAAAATATATACAAGGTACTATACTTCTGGTACATGACACCTGATGTTCTTCATGCTATCCACCCGGCCAGCTCGGACCGCTGCTGGAGATGCCAGGGATCAAAGGGAACACTGTATCATATTTATTGGGAGTGCTCGCTGATAACCCCCTACTGGAATTCTGTTCACCAACTACTGATTCGCCTCCTCAAGACGGAAGTTCCATTTATCCCTAAATTTTTCCTGCTGGGACTGATGTCTCTGAAGGCTCCACGCCCATATAAGAAGCTAGCCAGACATGTCCTTACGACAGCACCATGCTTAGTGGCACTGAACTGGAAGCGCAGCTCCCCTCCTCCGGAGGGAGCACTGTATGCCAGGATTAGGGATGTAGAATTGATGGAGAGGATGACGGCGAGGATTCACGATCGTCTAGATGCTGTGACAGCAGGAAGGTAAAGTCACCTGGTTGCATCCAGGGGGGTAGATATATTTCGCCCAGATTCAGGCTTTACGCCGACTTATACAACTAGGTGGAGAGTTGTATAAGGCTAGTGGGCTCATGGATGACTCATACCTCTAGGGAGAGGGCTGGGCGTCGTGCAGACAGGGAGTTGATGAGGCCAGCTGAAGCTTGTCAGCTCATTTAGGCCTCTATAAGAACTCCCAGCTTCATTAGATGTTAGCTCATGCCTGGAACCAGACCTGTGTGGACTGTCTAGGGAGAGTGAACCCCTGTGCGGTGAGACAAAGCCTGTGTGGCTATTTGCTTGGACATTTAAAACCAGGGACTTAGGGACTAGGACAGCACTAGGCTGATCCCAGTTGTTAGTTAGGAAACCTGTATGTTTAGTCAGAGGTCAACTTGACCAGGATTTATTTTGGTTATGTTTCTTTTGCTTTGCTGTGTTTTGTCACTGTAAATAGAAAATAAACCGCACCTTTTTTGATTTTGAAAACCACAACCTCCGTTTGCTGGGCCTGTTTTGTGTGGGGAGCCCATCCCGGGGGTCACACACACCCGCTGCCGAGCTAACCCCCTCACAGTTGGTGGAGAACCAGTGGCAGTTTTTTTTAAGCCAGCATGGAGGAGATACTGAAACAGCTGGCTCTAGCAAATGCCAATCAACAGCAGACAAATGCAGGTTTGCAAAGGAGCCTTGCAGCCCAGCAGCAAGCTCATCAACAGAGTCTGGAGGCTCATCAACAAGCCCAGCAGCAATCTGAGGCCCGCTTCATAGACCTGTTACAGAAGCAAGAGCAGAGACTACAACAAATGGAAGCAGTAATGCAGCAACGTCCGCAGACCAGTGAGGAAAGCCGTCCCACTAATACCGCGTCCTTTGGGGTGAGTCGTTTATTGACAAAAATGACTGGAGAGGATGATCCAGAGGTATTTTTGACCACATTTGAAAGGACTGCTGAAAGAGAAAAGTGGCCTGAGGAGCAGTGGGCTGGACTGGTGGCTCCTCTGTTAACTGGTGAATCGCAGAAGGCTTACTATGACCTAGAGCCTGACCAAGCAAAAGACTATGTGATGCTAAAAGCTGAAATATTGGCAAGGCTGGGTGTCACCCAGGCTGTCCGGGCTCAGCGTGTGCATAACTGGACTTTCCAGCTTGGAAAACCCCCCAGGTCTCAAATGTATGATCTCATTCACCTGAGCAGAAAGTGGCTACAGCCAGAGACTTTGTCCGCACCAAAGATTGTGGAACGTGTTGTAATGGATCGGTTTTTGAGAGCTCTTCCTACTGCCATCCAAAAGTGGGTAAGCCATGGAGACCCAGAGACGGCCGATGGTCTTGTGGATCGTGTGGAGAAATACTTGGCTACAGAGAACCTGACGGCCTCTTCCAGAGACACTCGGACTTTCCACCCTAAGACCAGACCATCCCCAGGGGCGGATAAGAGGATTCCAAGGGGTGAGGGTGGAGAGAGTGAGAGGGTGGGAGCTCTACCCCAAGTTTGGCGAGAACAGCCTGGGAAATCAGCGGCTCAAGAGGCGGCAAGAAGGATCGTTTGCTACCGCTGCCGGCAAGCGGGACATATTGCAGCCAATTGCCCGGTTGTGGAGGAACCCATGCAATGTGACTTTCTGACGGACAGACGTCAGTCGCTGTGTGCGACAGTCGCATGCACTGCCATTCGAGGAACTGAGAAACATTTATGCAAAATGTGTGTTAATGGTAGAAATGTTGTGGTATTGCTGGATTCAGGTAGCCTTGTGACCCTGATAAAGGCTGAGTTAGTTAAAACAGAGGTCTCTGGGAATAGCAAGGTAGCTGTTATTTGTGTGCATGGGGACACCCGAGAGTATCCAGTGACTACAGTGTGTTTCGAGACCCCCAAAGGTACCCTCTCTCATCCAGTGGGCTTAGTATCTCAGTTACCGTATGACGCCATTGTGGGAAGGGATTTTCCGAAGTTCTGGGAACTGTGGGATGATCCTGAGCCCCTCACTGGTGCCCCTATGTACCAGGAATGTGATAGCCAGAACTCCCCTGAGAGTGGTGAGGACTCTCCGGAATTTCCCTTATCAGTATTGGCAGGGGAGACTCAAGAAACTGGAGAGGAGCCCACCTCCTCAGACGAAAACCTACCGTCTGTGGAGTTTTCTGATCTTGAGGTTCACAGGGAAAACTTTGCCACAGAACAGTTGAAAGACCCCGCCCTAATAAAGGCACGGGAAAACGTAGTGAAAATAGATGGCGAGTTAGTGAACCCAGATAATACCTGCACTTACCCATACTTCAGCGTAGAGAAGGACCTACTGTATCGGGTGGCAAAAAGGGCAGAAGAAACCGTTGAGCAGCTTGTGGTGCCCAAACCTTACAGGAAGTTGGTGTTGGAGTTGGCCCATGGGCACATTCTTGGAGGTCATCTGGGGACAGAGAAAACCCGAGAGAGGGTATTACAGAGATTCTATTGGCCGGGGGTGATGAAGGACGTAGAAAATTATTGTTCCTCCTGCCCTGTGTGTCAGAGGTTGGCCCCGATGCCACATTTCCGTAGCCCGCTGGTCCCTCTACCCATCATTGAGGTCCCGTTTGAGAGGATCGCCATGGATTTGGTAGGTCCTATAATCAAGTCCGCTAGGGGGCACCAGTACATATTAGTTATAATGGACTATGCCACCCGTTATCCAGAAGCGATCCCTCTCCGAAATACCTCGGCCAAAACCATAGCCAAAGAGCTATCTCTTGTTTTTAGCCGGGTGGGTATTTGTAAAGAACTGCTTACGGACCAAGGTACACCCTTTATGTCCCGGGTTATGAAAGAGCTGTGTAAATTGTTCAAAGTGACGCAATTGCGTACGTCTGTGTATCACCCCCAAACCGATGGGCTGGTTGAAAGATTCAACAAAACCCTAAAACAAATGTTGAAGAAAGTGGTGGATAGAGATGGAAAGGATTGGGACTGTTTACTTCCTTATTTGATGTTTGCTATTAGGGAGGTGCCCCAATCCTCTACGGGATTCTCCCCCTTTGAGTTACTGTATGGGAGACACCCAAGAGGGCTGTTGGATATTGCCAAGGAAACTTGGGAAAGTGAGAGTTCTCCCCACAGGAGTGTGATTGAGCATGTCGCCCTGATGCAAGATCGAATTGCACAGGTAATGCCCATCGTGAAGGAACATTTGGCCCAAGCGCAGTTGGCACAGCAGAGAGTGTACAACCGTGGAGCCAAGACCCGTACCTTTTCCCCGGGGGATAGGATATTGGTACTTGTCCCTACGGTTGAAAGTAAATTCCTTGCCAAATGGCAAGGCCCCTACGAGATAATTGAAAAAGTGAGCGAAGTGAATTACAAGGTCAGACAACCAGGAAGGCGAAAGCCCGAACAGATCTATCACGTTAATCTGTTGAAAGCCTGGAGGGATAGAGAGTCCCTAGTCGCAGACACTTGGTCACCAGCTCAAACTGGTTGCGTGATTCCTGAGGTTGGAATAGCAGCCACCTTGTCACAACCCCAACAACAGGAGGTTAAGGAGTTTGTGCTTCGCAACAAGGAGGTATTCTCTGAGCTGCCGGGACAAACATCTGGGGTAGAGCATGACATCATTACCCCGCCCGGTGAAAGGGTGAAGTTAAAACCCTATCGGATCCCAGAGGCCCGACGGGAGGCAATACGGGAGGAAGTACAGAAAATGCTGAACTTAGGGGTGATAGAGGAGTCCCAAAGTGATTGGTCTAGTCCCATCGTGTTGGTGCCTAAACCGGATGGGAGCTGGCGATTTTGTAACGATTTTCGTCAGTTGAACAAAGTTACAAAATTTGACACCTACCCCATGCCACGTATAGATGAGTTGATCGACCGGCTGGGAACAGCCCGATACATGACGACTCTTGACCTCACAAAAGGGTATTGGCAAATCCCCCTGGCCAAGTCGGCCAAAGAGAAAACCGCATTTGTAACCCCAGACGGGGCGTTCCAATATAAAAGAATGCCGTTCGGGTTACAGAATGCGCCGGCCACATTCCAGCGGAAAATGGACCAGATGCTGAGGCCCCATCGGAAGTATGCTGCGGCTTACCTGGATGACGTAATTGTCCATAGCACAGATTGGGCCTCACATCTGCCAAAAGTGCAAGCAGTCCTGGACTCTGTTCGGGAAGCGGGGTTTACGGCTAACCCCAAGAAGTGTACCATTGGGCAGGAGGAGGCCAAATATCTTGGGTACACCATTGGGAGGGGAGTAATAAAACCCCAACTCAACAAAGTCGAGGCCATCCAGAGTTGGCCACGTCCCAACAGCAAGAAGCAGGTACGAGCCTTTCTGGGAATCGCTGGGTATTATCGGCGATTCATTCCCCACTTTGCTTCTAAGGCTGTGCCCCTAACCAACCTGACGAAGGGGAAAGGGTCGGTCATGATTAAATGGACCCCCGAGGCTGAGGCAGCATTCCAATTCTTGAAACAAGCCTTATGTAGCCAGCCAGTGTTGTACTCACCCGACTTCTCTAAAGACTTTGTCGTACAAAGTGATGCGTCAGATGTGGGGTTAGGAGCAGTATTGTCCCAGGTCTGGAACGGGGAAGAGCACCCAGTCATTTACCTCAGCAGGAAGTTGAAGTCCCATGAGGTAAATTACGCCACGGTTGAAAAGGAGTGTTTAGCGGTGAAGTGGGCTCTAGATTCCCTTCGGTACTACCTGCTAGGTAGGCACTTTGACATGGTTACGGATCACGCTCCGTTAAAGTGGATGGCTCAAAACAAGGAAACAAATAGAAGAGTGAATAGGTGGTTCCTGGCCCTCCAGGAATTCAACTTCACAGTAAAGCATCGCCCTGGCGTTCAAATGGGGAATGTGGATGCTTTGTCTCGAGTACATGAATGCCTGATTGCTGGTGTTCCAACCCCGAGGTTAAAACAAGAGGGGGGGGTATGTGACAGCAGGAAGGTAAAGTCACCTGGTTGCATCCAGGGGGGTAGATATATTTCGCCCAGATTCAGGCTTTACGCCGACTTATACAACTAGGTGGAGAGTTGTATAAGGCTAGTGGGCTCATGGATGACTCATACCTCTAGGGAGAGGGCTGGGCGTCGTGCAGACAGGGAGTTGATGAGGCCAGCTGAAGCTTGTCAGCTCATTTAGGCCTCTATAAGAACTCCCAGCTTCATTAGATGTTAGCTCATGCCTGGAACCAGACCTGTGTGGACTGTCTAGGGAGAGTGAACCCCTGTGCGGTGAGACAAAGCCTGTGTGGCTATTTGCTTGGACATTTAAAACCAGGGACTTAGGGACTAGGACAGCACTAGGCTGATCCCAGTTGTTAGTTAGGAAACCTGTATGTTTAGTCAGAGGTCAATTTGACCAGGATTTATTTTGGTTATGTTTCTTTTGCTTTGCTGTGTTTTGTCACTGTAAATAGAAAATAAACCGCACCTTTTTTGATTTTGAAAACCACAACCTCCGTTTGCTGGGCCTGTTTTGTGTGGGGAGCCCATCCCGGGGGTCACACACACCCGCTGCCGAGCTAACCCCCTCACAATGCGCACAACATGGTCTGGGAGTTGTGGCACCGCCGGGAGAACCACAGTGACTCGGAGCCAGGTACACCTTGATGACATACCACCCTCCCCCTCTCTCCCACCTTCTCTCTCCCCCTCCCTTTTTTTTCTTCCTCTTCCCTTTCATTCTTTTCCTTTCCATGGGAGCCCTTATGGGACCCATGCACTTGAGTATCTAATAGCCATATCAGTTCGAAGGTTTGGTTGATAGCACTTTACGTAAATGTTGAGATAACCTGATATGATCAGAAAATTGCATAGATGGCAGAAGTACAGTGCTTACACGCTCAGGAATTCTCACAAACATGTAACCCAGAAGAGAAAGTGATTATTCTGTTTTTTGTAAGACCTTTGCATTTAAACTGTATCTGATATAACTTTAAATAAAATAGTTATTGATAAAAATAAAAAAATATGTGAAAAGTGTGGTGTGCATTTGTAATCAGGCCCCTGAGTCAATACTTTGTAGAACCACCTTACGCTGCAATTACAGTTGTAAGTCTTTTTGGGTATGTCTCTACCAGCTTTGCACATCTAGAGAGTGATAGCTTTGCCCATTCTTCAATTTTTGGCCATTCATAGCTCAAGCGCTGTCAGATTGGATGGAGAGTGTCTGTGAACAACAATTTTCAAGTCTTGTCACAGATTCTCAATTGGATTTAGGTCTGGACTTTGACTGGGCTATTCTAACACATGAGGATGCTTTGATCTAAACCATTGTAGCTCTGGCTGTATGTTTAGGGTCGTTGTCCTGCTGGAAGGTGAACCTCCACCCCAGTCTCAAGTCTTTTGCAGACTCTAAAGCCTTGTACACACGGTACGATTGTTGGCCAACCGAGCGTCTGATTTTTGTCCAAAGGGCATGTGCCAGGATTTTGTCTTGCAGGTTTTCTTGTAAGATTGCCCTGTATTTGGCTCCATCCATCTTCCCATCAACTCTGACCAGCTTCCCTGTGCCTGCTGAAGAAAAGCATCCCCACAACATGATGCTGCCACCACCATGTTTCACGGAGGGGATGGTATTTTCAGGGTGATATGCAGTGTTAGTTTTCTGCCACACATAGCGTTCTGCTTTTAGGCCAAAAAGTTCAATTTTGGTCTCATCTGACCAGAGCACCTTCTTCCACATGTTTGCTGTGCCCCCACATGGCTTCTGACAAACTGCACATGGGCCTTCTCATGGCTTTTTTTTCAACAATGGCTTTCTTCTTGCCACTCTTACATAAAGGCCAGATTTGTGGTGTGCGCGATTAATGGTTGTCCTGTGGACAGATTCTTTCACCTGAGCTGCGGATCTCTGCAGCTCCTCCAGAGTTTCCATGGGCCTCTTCGCTGCTTCTCTGATTAATGTTCTCCTTGCCCGGCCTGTCAGTTTAGGTGGATGGCCATGTCTTGGTAGGTTTGCAGTTGTGCCATACTCTTTCCATTTTTGGATGATGGATTGAACAGTGCTCCGTGAGATGTTCAAAGCTTGGGATATTTTTTTTATAACTTTAAACTTCTCCACAACTTTATCCCTGACCTGTCTGGTGTGTTCCTTGGCCTTCATGATGCTGTTTGTTCACTAAGGTTCTCTAACAAACCTCTGAGGGCTTCACAGAACAGCTGTATTTATACTGAGATTAAATTACCTGTGACGGACTGGGGTTTAAATGGTCACATAAAAGACAAAACAGACACCCCAGTCCACATTCATTTTTTATTTTTTTCTAAGCAAAGAAAATGGAATTGCTATCCTGCTACCTGCTATTCTATCAACAACCAGTAGATGGCAGAGAAGGCGCACAAACAGAGTCTATATAAGGCCACACAACATGTGACTGAAAGTATGGCTGAAGCAGTTTCAAAGATGAGTGGTCGTATCTTCCACTGTTCGTGTATTTCTTTGTAGGTATGTACTTTAAATCGTTTCTAATCCATGTTAAACTGTGATAGAAAGATTCCTAAACATCTTGAGCAGATGCAGGAAACGTTTTAGCAGATTTTATGCAATAGTTTTGCTGTAATTAGAGATTCAGAACAGCATGTGTGAGGAACAGTGAAAAGGGCGCAAAATCATAAAACGAATGTATTAGTCAGAGCAAATGTTTATTGTAAGCACTAAACTATTATACATAGGTATATTTAAACCAGGTTTATGCAAAGTTACATATATTAGAAGTCACATGTTTAAAACGATATTAAATTATTAAAAACCTCTTGTATTGTAAAGGTTATACATTGCTTCGTACAGACATGCAATGTGCACCATCTAGTGGTCAAAAAAAAAAAAAAGAACTACTGCAGGATATCTGCATTAAAGCAATACAATGCAATTATCATTATGGCACAGCTAAAGTGTACCAGAAAGATAAAGATAATTATCTATAATACTGAATAAAAGGAAAATATATGTTTTTTAAAATATAAGAATGTTCATTGTTGTAACTATGTTTTAACCACTTGAGACCCGCGCTATAGAGGAAAAACGTCTGCAGCGCGGCTCTCAAGTGCTGAGTGGACGTCCCTGGACGTCCTGCCCCTTTCACTCCCCCTGCGAACCGCCGAGGGCACGCAGCGGGGAACAGCTGTGCCCGCTGTGTCACATGGTGCCGATGCACGTGCCTGGCGGCAGCGATGTCCGCCAGGTACACGCGATCGGCTGTTACAGAGGCAGGACATGGATCTCTGTGTGTAAACACAGAGATCCACGTCCTGTTAGGGAGAGAGGAGACCGATGCTGTGTCCCTTTGTACATAGGGACACAGATCGGTCACCTCCCCCAGTCAGTCCCCTCCCCCACACAGTAAGAATCACTCACAGGGAACATATTTAACCCCTTGATCGCCCTCTAGTGTTAACCCCTTGCCTGCCAGTCACATTTATACAGTAATCAATGCATTTTTATAGCACTGATCGCTGTATAAATGTGAATGGTCCCAAAATAGTGTCAAAAGTGTCCGATATGTCCGCCGCAATATCGCAGGCCTGACAAAAATCACAGATAACCGCCATTACTAGTAAAAAAAAAAAATATATAATAAAAATGTCATAAATCTATCCCCTATTTTGTAGGCGCTATAACTTTTGCACAAATCAATCACTATACGCTTATTGCAATTTTTTTACCAAAAATATGTAGAAGAATACGTATCGGCCTAAACTGAGAAAAAAAATTGTTTTTTTTAAAAAAAAAAGGGATATTATTACAGCAAAAAGTAAAAAAATATTGTTTTTTTCAAAATTTTCTGTCTTTTTTTGTTTATAGCGCAAAAAATAAAAACCGCAGAGGTGATCAAATACCACCAAAAGAAAGCTCTATTTGTGGGAAAAAAATGATAAAAATATAATTTGGGTACAGCGTTGTATGACCGCGTAATTGTCATTCAAAGTGCATCAGCGCTGAAAGCTGAAAATTGGTCTGGGTACGAAGGGGGTTTAAGTGCCCAGGCAGCAAGTGGTTAAAGTATTTCAGTCAAAATCTGTACTATTATTATGTTAACGGTTATGAACATGTGACTATAATTTTTTTTATATATGTATTGTTATGTAAAAGTTAAACTGCTTCAGCCATAAAGATGTATGATCATATCTTCCCCTGTTCGTGTATTTCTTTGCGGCCCCCGCCGAGCTGATCACATTACCTCATCGTGTCTACAATCATCGGCTCTCTTAATTTATATTTTGAGACTGGTAGCATACACACAGTTGGACTTTATTTACTAATTAGGTGACTTCTGAAGGCAGTTGGTTCCACTAGATTTTAGTTAGGAGTATCAGAGTAAAGGGGCTGAATACAAATGCACGCCACACTTTTCAGATATTCATTTGTAAAAAAAAAATTAAAACCATTTATCATTTTCCTTCCATTTCATAATTATGTGCCACTTTGTGTTGGTCTATCAAATAATATCCCAATAAAATACATTTACGGTTTTGGTTGTAACATTTTTAAAATTTAGAAAATTTCAGGGGGTATGAATACTTTTTCAAGGCACTGTATATTGACCCTGTGGTGAATATTAGCCAAATAACATTGTCACTGCACACAGTTGCTCATTTGACAGACCTTGTGTCATCTCATATAAACAAGAATGAACACATGGCATGTCTTTGTAATTATTGGCACTCAGTGAAGCTCCTCGGCAGCAATAAACTGCAACCATGAAAAGGTTTTGCTGTGGATTTCACAAGCAGAACACATTCATTTAGACAGACATATCTTATTGTGCATGGAAATAGTCCCTGATGAGGTGACCCTGGCATCTGATTTACTGCAAAGCCAATTATTTTCCCCTTTATAGGCTAAACTGTCAGGATGGAAGTGGGTGGGGAGCAATATATTACTGAATCTGCTGCCAATATCATTTACTCGCTCTCCAGACTGCGACATGAATGAAATCTGCCTGCACTATTGTAATGCACAGCTTCTAAAAGTCCTGATTTTGCAGGCCAGTCCCTATATTTTATATATGTCATGTCCTTACAAAGTCTACACGTTCCAATCCAGGTGGGGAAGGCAGAAAATGTACATTGACACACTCTGCCCTGTCATATATAAGGTATGATACATAAGCTGGTGGTTTAGTGTGCACATTACTGCACTTTTTACGCACATTAACATACGTTGTGGTAAGGCACTACATACTTTTTAAAGGTATTATAGACCTTCAAATACTTTTTCTATTTTAATTAGATATTAATGTATTTATATTCCTGTGTTTTTTTGTTTGCCTTACCTTGTAATGATGGGTGTACATGTTGCGGATACAGTTTGTAGTGTCATGGCTGATAGTTTCTCCTATGTCCATGTATTGTTTCAGCTAGGTTGTCTTTATGCGCCAAGGGGACAAGAAAACGTACTTGTTCAGGTCACAGCATCCAATGCATGCCTTACCGTCCTTTCTGTGTTGCATCACAAATGTAGGAGAGCTAATGTGATGAAACAGCAGAGTGAAACAAAGTGACACAACTAATAGTAAAGACTGACTGTGTGTAGTGGGGACGCCTGTGTATTGGGAGTACCTGTGCATGTGAGTACCTGTGCATTGTGAGTACCTGTGCATTGTGAGTACCTGTGCATTGTGAGTACCTGTGCATTGTGAGTACCCGTGTACTGTGAGTAATCATGTACTGTGTGTACCCGTGTGCTGTGAGAACCCATATGCCTTGAGAACCCGTGTGCTGTGAGTACCCGTGTGGAACATCCCAATAAATAAGCCCTGTTGGACGGTATTGGGGAAACCAGTCAGGGACCAGCATTGCTGGAGCAGAGTGATACCCCTAGCTGCCAGGGGAAAACTCCTCCAGTGAGGGCGAGGGTAAAGCCAAGGTAAAGGAAAGACAGATTCTGGTGGTAGGGGACTCAATTATTAGAAGGACAGAGAGAGCCATCTGTCACAAAGACCTAAGGCCCCAAACTGTATGTTGTTTACCGGGTGCTCGGGTTTGGCACATCACGGATCTGATGGACAGATTATTGTGAGGGGCTGGGGAGGACCCAGCTGTCATGGTACACATTGGCACGGGATGCCATGGGAAGGGTGCAGCTCGGCTGAGAGAGAAGATGGCCGAAAAGTTAGGCGACGGTGGGAGGGTCCAGATGTAGAGATAGCCAGTGTGGAACAAGGTTCAGCGGGTAATATTAGCGGTAGGGAGACAAATACCTAAACCCAATGTAAGTAACTTGACAAATCCAAATTGAAGCCTCATTACCAACAAGGAGATCAAATGCGACCGGACAAAACTACAAGGCTTGTACACTAATGCTAGAAGTCTGATGTACGAGGAGGATTTAGATTTTGTGGGAATCTCAGAGACTTGGTTTAACAGCTCTCATGATTGGTTGGCTCAACTCTTGGGTGGCTCAACTCCAATGTAAAAATGCAATTAAAAGCAAAAGATAAGGCCTTCAAAAAATTCAAAGCTGAGGGGTCATTGTCATCATTTCAACTTTACAAAGAATGCAATAAGAAATGTAAAGGTGCAATCCACGCAGCTAAGATAGAACACGAAAGGCACATAGTGGAGTAGAGTAAAAAAAATCCCAAGAAATTCTTTAAGTCTATAAATAGTAAGAAAGGGAGGCCAGATCATATTGGACCCATAAAGGATAATGAAGGGAATTTTATTACAAAAGACAGAGAGAAGGCAAAAGTTTTAAATATATTCTTCTCCTGAGTCTTCACAAGGTAAACAGGGGGTACAGTAACCAAGACGGTAATGTTAATTTTCATAACATGTCACAGGAACAGTGCCGGGACAAGGTCATCTAGAGCTCAGGGCGAACATGTCAACCTGCTTCCCCCAAGATGTATGAGCATTATGTGTCAGCAAAAATCCCCTCACAAAATCACTGAGCACTAATCCGCTGTCACGAGCCAATCAATTCCTGCGTTGCTATATTTCTGACCATCCCAACAACTTGTCAGACCTCTTAACATGGACGGAGATTGCTCACAATAGCGCTCTGAATTCTGCTTCCCGTTTGTCCCCGTTTATGGCGAATTATGGTTTCCAACCTTCCATGTTGCCTGACTCGTTTGTTCCTCACAGAATTTTTGCGTTAGAGGAACATCTCCGTGGTCTTCATTCCATTGGGTACAAGTCCAGGAGGCTTTGCGACAGGCTAACGAGAGATATAGACTCCATGCTGACCGCAGACGCCTGCCTGCGCCTTCCTACCAGGTCGGGGACAGTGTCTGGCTGTCATCTCGCAACCTCCAACTTCGTGTTCCTTCTCTGAAGTTCGCACCTCGGTTTATTGGGCCTTTCCGTATCCTTCGCAGGATAAACCCAGTGGCTTACGCGTTGGACCTTCCTTCCAGTATGTGTATCTCTAATGTGTTTCATGTCTCCTTATTGAAACCTTTGGTCTGCAACCGTTTTTACACCTCTGTGCCACGTCCTCACCCTATACAGGTTGAGAACCATGGGGAGTATGAAGTACAGTCCATTGTTGACTCCCGTAGGTTTCGTGGGGGCATTCAGTACCTGGTGCATTGGAAGGGGTATGGTCCGGAGGAAAGCTCTTGGGTCCTATCCTCGGACGTACATGCCCCTGTCCTCCTCTGTGATTTCCATGGGTTCAGCCCTTCCTTCTCTGTACTGGCAGCTCAGCTGTCAGCTAATTGCCAGCTTCCATCTTTCCACAGTGATCCACCTGTTGATGATCCGCTCGTCAGCTTTGCCTACTTAAGGACTTCCAGTTCATTTGCTCTTCGCCTTCGCCTGTGTTAACATCACAAGAGACTTTCTGCTGCGTTCCAGTTGAAGACCTGCTTGACTGCTGTCCCCTCTGGCTACGGATCCTGCTTGCTGTTCTATTACCTTTATCGCTGGCTCTTGGACTTTGGCTTGGCCGACTACCCGATCCGGTTACTGAACTCTGGCTATGTTTTGACTACGCTTACTCTGTTTACCTTTTTATCATTTATTATTAAACTAGTGTGATTTAACAGCACTTCTGTCTCGGTTTGATTCATGGTTTCTGACAGTAGGCGAAGGCCATGAATTCAGAAGATGCAGCCAATCCACTTGTTAATATTATTTTTTCCAGATTGGATGACCTGGATCACCGCATGGATCAGTTTGCCACGGCGATAGACGCTCCTCGTCTAGAGTCTCCCACTGTGGCCGCTCCGGTAGTTCCTGTGCAGGCAGACCCTGCTGCTGCTCCAGTCTCTGTGCAGGCACCCGCCTCGAGTATTACCTCTATTAGAGGTATGTCTGGTTCCGCCCCGATTCCCTAGCGATTTGGGGGCGATCCAATCCAATGCAGAGGTTTTCTTAACCAGGTTGAGATATATTTTGAGATGCTGCCCCAGGCGTTTTCCACGGACAGAAGCAAAGTAGGTTTCGTGATATCTTTGCTTTCTGAGAGAGCCTTGGCCTGGGCAAAA
Source organism: Rana muscosa (assembly GCA_029206835.1). Lineage (NCBI taxonomy): Eukaryota > Metazoa > Chordata > Amphibia > Anura > Ranidae > Rana > Rana muscosa. The sequence goes on along the minus strand of CM055122.1, from coordinate 873,741,359 downwards.
CCCTCTATGGGAGACGCAAAAACCCGTGGTCCTGAGTTACCCAGAATTTGTGGCTTCCTTCAAAAGGGTATTTGACGTTCCCGCACACTCCGGTTCTGCTGCCAAGAGCTTGATGTCCATCAGAGTACGAGAACTGTTGCAGATTACGCCATTGAATTACGTACTCTGGCAGCAGAGTTTGCTTGGAACAATGAGGCCCTTGTGGCTGCTTTTTCTCATGGTCGCTCGGATAACATCAAGGATGAGATAGCAGCCCGAGATATACCCACTGAGCTGGAGAAGTTGATCACATTTGCCATCCTCATTGACTCCAGACTCAGAGAAAGACCCTCTGTTAAGGAGCGCTTGCCGAAGCCTCCTGTACGTTTGTCTCTGAGCTTTGCAGACCCACCCTTGCCTCCCTCACCTCCCATGCCTCCTGGTACCGAGTCGGTCTGTGAAGATGAACCCATGCACTTGGGCTTCACGCGTCTCTCTGCAGATGAGAGAGCCCTTAGGAGGAGGGAGAGATTGTGCCTTTATTGTGGCCAGGCCGGTCACTTTTTGAAGTCTTGTCCTACCCGTCCAGGGAACGCCCGAACCTTGAGGTCCTGTCACGGACAGACCTTAGGTGGCGTTGTTTCGTCTCCAGTTGCCCAGAAGGATAAGCCCCTGGTTTTGGTTACCCTGTATTGGACTGAGTCATCCATCGAGATACAGGCTCTAATCGACTACGGGGCTGCAAGCCTGTTCATTGATGCTGCCTTTGTGTCTAAGCACTCGATTCCGCTGCAGCTGCGTGACACTCCACTTGCCATTGAGGCTCTTGACGGGAGACCTCTACAGCCTGCCTATGTGACTCATGAGACTGTTCCGTTGTCCATGGCCGTAGGGGCTCTTCACCATGAGATAATCCAATTCCAAGTTATTTCATCACCTAAGTTTCCGCTGGTTATTGGTTATCCTTGGTTACAGAGGCAAAACCCGTCTTTTGATTGGCTCCGTGCTGAGGTTCTGTCCTGGTCGCCACAGTGCAGTGAGAGATGCTTCCAGAAGGTATCCAAGGCCCTGTGCATCTCTTCACTCTCCTCCCTGCCGGAGGAGTACCGCAATTTTAGCGATGTCTTTGACAAAGGTCAAGCCGGTACTTTGCCTCCACACCGGTCGCATGATTGCGCAATTGACCTTCAACCTGGTGCCATTCCCCCTCGTGGCCGGGTTTACCCTTTGTCGGTTTTGGAAGATAAGGCCATGGAGGAGTATGTTGCAGATGCACTTTCTTGAGGTTTCATCCGCAAACCCTCGCCTCCTGCTGATGCTGGTTTATTTTTTGTGAAGAAGAAGAGTGGTGAACTGAGACCTTGTATCGATTATAGGAGTCTCAATAGTTTCACCATTAAGGATGCCTATCCGATCCCGTTGATTACGCAGTTATTTGACCGCCTCAAGGGAGCAACGGTCTTCACGAAGCTTGATTTGAGAGGGGCATACAATCTCGTCAGGATTAAGGAGGGCGACGAGTGGAAAACTGCGTTTAATACCAGAACAGGTCATTATGAGTATCTCGTAATGCCTTTTGGTCTCTGTAACGCTTCGGCAGTTTTCCAGGAGTTTATTAACGATGTCCTCCGAGACTTGTTGCAGTTATGTGTGGTGGTTTATCTCGACGATATCCTCATATTTTCCAAGTTCCTGAAGAACCACCACTCAGATGTCTGTCGAGTGCTTCAGAAACTAAGAGAGAACAATCTCTATTGTAGACTGGAGAAGTGCAAATTCCAGCGTGAACAGGTTAAATTCCTGGGTTATGTAATTTCCACGGCTGGTTTTTCGATGGACCCAGAGAAACTTTCTGCAGTCCTACAGTGGCCTCGACCCATGGGTTTGCATCCTCTGCAGCGCTTTCTTGGCTTTGTCAACTATTTTCCGAAGTTTATTTTGTAACTTCTCGTCTCTGGTCAAGCCCCTGACTGATATGACCAGAAAGAACGGTAACCCACAGAGTTGGTCTCCAGAGTCCATTAAGGCTTTTGAGAGTCTTAAGGCTGCCTTTGTTTCTGCTCCTGTGTTGGCACATCCTGATCCGTCGTTGCCTTTTATCCTTGAAGTCGATGCTTCTGAGACTGGAGTTGGCGCCCTTCCGTCCTAGCTCTGACAGCGCTATGCATCCGTGTGACTACTTTTCCAAGAAAGTGTCACCTGCGGAGTGCAATTATGAGAGTGGTGACAGAGAGCTTTTGGCGATCATTTTAGCCCTGAAAGAATGGAGACATCTCCTTGAAAGGTACCACTGTGCTGGTTCTCATTCTTACTGACCATAAGAATCTCACATTCTTGTCTGAGGCTAAGCGCCTCTCTCCCAGAAGGGCACGATGGGCTCTTTTCTTGTCGAGTTTCAATTACATTGTCTCATTCTTTAGAATACTTACCTAGTACTAAGAATGTAAGGGCTGACGCCTTGTCACAACAATTTTCCTCCACTTCCAAGATGGAGTCGGTTTCCGGTTTCTGTGATTCCTCCTGATCGTATTCTGGCTACGGTTCGCACGAGTCTCACTTCTTCTTTGGGCGACAAAATTCTGGCTGCTCAGGTCGATGCCCCTCCTGAGAAACCTTGTGACCGCTGCTTTGTTCCCGAGAGTCTCCGTACTGCCGTGCTCCAGACTTACCATTCTCCCAAGGCTGCTGGCCACCCTAGGAAGAATCAACTCTTTTGGGCGATTTCCCAACAATTCTGGTGGCCTAGTCTACGTGCCGATGTAGCCGCCTTCGTAGCTGCCTGTTCCATGTGTGCTCAGAGTAAGACTCCACGATACCTTCCAGTGGGCCTCCTACAACCCATACCCAATGGTGAGAGGCCCTGGACCCACCTGTCTATGGATTTCATTGTGGAGTTACCCAACTCCCAGGGCAACACAGTTATCCTTATGGTGGTAGACCGGTTCTCGAAAATGTCTCACTGTATTCCACTTAAGAAGTTGCCTACGTCTAAGGAACTGGCTTCCATTTTTGCTCGGGAGATCTTTCGTTTACATGGCCTACCCAAGGTCATTGTCTCTGACAGGGGAAGTCAGTTTGTGTCCTGGTTCTGGCGAGCCTTTTGTGCACAATTGGGAATTCAGCTTGCTTTCTCCTCTGCGTATCATCCACAGTCTAATGGGGCCGCAGAACGAGCCAATCAGTCCTTGGAGCAATTCCTGCGTTGCTATATTTCTGACCATCACAACAACTGGTCAGACCTCTTACCATGGGCGGAGTTTTCTCACAATAGCGCTCCCATTTGTCCCGTTTATGGCGAATTATGGTTTCCAACCTTCCATGTTGCCTGACTCGTTTGTTCCTCAGAGTATTCCTGCGTTAGAGGAACATCTCCGTGGTCTTCGTTCCACTTGGGTACAAGTCCAGGAGGCTTTGCGGCAGGCTAACGAGAGGTACAGACTCCATGCTGACCGCAGACGCCTGCCTGCGCCTTCCTATCAGGTCGGGGATAGGGTCTGGCTGTCATCTCGCAACCTCTGAATTTGTGTTCCTTCTCTGAAGTTCGCACCTCGGTTTATTGGGCCTTTCCGTATGGGATAAACCCAGTGGCTTACGCGTTGGACCTTCCTTCCAGTATGCGTATCTCTAATGTGTTTCATGTCTCCTTATTGAAACCTTTGGTCTCCAACCGTTTTACTACCTCGGTGCCACGTCCTCACCCTATACAGTTTGAGAACCATGAGAAGTGTGAAGTACAGTCCATTGTTGACTCCCGTAGGTTCCGTGGGCGCATTCAGTACCTGGTGCATTGGAAGGGGTACGGTCCGGAGGAACGCTCTTGGGTCCTATCCTCGGACGTACATGCCCCTGTCCTCCTCCGTGATTTCCATAGATGTTTTCCCCTCAAGCCCAGAGGTCCTCTGAGGGGGAAGGGTCATTGAGGAGGGGGTACTGTCAGGGCTGGGTTCAGCCCTTCCTTCTTTGTGCTGGCATCTCTGCTGTCAGCTAATTTCCAGCTTCCATCTCTCCACAGTGATCCACCTGTTGATGATCCGCTCATCAGCTTTCCCTACTTAAGGACTTCCAGTTCATTTGCTCTTCGCCTTCGCCTGTGTTAACATCACAAGAGACTTTCTCCTGCATTCCAGTTGAAAAACTGCTGTCCCCTCTGGCTACGGATCCTACTTGCTATTCTATTACCTTTATCGCTGGCTCTTGGACTTTGGCTTGGCCGACTACCCGATCCGGTTACTGAACTCTGGCTATGTATTGACTACGCTTACTCTGTTTACCTTTTTTATTATTTATTAAACTAGTGTGATTTAACTGCACTTCTGTCTCGGTCTGATTTATGGTTTCTGACATCCGCATACTTATCCCCTAAGCATAAATTCCCCTCCTCCAAGTACAAATCCGCCCCCCTGCTGAAATACCCCCTCTCAGCACAAATCTTTGACCCTGATCCCCCCAGCTCAAATGCCCCCCCCCCCCAAAAAAAAAAAAATCACCCTTCCTAGCACAAATCCTCTACCCTTAAAATTTCCCATCCTAGTACACATACTCTCCCCCCCACTTCAAATCTCCCCCTCCCAGCGCAAATTCCCCCCAAATTCCCCCTCCTAGCACAAATCCTCTTCCCCCTTCCCCCCTCCCTACACAAATCCCCCTAAATCACCACTCTTGGCACTCCCCTCTCCAAATTTCCTCTCCTGGAGCAATACTTACCTCGTGCCGTCCTCCAAAATTCCCCCTTCCAACACAAATGCCCTCCCCTAATCTTTGTGGTGCCCCCCGCAGCTCACATGACACCATAGTGCCTAGGGCAGCCACCCCTCCTGCCCACCCCTTGTCCCGGCCCTGCACAGGAAGCCCCCACATGGCTAACAGAGGACAGAATTAGAAATAGACTTGAAAAACTTAACATAAATAAGTCACCGGGATCAGATGGCTTGCACCCGAGGGTCCTTATAGAACTTAGTCAGGTGATAGCCAGACCATTGTTCCTAATTTTTGTGGACAGTTTATTGACTGGAATGGTACCAGCTGATTGGAGAAAAGCCATTGTGGCACCAATATTTAAAAAAGGGCAGATATATATCCTGGGGTGCAGTGTGCATGCCTTATGTTTCAACACAAACTAAAACTGCTGACACAGGAATTTGAAGATTTACTCTACCATAGACTCTGCGCATGGGGCAACAAGTTACACCATGAAACTACATGATCAATGCACATCTTATGCAAGTTACAAAAAAACAAGGTGCAGGTAGAAAGGCATTGATTTGCAATGCAGTACGCCACAACACACTAATACAGCGCAGATGAGTTTAAAACCACTCTAAACACAAGCAGATACATTCCCCAAAATGTCCTTTTCTTTTTTGTTTTTAATAAAGCTAAGTACTTGAAATGGATTTCCAAATACATGCAAGTACATCCATCCCCCATTACCCGCCAGCACGTCAGCATCACTTGAAATGACTCTTGAAGTTCCAATCCAGATTCAGCAGCCCATACTTGTTCCAGAGAATATACAGTATCTCACAAAAGTGAGTACACCCCTCACATTTTTGGAAATATTTTATGAAATCGTTTCATGTGACAACACTGAAGAAACTACACTTTGCTACAATGTAAAATAGTGAGTGTACAGCTTGCATAAAAGTGTAAATTTGCTGTCCCCTCAAAAAAACTCAACACAGCCATTAATGTCTAAACCACTGGCAACAAAAGTGAGTACACCCCTAAGTGAAAATGTCCAAATTCGGCCCAATTAGCCATTTTCAGTCCCCGGTGTCATGTGACTTGTTTGTTTTTACAAGGGCTCAGGTGTGAATGGGGAGCAGGTGTGTTCAATTTGGTGTTATCGCTCTCACTCTCTCATACTGGTCACTGGAAGTTCAACACGGCACCTCATGGCAAAGAACTCTCTGAGGATCTGAAAAAAAAACTTGTTGCTCTACATAAAGATGGCCTAGGCTATAAGAAGATTGCCAAGACCCTGAAACTGGGCTGCAGCACGGTGGATAAGACCATCCAGCGGTTTAACAGGACAGGTTCCACTCAGAACAGGCTTCGCCATGGTTGACCAAAGAGGTTGAGTGCATGTGCTCAGCATCATACCCAAAGGTTGTCTTTGGGAAATAGATGTGTGAGTGCTGCCAGCATTGCTGCAGAGGTTGAAGGGGTGGGGGGTCAGCCTGTCAGTGCTCAGACCATACGCTGCATACTGCATCAAATTGGTCTGCATGGCTGTCATCCCAGAAAGAAGCCTCTTCTAAAGATTATGCACAAGAAAGCCCGCAAACAGTTTGCTGAAGATAAGCAGTCTAAAGACATGGATTACTGGAACCATGTCCTGTGGTCTGATGAGACCAAGATAAACTTATTTGGTTCAGATGGTGTCAAGTGTGTGTGATGGCAACCAGGTGAAGAGTACAATGACAAGTGTGTCTTGCCTACAGTCAAGCATGGTGGTGGAAGTGTCATGGTCTGGGGCTGCATGAGTGCTGCCGGCACTGGGGAGCTACAGTTCATTGAGGGAACCATGAATGCCAACATGTACTGTGACATACTGAAGCAGAGCATGATCTCCTCCCTTTGGAAACTGGGCCACAAGGCAGTATCCCAGCATGATAACGACCCCAAACACACCTCCAAGACGACCACTGCCTTGCTAAAGAAGCTGAGAGTAAAGGTGATGGACTGGCCAAGCATGTCTCCAGACCTAAACCCTATTGAGCATCTGTGGGGCATCCTCAACTGTAGGGTGGAGGAGTGCAAGGTCTCTAACATCCACCAACTCCGTGATGTTGTCATGGAGAAGTGGAAGAGGATCCAAGTGGCAACCTGTGAAGCTCTGGTGAATCCCATGCCCAAGAGGGTTATGGCAGTGCTGGAAAATAATGGTGGCCACACAAAATATTGACATTTTGGGCCCAGTTTGGACATTTTCACTTAGGGGTGTACTCACTTTTGTTGCCAGTGGTTTAGACATTAATGACTGTGTGTTGTGTTATTTTGTGGGGACTGCAAATTTACACTGTTATACAAATGTAGCGATACCCCCAAACTAAGGGAGCCGCTGGTTTGCTTTTGGGCCCTGTACACAGCACAGCCAACCCCCGGCAATCTACTCAACCCTTCTCTGGCACAGCTAGTCTAGGGGTGGTGTTTTTGTATAGCTCTATACCAGTTCATGTACAATCCCCCAATACTTGTCTAGCAGTGATAAGATAGATTAATGGACTCCAATACCAGGTTAATCAATTGTAAAAGGGGTTTACTCGTGAATAAAGTAATTAGCGATCAATATCACATATAACACATGCATGCAGAGTCCTGCAGTAATACTAACACTGGTTAACTTTAGTGCACAACCAGTTCTATCTCACATTAACATTTAGCTAAAGTCCCGTTAGCAATATGGCACCCGGCAATACTATCAACTCCCAGTCAGGCCTGACTCAGTTAAAGCTCAGTCTTTTAGGCAAGGAATCTTCGCATGCAGGATGATCGGTGGTGCACATACAGGAACAACATTTGTAATCCAATAATGGCCTGAGGCAATGTAAGCAACTCCCCGGAGACTATGTAACTCAGTCCCACAACTAGTCTCCTGACAGGAAAAAAAAAGGATAATATAACCCGATGGGCCAAGGCAGTCTATAGGCCTAATAAAGTACTTGGTTATAGTTGTGAGCAGGTGCTCTCTCACCCCTCCGGACTCGATCCTAGTCCGGGACTCCCACTGCTGTGTCCACACACACAGGATCTGCCACCGCCTGATCTCCTGTTCACTGACGTCCCTGAAGCAGGTAGATGTCTGTAGCCGCACAGGCTCTGCAGCGAGGTGGAAGGCTCTCTGGAAGTGCGCAAGGCCCGCAGCAGGTCCGCACAGGAAGTCCTCTTGCCAGCCGCGCAGTGTCCAAAGAGGTCGGGCTTAGCCTCGCCCTCCCCTTTTATACCCCACCCATGAGTCTCTGCGGCAGCCCAATGCACCCTGGGTGCCAAACGGGGTTCTGGGTAACGTAGTCCATGGGGCCTCAACGGAGACCCCGCTACACAAGCTATATACGCACTACTTTACATTGTCGCAAAGTGACATTTCTTCAGTGTTGTCATGTGAAAGGTATAATAAAATATTTACAAAAATGTGAGGGGTGTACTCACTTTTGTGAGATACTGTATCATCCAATACCTCTCGAAATATATCTGCTCCTGTCATGGCTTGATTCTCCCATGGTCACTTGATGATATTATCCTTCACAGACTTTAATTTCCTGTAGAAGAGAAGATAAAGAAGATACTATACTATGTAGAATGTTAAAATTTAAAAAACCCTTAGTAACCAGAAATCAAACTGAAAGCTGCTATGGATTAACGCCTTTACATATGTGTTCTGCTTTATTAAACCAACTTAAATGTACAATATATTGATTTGATTTGGAGCAAATATGGGAGCACTTGCTAATTGCCCTATTGGTTATCATGGCGATGTTATTCCAACTGTAGGTAAGGATACAGGACTGTACAGAATTCCACGGAGAACCAAAAATTAACCACTAAGGGCTTGTTCACAGCAGGTGCATTAGTACCAGGTGTAGTACCGCTCTGGGCAACCTTGCCTAGTGCAGTTTTACAAGAAGAGCATGCAGTATTTTTTCTTAAGCCTACTGCTGGCAATAGAACAAAAGAAATGTCATTTCTGGCATCTTCAATAAAGTTCTAAGAAAAAAAGAAAAGTAAACAGCGAGTTGCGGCTGGATCAGCGCGGCTTGCTGGTGTTAATGAGTCCTAAATAAATAAATACATAATGAAATAATTATTCTACAGATGACACATGCTGTGGTGTGACCAATATGTGTGGGCTCACATCAGATCCAACATTATCATAAAATTTGGATGAGCTTCTGATACAGTTATTAGATAAACTAGGGTGTTTATAATTAGGTCTAAACAGATTGTAGAGCTGGCTGCACAAAAAAACAATCTTTAATTTTTTTGCTCCTTATCCAATTTTCTCTATGTTATTAAATATGCTTTTAACATAAAATTACTTGAATGTTGCTGAACTCCGGGCTAAATAAACAGATCAAATACATCTAAAAGAGCTGTTTTACCTGCCAAAAGATTTATCATTTTGCCCATCCAGTCCTGAAATTTACACAGCTAATCCATACAGCATGGGCCTGTCTCGTAGGGGAGGAAATCATATTTTGTGTTTGTCCCTGTTGGGAGTGATATCTCATCACTTTTTGCCCCGATGGAATAGAAGAAGAATCTCCCCAATGAGGACCAAGAGAGCTATAAAAACCTGACAGATGCTCTTATCCTTCCCTGATCTACTCAAAACTAGATAAAATGTTTTGGCTTGGGAGGAGCTTTAACCACTTCTGCCCCGGAGGATTTGGCTGCCCAATGACCGGGTCATTTTTTGCGATTCAGCACTGCGTTGCTTTAACTGACAATTGCGCGGTCGTGCGACGTGACACCCAAACAAAATTGACGTCCTTTTTTTCCCACAAATATCGCTTTCTTTCGGTGGTATTTGACCACCGCTGCGGTTTTTATTTTTTGCGCTATAAACAAAAATAGCCACAATTTTGAAAAAAAGCAATATTTTTTCTTTTTGCTATAACAAATATCCCCAAAAAATATATAAAAAACGAATTTCTTTCTCAGTTTAGGCCGATATGTATTCTTCTACATATATTTGGTAAAAAAAAAAATCGCAATATTGATTGGTTTGCGCAAAAGTTGTAGCGTCTACAAAATAGGGGATAGTTTTATGGCATTTTTATTAATTTTTTTTTTTTACTAGTAATGGCGGCGATCTGAGATTTTTTCCGTGACTGCGACATTATGGCGGACACATCGGACACTTTTGGCACTTTTTTGGGACCATTGTCATTTATACAGCGATCAGTGCTATAAAAATGCACTGATTACTGTGTAAATGACACTGGCAGGGAAGGGGTTAACCGCTAGGGGGCGAGGAAGGGGTTAAGTGTGTCCTAGGGAGTGATTCTTACTGTGTGGGGGATGGGCTACGAGTGACACGACAGTGATCACTGCTCCGGATGACAGGGAGCAGTAGATCAGTGTCCTGTCACTAGGCAGAACAGGGAAATGCCTTGTTTACACTGGAATCCCCCCCCCCCATTCTGCAGCTCCGTGACACGATCGCGGGACAACAGCGGACATCGTGTCCGCGGGCACGGTCACAGAGCTCGCGGCAGGCAATTTCAAAGCAACGTACAGGTACGTTGCTTTGCGCAGCCGTGCCATTCTGCCAACGTATATCTACAGGCGGCGGTCGGCAAGCGGTTAAAGCGGAGGTCCACCCAGAAATTTTTTTAACACTAAAATTCCTATAAAAAAAAAGAAAAAAAATGTATAGAAAAAAAAAAATGATACTCACCCGAAATGCCCGTTGCAAAAGTCCCCTAATCTGCTTCTGCCTTTGCCTCGGTGTATGTCCATCCACTTCCTCTTCTTGTGAATGGGGCGCGCTGCCTTCTGGGAACTGTGTGTATAGCAGGAGGCAGCCACCCATTCACAAAGCGCCATGCAAATCGCGCATGCACAGTAGGAAACGGGCTTCACTGCCTGTTTCCCTTAGTCAGGATGGAGGAGCTGGGACCTGCCAGCACCGATCGATCGCCGTCGCGGGCCCGACATCGCGGGCAAGTAGGACAGGTAAGTGTCCTTATTAAAAGTCAGCAGCTACAGTGTTAGTAGCTGCTGACTTTTTAAAAAAAATAAACCGCGGGTGGAATTCCACTTTAAAGAAACTCTAAACTGACTGAGTATGGAGGTTTCTTTTGCTGACCTTTTCTTCTGAAAATGCTAGTTGCTTGTCTTTCATGCTGACCCAAGAGTTCTAGTACTGAACAGTATGCAGATCAGTTTGTAGCAGATTAAAGTTAGAGGTCGCCACTCGACTAGTATTTTTTGGACAGGTCAGTAGCTGCAGCTCCTGTATTTCATTCAGCAGAAGTTTCTTTTAATTCTTGGTGAACAGTTAGGACCAAGTGCACGCTCCTTTAATAAAAAGTGGAAGGCGAGCAAGACAGTTCACTGGCACCATCTAGTGTTACATGTTAAAATAAACCAATCCTCCAGTAGTACATTGTTCAAAAATCTGTATTTACACCAAAGAATGCAGCAGTATAAATCTTCTGCATTTTTCTACTCTTTGACTTGAGTCGCATTATTGAAGTCCAATCACTGGGGGAGAGGAGACCATGGAAATGTTTCACCCTGCTTGCAGCAGACTGACGCAATCTCAGGCTAGGCAGTCACTTGATTACAGCTCAGGAGAACATATTTCAAATATTATGCTGTTGCTGTATTTTGTGACATGTTAAAATATATTCATCATGCAGACTGTAAATGTAGTGAGATTTCTAAACAATAGGATTGGAGTCATATTGGAGAAAAGTACAGTCTCAATATTATACAGCAATCATTGGTAATAAGGTGCACCATACTTGAAATGAAGTGTAGCGATACCCCCAGCTAAGAGAGCCGCTGGTATGATTTTCGGGCCTGTAACACACCGCTGTCAACCCCCAGCAATTGGCTCTACCCTCCCTTGGCACAGCTAGTAGGGGATGATAGGATTGTGAGGCCTGCAACTTTAGGCAACACAATCCAGCAACAAAAGCACACACAGTGATATAGCGAACACTGACCGTTTCTTCTGCACAGTAACAACACCAACAACTAGTCTGCTTAATCCTGGTACTTTTACTGAAGGAAATATTAAACAGATTAAAACAGTACACTATAGTATATGCAGAGCCCTGCAATAAAAGGTGTTCAGCAATAGACAGATATACAATCCTGTACAAAGATAACTAACGGACCCCCTTGCAGCTCTCCTCCCTCATGGGCAAGATGGCGCCCAGCAATGTCTACACTGATAAGTCAGGCCTGACTGTAACTACTGTATGTGTAAGTTCCGTAGAGAAGAATCTTTTCTAGCAAATGGTGGTGCACTTTTGAAGACAAAATTGTAATCTACAGGAATAAAGGTTGACAAACTTGGTGAACAAGGATAAAGTCACTAATGCTACTCAATGCACTGTCCCTTCGGTGTGCATATGCAAACTCTAATGGGTGAGTCCCGAACAACAAACACTGGGCCTATAGATCCTGTACTAATCTCTCTCACCCAACCGGACCAGTTCATGTCTGTATCTTCCGTTGCTGTGTCTCGGTACACAGGTTCCATGACACCCGGTTCTTCGGTCCTCCTGGAAGTAGTAGATGGGTAGCAGGATGCGACGTCCCTCAGGCTCCTTGGTGGAAATGGAAGGCTCTTTGGAAACACAGGGCCTATGCTTCAGGCCCTGTCCGGAACAACAGACTCAGCACAGAGTTCCACTTGCTGGGCGGGCGATGTCCAAAGAGACCGTACTGCGGTCCGCCCCTCGGTTACATAGCCCACCCCAGGAGTCCTTGCGCAGGGCAATGCACCCTTGATATGGTAGTCTCTGGGTTCGCCAAGCAACACCCCGCTACAGAAGGCAAGGAAGCAGATAGGGGGAAAAGGTTGCGGGTAGGGGTATTGAAAAGTTCAGTTCTTTGCAGGTTCTGAGATCTTTGAATGTTTGCACCAGTCTAGGTAAAGCTGTGGAAGAGCACAGGAGATAAAGGGGATGTGCTGTATTCCCATGACATGTGTAGCGGTAATCTCCTTTAGGGATCCAGGACTACGATACCCAGAACCCCGTTCAGCACCCAAGGTGCATTGCCAACCGCAGAGAATCATGGGGTGGGCTATAAAGGTGAAGCGGAGGCGGAGCTCGGCCTCTTTGGACGCCGCCCTTCTAGCAAGAGGATCCCCTGTGCGGACTTGCTGCTGGTGCAAGGCCTGAAGCCTGGGCTTTGCGCACTTCCAAAGAGCCTTCCACTCCACTGCGGAGCCTGTGTGGCACCTGATCTCTATTCGTTTCTCACTGACATCAGGAGGACCGAAGACCCGGCTATCGCAGACCCTGTGTGCGGATACACAGCGGTGGAAGTTACAGACGGGGACTAAGTCCGGTGTGGTGAGAGAGCACTTGCTCAAAGTTATAGCCAAGTACTTTGTTTAGGCCTACTGACTACCTTGGCCCTTAGTGCTATATCAACTATCCTAGCAGGAGACTATTTCCAGAACTGAGTTTGATAGTCTCCTGGGAGTTGTTACTTTGCTGAGACACTGTCCCGTTGGATTACAATTATTGTTCCTGATGTGCACCACCGTTTTCCTTGCATGCGAAGATTCTTCACCCTAAGACTGTACCTTACTTTAAGTCAGGCCTGACTGGGTAGCGTAGAACATTATTGGGCGCCATATTGCTCACAGGGAGGATAGCTGCAGCGTGGTGTGCTAGTATATTTTATACATGTAGCGGGGTATTCCCCTATTTTGGGAAGAAACTACATTACCCATAACCCCATTCGTGTGATGTTCCACCGCAGAGACTCATGGGAGGGGTTATAAAAGGAGGAGGCGAGGCCGGGCTCGGCCTCTTTGGGGGACACGAGACTTCACAGACGGATCCTCCTGTGCGGATGTGTCGGAGGGGCAAGGCCTGAAGCCTGAGGCCTTGCTCTGCACCAAAGAGCCTTCCACCCTCCCCTCTGCGAGCCTGGGTGGCATCTGACTTTGTGAGCTACAGCCTTGTCGGATCGGGGGGCCCGATCGTTGGAGAGATCGAGTGTGTGTGACACGACCGGTGGAGGTTTCCCGGACTGGATCCGTAGTCCGGCGGGTGAGAGGGCGTAAGCCCAGCTAAGATACTGTTGCTGTATATAGGCCTATAGACTGCCGTGGCCTACAAGTTATTTTCATACCCCTTGGATTACAAAGTTATACTCTGTTTAAAGTGCACCACCATTACAGACCTGCCGGTGAAGAAAGAAGGACTAAGCTAAATATTAGAACCAGGCCTGGTGGGGATTCTAGCGTGTTTGATTACTGCGCCATAGGGCACTTAGTTAACGGTCGCCCGTATGGCGCACCTGTAGCGTGTGTTACTATATAGTGTGTTAGAGTGGCAGGACGCTGCCCTTAGGAGTGATTATCTAGAACTGTGATTATTGTTACCCCTTTATTCATATTGATAATTAATGAGTAAAACACTTTATCTATTACAATTCATTACTGTGTCCTTGCTTAGTTATTCTATTGCATAGGACATATCATTGATTGTTAGTACTAGCTGTGCCAGAAGGGGGTAGAGCCTATTGCCGGGGGTTGGCGGAGCTGCACTCAGGGCCCAAATCTAATTCTGCGGCCTCCTTAGTTGGAGGTATCGCTACACGTGGGGGTTCTCGTCCGGGATCCTGATGCAGCAAGCGAACGCCAGAAGTGCCGGCATGGACCCCATGGATCCAAGAGCAGTAGAAGAGTGGTGCAAAGCCGCTAATACAGAGCCAAAACAGTCGATAGCCATTAGCCTTCCTGGCGAGAAATGGTCAAGTGAGACGGTAGAGGAACTGATGAGTTCAGTGTCCCCAGATCACACACCGTGGGTGATAGACATGAAGACAGATCCAAACACCTCATATCAATACGCATTAGTGGAATATTGGGACGGGATGCCAGAGGCCTGTAAGCACAAGTGTCTGCGGACGCCAGACAACAGAACATTTAGGCTGGCGCACGCAATAACTGTAGAAAGGGAACCATCCCCTACGGGATCGCCACAGGCTGCGGCCCGAACTACACCTGAAAGAGAAGACAGGGCGACACCTCCGGTGGCACCTGCATCGGCCACTGCTATATCACCAGAACTGATAAATGCAATAGGGGATTTGCTAGCCAAATGTCAGAAGACAAGTACGGTGCATGTGGAAACTAGCTACCGGAGACTAAAAATATTCTCAGGGAAGCTCCCTGTCCCGGCAGGGGAAGAAGATTTTGATACTTGGGTGGAACAGGCATTACAGGCAGTGGAGGCATGGGAGGTGCCGGAGGCACAGAAGAGGCAACGAGTGTTAGAAAGCCTTAAAGGTGCAGCAGCAGAAGCAGTGAAAAGTTTCCGGTTTGGGAATGCAGGGTGCACGGCGCAGGATTGTCTAGCTATGCTGCAGGAAGAGATTGGTCAATTAGACAAGGTGACAGAGACGGTCTACCAGTTTGAACACACTTTCCAAAAACCGGAGGAGAAACTTTCCGAGTATGTCAGAAGGCTAAACAGGCTGCTGTGCAAGATTGTGTTAAAGAAAGGGATGAAGCCCCAAGATGCCGATGCGGCAAGAATGAAGCAAGTCTTAAAGGGAGCGCTACGCTCCGATCCAGTCTGGCTGCACCTGAAAACCTTGGGAGGAGGAATGTTGCTGACTTATGCTGATTTAATAAAAATTATCAGAGATGAGGAGGCGCTGCAACAGGACCAGCAGAAGGATAAGACAAGTGTTGTACCTGCACAGGTGCTGGTCAATCCAGTAATGACCCCTGAAAGAGAGGCGGAGATAGACACCCTAAAAACTCAGATGTCCAAGGTGTTAGAGATATTGACCTCTCTGATAGCAAAAGACACAGAGTGTCCCAAGAAGAAGGAAAGTCCAAGGAAGGAATTGTTCCCGATTGCCTCAGCACCCGAACCTTTACAAGAATGGGGAGACATAGTCTGCTTCAACTGTGGGGGAGTTGGCCACATTGCAGCCACATGTTCTAGTCCGAAGAAGAAGAGACCAGACAACCGCAAGCCGGCGGGAAACTTCAGAGGGCCCCGGTGAAGGAGTCAACCGGGTGCCCACCATCTTCAGTAAACTCCAAGCTGAATGCGAAGAAAAACAAAAAGAGAGATAGAACACCAAAGGGGAAACGCAATACCCCTCAACAAAGCTATACTCCAAGAAGAAGGGGGGAGACCCCTCAGGAGAGGCACGGCACCCCCCAAAGGGGGTGCCCACCCAAGAAAAATAATAGTACACCTCAGCGGGTTCCTACACCCATTAAAAGGAGGGAAGTCAGTGCATACCAGGCTCAAGAAAGGTTCAAGTCCAAAGGGAATAGGACAAGAGAGAGTCCAAAGGGAAAAGGTCTGAAGAAGGCAGCTCCTGCCGGACCATATCCAGAGAAGCTGGTAGGCCCATCCCCTATAGTGCCTATTCAAGTGGAGGGAGTCTACACCAGGGGCCTCCTGGATACCGGGGCACAAGTGACCCTACTATACCGGGACTTCTACGACAGGCACCTGAGTCATCTGCCTATCCAGAAGATAGAGGAGCTGGAAATATGGGGAATTGGAACCCAGAGTTTCCCTTACGACGGCTACCTTCCCATCCAAATAACCTTTGACCCATCCGTGGCTGGGAAGGCCGAAGTGTTTGACACCCTGGCAGTTGTGTGTCCTAGGCCGCCTGGAGCCAACAAGAATTCCCTTATAATAGGGATGAACACGGACCTGGTTCGAAGACTCCTGACCCCTCTCGTGACAGAAGAAAGACAAGCAGCTACCAAGATCCATTCCATGCTGAAGACAGCCTACCAACGGCTGGTCCAAGAGCGGGAGACCCCTGGAGAGGAGATAGGGAAGGTGTGGAGACTTGGAAGAGAAGGGGTAGTGCTGCAGCCCGGTGAAGTAACCTGTCTCAGGGCCACTGTGAAGCTTACTTGGGAACAGCCTGGTCCCTTTGTCATGCTGGAGTCAGACCCAAGGGGTGAATCCTCAGGCCTGGAGGTGATACCGGAAGTGATTCCGCTGAAGGTCCTGAAGAAGGCCCATTATAGAGTTCCAGTGAGTGTTAGGAATACTACCAAAGACCCCATGGACATCCCAGCCAGAATGTTGCTAGGCCAGGTGAGCCCGGCGGCCCCTGTTACCCTGTCAGAAGTGAAGAGGACAGGTGAAGAAGGGGATGTTTGGGAGAAGCTGACCATGGAAAACCCGAATCTGTCCAGGGCTTGGAAAGAGAGAGCCAAGGCCCAGTTGAATAGATGGGAGAAGATCTTCTCTAGGGATGAGTTTGATGTGGGGTGTGCAAGGAGTGCCACCCATCGGATCCGCCTCCAGGAAGATAAGCCCTTCCGAGAGAGGGTCAGGCGGGTCCCGCTAGCAGATTTGGAGGATCTGAGGGAACAACTTGCAGAACTCAAGAGGACTGGTGTGATACGGGAGTCCAGAAGCCCCTATGCCTCTCCCATAGTGGTGGTCCGTAAGAAGAATGGATCATTGAGGCTCTGTATAGACTACAGGACTCTCAACAGGAGAACCATACCTGACCAATACACCACTCCGAGGATAGAGGATGCCCTACAGAGCTTGTCTGGAGCCAAATGGTTCAGCGTTATGGATCTCAAGAGTGGGTACTATCAGATTCCGATGCACCCAGCATACAAGGAGAAGACAGCTTTCATAACCCCAGTGGGGTTCTTTGAATTCGACCGGATGCCCCAAGGTCTGTCTGGAGCCCCAGCTACTTTCCAACGTCTCATGGAGAAGACAGTAGGGGACATGAACTTGATCGAAGTCCTTGTATACCTAGACGATGTCATTGTCTTTGGGAGAACCTTGGAGGAACATGAAGAGAGGCTGGAGAAAGTGTTGAGAAGACTCAGTGAGGAAGGACTTAAGCTTTCGCCTGAGAAGTGTCGGTTCTACCAGTCTTCTGTGAACTATCTGGGGCACATAGTATCTGAAGAAGGGGTGGCCACAGACCCTGAGAAATTGGAGGCAGTTACCTCCTGGCCACAGCCCACCACAGTAACAGAACTCAGATCCTTCTTGGGCTTCTGCTCCTACTACAGGAGGTTTGTGGAGGGATTTGCCCGAATTGCTAGACCATTGAATGAGTTGCTCAAGACTGAAGGAGAGGAGGATGGATCGGGGCCCAGGAGGCCAGGAGAGTCCATCAGAGATCAGTGGAATCAGAAGTGTGAAGAGGCTTTCCAGGAATTGAAGAGGAGCCTGACCACTGCACCAGTCTTGGCCTATGCAGACCCAACCAAACCCTATGAACTGCACGTGGATGCTAGTCATGACGGTCTGGGAGGAGTACTTTACCAAGAACATGAGGGGCAATTGCAGCCTGTTGCCTATGTGAGTAGGAGCCTGACCCCCTCTGAGAAGAACTACCCCACTCACAAGCTGGAGTTCCTGGCCCTCAAGTGGGCGGTAGTAGACAAGCTCAAAGACTACTTGTATGGAGCAGAGTTCACTGTGAAGACCGACAACAATCCCCTTACCTACCTGTTCACCACGGCCAAGCTGGATGCCACTGGACACAGGTGGCTGGCCGCACTGTCTGGATTCAACTTCAGCCTTAAGTATAGACCAGGAGTGGGGAATCGAGACGCAGACGCCCTGTCCAGAAGATCTCATTCCCCGACCATTGAAATAGAAGATTGGACCCAAGTGGCACCGGACGGGGTGCAGGCCCTTTGTCAAGGAGCTGCATTCCAAGCCCGAGGATGCTCCAGAGCAGAGGAAATAGGAGTTACCACGGTGGGAGTCCCCAAACACTACTGTGGAGTAGCTCAATTGGAAGAGGGCAACCTACCAAGATTGTCCAAGAAGGAATTGAGGTGTGACCAATTGGAAGACCCCATGGGGAGATTGGTCCTGGAGGCCTTGAAAAATCAGGATCCAAACATACTCATGCGTCAACCTTCAAAAGAAGCTTGCCTACTGAGGAAGGAGTGGGATAGGTTGCAGTTACATCAGGGAGTGGTCTACCGAATGGGCCCCTCTGATGACTCAGAAGATAAGTGGCAGATGTTCCTCCCAGAGAAACATCGGGAGACTGTTCTGATGGCCTTGCATGACAATCATGGCCACCTAGGGGCTGAAAGGACCTTTCAACTTGTCAGAAGTCGGTTCTATTGGCCCTGCATGAGGGCAGAGGTAGAGGAGTACTGCCACTCATGTGCGCGATGCATCCAGAGGAAGACTTTGCCCCATCAAGCTGCCCCAATGGGCCATCTACAGAGCCAAGGGCCCATGGACCTGGTGTGCATTGACTTCCTCTGCCTCGAACCCGACCTGAGTGGACTAGGAAATGTTCTGGTGATAACCGACCATTTCACCCGGTATGCCCAGGCCTTCCCCACCAAAGATCAGAAGGCCTCCACCGTGGCCAAGGTACTTATGGAGAAGTATTTTGTCCATTATGGGCTGCCACAGAGACTCCATTCAGACCAAGGGAGGGACTTCGAGAGTAAGCTGATCCGGAAGCTCTTGGATTCGTTGGGAATCAAGAAGACTCGAACTACACCTTACCATCCTCAGGGAGATGCTCAGCCGGAAAGGTTCAACCGAACCTTGCTCAACATGTTGGGGACTCTGGAAAGCGAGAAAAAGCAACATTGGAGCAAACACATAGCAGCCATAGTACATGCTTACAACTGCACCATCAGTGATGCTACAGGCTATTCCCCATATCGACTCATGTTTGGGAGAGAAGCGAGACTACCGGTGGACCTGGCTTTTGGCACCTCACTGGACCATTCCTCAGTCACCTCTCACAAAGGATATGTGGACAGGCTCAGACACAGCCTGAAAGTAGCATATGAACAAGCTCAAGCGGCCTCAGATCAAAGGGGAGCTCGGAATAAAAAAAATTACGACTTGAAGGTCCGGATACAAGACCTACAGCCCGGGGATCGAGTACTGTTGCGCAATCTGGGAGTCCCCGGAAAGCACAAACTTGCAGACAGATGGAGATCTGAACCCTATGTCATCTGCAGGAAGTTGCCGGGCCTACCTGTCTACAAGGTGAAGCCAGAGGGAAAGGTAGGCCCACTGAAGACATGGCATCGAAACCACCTGCTCCCACTGGCGGAGGCAGTTAGAATACCTTCCGTGGGAGACTCCCCTGCACCGGCCTCTATCTTGGATACTCCTAGGCCGCACACTCGGTCACAGACCTCCCGAGCTGGAAATGGAGAAGCCTCCCAACTTAGTGGAGATGAAGAAGGAGAGTTTGATTGGCTGTGGCCTTCCCCAACTCCAGGAACTTCTATCATAGATCTTCCAGTCACCCAAGATACCACAGATGAAACACTGAACCCAGAGGCTACAGAATTCATCCCTTTCAGTCCTTCAGCAGATTACTGGGAAGATGCCCATGATAGTTGCTCCGAGGAAGAGGAGTCTGTGGCGCCAGAGCCAGAGATTCCAGGAGAGCAAAGAGCTCGAAGAGTCATTCGACCTCCTAAGAAGCTGACCTACCCCCAGATGGGGAACAGTTCGGAAGACTCTGTGGTCACTGCTAGGAGAAATGCTGAGATTCCGGATCCCTCCACTGTCCATTTGGTGGAGGGCAACCCCAGCTCACTCTCTGGCACAGTTAGGCAGGCCACCCATGATAATGTGACCTGTGGGCAAGGGAATTCAACCCCTCAGTTATGGTGGGAATCCCCTATCCCAACATCGTTTTCAGAATTGTCCAATGTTGTATATAGTTGTTGCTAAAATTTATCTTTGGGGACCAAAGAGTTTAAGTGGGGGGAGTGTGTAGCGGGATATTCCCCTATTTTGGGAAGAAACTACATTACCCATAACCCCATTCGTGTGATGTTCCACCGCAGAGACTCATGGGAGGGGTTATAAAAGGAGGAGGCGAGGCCGGGCTCGGCCTCTTTGGGGGACACGAGACTTCACAGACGGATCCTCCTGTGCGGATGTGTCGGAGGGGCAAGGCCTGAAGCCTGAGGCCTTGCTCTGCACCAAAGAGCCTTCCACCCTCCCCTCTGCGAGCCTGGGTGGCATCTGACTTTGTGAGCTACAGCCTTGTCGGATCGGGGGGCCCGATCGTTGGAGAGATCGAGTGTGTGTGACACGACCGGTGGAGGTTTCCCGGACTGGATCCGTAGTCCGGCGGGTGAGAGGGCGTAAGCCCAGCTAAGATACTGTTGCTGTATATAGGCCTATAGACTGCCGTGGCCTACAAGTTATTTTCATACCCCTTGGATTACAAAGTTATACTCTGTTTAAAGTGCACCACCATTACAGACCTGCCGGTGAAGAAAGAAGGACTAAGCTAAATATTAGAACCAGGCCTGGTGGGGATTCTAGCGTGTTTGATTACTGCGCCATAGGGCACTTAGTTAACGGTCGCCCGTATGGCGCACCTGTAGCGTGTGTTACTATATAGTGTGTTAGAGTGGCAGGACGCTGCCCTTAGGAGTGATTATCTAGAACTGTGATCATTGTTACCCCTTTATTCATATTGAGAATTAATGAGTAAAACACTTTATCTATTACAATTCATTACTGTGTCCTTGCTTAGTTATTCTATTGCATAGGACATATCATTGATTGTTAGTACTAGCTGTGCCAGAAGGGGGTAGAGCCTATTGCCGGGGGTTGGCGGAGCTGCACTCAGGGCCCAAATCTAATTCTGCGGCCTCCTTAGTTGGAGGTATCGCTACATACAGTATTGCTAAGTGTCACTAATATTGCAGGGCTCTGCATGTGTTATTATGTACTGTACTTCTACCTAACTTTTATACAACAGTAAAGATGCTATAGTTAAGTGTAGCGGGTATTTGAATTTAGGGGAAGCATCTGGGTGGTAGTGTAACCCAGATGCACTGATTGCTAGGGGATCTGAGACCCTTTTATGGTCCTTGGAGGACTCTGGTGGTGTGAGGTTCCCTGGGCCTATAGGTGGCGTTGTTGCCGGGGGCCGGAGGTGAACTCACACCGCAAGACTGTGCCTTTTTGTCCTCCCCTGGAGCGGGAACCCGCTGTGACACGAAGGGAGAGGAGATAAAAGGGGCAGACGCCCTTACCAAGGGGTTCAGAGTTGAAGTTGGAGGACGCGGCCGCACCCAGGCACCTTCAGCTTGGGTGCTGGCGTTCTGGTGTTCCGGGCCCAGGTGCCTTCGGAGATGGAGTCCATCTCAGGCACCTTTAGCCTGGGGTGAGGTACTATGGCGGATGCCTGGGGCTCAGTACCGTCAACTGAGTTCCGCAAGGGTGGAGGAATTTGAGGGGGCCCTAACTCCTTGGGTGCCCGTGTCTGAGTTTGTGAGGTCTGGTGAGCAGAACTTCTCTGGAGAGTCCGGCGCAGCATCGCTGGTGACAGAGAGGCCTTCGGTATCTCCCTTGGACGGATATCCTTCCCCTGACAGGGGCCTTGCTAGCGAAGGTAATTCACGTTCTATTTCACATAGTCAGTGGCAGTGACTATCCGCCACTGGTGATACCACAGTGGTTGGCAAGAGAAGGGAAAGGATTGTGCCTCGACCTATTCCCATTAAGACTAAGTTGTTGCAAAAGAATCCAACTTAACCGTGCTGTGTGTTTATTCGCTGAGAAGAATAAAACTGTGTTGGACCTATTCACTGTGTGGAACTCTGGTTACTAGGAGCAAAGGAGTCAGGGACGAAGTACAGGACTTGACTCTAGGACACCTACACAAAGCCCAATCTTTCTGGCCTTCACCTCTTCACTATGGAGGACATGGGCTGTAGTGTATCTCATACCTCCCCCCAGCACTGACACCCCTAGACAAAGAAAGACAAGCCGAGAATGAGAAGGGGTGAGAGGGGTGAGGTCGCTACATAAGTACTCCGGTATCAGTGTAATTTACTATACTTTATTACTGTTTGCTTTATTGTGGGACTGTGTCATAGACAATCGCAGATACATTACCAATCTATCATTCCTTAGACTAACTGTGCCAGGGGAGGGTCGAGTAGATTGCCGGGGGTTGGCAGTGCTGTGTACAGGGCCCGAAACAATATCAGCGGCTCTCTTAAGTTGGGGGTATCTCTACACATGACTAGAGAAATAAACCTTGTTTTATGTGATACTTTTCCAATCTTTTGAGTAGTAATAAAAATAGGGAGGAATGGGAGAGGGTAAGGTAGGGCAGACAGTAGAATCTGGAAAAATAAAAAATAATAGTTTTCGGTGTATGGGAGAGGTATCCAGCTATAGGTTTTGGTCTATATCACACAGCAGTAGACCCTTTAATCGGTCACATTAATGACCAAAGATGCCCAAAGGTCCCATGTTTTACTATATTAGAGTTGTGTAGATAGGAACTCCTCCTTTACAGGGTTGATGAGGTCTTTTTGGGGTTTATTTACTAAGGCTGGAGAGTGAAAAATCAGGCTCACTTCTGCATAGAAACCAATCAGCTTCCAACCTCAGTTTGTTCAATTAAGTTTTGCAATAAAACCTGAAAGCTGATTAGTTTCTATGCAGAAGTGAGCCTGATTTTGCACTTTCCAGTGTTAATGAACCCCTTTGTGTTTCCACGTTAGGGCTATCAAGCATTTTGCTGCTTTATGCTATGAGAGATAAGTATTGTATCGTGGAAGTTAAAAGAGAAGTATAGCTTGCTTGGTCAAACTTGTCATGTGGGTCCCAGAATGCACTTTTATTTGCTCTTCTGTGACCCAGATTCAGCCGACAGTGGGCAAAAGTCCACTGTCTGCTGACATTAAACAGACCCACGCCAGTCTCTGTGAGGATCCCAACAATAATGTCGGGATCCACCCAGATTCCTGATCAGCAGCTGGCTTAGCCACTGAGAGCCTGAGCAAGCAGCTCCCGCCCCTCTCCTGCCCAGCACTCCAGTGAGTGCTGGAGGGGCATAGCAGAGAGTGTTGATTGACAGTCACTGCTTTCTGCTCAGAGCGGATCAGAGAACGGAGCGATCAATGGTCACATGGTCGCTCAGTTCTCTGGCTTAGAGCCAGTAGGGGACAGCTTGCAGCATCGGACCAATGCTGCAGTAGGTAGGTAAGTATGTATGTTTATTTTATTTTTTTCAATCCCACACATCTCCTTTAAAACCTGAATTTTTAGACCAAGAAGGTAGTGTGAAGGATCTAGCATAAGAGTGGTTAGCAAATTTAGGGATTTCGTCCTTTACAGTGTGTCAGAAATCATAATTTTAAATCCAGAAAATGTGAAGCAAAGAGCCCATATGGGAGCTGCATCTCCAATAGATGCTGGAAAAGGACAGAAATATCCTGTGAAGGTGCTTGTGTAGTACAAGTAGGATCAGGGCCGCCATCAGGAATTTTGGGGCCCCTTACACAGCTTCAGGCATGGGCCCCCTGGAGCAGTGGAGAGCCGGGGGGGAAGTGCTTCTTCCGCCGCAAACTGAGAAGCGGGGGGGCTGCCGCTAATTGAAAGCAGGGGGGTGCCACGAATTGAGAAACAGGGGGTGCTGTCACCGCGAATTGTTGAGGTCGGGGGGGGGGGCTTTGGGTGCTGACGAACATCCGGGGCCCTGGGACCTATGGGCCTCTGGGGACCTCTGGGCCCCTTACAAAAAATATATAAGAAAAAAGAAAAAAATAATAATACGGTAATTTATAAAAAAAAAAAAAAAAAAGGAGGGGTTGCCATCCAGGCCCCTGGGGACCTCCGGGCCCCTTACAGGTGTACTGCCTGTACCCCCATGATGGCGGCCCTGAGTAGGATATATTATTTTAGGTGTTTTCTTTGTATGTCAGTTGGAGCTCCCAATCCCATATGATTTGTCAAATGTCAGTAGAAAGTTTCAGCCTGGGTCCCTTACCCAACAACTATCCACGTAATTGTGTATCTCCCCTCCCAAATAGTTGGGACGCTATGTTAAATTTAGGGGTATGTCTGAGCCATAGTTGGGCTCAGACTTGTTTAATTGTGTTTAGGTTCGGTTTCTGCTCTGGCTGTGACATTGCCTGGCAGTTTTTCCCCTTGGTCGGTAGGTGGCACTGCCGCCACAGACTCAGGTTGGAATACAGGCATGACACAGCACATTTGGTGTCCTTTCTCGGCAGCCGTGCAGTGGGACTGGTTAACCCGCTGTGCATGCTGGGAAGGGGTACATAAGGGGCAGACGCCATTTGATTGGGTTCGTTCGTCCTGGGTTTGTCCTATGTGTGCGCCCCGTGGCCCACATGGCACGGGGTGCGTGTGTGTGTTCCAGCCCTGGGCACCTTCAGCCCGAGGCTGCATCACTGCCTGGTAGGCCCAGCTCCACTGGCTGGGGCCTACACCTTTGAGGAGGATCCCATACTACCCATATTCGGGAAGTCTGCTCTTGAAGAGGAAAGCCAGGGGAGTACCGTCCCCAGAGGAGACTAGCGACGGTACTGCTGTCTCGCGAGAGGCCTGGTGACCTACTCAAGGAGGGATTCAAGGACTTAAAGGCCCTGCAATACGCCAATCTGGCATAAAGGTTCTCTTTTATTGCTTGGCTAGGAGGTTCGGGACTTTGATAATCCTGTGGCAGAGGATTCCTGGACACATCCTCAGGTTCACCTCGGAGACCGTTAAGAATAGATCCGTGCATCATCACGGCTGTTAGGACCAGAAAAAAAGGGGGACTATCTGGGTGAGCAATACCCACTCATGTTTGAGTGGTGACGTTACAATTTCAGTGTGCTTTAAGTGCTGCGTGCCTGAACCTTCCCCTATACTTTTATCGTTTCCTGCTTTCTCTTCAAGTTCCCACTGCAAAAGGAAAATAAAGCCTTGCTGTTTAGGTTTTACATTTGTGTGGACATTGACTTTTCTAAAGACTCTTTACCCTGACAACGGAAGCCTTGGAGGTAATTTGCATGACCCAAAACAAACCCAGATGCTCCTTCGGGGGTAAGTGCTGCATTAAGGTGACCAGATTTTTAAAATGAAATCCGGGGACATATTTTTTTTTTATACTAGTAATGGCGCCAATCAGCAACTGTTTGCCCATCACCGCCGCCGCCTGCCTCACAGCCTGTCAAGTCTTACTCTCCGGGCCCCGGCTACTACTGGGTGGGGTGCGGAGGAAGATCACTCCGCTAGGGAAGGCAAGGAGATAAGCAGGCAGGCGGCTGGCCGGGACTTGAGCCAAGGCAGAAGAACATGTGAGCGGAGCTGAATGGGCATGCACCCGAAACTGAAGAAATATTCCCTCCGCTCCGAGCAGCACACGATCATCAGAAAGGGGCATGGATAATGTAAAAAAATACATCCCCCTAAGCTAGTAGGAGCAGCTGAGCGGGGGGGGGGGGGGGTGTAATTCAGATTTATTTATTTTTATTCTGCACTGACTGTCTTTAAAATTGCCCCAGCCTCTGTTCAAATCCAATCCGGGGACAAAACTGGGGACAGACTTTGTCCGGGGACAGTGTCCTCAATCCGGGGACTGTCCCCTGAAACCGGGGATGTCTGATCACCCTATTCTACATTGTGTTTCAGAAATTAGTCCTTTCACAGTGGTAGGTTCACTTAAACCAGAAGTAAACCCTTCTATTTTATAGTTTCAAAAAACAATTAACCTTCCCGGCATGCCGGATATGCTAGCTGTCACATTGGTTGTGCTCTCAACCAAACTGTCAAACCATCCAATGACCGGTGTCATAATGGATCACATGTGCAGCATTATGGCAGTTGCAGATTAAACAGAGGCCAAGATGGAGGCATTCTTGGCTGAATACAATAGGAGGGTTTACTTCCACTTTAAACATTGTAAATGTCTGAGCTTAGACCTTTCCTAGATGGACCTTTGTTATAAGTGATTTTAAATGGTGTAGGTGGAGAGAAGATGGGGTCTGGGTGAGAGTGCGAGTAATTGCGCATGTGAAGTTACAAGTAAAAATAATTTTTATGAATAGAGCATTTTTCTTGGAGATTCTAAAAGGGTCGTCCTGTCCACCATTAGGTTTAGTTTGAATAGAGTCTATTAGTGAACAGTAGTGTGTGTGTTAACCACTTGCCGCCCGCCCTATAGCAAATTAACGGCGGCAAAATGGTTTCAATAACCTGACTGGATGTCATATGACGTCCTCAGGATATTGAGCCGCTGCACGCCCCCGGGGGCGGGGGCGCGCATCGCGGCGTTCGTTGCGGGATGTCAGTCTGACACCCCGCAACACCGATCTAGGTAAAGAGTCTCCGACGGAGACTCTTTACCACGTGATCAGCCGTGCCCAATCACGGCTGATCACGATGTAAACAGGAAAAGACGATCATCGGCTTTTCCTCACTCGCGTCTGTCAGACGCGAGTAGAGGAGAGCCGATCGGCTGCTCCTCTGACAGGGGGGGTTTGTGCTGATTAGTGATGAGCCGAACACCCCCGGGTTCGGTTCGCACCAGAACCCGCGAACGGACCGAAAGTTCGCACGAACATTAGAACCCTATTAAATACAATGGATGCGAACGTTCGGATTCTAAAGTGCTAATTATAACGACTATTATCCATGTTATTGTCCTAAACAGAGTTTGGGAACCCGGGTTCTGCACCAGGGGACATGTATCAATGCAAAAAGAAGTTTTAAAAACGGACGTTTTCCGGGAGCAGTCATTTTAATGATGCATAAAGTGAAAAAAAAAAGTAAAATATTCCTTTAAATATTGTACCTGGGGGGTGTCTAAAGTATGCCTGTGAAGTGCCACGTGTTTCCCGTGTTTAGAACTGTCCCTGCACAAAATTACATTTCTAAAGGAAAAAAAAGCCATTTAAAACTGCTTGCGGCTTTAATGTAATGTCTGGTCCCGGTAATATGGATGAAAATCTTTAAGAAAAATGGCATAGCTACCCCATCACCCCCCCCCCCCTACCCCAGCCCATTACCAGCCCCTTTGGGTCTTGTATGGATATTAAGGGGAACCCCGCACACAAAATAAAAAAGGCCCTATATACTCTGAACAGCCGTATACAGGCGGTGCATACAAGACAGGGACTGTAGGTTTGTTCTTATGTTGAATCTGTTTGTAATTTTGAACAGCTACATTGTTTAAGTGTAGCTCCAGCCCAAATACCTATTTTTAAGCTTTTTGGAAAACATAGGGAAGGGTTATCACCCCTGTAACATTTGTTTTGCTGTCTGTGCCCCTGTTCAGAACATTTCACCTCACTTTGCGTCCCAATGACAACTGATTTTGAAATGTGGTGTTTTTATTGAAACAAGGATTGGTGATAAAGCATCAGTAGAGAGGAGACACCTTTCTCCCATATTAATTCTTACAGGAGAGAATTTTCCTTCCTAGGGGTAGATTTCCTCTCACTTCCTGTTGTCTTCTTCCGTTTGCAAGTAGTAGTCGTTTGTAAGTTGGATGTTTGAAAGTAGGGACCTGCCGTATATACTCTGCAGAAATTGGCCCCTTAGGTGTTGGTGTTGGCACAACACTGTAAGCACTCACAGTTACTCTTGGTGGGTGCTGGAACGCCCTGCTGTCAACTATTATATCAGGAATTGTAATAACATATAATTGTTGAACAGTGGTAGTAAAAATTGGGCCTTTGATGGTGGTGCTGGTGCCACAACACTGTAAGGCCTGACAGTTACTCTTGGTGGGCGCAGCAATGGGCCCTGCTGTGAATTATTAGATCAATAATTATAATTGCATGCCCCTGTTGAACAGGGGCTGAAAAATTGGGCCTTTGGTGGTGGTGGTGGTGGTGGTGTTGACACAACACTGTAAGGCCTGACAGTTACTCTTGGTGGGCGCAGCAATGGGCCCTGCTGTGAATTATTAGATCAATAATTATAATTGCATGCCCCTGTTGAACAGGGGCTGAAAAATTGGGCCTTAGGCACTGGTGGCACAACACTGCAACCCCTCACAGATACTGTACTTGGAGCACAGCAATGAGGCCTGTTGCAAAGTATTGCATCAAAAATTGTAATTACACGCCCCTGTTAAACAGGGGCTGAAAAATTGGGCCTTAGCCACTGGTGGCGGCACCCATAAACCAAAATGATCTTCCAAGCTATCATCATTAATCGGATCATTGAGGAGGAGGAGGAGGATAGCTAGTCAACATAACAGCACAGGAACTCAGCATCAGCATCAGTCTTGAAGGGATGTGACATTTTAAAATCAATTAGTCTGTTATATCAGCATCAGGTGTGTGGTAGCTGGTGGTGATCCAAGACTGGTTCATCTTGATGAAAGTCAGTCGATCAACCGAGTCGGTGGACAGGCGCACCCTGTGATCCGTGACAAATCCTCCAGCAGCACTGAATGTGCGTTCTGAAAGAACGCTGGATGCAGGACAGGCCAGTAGCTCAATTGCATACTGTGCAAGCTCTGGCCAGTGATCCATCCTCAAGACCCAGTAAGCCAGAGGATTTTCGGTGGGGAAGGTGTCCAAGTCTGACCTTGCCCCTAGGTATTCCTGCACCATGTATATCAGACGCTGGCGATGGTTGCTGGAAACGATCATACTTTGGGGCTGCGGACTAAAGAATTGTCTGAACGCATCGTACAGACGGCCACCTTCCCCACCGCTCCTTCTTTGACTGCCCGAAGCCTCAGCAACTCGTTGTCCAGGACCAGGAGTTTGTAACCTCCCAGTCTCTGGGAACGCGTTGCACAGACCTTTCTGCAAGGCCTCCCGGAGTTGTCTCATCCTCTGCTCCCTCTGCGACGGTAACATAAGGTCCGCAACCTTACCCTTGTACCGTGGATCAAGGAGAGTGGCCAGCCAGTAATGGTCCCTCTCCTTGATCCGAAGAATACGAGGATCCTTCCGCAGACTTTGCAGGATCAGGGAGGCCATGCAGCGTAGGTTAGCTGAGGCATTCAGTCCGGAGTCCTCTGGGTCACTAAGGACGACATGATCCGCAGCCACCTCCTCCCAGCCACGTACAAGTCCACTGGTTTCTTGGGACTGTAAATCATCCCTAAAAGACTGCTGCTGATGATGCTGAGTGCCAGCCTCCACCTCCATGCTGACACAATCCTCCTCCTCCTCCTCCTCCTCCTCCTCTTCCTGTGCGATGGGTGGGACAGAAGGAACACTGTCAGGGTAAAGGGGGCCTTGAGAGGCAAGGAAGTCCTCCTCTTCCTGCCTCTGTTCTGCCTCAAGTGCCCTGTCCATTATTCCACGCAGCGTGTGCTCCAACAGGTGGACAAGAGGTACAGTGTCACTGATGCATGCACTGTCACTGCTCACCATCCTCGTGGCCTCCTCAAATAGTGCCAGGACAGTGCATGCATCCCTGATCATGCCCCACTGGCGTGGTGAAAAAAACCCGAGCTCCCCTGACCCTGTCCTGGTGCCGTAGTCGCACAGGTACTCATTGATGGCCCTCTGCTGCGTGTGCAGCTGCTGCAGCATGGCCAACGTTGAGTTCCACCTGGTGGGCATGTCACATATAAGGCGGTTCTTGGGCAGGTTCAACTCCTTTTGCAGCTCAGCCAGGCGAGCACTGGCATTATAAGATCTGCGGAAATGAACACAGACTTTCCTGGCCTGCCTCAGGACATCCTGTAAGCCCGGGTACCTGCCCAAGAACCGCTGCACCACAGGTTAAGGACGTGAGCCATACAGGGCACATGGGTCAGTTGTCCCTGCCGGAGGGCGGAGAGGAGGTTGGTGCCATTGTCGCAAACCACCATTCCTGGCTTAAGCTGGCGTGGCGTCAACCACCTCTCGGCCTGCCCCTGTAGAGCAGACAGGACCTCTGCCCCAGTGTGGCTCCTGTCCCCCAAACACACCAGCGCAAGCACGGCATGGCATCTTTTTGCCTGCGTACTTGCGTAGCCCCTTGAACGCCTACGGAGCACCGCTGGTTCCGAGGACAAACTACAGGAAGAGGCCATGGAGGAAGAAGAAGAGGAGGGGGTGGAGGAGAGAGGTGTGTCACAACCAGTAGTAGCATTTTGGAGGCGTGGCGGTGGAACAACCTCCAACACTACTGCACCTTGTCCTGCATCCTTCCCAGCTGCCAAAAGAGTGACCCAATGGGCCGTGAAAGAAAGGTAATGTCCCTGTCCATGCCTGCTGGACCATGAGTCAGCGGTAATATGCACCTTGCCGCTGACCGTCCTGTCCAGCGAGGCCAAGACATTGCCTTCCACATGCCTGTAGAGAGCCGGAATCGCCTTCCGTGAGAAAAAGTGGCGTTTGGGAACCTGCCACTGAGGAACCGCACATTGCACAAACTCACGGAAGGGGGCCGAGTCTACCAACTGAAAAGGCAGCAGTTGAAGCGCTAGCAATTTAGCCAAGCTAGCATTCAACCGCTGGGCATGTGGATGGCTGGGAGTGAACTTCTTTCGACGGTCCAGCAGCTGGGGCAGGGAAATTTGCCTGCTAGAATCGGACGTCGGTGTACTGCTAGCAGAGTGCCCGCAAGTACTTGGCTGTGACACACCTAATTCTACACCTTCATTCCTCTCAGAGCAGGTTTCAGAGAGGACTGAAGGTATAGTGGGGTTGGAGATCCCAGCTGATGCGGTGCAAGAAGAGGTCAGCTTTGTTCTTTGGTGTGGGTCTTTAAGGTAGGCTTGCCAACGAGCTGCATGGCAGGTCAACATATGTCTGATCAAGCATGTGGTGCCCAAGCGGCTGATGTTTTGGCCACGCGATATACGCTTGAGACATATGTTGCAAACAGCAGCTGTGCGATCTGATGCACTCGCCTCAAAAAAGGCCCACACCAAAGAACTTTTTGAATGACGGGCAGAGGCAGCGCCCTGCACAGGCGGAGCTCTGCGGTGTGATTCCGTCGGTGTGCTGCCCATACGCTGGCCACCCAAGGGCATCCTGCCTCGTTGGAGATGTGCCTCCTCCTCATCCTCTTCCTCCTCCTCTCTCCTATTAGGCACCCACGTGGAGTCAGTGACCTCATCATCCCCTCCCTCCTCATCACTGGAGCCAATCTGGCAGTATGCTGCAGCTGCTGGAGCATGACTGCCAGATTGGTGTCCTTCTTGAGCATCCCCTCTCTCTGCTCTCACGCTACTGCCTTCCTCTATCTGGGTATCATCATCAGATCCTTCGAAACGCTGGGCATCCTCCTGGAGCATGTACCCAACACTGTGCTCAAACAGTTCGGGGGACTCCTCAGGAGGAGGACATGGTGGGTCTAGGGAAGGATTGACTAATGAAGATAATGATACCAGAGAAGAGGACGCTTTGGCAGCTGCTTTGCCAGTACCCTGAGCCTGGGTGAGAGAGGATGAGGAGGATGAGGTGGGCTTGGTCATCCACTCTACCAAGTCTTCGGCATGATGTGGCTCAACATGTCCAGCTGCCGAAAAGAAGGACAAGCGTGTCCCATGGCCATGTGCTGATGACAATGCACCGCGTCCACGACCAGCACTGTTGCCCCCAGACACAGAGCCTGCTTTCCCTCTTTTTTTGCCTCCTGACTGTCTGCCTCTCCTTGTTTGCCTTCCAGACATTTTAATGGATGGCCTGCAGGGAGATGGGAAAAACAGCAATAAGGGCTACCTTCAGGTGTATACTGTGCAGGAGGCTTAGCAACAATGACACTGACACTGTCCCCTGCCTATCCTTCTCTGTCCCTAAACACAAGGATTTGCAATATGCTTCAGCAAGATTGGTTTAGCACAGAATAGCACACTGTCAGTTTCACTCACTGTCCTACTCTGTCCCTACAAACAAGATTTAGCACAGAATAGCACACTGATAGTTTCCACGAGTGTCCTTCTCTGTCCCTAAACTCAAGGATTTCAAATATGGTTCAGCAAGATTGGTTTAGAACAGAATAGCACACTGTCAGTTTCACTCACTGTACCTCTCTGTCCCTACAAACAAGATTTAGCACAGAATAGCACACTGATAGTTTCCACGAGTGTCCTTCTCTGTCCCTAAACTCAAGGATTTCAAATATGGTTCAGCAAGATTGGTTTAGAACAGAATAGCACACTGTCAGTTTCACTCACTGTCCTACTCTGTCCCTACAAACAAGATTTAGCACAGAATAGCACACTGATAGTTTCCACGAGTGTCCTTCTCTGTCCCTAAACTCAAGGATTTCAAATATGGTTCAGCAAGATTGGTTTAGAACAGAATAGCACACTGTCAGTTTCACTCACTGTCCTACTCTGTCCCTACAAACTAGATTTAGCACAGAATAGCACACTGAGAGTTTCCACGAGTGTCCTTCTCTGTCCCTAAACTCAAGGATTTCAAATATGGTTCAGCAAGATTGGTTTAGAACAGAATAGCACACTGACACTTTCCCTCACTGTACCTCTCTGTCCCTAAACTCAA
Source organism: Rana muscosa (assembly GCA_029206835.1). Lineage (NCBI taxonomy): Eukaryota > Metazoa > Chordata > Amphibia > Anura > Ranidae > Rana > Rana muscosa. Next base: position 873,708,484 of record CM055122.1, on the reverse strand, counting down.
GGATTTCAAATATGGTTCAGCAAGATTGGTTTAGAACAGAATAGCACACTGTCAGTTTCACTCACTGTACCTCTCTGTCCCTACAAACAAGATTTAGCACAGAATAGCACACTAATAGTTTCCACGAGTGTCCTTCTCTGTCCCTAAACTCAACGATTTCAAATATGGTTCAGCAAGATTGGTTTAGAACAGAATAGCACACTGTCAGTTTCACTCACTGTCCTACTCTGTCCCTACAAACAAGATTTAGCACAGAATAGCACACTGACACTTTCCCTCACTGTACCTCTCTGTCCCTAAACTCAAGGATTTCAAATATGGTTCAGCAAGATTGGTTTAGAACAGAATAGCACACTGACTTTTTCCCTCACTGTACCTCTCTGTCCCTACAAACAAGATTTAGCACAGAATAGCACACTGATAGTTTCCACGAGTGTCCTTCTCTGTCCCTAAACTCAACGATTTCAAATATGGTTCAGCAAGATTGGTTTAGAACAGAATAGCACACTGTCAGTTTCACTCACTGTCCTACTCTGTCCCTACAAACAAGATTTAGCACAGAATAGCACACTGACACTTTCCCTCACTGTACCTCTCTGTCCCTAAACTCAAGGATTTCAAATATGGTTCAGCAAGATTGGTTTAGAACGGAATAGCACACTGACACTTTCCCTCACTGTACCTCTCTGTCCCTACAAACAAGGTTTAGCACAGAATAACACACTGACACTCTCCCTACCTATCCTTATTTGTCCCTAAACACAAGGAATCCAGGATTAGTAAAGGAAAAAAAATGACACTGTCCCTGCCTATGCTTCTCTTTCCCTGCTCCGGAACACACTACACAAGGCCGCCGCGTTGGCGGCCTTTTATAGTGTGGGGCGTGTACTAAACCCCCTCAAGAATAATTGGCCACAGGCATCCTGCCTGTGGCCAATCATTGCTCTCCTCGCTGCCGGCGCTGTGATTGGCCAAGCATGCGGGGTCACAGTGCATGCTTGGCCAATCACAGCGCCTGGATGACACTGCGATGGCGTAGTGCATTGTGGGCCGTTCGCGTCATTTGAATTTGGCGCGAACGGCCCAAATCGTTCGATCTTCGTCGAACGATCGAACAGCCGATGTTCGAGTCGAACGTATGTTCGACTCGAACACGAAGCTCATCCCTAGTGCTGATCCATTATCAGCGCAGCCCCCCCCCCCGAGGATGCCCACACTGGACCACCAGGGATGCCACCAGACCACCAGGGATGCCCACCTTAAGGTATGCCACCCTAGACCACCAGGGATGCCAATTAGATATGCCTAATGGATGCCAATCAGTGCCCACAATGGATGCCAATCAGTGCCCACAATGGGCACCACTGATTGGCAGGCATTATTGTTTGGCACTGATTGGCATCCATTCGTACAAAACATTACAGTACAGTGCCACCTATCAGTGCCCATCCGTGCCACCTATCAGTGCCCATCCATTCCACCTATCAGTGCCCATCCATGCCGCCTATCCATGCCCATCCGTGTCACCTATCCGTGCCGCCTATCTGTGCCCATCCATGCCGCCTATCTGTGCCCATCCATGCTGCCTATCTGTGCCCATTCGTGCTCATCCCTGCCGCCTATCAGTGCCCATGCGTGCCACCTATCGGTGCCCATCAGTGCCACCTCATCGGTGCCCATCAGTGCCGCCTCATTAGTGCCCATCAGTGCCGCCCCATCAGTGCCCATCAGTGAAGGAAAAAACATACTTATTTACAAAGTTTTGTAACTGAAACAAAAAAAAAACGTTTTTTTTTCAAAATTTTCTGTCTTTTTTTTCATTTTTTTAGCAGAAAATAAAAATCGCAGAGGTGATCAAATACCACCAAAAGAAAGCTCTATTTGTGGGAACAAAATGATAAAAATTTAGTTTGGGTACAGTGTAGCATGACCGCGCAATTGTCATTCAAAGTGCAACAGTGCAGAAAGCTGAAAATTGGTCTGGGCAGGAAGGTGTATAAGTGCCCAGTATGGAAGTGGTTAAAGTATAACTAAAGGCAAAACTTTTTTTTTTTTAGTTTTGGATATATTTGAGATGGATTACACACCCTCTCAGTTTTTATGGCTCACTGTGTCCCTGTTAGGGAGATTCTGCTTTTCTTATTTGTCCTGTTTATCGTTCTCATCAAAAGTGAAAGCAAAAGAAAATCCCAAATTGTGTGTTGCCCCACAAAAGTAATAGAGGGGAAATCTTCCAATGAGGACACTAGTTCTGGTGACCTGGGGACCCCAAGGGATTCCCTTAATGTGCACAGATTTCCTCTCACTTTCTTTTTTTTTGGCTGTGGGGCAAGAAGTGAAGGTAAATATCCCCAATGGGACACAGCTGGTAAAAAAAGAAAATGTTAGGGATTATAACCCTCCCTTACACGGTTCGATTTTCGAAATAATTTTCTTTCGGAAATCGTATCAAAGAATTTTCGTACGAATTTCGCACTGTTAGTGGGCTGCAGCAACAGCCGATTTTTGTGCGGCAATCAAATTTGAGGAATCCGACATGTTGGAAATTTTTTGAAAAACAAACGATTTTCTGATCAATGATGGGAGAATCGTGCGAGAAATGTAATAGAAAAGAAAATGCGCATGTGCAAGAAAAGAATATTCCCGGAGAGAAACGAATATTCCCGGAGAGAAAAGAATATTCCCGGCAACATTTCGAAAATCAATGGTGGCATCATCGGATCACAAAAATAACAAACTTTCTGATTTTGAAAAGAAAATTTGTTCGAAATTCGACCCGTGTATGGTCTGCTTTACTGTATCCAAAATGGAAAAAATATAATTTTGCCTACAGTTCTACTTTAAAGCAGAGTTCAACCCAAAAATGGAACTTCCACTTTAAGTACCGTATTTATCGGCATATAACACGCACAGGCGTATAACCCCCACCCTAACTTTAAGAGGTAAGTTTCAGGAAAAAAACTTTCCACAGCCCCCTGAGTATAACACGCAGGCACAGTTTACCCTCTATTTTCAGGGTAAAAAAGTGAGTGTTATACGCCAATAATTACAGTACTTGTGACCCCCTAACATGCCACATTTGCCATGTAATTATTTTAGGGGGGGAGCGAGTACCTAGTTTCACAGGTACCCAGCTCCCACTTCCTCTCCTGGCGCAGAGCGGAAGTTTACCTCTCCCCCCTCCCTCCCTCCAATCTTCTTTTTTTTTTTATCCAACAAAGTTTTATTATTAATTTGCAGAGGTACAGAGCATACAGACACCCCTCAACATAGCGGGGTAAGAAGTCATTACAAACATGCATTTCAAAACAAATCCGAACTAGGAGCCAGCCGGTCCTCAAATCAACATACCCACTCTCCCAATTGTTAAAACATCTCTCAACCTATATTAATGCCTAGCAATCTATCAGCCACCAGATCCACCGGGGCCAAGCCCGGTACATCTAGCCATTTTGCCCATAGCTTCTCAAATTTTTGAGCACTACCCCTATGCTGATAAGTCATCTTCTCTATCCTCAACACTATCCCAATATTATGAACCCATTCCTTCAAGGTCGGCGGGTCCTCCGCTTTCCAGTGTATCATGATGAGCTTCCTCGCCTGAAACAGAGTCCTATGAACGGCTTCTCTACAGTCCTCGTCCCATTCGTATTCCTCCAAAGCACCCAAGAGACAAGCTCTCGGGTCCTGTGGAAGAGACACGCCAAACACTGAATTAATGGTAGACACCACCCCCGCCCAGTACATGTGGAGTTTGGGACATCTCCACAACATATGGACTAGATCTCCGTGGTCCCTTTTGCATCGTGTACATATGGGGTCAAGCTGTGGATTCATCAAATGTAATCTGTGAGGTGTGAAATAAGTGCATAACAATATGTACAACTGGGTAAGCCTATGGGATATATTCAGTGAACACCTACCCACAGCCTGGAAAATTTCCTCCCACTGCTCACCATCCAGCTGTCCAACATCTGCCTCCTACTTCTCCCTTATCTTCAGAGGATGCTGCCTCATCACGGACTGTAACAGTATGGCATAGCATTGTGAGATAAAGCCCTTTGACGACCCAGCATCCCCAAGAAGCCTAAGCACCGGGGTTGGCGACAAGTGCCACTCCGAGGAGCGACCCTGTGCCGCCACCGCATGGAGCAATTGTAAATAACAAAAGTACATTGATTGCGGGAGACCGTAAGATTCCCTTAGGTCACTAAAAGGGCGCAATACTCCATTACAGAATATGTGCCTAAGATGCGTAATCCCATACTGCTTCCATCTGGCCCCAGACCGCAGTTTGGCCAATTCAGTATACGTATCATTTTGCCATATAGGGCTATATTCTCTTCAGAGAAGCCTATCCCACCCACACCTAATAACTATATTTCCATTCTGTCCACCTGATCATCCCCCACAGCCAATACCCTTTGTTTCACGTGACCCTCCCTTCTAGACTGTAAGCTCTATCGAGCAGGGCCCTCTGATCCCTCTGTATTGAATTGTATTGTGATTGTACTGTCTTCCCTGATGTTGTAAAGCGCTGCGCAAACTGTTGGCGCTATATAAATCCTGTATAATAATAATAATAATAATATTCTGTATAGCCATCTGCATTCTGAATGTATATAACCTTGTTCCATACCTTCTGAATTAAGCTATAAGTTGGAAACTTTTTATGTGGTTTAGCGAAGGCCTGAGCCTCCAACGCCACAGGAACCGGATCTCTGCACACAGTAAACAGCAGCAGTTTATGAGCCGAGGTTTGCAAGGTGGGCGCCCCCTCTGCCTCTAATGGAAACATGCCTATAAGGTGCTGTAGCTGGGAAGCTAAGTAATACAGCCAAGGGTTTGGTAACGCCAAGCCCCCGCAGTCTTTGGGCCGCTGCAAATGTTCCAATCTGATCCTAGGGAGCTTATCCCTCCATATGAGGCTGCGAAAGATACTATTTACCGTACGAAATGTCTTGAGGGGGATAACCATAGGAGTATTATGAAGGAAATACAGTAGCTGTGGCATGAGTATCATCTTTATAAGATTCACCCTGCCAGCCACAGATAGGAGAAGAGCCTTCTAGGTTTTGACTTTATCCCTAAACCTTAGTAACAGGGGGGAGATATTAAGATGGATAAAATCCCGTGGCCTAGCTGTGATCTGAACCCCCAAGTACTTAAAAGCAGTGGTAATGGGAATGGGGCAGGAAGAGTTAATTACCTGTGTGTCGTCCCCATCCAACAGGAGCAACGCCGATTTTGACCAGTTTATATGCAAACCGGAAAACCCTCCAAATTTGGATATGGTCGACATAGCTTTCCTAAGGGAGGAGTCCGTGTCCCCCAGAAGAAGCAGAGTGTCATCGGCATATAGCATGACTTTTTCCTGCAAGTCACCATAGCAGAAACCAGTAATGCCAGAATTTGCCCGAATATCCATGGCCAGTGACTCAATAGCCAAAGCAAAGAGGAGGGGCGACAGGGGACACCCCTGCCGAGTCCCCCTCCTCAATGCAAAGCTCCCAGACAATGAACCAAAGGTCCTTATGGCGGCCTGCGGCTGACTATATAGCAACTTCACCCAGGATATATAAATTGGACCAAACCCGAACCTCCGCAGCACCGACCAAAGATAATTCCAATCTATGCTATCAAACGCCTTTGTGGCGTCCAGGGACAAGAGTGCCCTGCCTCCCATGTTATCTGCCCTTGCTTGTACATTCAAGAACAACCTCAGCAAATTAACCGCTGTAGATTTATTTGGCATGAAACCAGCCTGGTCCCCATGCACAATTGAAGTAATCACCCCATTCAGCCGAATGGCCAGTACCTTGGCTAATATCTTGATGTCGCTTTGCAGCAAGGAGATGGGGCGGTACGCCCCTGGGTCTACAGGATTCTTACCCGGTTTGAGCAGTAGTACTATGTTTGCCTTAGACATTGAGGGTGGAAGGGTCCCTCTCTCCCTGGCATTGTTAAACACTCTCAGTAGTTGGGGCAGTATTTCCTCTGAGTATTACTTATACACCTCCATAGGCAACCCATCCTCCCCCGGGGCCTTACAATTAGGGAATGCACCCACAGCCCCCCGGAGCTCCCCGACAGTAAGCGGCGCCTCCAACTGTGCCCGCTGACCCTCGGACAGCGCAGGGAAGACCAATCGGGCCAGGTATAACTCCAGATCCTCCTGGGCGTATGGCGCTCCAGGACTGTACAGGGTCTCATAGAAACCCGCCAATTCCTCCATAATCAACTCTGGTTGGGAGACTACACTCCCTGTCTTGGACCTAATGGCTCCTATAGCAGGCGAGCGTTGATGGGAGTTTGCAATCCGTGCCAAAAGTCGGCCGGTCTTCTCACCCTCCTCAAAGAACGCCTGTTTCGTAAAGAACCTTTTCTTCTCAGCCGAGGAGGAAAGTAGTTGTTGATAGGCCGACTGAGCGGCCACCCATGCTTCTCTGGTCAGAAGAGAGGGATCCGTCACATATACCCTCTCTAATTCCTGAACCCTAGCCTCCACTTCTATCAGGAGCTCAGAGGAGGCTCTTTAAACCTTATTCATTTCTCCTATCAGGAGGCCCCGGAGATGCGCCTTAAAGGCATCCCAGTGCCGCACATTAAATTCTACTCCATCCCCGTCATCAAAGAACCTCCGTATATCACCCATTATCTCCTCATGGGAACGAAACAATTTCAACCAAAATGCATTAAACTTCCAGGGCGCCCTAGTTAATTTTGCCGGTGGAGCCACCAGCAACTGTACCACTAGAGTAGAATGGTCTGATACACTACGGGGTCTATGTGTAATGTCAGCTACAAACGGGAGTATGCTCAGGTTCCCCACCCCCAGATCTATCCTAGACAGGCAACCATGGGACTTCGAAAAGCAGGTAAATTGTCTGTTGCCCGGATTGCGATGTCGCCAGATATCCACCCAGCCCACCTCTTGCAACAACCGCGCCAGGGGAGTACTCCTGGCGAGGGCAGAGGGCCTAGGGCTCGGGTGTCTATCCGCCACCTGGTCCGAACAGCAGTTGAAGTCACCGATCACTAGCAGCGGCACATCCGGCCTACCATCCAAAAACGCAAGGAGGAGCCGGAGTACCGCCGCCGTGAACGGTGGTGGGATATATATGCATGCCAGCACACATATCAATGTACCAAACCTGCAGTGAAGAAATACATATCGCCCCTCCTGGTCTATGACACTGTCAAACTCCTGGAAATCCAAGGCTGCATGCACCAGTACACTCACCCCCCTAGAAAAGGAGGTGTGTGTAGAGTGATAAGCTCTCCCCACCCATGCATACCGTAAACAGCATACTGTCTCTGCCGTTAAGTGAGTCTCTTGGAAACAGATTACCCCAGGAAGGAATTTCTTCAAACACATATTAAGCATTGTACGTTTCAAGGGGGAGTGCATACCCCTCACATTCCAAGAAACAATAGAAACCTTAGCCATGAGCATCCGCAATTAAAGATAAATGGTCGGATAATCGTGGGTAGAGACAACAATATAGTCCCCGGGGCAGGGGTGACATCACCCCTCTCGTACCATTCCTGAACCCCCCTGCACGGCGCTCTAGGAGTATTAATTCACGTCTGCTGCAATGTACCTCTTTGAAGTTGTAACTGCTGAAAAAGGGAAAGTTAGTAGGAACAGTGGACCTAACGGGTCCTGGAGCTACATAATCCACCAACAGGGCAGCAGCAACTCCTTTCACGACCGAACGTCGCCATGGTTCAGTCAATTGTAACATCCTCTTATTGGACAACGTGGTGTAAATCACTCTCCTTGCATTGTATAGCCATATAATGTCCCCCAGCCATAAAACAGTAGCCGCAAACAATAATAGGGGATCCCCCCTGAGTAAATTAAACGCAAGGTGTCTTTGAGCAGCATACAATTCGTGCCATCAGGCACAATCAGAATTTAGACCTTATTCTCCCTCCTCCTGCTCTCGTCGCTGAAGTGATTGTTCGTTCCGATCCAGCCAGGTTAGGGCCTCCTTGGCAGACTCAAAGAATTGTGCCTGGCCCCGCACCACTATGCGGAGCTTTGCAGGATAAAGCATAGCGTATGGAAGTTGCAGGAGTCGCAGGCGGCGTTTCACATCATTAAATTTGGCCCTGCGTCTCTGGACCTCTGCCGAAAAGTCCGGATAGAAGGACACTCTGGTGCCATTGTGCTGTACATTTGCTCGCTCCCGAGCTTGGCGTAACACCGCCTCCCTGTCCCGGTAATGCAGTAGTTTCGCAAGGATGGATCTAGGAGGACCCCCCTGTTGAGGCGGGCGAGAGGGCACTCTGTGCGCACGCTCCACCGCAAAAAATTGTGAAAATGAATTTTTGCCAAAAAGTTCAATCAACCAGTTCTCCACATATGTAGTGATCCCTGCCCTCCACCCTCTCCGGGAGACCCACTATACGAACGTTGTTCCTTCTGAGGCGGTTCTCCAAATCTTCAGCACGATTGTATGCATCTCTAGCCATCTGCAGGGCTGCTCTTGTGTCCTGGGCTATGGGCTGCATTTGGTCCTCCACCTCACTAACTCTGCTCTCCACAGCCGTGGTACGTTCACGGATCTTCTGCATGTCTTGCCTCAGCAAGCCAAACTGCTCCTTTAAAGTATCAACAGAGGCTGTGCATTTGTTCACAGCCCTAAGGATATCAGCCAGAGTGGGTTGCACTGCATCCTGTGAGTCTGGGGCTGAAGTGTCCTGCATCACAGAGCCTGCCTGGCCCCCCTCCTCCTCTCCCCACTGATCTGGGACAGCGTCTGCTTGTATATCAGGCATCATATGTGTGGGGTCCCCTGATCGGACGGGCATCTCGGTCCCCATAGCCCCAGACATCTTCTGGGCATAATACAGCATGTCCTTAGGGGGTTCTTTGGGGGTTTTGGGTGGCTTACTTGCCTTGGGGCCTAGCTTGTCCTGGCCGCGCGGCGTCCCCTTCACTACAGATGCGGCGGCGCCATCTTGGAGCTCCGGCCCCGCGATTTCCGCCTGTCCTTTGCGGGTCATCCCCCTGGTACAGAGAGCCGGTGGTGGTACCTCAGTGGTCCCCGGATCGCAGGCTGCGAGCATAGGTGACCGTCGGACCGATTAGGCGGCTGGGGGAGGATCAGTACCGGATCACTGCTAGGAGCTGTGGGAGATGCGTCCTCTCACATGCCTGTCTTGGCCACGCCCCTCCCCTCCAATCTTCTTGGACAAGTCACAGGTCCCAGAAGATTGCTCAGCCATTCACAACGTGCAGTGAAGCCACAGCCAGGCGCCCACACTTGTATTGACGGAGCCGCAGAGAGGAGGGGGAGAGAAGCGAGGCTTCGGGCGGGCGCATCGCTGGATTGTGGGCAAGGTGAGTGTGTGTTTATTAAAAGTCAGCAGCTACACTTTTTGTAGCTGCTGACTTTAAAATGGGTGGAACTCAGACCGTCAGGGATTGTTAGTGTGAGTTGCCTCCAGATATGTTTATTGAGAGCCATAGGTTGCAAAAGGTCAGCGTCCAGGATGTTGATGGAGGAGCTCTATAACCACTTAAAGACCAGGCCTTTTTCTGACATTTGTTGTTTACAAGTAAAAATCTGTATTTTTTTTGCTAGAAAATTACTTGGAACCCCCAAACATTTTATATTTTTTTTTAGCAGAGACTCTTGAGAATAAAATGGCAGTCGTTGCAATATTTTATGTCACACTGTATTTGCACAGAGGTTTTTCTAATGCAATTTTTTTTGGAAAAAATAAATTGTATTGAATAAAAAAACAGTAAAGTTAGCCCAATTTGTTTGTATAATGTGAAAGATGATGCAGAGTAAATAGATATCTAACATATAATGCTTTAAAATTGCGCACGCTTGTGGAATGGCATCAAACCATGGTACTTAAAAATCTCCATAGACAACGCTTTAACATTTTTTACAGGTTACCTGTTTAGAGTTACAGAGGAGGTCCTGCTCTAGAATTATTGCTCTCGCTCTAACGATGGTGATACCTGTGTGGTTTGAACACGGTTATATATATGCGGATGCAACTTATGCGTTCACTTCTGCGCGCGAGCACGGAGAGATGGGAAGCTTTGAATTTTTTTTTCTTATTTCTTTTTTTCTTAATTTTTACACTGTCCCTTTATTTATTTTAGATTACTTGTATTCCTATTACAAGCATCCCTTGTAATAGAAATAAGCATGACATGTCCTCTTTATTGAGAGATCTGGGGTCAAAAAGACCCCAGAATTCTCATTTAGCCTTAAAAGAGAAGTATGGGTTTACTTTTTTTTTTTTTTCATACTTACCTCGGTGGATGGAGCATCAGACCGATTCTCCATCTGTCCCCCGGCGTCTCTGCACTGCGAACCGAGCCACCGAACATCGCTGATGGCTCGGTTCTCACAGATCCCTGAGAGGAAAGCTGCTTACTGGCAGTCAGCGTCTTTCCTCTCTGCTTCTCCACGCTCATTGAAGCGCTGAGCTGTGGAGAGGTGGGGAGAGGCCGTCTCAGCGGCTCACTGAGACGCTCACTTCCTCAACACCCTCCTCCTCCTTAGCCAGCCCTTCTTCTTTTGTGCCCTCTGGATTGCCGCTCAGTCTGTAACAAACTCAGTTTTGTCAAAGACTTTATCTCCAACTCCTTCAACCTACTTACTGTTAATGAAACCTGGCTTCAGGAATCCAACTCTGTTTCTCCAGCTGCCCAATTTCATGGTGGCCTCCACTGGGCTCATTCACCCAGACCAGTGGACTAAAAGGAGGTGGAGTTGGACTTCTTTCCCCACAAACCAATTTTCAAGTTCTTCCTACACTACTTCTCTGTCCCTCTCCTATTTTGCGCCGCTATCGCCATCTTGATTACTGGCGTGCCCTTCCTGACAACACACCTGGAGGTGACACAGGGGGTGTGGTGCCCACAGAAGCACAAGTTGCCTGATTGCTGAAGCTGGTTGCCAGGAGCTTGCTCGAACAAGCCAGGTATACTGCAAGGCAGGCATGCTTGGATGGTCCAGGAGGTGCGGACCAGTGGAGCAGACCGCATACCTGAGACAGAAAGAGATTGTATCCCTTGACTGGACTTTAAAGGCACTGAAGTGTAACTTATGTAGAAAAGTATTATTTATTGTTAAAATACATACATAATAATAAAGGATAAAAGTAGCACATAAGTGGAATGTTCACAATACTGCATATGAGTTTAAGTCAAACGATAACCACAACAATTGACACAATTTCTTGGTAGGTCACCCAATGTTTCGGAGAGTCGAGTCTCCTTCTTCATGAACTCTCCGAAACGTTGGGTGACCTACCAAGAAATTGTGTCAATTGTGGTTATCGTTTGACTTAAACTCATAAGCAGTATTGTGAACATTCCACTTATGTGCTACTTTTATCCTTTATTATTATGTATGTACTTTAACAATAACCAATACTTTTCTACATAAGTTACACTTCAGTGCCTTTAAAGTCCAGTCAGGGGATACAATCTCTTTCTGTCTTAAGTATTTGGATGTGGCACCCGACAGAGACATTCACTGATAACCTATCTTGTCAGACCGCATTCCTGAGTCGGGAGCCAGATAAGGGGCCATTCAGAGTAAGACAGTCAGGATAAGCGTAAACAGGAGCCAGCCGGGTCTATGCACAGAAGAGAGGCAAGTCAGAGTCCATAAGCCAGGACGGCATCAGATGCAGGGAGCAAGCAGGAACAAGTCAGAATACAAGCCAAGAGGTCAAACCGGGAGATCAGGAAGAGCAGGTCAAGGCAAGCCGGGTCGGTACACAGGAAGTCTGATAAGCAGGATAAACAAGGCACAGGAACACAGAGGGAAGCTGACAATAAACCAACACTGCACCATTGTCAGCAGCGGGTTTAAATAGGTAGTGGCGCCACTATCATGCCATGCGTGTTCGCCTGTTCACGGCAAACAGTCCCATCCCCCCCTCGGTCGGTCGGTGGGACGGACTGGTGCAGTTACCCTATCTATGCGCCACTTCTCCCGGGCTCTTGGCGGCAGTGGCTCTCCCGGGCCACGGCTCTGGCTTCAGTTTCCTCCCTCTTTCTCGACGGCCAACCGGAAGTCTTCTCTTTTTGGCCAATCAGAAAACGGGTCTCATACCCGCTTCTGATTTGCCAGATTGAGGATCAGTGTTACAACAGCGAATATTATTATATTCATTCGATGTTGTAACACCTGGGTAGGCTCATGGTGCAATGCTCTGCGCCACGATCCCACATATTTTGAAGCCTATTAGAGCCTATGGCTCTAATCAGGTGCTTCAAAAAAACATCCAGTCGCTGTAATTCAGAAGCCCAACGTCCTAAAAGGGGCCGGATGCCTGAATAGGGGGAGGCAGCGGTGGCCCTGGGTAGATTCATGCTATGCATGTATCTATCCATTAATCATAAAGGGGGTGGCGTGGAGAGAGGGGGCGGGGTCTGGGCTCCCCTAATGGACTGGCCGCCACTAGGGATGAGCTTCATGTTTGAGTCGAACATACGTTCGACTCGAACATCGGCTGTTCGATCGTTCGACGAAGATCGAACGATTTGGGCCGTTCGCGCCAAATTCGAGTGACGCGAACGGCCCACAATGCACTACGCCATCGCAGTGTCATCCAGGCGCTGTGATTGGCCAAGCATGCACTGTGACCCCGCATGCTTGGCCAATCACAGCGCCGGCAGCGAGGAGAGCAATGATTGGCCACAGGCAGGATGCCTGTGGCCAATTATTGCTGAGGGTGTTTAGTACACGCCCCACACTATAAAAGGCCGCCAGCACGGCGGCCTAGTGTAGTGTGTTCCGGAGCAGGGATAGAACAGCATAGGCAGGGACAGTGACTTTTATTTCTTTCTTGCTTAACCTGGATTCCTTTAGTTTAGGGAAAGAGAAGGATAGGTAGGGAGAGTGTCAGTGTGTTTTGTGCTTGTGCTATATTGTGCTTAAAAAAAACATTTTTTCTAGGGACAGAAAACTGTAGGTAGGGAGAGTGTGTCAGTTTCTTTCACTGTCAAAGTCCTTGTTTCCAGGGACCTGGAAGGACAGTGAGTGAATTCTCCTTGTGCTAAATTGTGCTTAAAAAAAACATTTTTTCTAGGGACAGAAAACTGTAGGTAGGGAGAGTGTGTCAGTTTCTTTCACTGTCAAAGTCCTTGTTTCCAGGGACCTGGAAGGACAGTGAGTGAATTCTCCTTGTGCTAAATTGTGCTTAAAAAAAACATTTTTTCTAGGGACAGAAAACTGTAGGTAGGGAGAGTGTGTCAGTTTCTTTCACTGTCAAAGTCCTTGTTTCCAGGGACCTGGAAGGACAGTGAGTGAATTCTCCTTGTGCTAAATTGTGCTTAAAAAAAACATTTTTTCTAGGGACAGAAAACTGTAGGTAGGGAGAGTGTGTCAGTTTCTTTCACTGTCAAAGTCCTTGTTTCCAGGGACCTGGAAGGACAGTGAGTGAATTCTCCTTGTGCTAAATTGTGCTTAAAAAAAACATTTTTTCTAGGGACAGAAAACTGTAGGTAGGGAGAGTGTGTCAGTTTCTTTCACTGTCAAAGTCCTTGTTTCCAGGGACCTGGAAGGACAGTGAGTGAATTCTCCTTGTGCTAAATTGTGCTTAAAAAAAACATTTTTTCTAGGGACAGAAAACTGTAGGTAGGGAGAGTGTGTCAGTTTCTTTCACTGTCAAAGTCCTTGTTTCCAGGGACCTGGAAGGACAGTGAGTGAATTCTCCTTGTGCTAAATTGTGCTTAAAAAAAACATTTTTTCTAGGGACAGAAAACTGTAGGTAGGGAGAGTGTGTCAGTTTCTTTCACTGTCAAAGTCCTTGTTTCCAGGGACCTGGAAGGACAGTGAGTGAATTCTCCTTGTGCTAAATTGTGCTTAAAAAAAACATTTTTTCTAGGGACAGAAAACTGTAGGTAGGGAGAGTGTGTCAGTTTCTTTCACTGTCAAAGTCCTTGTTTCCAGGGACCTGGAAGGACAGTGAGTGAATTCTCCTTGTGCTAAATTGTGCTTAAAAAAAACATTTTTTCTAGGGACAGAAAACTGTAGGTAGGGAGAGTGTGTCAGTTTCTTTCACTGTCAAAGTCCTTGTTTCCAGGGACCTGGAAGGACAGTGAGTGAATTCTCCTTGTGCTAAATTGTGCTTAAAAAAAACATTTTTTCTAGGGACAGAAAACTGTAGGTAGGGAGAGTGTGTCAGTTTCTTTCACTGTCAAAGTCCTTGTTTCCAGGGACCTGGAAGGACAGTGAGTGAATTCTCCTTGTGCTAAATTGTGCTTAAAAAAAACATTTTTTCTAGGGACAGAAAACTGTAGGTAGGGAGAGTGTGTCAGTTTCTTTCACTGTCAAAGTCCTTGTTTCCAGGGACCTGGAAGGACAGTGAGTGAATTCTCCTTGTGCTAAATTGTGCTTAAAAAAAACATTTTTTCTAGGGACAGAAAACTGTAGGTAGGGAGTGTGTCAGTTTCTTTCACTGTCAAAGTCCTTGTTTCCAGGGACCTGGAAGGACAGTGAGTGAATTCTCCTTGTGCTAAATTGTGCTTAAAAAAAACATTTTTTCTAGGGACAGAAAACTGTAGGTAGGGAGAGTGTGTCAGTTTCTTTCACTGTCAAAGTCCTTGTTTCCAGGGACCTGGAAGGACAGTGAGTGAATTCTCCTTGTGCTAAATTGTGCTTAAAAAAAACATTTTTTCTAGGGACAGAAAACTGTAGGTAGGGAGAGTGTGTCAGTTTCTTTCACTGTCAAAGTCCTTGTTTCCAGGGACCTGGAAGGACAGTGAGTGAATTCTCCTTGTGCTAAATTGTGCTTAAAAAAAACATTTTTTCTAGGGACAGAAAACTGTAGGTAGGGAGAGTGTGTCAGTTTCTTTCACTGTCAAAGTCCTTGTTTCCAGGGACCTGGAAGGACAGTGAGTGAATTCTCCTTGTGCTAAATTGTGCTTAAAAAAAACATTTTTTCTAGGGACAGAAAACTGTAGGTAGGGAGAGTGTGTCAGTTTCTTTCACTGTCAAAGTCCTTGTTTCCAGGGACCTGGAAGGACAGTGAGTGAATTCTCCTTGTGCTAAATTGTGCTTAAAAAAAACATTTTTTCTAGGGACAGAAAACTGTAGGTAGGGAGAGTGTGTCAGTTTCTTTCACTGTCAAAGTCCTTGTTTCCAGGGACCTGGAAGGACAGTGAGTGAATTCTCCTTGTGCTAAATTGTGCTTAAAAAAAACATTTTTTCTAGGGACAGAAAACTGTAGGTAGGGAGAGTGTGTCAGTTTCTTTCACTGTCAAAGTCCTTGTTTCCAGGGACCTGGAAGGACAGTGAGTGAATTCTCCTTGTGCTAAATTGTGCTTAAAAAAACATTTTTTCTAGGGACAGAAAACTGTAGGTAGGGAGAGTGTGTCAGTTTCTTTCACTGTCAAAGTCCTTGTTTCCAGGGACCTGGAAGGACAGTGAGTGAATTCTCCTTGTGCTAAATTGTGCTTAAAAAAAACATTTTTTCTAGGGACAGAAAACTGTAGGTAGGGAGAGTGTGTCAGTTTCTTTCACTGTCAAAGTCCTTGTTTCCAGGGACCTGGAAGGACAGTGAGTGAATTCTCCTTGTGCTAAATTGTGCTTAAAAAAAACATTTTTTCTAGGGACAGAAAACTGTAGGTAGGGAGAGTGTGTCAGTTTCTTTCACTGTCAAAGTCCTTGTTTCCAGGGACCTGGAAGGACAGTGAGTGAATTCTCCTTGTGCTAAATTGTGCTTAAAAAAAACATTTTTTCTAGGGACAGAAAACTGTAGGTAGGGAGAGTGTGTCAGTTTCTTTCACTGTCAAAGTCCTTGTTTCCAGGGACCTGGAAGGACAGTGAGTGAATTCTCCTTGTGCTAAATTGTGCTTAAAAAAAACATTTTTTCTAGGGACAGAAAACTGTAGGTAGGGAGAGTGTGTCAGTTTCTTTCACTGTCAAAGTCCTTGTTTCCAGGGACCTGGAAGGACAGTGAGTGAATTCTCCTTGTGCTAAATTGTGCTTAAAAAAAACATTTTTTCTAGGGACAGAAAACTGTAGGTAGGGAGAGTGTGTCAGTTTCTTTCACTGTCAAAGTCCTTGTTTCCAGGGACCTGGAAGGACAGTGAGTGAATTCTCCTTGTGCTAAATTGTGCTTAAAAAAAACATTTTTTCTAGGGACAGAAAACTGTAGGTAGGGAGAGTGTGTCAGTTTCTTTCACTGTCAAAGTCCTTGTTTCAAGGGACAGAGAAGGACACCTGAAGGTAGCCCTTATTGCTTTTTTCCCATCTCCCTGCAGGCCATCTATTAGAATGTCTGGAAGGCAAACAAGGAGAGGCAGACAGTCAGGAGGCAATAAAAGAGGGCAAGCAGGCTCTGTGTCTGGGGGCAACAGTGCTGGTCGTGGACGCGGTGCATTGTCATCAGCACATGGCCATGGGACACGCTTGTCCTTCTTTTCGGCAGCTGGACATGTTGAGCCACATCATGCCGAAGACTTGGTAGAGTGGATGACCAAGCCCTCCTCCTCCTCCTCATCCTCTCTCACCCAGGCTCAGGGTACTGGAAAAGCAGCTGCCAAAGCGTCCTCTTCCCTGGTATCAATGTCAGACTCATCATCAGTCACTCCTTCCCTAGACCCACCATGTCCTCCTCCTGAGGAGTCCCCCGAACTGTTTCAGCACAGTGTTGGGTACATGCTCCAGGAGGATGCCCAGCGTTTCG
Organism: Rana muscosa; assembly: GCA_029206835.1. Taxonomy (NCBI): domain Eukaryota; kingdom Metazoa; phylum Chordata; class Amphibia; order Anura; family Ranidae; genus Rana; species Rana muscosa. Next base: position 873,691,801 of record CM055122.1, on the reverse strand, counting down.
AAGGGTCTGATGATGAAACCCAGCTAGAGGAAGGCAGTAGCGTGAGAGCAGACAGAGGGGATGCTCAAGAAGGACACCAATCTGGCAGTCATGTTCCAGCAGCTGCAGCATACTGCCAGATTGGCTCCAGTGATGAGGAGGGAGGTGATGATGAGGTCACTGACTCCACGTGGGTGCCTAATAGGAGAGAGGAGGAGGAGGAGGATGAGGAGGAGGCACATCTCCAACGAGGCAGGATGCCCTTTGGTGGCCAGCGTAAGGGCAGTACACCGACGGAATCACACCGCAGAGCTCCGCCTGTGCAGGGCGCTGCCTCTGCCCGTCATTCAAAAAGTTCTTTGGTGTGGGCCTTTTTTGAGGCTAGTGCATCAGATCGCACAGCTGCTGTTTGCAACATATGTCTCAAGCGTATATCGCGTGGCCAAAACATCAGCCGCTTGGGTACCACATGCCTGACCAGACATATGTTGACCTGCCATGCAGCTCGTTGGCAAGCCTACCTGAAAGACCCACACCAAAGAACAAAGCGGACCTCTCCTTGCACCGCATCAGCTGGGATCTCCAACCCCACTATAACTTCAGTCCTCTCTGAAACATGCACTGAGAGGAATGAAGGTGTAGAATTAGGTGTGTCACAGCCAAGTACTTGCGGCCACTCTGCTAGCAGTACACCGACGTCCGATTCTAGCAGGCAAATTTCCCTGCCCCAGCTGCTGGACCGTCGAAAGAAGTTCACTCCCAGCCATCCACATGCCCAGCGGTTGAATGCTAGCTTGGCTAAATTGCTAGCGCTTCAACTGCTGCCTTTTCAGTTGGTAGACTCGGCCCCCTTCCGTGAGTTTGTGCAATGTGCGGTTCCTCAGTGGCAGGTTCCCAAACGCCACTTTTTCTCACGGAAGGCTATTCCGGCTCTCTACCGGCATGTGGAAGGCAATGTCTTGGCCTCGCTGGACAGGGCGGTCAGCGGTAAGGTGCATATTACTGCTGACTCATGGTCCAGCAGGCATGGACAGGGACGTTACCTTTCTTTCACGGCCCATTGGGTCACTCTTTTGGCAGCTGGGAAGGATGCAGGACAAGGTGCAGTAGTGTTGGAGGTTGTCCCACCGCCACGCCTCCAAAATGCTACTACTGGTTGTGACACACCTCTCTCCTCCACCCCCTCCTCTTCTTCTTCCTCCATGGCCTCTTCCTGTGGTTTGTCCTATGAACCAGCGGTGCTCCGTAGCCGTTCACGGGGCTACGCAAGTACGCAGGCAAAAAGATGCCATGCCGTGCTTGCGCTGGTGTGTTTGGGGGACAGAAGCCACACTGGGGCAGAGGTCCTGTCTGCTCTGCAGGGCCAGGCCGAGAGGTGGTTGACGCCACGCCAGCTTAAGCCAGGAATGGTGGTTTGCGACAATGGCACCAACCTCCTCTCCGCCCTCCGACAGGGACAACTGACCCATGTGCCCTGTGTGGCTCACGTCCTTAACCTGGTGGTGCAGCGGTTCTTGGGCAGGTACCCGGGCTTACAGGATGTCCTGAGGCAGGCCAGGAAAGTCTGTGTGCATTTCCGCAGATCTTATAATGCCAGTGCTCGCCTGGCTGAGCTGCAAAAGGAGTTGAACCTGCCCAAGAACCGCCTTATATGTGACATGCCCACCAGGTGGAACTCAACGTTGGCCATGCTGCAGCGGCTGCACACGCAGCAGAGGGCCATCAATGAGTACCTGTGCGACTACGGCACCAGGACAGGGTCAGGGGAGCTTGGTTTTTTTTCTCCACGCCAGTGGGGCATGATCAGGGATGCATGCACTGTCCTGGCACCATTTGAGGAGGCCACGAGGATGGTGAGCAGTGACAGTGCATGCATCAGTGACACTGTACCTCTTGTCCACCTGTTGGAGCACACGCTGCGTGGAATAATGGACAGGGCACTTGAGGCAGAACAGAGGCAGGAAGAGGAGGACTTCCTTGCCTCTCAAGGCCCCCTTTACCCAGACAGTGTTCCTTCTGTCCCACCCATCGCACAGGAAGAGGAGGAGGAGGAGGAGGAGGAGGAGGAGGAGGATTGTGTCAGCATGGAGGTGGAGGCTGGCACTCAGCATCATCAGCAGCAGTCTTTTAGGGATGATTTACAGTCCCAAGAAACCAGTGGACTTGTACGTGGCTGGGAGGAGGTGGCTGCGGATCATGTCGTCCTTAGTGACCCAGAGGACTCCGGAGCGAATGCCTCAGCAAACCTACGCTGCATGGCCTCCCTGATCCTGCAAAGTCTGCGGAAGGATCCTCGTATTCTTCGGATCAAGGAGAGGGACCATTACTGGCTGGCCACTCTCCTTGATCCACGGTACAAGGGTAAGGTTGCGGACCTTATGTTACCGTCGCAGAGGGAGCAGAGGATGAGACAACTCCGGGAGGCCTTGCAGAAAGGTCTGTGCAACGCGTTCCCAGAGACTGGGAGGTTACAAACTCCTGGTCCTGGACAACGAGTTGCTGAGGCTTCGGCCAGTCAAAGAAGGAGCGGTGGGGAAGGTGGCCGTCTGACCGATGCGTTCAGACAATTCTTTAGTCCGCAGCCCCAAAGTATGATCGGTTCCAGCAACCATCGCCAGCGTCTGATAAACATGGTGCAGGAATATCTAGGGGCAAGGTCAGACTTGGACACCTTCCCCACCGAAAATCCTCTGGCTTACTGGGTCTTGAGGATGGATCACTGGCCAGAGCTTGCACAGTATGCAATTGAGCTACTGGCCTGTCCTGCATCCAGCGTTCTTTCGGAACGCACATTCAGTGCTGCTGGAGGATTTGTCACGGATCACAGGGTGCGCCTGTCCACCGACTCGGTTGATCGACTGACTTTCATCAAGATGAACCAGTCTTGGATCACCACCAGCTACCACACACCTGATGCTGATATAACAGACTAATTGATTTTAACATGTCACATCCCTTCAAGACTGATGCTGATGCTGAGTGCCTGTGCTGTTATGTTGACTGGCTATCCTCCTCCTCCGAGTCCTCAATGATACGATTGATGATGATAGCTTGGAAGATCATTTTTGTTTATGGGTGCCGCCACCAGTGGCTAAGGCCCAATTTTTCAGCCCCTGTTTTACAGGGGCGTGTAATTACAATTTTTTTTGCAATAATTTGCCATAGGGCTCATTGCTGTGCTCCAAGTACAGTATCTGTGAGGGGTTGGAGTGTTGTGGCACCAGTGCCTGAGGCCCAATTTTTCAGCCCCTGTTTAACAGGGGCGTGTCATTACAATTTTTGAAGCAATACTTTGCAACAGGGCTCATTGCTGTGCTCCAAGTACAGTATCTGTGAGGGGTTGTAGTGTTGTGCCACCAGTGCCTAAGGCCCAATTTTTCAGCCCCTGTTCAACAGGGGCATGCAATTACAATTCTTGATCTAATAATTCACAGCAGGGTCCATTGCTGCACCCACCAAGAGTAACTCTGAGGGCTTACAGTCTTGTGGCAACGCCACCACCACCACCACCACGAAAGGCCCAATTTTTCAGCCCCTGTTCAAAAGGGGCATGTAATTACAATTCTTGATCTAATAATTCACAGCAGGGCCCATTGCTGCACCCACCAAGAGTAACTGTCAGGGCTTACAGTGTTGTGGCACCAGCACCACCATCAAAGCCCCAATTTTTACTACCACTGTTCAACAATTATATGTAATTAAAATTCCTGATATAATAGTTGACAGCAGGGCGTTCCAGCACCAACCAAGAGTAACTGAGTGCTTACAGTGTTGTGCCAACACCAACAACTAAGGGGCCTATTTCTGCAGAGTATATACGGCAGGTCCCTACTTTCAAACATCCAACTTACAAACGACTCCTACTTGCAAACGAAAGAAGACAACAGGAAGTGAGAGGAAATCTACCCCTAGAAAGGAAAATTCTCTCCTGTCAGGCCTCGTACACACGACCGATTTTCTCGTCGTAAAAAACACGTCGTTTTTTTCGACGAGATTCTTGTTAAGCTTGTCGATTTTCTCGTCAAGCTTTCTATGCGTACACACTGTCATTTCCCAATTTCCTCGTGGTTCTCTGCGCTCACGTCCAGCACGTACGACGGCACTATAAAGGGGAAGATCTTTTTTCTTGGCGCCACCCCTTGGGCTGCTTTTGCTGATCTCGTGTTACCGCGTGTGAAGTAAAAGTTTGGGAAGAGACGATTCGCGCTTTTCAGTCTTCGTACTTTTCAGATCGTTTTCTGCCGTTCAGTTTGTGCTTGTGGGTTCGTATCTTGACTTTCAGGGCGTCTAGGCAGGTCGTATCTGTTTTACAGTGCGTTCTTGCCTGTTCGTTTCTGAATTTCAGTTCGTTATTCATAGGCCTTGCTGTTCTAAAGTGCGTTCTGTTCTGTACGTTCTGATTAGACGACCGTTTCCTAGCCATGTCGCCTGGACGTTCTCGTCGTCGAGTTCGTGCTGTGCGTGCGCTTGGTGTTGGTCTGCTTGTTTTGGACCAAGACCAGTCCATGAATGGTGTGAGGAGGAGTTCATGGACCAAGAATTGGTTGCTCCAGCGGGACCAATTCTGCCACATGCCTCTGCTGCGGGAGATCGTCGAGAATAATCCTGAGGACTACAGGAATTTTCTGAGGATGTCTGACCCCGTTTTTCAGGAACTGTTGGCTTTGGTGTCCCCCTATATTACCAGGAAGGACACCGTTATGCGGGAAGCCATCAGTGCTGAGCAGAGGCTCATCGCCACGTTGCGTTACCTGGCGACAGGGAGAAGTCTTCAGGACTTGAAGTTCACCACAGGCATCTCCCCCCAGGCTCTGGGCCTCATAATCCCAGACACCTGTTCTGCTATTATACAAGTCCTGCAGGAGGACTATATTAGGGTAAGTTTTCTCCCTTCACATCACATTTTATGTATTACATGTATGCTAATGTATTGTATTTCTTTCATCCTTTCCTAATTACCATGATTGTAATATGCTGAGAATGTCCCCTTTGTCCCCATGCATGCTGGAAGTTTTTAAATGCCCCTTTTTTATCCTCCCTAAATATTTCCCCTCACTAACTTTTCCAGCAGGGGCGCCTGTTGCTCCAAATGTTGGGGGGTTACAACCCCAATTTCGGAAATAAACTTCCTCCTTTTTTGCTCTGTTGCCTAATAAACGCCCCCAGTTGTCCCCTCCAATGCAGCCATTTAGTCCCCTCTATTGCAGCCAGTTTCCCCCCAGCCCTGCACTTACCTTCTTGTGGTCAGCGCCATCCTTCTTCTGTCCTTGATGTCTTCTCCTTCCCTTCATGTTGCATCAGCCAATCATGTTACCATTAAACAGACTTGGTGAACATGATTGCCAGAGCTGCCTGTCAGTGTTTACACAAGGAATGCCCCCTCCTTGCGTCCCCGATTTTTCTTTGAGGAAGCCAATTACATCCCTCAGGTTGTAATTTGCAAGACTTTTTTAATACCTGTTTCTGCTCTGCAATTTTAACCCCCTAAATGACGCAATTAATCATATGTCGGTCGCTTTACAAGAGGCCATCCACCTGAATAGTGTGCGGCATAGACAATACATAGGTTCATGCAACGCATGAACCTATGTATTGTTCTGAGTGATGGGCACAGGAGAGAGGGGACAGTGCTCCAGCGCCCACTCTGGACGCACCGCCACTGCAATGCTATCCTGTGGCCAAACACATCTCCCCCCCCAAAATAATTTAGTAATGGCCCATCAGAGGGGGTGATGAATATGATAAATGAGCCTTCCATTATACTTTTTTTACACACCTTAATAAACGTATAATTAGATTGATGTTGGTCTCTAATTTTTTGGTCTTGAATTTGCTTGTAATGTATGCCTTTGTTTTTCTAATATTATTTCATCTTGTTTCACTCCACAGCTTCCTTCAACGCCACAGGAATGGCAGACTGTGGCATCGGAGTTTGCCACGCGGTGGGACTTCCCCAACTGCGGTGGTGCCATAGACGGGAAGCACGTCCGCATCGTGCCGCCACCCCGTTCTGGATCCTACTACTACAACTACAAGGGGTTTCATAGCATTGTGCTGATGGCGGTGGTGTCAGCACGGTATGAATTCCTCTATGTTGATGTAGGGAAGAATGGCCGGATGTCCGATGGGGGATCCTTCATCCAGACGGAGTTTGCCCTCCGTCTCCAGAGTGACGACCTTGCATTGCCACCGGATGCAGGGAATATTGAAGGACTCCCCTTTGTTTTCTTGGCTGATGAAGCCTTCGGACTCGGACGGCATCTTATGAGGCCATTTCCACAGAGGACCCTGACCCCAGAGAAGAGTGTGTTCAATTACCGGCTGGCCAGGGCCCGAAGAGTCGTTGAAAATGCCTTCGGCATAATGGCCAGCCGGTTCCGCCTTTTTATGACTTCCATCCACTTGGCGGACTACAAAATAAACTATGTAGTGTTATGCTGCTGTGTGCTACACAATTTTCTTTGCCGCAAAGCGAATTCATATATGGCCTCAGTTTTGCCAGAGGCTGGACTTTCCCCTGCAAATCCCCTTCCGGGCCTGGAATCTGCCCGTCTTGGCTTGCCCCCCCAAAATGCCCGTGTGGTTCGGGACAAATACATGGAGTATTTCACGGGTAGGGGGGCAATTCCTATGCCAGCCTATGTCTGAGTATCCCAATAAAAATCTTGTTTAAACCTTTAATTATTTGTTCTTTCCTGTCTCCTAGTTTGTCTTTGTGCATTTGTAGTGGCAAGTGTATTTTACTTTAGTAAATAACAACCAATTTCACTATGTTACCTTACAAAAGAACCAAATAAGCTTAGAGTGTATTATAAAAAGAAGCTACACGTTGTTTGTGGTCAAATATTTTACTCTCTGCACATTTTTTTTTGTTTTACTTTGGGGTTGGCCTGACCACAACCCGTCAAATTTTGGCTTATGAAAATACAAAAATACCACTTGCATTTCTAAAATGACAACATTGGATACCTCTGAGCAATCTGAGACATTCAGTTACACAAACTATGTCTCTATGTGCCCGTCCTAATATGGGGTCCTGCCACCCCTTGCCCAGCCAAAAATTCAATATGCACACATTTTTACTTTTTTGCAAATAGGAAGTTTACAATCCTGATCCCTATTGTCAACATGTGCTATCTGCCATCAGGGGTGATCAATGGATGTGTTTTGGGGGTGCATCCCCTTCCTCAGTTCACCGACTTTTGATACGAGGAAGGGGTTGCACCCACAAAAGACGTACATGGATATCCCCTGATGGCAGATAGCACATGTTCACACACTGTGTGCATATTCAATTTTTGGCTGCTTTGTTACTCAAAAAATTAGTAAAAATATAAAAACAAACATGTAAAAACAAATGTGTTTGGATGGCTTATTGAATTCTCCCCAAAACATCGAGAATGTCTTTAAATGTTTGTTCCATCACATGGATTCTTTGTTTAATTAGGTCCAGTTCCGTGCTACATTCCATCACTTGCTGGATGAGGCGGAGGGCACTGTCAGCAGAGAACGGTGTGCTATCCTTCACAACATTTCCATCCCCTAAAAACCATAAAAAAAATTAATAAAACTCTGCAGGCCTACCTCGCTTACCTTAAGCTGTGGTGTCAGATACTGACCTGTTGTGGTGACCAGATCCACAACGTCATCCACCTCTCCTTCCTGCACTTCTCCTTCCTCCACCTCAACTTCCTGCACATCTTTCGGTTGTGGATCTTTGGGAGTTTGGGGTTGCTTGGAAGTTGTGGGGTGCATGTGCTCCCTGGAGTGTCCTCCTCCCAGTCTTCTCTCCCCTATGAGAATAAAACCAAAGGTCTATTTATCACACTGTAAAAATCTCATTTTTAAACTTAAAACAGGCTAAATTGTTTGGAAGTGGGGTACAAGTGTGTGTTTGTGCGGAATTTAAAGAAAAATGCATTCTTTATGACCCCAAATATGTTTATTATTCACATTTGGATGTAATTTTTTGGACATGGAGGCACCACAAATAAACTCTGATGCACCTGTGTGGGACACCCAAAAAAGGCGGGTCTGGTGGCCCACACTATAGTGCTCCAAAGTACAGATGTGGAAGCAGCTGCTGAGTGTCCTCTCCTTTACACTGATTAAAGTTTGCATTTCATTCTCCTTACAAACACATCATCTAGACTTAAAAATTATCCACAATACTTGATCAAAAATGGCAGATGTCTAATTACTTTTGGGGGTCTTAAATAAGCCAAAACCACGGATAGTGGCCGAACGAAGTGTCGGTAACGTAACGAACGATTACTGTGCCCAACCTAGTTCAAAATAATACATTTTGGAAGGGAGTCCAATATGCTTTAAAAAAAAAAAAAGTCAGTTTCTAAAAAGATTAATAGCAGAAAGGTCGTCATTTTACTTACTTTTAGCGAGCATCCTCTTTATGCTCCTCAACTGGTCTGGCTCCCTCAGTTTGAGGTCTGACCACCTCTTTCTGAGCTGCTCATTTGAGCGTTTCACCCCGAACTTCGCCCTCAGACTCTTCACAACTTTAGTGAGGATTTTGGCCTTCCTTCTATTTGGTTTGCTATACGGCCCATGCTTGGCATCATAATCAGCCTTGACCAAGATGTCCACCATCTCCGCCATCTCCGCCAAAGACATATTCGATGCCTTGAATCTCCTCCTTGATCGTGACGTGTCCTCGGTCTCCGGGCTTGTCTCCTCGCTAGTTGCGGAATTATCAGACACCTGCTGTAACTCCGCCATATCTGTCTGCGCGCCGAAAGAGAAGGGGCGGGGAAAAGATGTTAGTTAGAACGTCATGGGCGGGCGACGTGTGCGGAGCGACGTGTTCGAATTTGGACGCATGCGTGGTGTGTATATAGCAAACACACATGTGACTATAGTACGTTCGGTGTGCGGAGAGAGGAGTTCAAGTGACGGACGTGCGAACGAAGGTATGTGATTTTGTGAGACTTGTTAAAATTGTTGGCCTATACTGTCTTGAGATTGTTGGAGGATATATATGGTGACTAGGATGTGAAGGAGGTTAGACTGTTTGCCTCACATTATTTAAATATAATTTATTTTACTTGCAGATACAATATGAATGTATTTATTAGCGACAAAGAGTTCCTGGCGGAATTTATTGACCGGGTAAGGGAGCTGCCGGCTCTGTGGGAGACCAAAAACCCCATCCATAAAAAAAAGGGGTGAGAAAAGCAGCGCTGGAGAAGCTGCTCCCATTTGTGCATACCAAGGTGCCCACAGCCACAGCAAAACAAGTGGACACTAAAATTGGGAGCTTGAGAGGTACCTACAGGACTGAACGCTCTAAGGTGCTGGCTTCTCAGAGGTCAGGAGCAGCAGCAGATGATGTTTATGTCCCGGTTTTGTGGTACTACAGCAGGATGTCCTTCCTGGATGACCACATTGAGCCAAGGCCATCACTCTCCACTCTTCCCCCCAGACTTCCCTGCAGCCAACCTGAGCCTTCTCTGGAGCAAGAGGAGGCAGCCATCCTGGATGATCCTGATTTGGCCATCTGGAGCCAGGTATAGTATTAACTGAAAATGTAGTGGGATAAAATTAATGTTTCCCAAATATGTCAGGATGAGAAACATACATTATTTTGTATTCAACAAGTGAAATCATGATCTGTAGACATTATTCTGCACTTAATTGTGTGGTAGATAGTCAAGCTGATGTAGTGGTAAATTTAAAGCAAGGATTTATGCATTTACATTCTAATTGCTTCCATCAGGATTACAAAGTTTGATGCAAAGATTAAACCAACATATTAAACTATGTTTCTTTTTCATACACAGGATGAAATCAGCCAGGAGGAGGGTCTGGAAACTGTCAGGCAGGAGGAGGAAGGGCCCAGTGGCAGCCAGGAGGTGGCAGGGCCCAGTGGCAGCCAGGAGGTGGCAGGGCCCAGTGGCAGCCAGGAGGTGGCAGGGCCCAGTGGCAGACAGGAGGTGGCAGGGCCCAGTGGCAGCCAGGAGGTGGCAGGGCCCAGTGGCAGACAGGAGGTGGCAGGGCAAAGGAGAAGCACCAGATCCCAGGTGCCTCCCATCAGGCTTCACAAAAGAGGCAGGAGGGACAGGACCACCAGTGAGGCAGCAATGGCCCTTATTAAAGAGGCCCATGCCACCCTCAAGGAGCCCACATCCCCTGAAGAGGCCATTGCCGGCCTAGTGGAGGCTAAGTTCAAGGTGATGAGCATGGAGCAACGCCTCCTATGCGAACCCCTGCTCATCACCTTGCTCAACAAGGGGGTGATGGAGCAAATTACCCCCAATACCGCCATATGTGAGGTGGCCCAACTGACCCAACCTCAACCTCCACCTCCACCTTCCTCTTCTGCCCCACCCCCTTCTGCTACCCCTCCACCTTCTGCCCCACCCCCTTCTGCTACACCTCCACCTTCTTCTTCTGCCCCACCCCCTTCTGCTACACCTCCACCTTCTGCCCCACCCCCTTCTGCTACACCTCCACCTTCTGCCCCACCCCCTTCTGCTACACCTCCACCTTCTTCTTCTGCCCCACCCCCTTCTGCTACACCTCCACCTCCTCCTCCTGACAGGAGTACCCCTCCAGTGGGCCAGCCTCCAGCTAAACGAAGAAGGAAGGCTTCAGTAAAGGCTGCAGGGAAGGTTGCCAGGAAGAAGAGGAAGTGATGGCCTTGCTTCATTGTGGTCGCACTGGTCGGACAGAAGGCAGCCTGTTGTAGTACCACACACTTGGGACATATATCTCACCTGCTGCTGTTCCTGACCTCTGGGAGGCCAGCATCAGATTGTGTTCTGAAATGTGGGCCTTCTCAAGCTCCCAATTTTAGTGTCCAAACAGGGTTGCTGTGTGCTCTGGGGTCCCTGGGATGCACAAATGGCAGCAGCTTCTCCAGCGCTGCCTTCTCTTTATTTAATTTATAAACATGAATAAATGTGTTTTTTGTTTAAGTTCATACTTGACTATGTGTATTTTTAAATAAAAAAAAACAAGCTTTGGAGTAAGCAGATACATTTGACTGACAATAAAAGGCACAGATATCACCCCCCCAAAAGAATAACTAAATCTGATTAGCTCAAAAACATGGTGTGAAATTTTAAAAATATAGATTAGAAAATTAAATGGGAGATCGCTATCAAAACATTGAGAAATTATAATTAACATCATTTTGAAAAATCTAACCATTTAAATTATTCCTAAAAACTTGCACGATATAATACACATAAATCTTATAAAGAGCAGCATGAAAAAGGTTAAAAATAAGGCATAACTCTGTGTGAATATCAGCAGCAAAAGAAGGTCTCTCGTTTTGATTAATGTAACATTCTAACGAAGAATTCAATGCAGAACATTTAAACGATGAAATATTTATGAGCGTGACGAATGTGCTCTCTCCATTATGAAGGCTTGTTTTACCAGAAGATGCGCTCCCGTCTCATAGTTGCTTGTGAGCATGCGCGCTTTTGGAAGAGTCGTAAAAGCATACACACGAACCATTTTCTCGTCACAAAACAGGCCGACGAGAAACACGACGAGGAAATCTGGACTCCTGACGAGAAAATAGAGAGCAGGTTCTCTATTTTCTCGTCGAGATTCTCGTCAAGTTTCTCGTCGTAAAACCATACACACGAACGTTTTTCTAGACAAAAAAACTCTCGCGGCACTTTTCTTGACTGTTTACGACGAGAAAATCGGTCGTGTGTACGAGGCCTCAGAATAAATATGGGAGAAAGGGGTCTCATCTGTACTGATGCTTTATCAGCAATCCTTGTTTCAAGAAAAACACCACATTTCAAAAACAGTTGTCATTGGGACGGAAAGTGAGGTGAAATGTTCTGAACAGGGGCACAGACAGCAAAACAAATGTTACAGGGGTGATAACCCTTACCTATGTTTTCCAAAAAGTTTAAAAATAGATTTTTGGGCTGGAGCTACACTTCAACAATGTACCTGTTCAAAATTACAAACAGATTCTACATAAGAACAAACCTACAGTCCCTGTCTTGTATGCACCGCCTGTATACGGCTGTTCAGAGTATATAGGGCCTTTTTTATTTTATGTGCGGGGTTCCCCTTAATATCCATACAAGACCCAAAGGGGCTGGTAATGGGCTGGGGTAGGGGGGGGGGGTCATGGGGTAGCTATGCCATTTTTCTTAAAGAATTTCATCCATATTACCGGGACCAGACATTACATTAAAGCCGCAAGCAGTTTTAAATGGCTTTTTTTTCCTTTAGAAGTGTCATTTTGTGCAGGGACAGTTCTAAACACGGGAAACACGTGGCACTTCACAGGCATACTTTAGACACCCCCCAGGTACGATATTTAAAGGAATATTTGACTTTTTTTTTTTCACTTTATGCATCATTAAAATGACTGCTCCCGAAAAACGACCGTTTTTAAAACTTCTTTTTGCATTGATACATGTCCCCTGGTGCAGAACCCGGGTTCCCAAACCCTATTTATGACAATAACATGCATAATAGTTGTTATAATTAGCACTTTAGAATTCGAACGTTCGCATCCATTGTATTTAATAGGGTTCTAATGTTCGTTCGAACTTTCGGTCCGTTCGCAGGTTCTGGTGCGAACCGAACCCGGGGGTGTTCGGCTCATCACTAGCCGCCACTGCTATAAAGATTGCTGCTAGACTCATCCACCAATACTAACCAATCTGCAGCTGCCGCCCCTCTCTGTCAGTCTCTCTATTGTTTAGCACTGCATATATAATTTAAAATAATAGCAAAAACATACAATTCATCCACAACTCTACTCCAGTTACATCACCAACCTCATCTCAAAATATTACCCAAACCGTCCTCTCCTGCTCTCTAGTCAACCTCCTTCCATGTTCACCTATAGGAATTCTCCAGAGCCTCTCCCATCCTTTGAAACTCCCTACCCTAATTTGTTTCTTATCTCCTACTCTGACTACATTTAGCCCTGCTAAGTGACAAGGTGATAATTTAGCTCCAGCTCTCTGTGTCAGTGAGCGGCTGCTGCAAGGGAGAAGAGGGAGCTCCCTTGCACAGAGAAGTTGGAGCTGCAGGATCACATTACTGGACTGGACCAGATTAAAAATGGCTAAGTGCACAGATATTGTTTACACAGGGCATGCAGGATAGGTAGGTTTTTTCTTCCATTTTAATGATTTCTGCTGAATGGTGGGAATGTTGGTCATTTAAGAGCTGGAGGCCTAAGAATCTAACAAGTTTCTTAAATACTAAGGCCCCATGCACATGAGACGCCGGTGCAAACTCTGCAGAACGCATGTTTTTAAAGGCTGAAACCGGCGGTTAGAAACGCCCATTTTGCTGCGATTGCAGCCGCGTTTAGTGGCGTTTTACCGCGTTTGCGTCTATAAGCGTTTAGTTAAGAAACATCATAAGACTCTCCCTAAGCTCAAAAAACAGTATTATTAACCATTTCAGCCATTTTGTGAGACCAGAGTGAGTAGCAGCAGCTGAGAGAGCAGCAGTGTACCTGTATTTAGCTTGTCACTTGCCACATCACCTGCCACAAGCTGTGGATTGTCCACTTGCCACGTCACCTGCCACAAGTTGTGAATTGTCCACCTGGCCACGTCACCTGCCGCAAGTTGTGAATTGTCCACTTGCCACGACATCTGGCCACGTCACCTGATACAAGTTGTGGATTGTCCACTTGCCACGTCACCTGGCCACGTCACCTGGCCACGTCATCTGCCACAAGTTGTGGATTGTCCACTTGCCATGTCACCTGCCACAAGTTGTGCATTGTCCACTTGGCACAAGTTGTGGATTGTCCACTTGCCATGTCACCTGCCACAAGTTGTGCATTGTCCACTTGGCACAAGTTGTGGATTGTCCACTTGCCATGTCACCTGCCACAAGTTGTGCATTGTCCACTTGGCACAAGTTGTGGATTGTCCACTTTCCAAGTCACCTGCCACAAGTTGTGGATTATCCACAATGCAATGCAAGCAATTACGTTTTTTTTTAATGTTTTTTCATCATTTGCCATCATTTTTGAGACTTCCAATGTAAAAAAATAGGTCACCTTTAAAAACGCTTATAAACGAAATCGCAGCAAAACGCTGGTACCACGTTTAGCCGCGTTTTGTGTCTGAAACGTGGAATTTTTTTGCGTCTGAACCCATTTTTTTGCTTTCAGAAAAACAAGGTTAAACGCAACTGCATATAAACGGCAATAAACGAGACAGTGTACATGGTCACATAGGATAACATTGAATGAGTTCAGGGGCAGTTGAAAAGTGTCCAACTGCCTCTGAACGTGAGTTTAACAGCGTCCCGTGTGCATGGGGCCTTAGATAAAGCAAGCCATATACTTTCCACAATGCCAGGGATAACCAGGTAGCAAATAGTAAACAAGACCAGACAAGAAAAATCTTTTGACAAATGCAACAGAAATATTGAAGGGCTGTGATACTTCAGATGGCTGAGATAAGATTACAATGTAAAAGTGGTATGATTGAAAATATATTGTTTAATTCCTTGATGTTAAAGATGCAGTACTCACTGAATTAAGAGATAAGTAGTAGGCAAATGGTTCCAATTTCAACATCTGTACAGACAGCTCTTGAGCCAGGAGATTGAGGAAATTAACACCTAGATGCCAATAACGTTCTGACATCCTTGTGCCTATAGTTAAGGATAAATAAGCTGTCACTAGTGTACTAGTGATGAGCCGAACCCCCCCCCGGGTTCGGTTCGCACCAGAACCCGCGAACGGACCGAAAGTTCGCACGAACATTAGAACCCTATTAAATACAATGGATGCGAACGTTCGGATTCTAAAGTGCTAATTATAACGACTATTATCCATGTTATTGTCCTAAACAGAGTTTGGGAACCCGGGTTCTGCACCAGGGGACATGTATCAATGCAAAAAGAAGTTTTAAAAACTGACGTTTTTCGGGAGCAGTCATTTTAATGATGCATAAAGTGAAAAAAAAAGTCAAATATTCCTTTAAATATCGTACCTGGGGGGTGTCTAAAGTATGCCTGCGAAGTGCCACGTGTTTCCCGTGTTTAGAACTGTCCCTGCACAAAATGACATTTCTAAAGGAAAAAAAAGCCATTTAAAACTGCTTGCGGCTTTAATGTAATGTCTGCTCCCGGTAATATGGATGAAAATCTTTAAGAAAAATGGCATAGCTACCCCATCACCCCCCCCCCTACCCCAGCCCATTACCAGCCCCTTTGGGTCTTCTTTGGATATTAAGGGGAACCCCACAACACAAAATAAAAAAGGCCCTATATACTCTGAACAGCAGTATACAGGCGGTGTAAACAAGACCGGTGTAAACAAGACAGGGACTGTAGGTTTGTTCTTAAGTAGAATCTGTTTGTAATTTTGAACACGTACATTGTTTAAGTGTAGCTCCAGCCAAAAAATCTATTTTTAAGCTTTTTGGAAAACATAGGGAAGGGTTATCACCCCTGTAACATTTGTTTTGCTGTCTGTTTCCCTGTTCAGAACATTTCACCTCACTTTGCGTCCCAATGACAACTGTTTTTGAAATGTGGTGTTTTTATTGAAACAAGGATTGGTGATAAAGCATCAGTAGAGAGGAGACACCTTTCTCCCATATTAATTCTTACAGGAGAGAATTTTCCTTCCTAGGGGTAGATTTCCTCTCACTTCCTGTTGTCTTCTTCCGTTTGCAAGTAGGAGTCGTTTGTAAGTTGGATGTTTGAAAGTAGGGACCTGCCGTATATACTCTGCAGAAATTGGCCCCTTAGGTGTTGGTGTTGGCACAACACTGTAAGCACTCACAGTTACTCTTGGTGGGTGCTGGAACGCCCTGCTGTCAACTATTATATCAGGAATTGTAATAACATATAATTGTTGAACAGTGGTAGTAAAAATTGGGCCTTTGATGGTGGTGCTGGTGCCACAACACTGTAAGGCCTGACAGTTACTCTTGGTGGGCGCAGCAATGGGCCCTGCTGTGAATTATTAGATCAATAATTATAATTGCATGCCCCTGTTGAACAGGGGCTGAAAAATTGGGCCTTTGGTGGTGGTGGTGGTGGTGTTGACACAACACTGTAAGGCCTGACAGTTACTCTTGGTGGGCGCAGCAATGGGCCCTGCTGTGAATTATTAGATCAATAATTATAATTGCATGCCCCTGTTGAACAGGGGCTGAAAAATTGGGCCTTAGGCACTGGTGGCACAACACTGCAACCCCTCACAGATACTGTACTTGGAGCACAGCAATGAGCCCTGTTGCAAAGTATTGCATCAAAAATTGTAATTACACGCCCCTGTTAAACAGGGGCTGAAAAATTGGGCCTTAGCCACTGGTGGTGGCACACATAAACCAAAATGATCTTCCAAGCTATCATCATTAATCGGATCATTGAGGAGGAGGAGGAGGATAGCCAGTCAACATAACAGCACAGGCACTCAGCATCAGCATCAGTCTTGAAGGGATGTGACATTTTAAAATCAATTAGTCTGTTATATCAGCATCAGGTGTGTGGTAGCTGGTGGTGATCCAAGACTGGTTCATCTTGATGAAAGTCAGTCGATCAACCGAGTCGGTGGACAGGCGCACCCTGTGATCCGTGACAAATCCTCCAGCAGCACTGAATGTGCGTTCTGAAAGAACGCTGGATGCAGGACAGGCCAGTAGCTCAATTGCATACTGTGCAAGCTCTGGCCAGTGATCCATCCTCAAGACCCAGTAAGCCAGAGGATTTTCGGTGGGGAAGGTGTCCAAGTCTGACCTTGCCCCTAGGTATTCCTGCACCATGTATATCAGACGCTGGCGATGGTTGCTGGAACCGATCATACTTTGGGGCTGCGGACTAAAGAATTGTCTGAACGCATCGGTCAGACGGCCACCTTCCCCACCGCTCCTTCTTTGACTGCCCGAAGCCTCAGCAACTCGTTGTCCAGGACCAGGAGTTTGTAACCTCCCAGTCTCTGGGAACGCGTTGCACAGACCTTTCTGCAAGGCCTCCCGGAGTTGTCTCATCCTCTGCTCCCTCTGCGACGGTAACATAAGGTCCGCAACCTTACCCTTGTACCGTGGATCAAGGAGAGTGGCCAGCCAGTAATGGTCCCTCTCCTTGATCCGAAGAATACGAGGATCCTTCCGCAGACTTTGCAGGATCAGGGAGGCCATGCAGCGTAGGTTAGCTGAGGCATTCAGTCCGGAGTCCTCTGGGTCACTAAGGACGACATGATCCGCAGCCACCTCCTCCCAGCCACGTACAAGTCCACTGGTTTCTTGGGACTGTAAATCATCCCTAAAAGACTGCTGCTGATGATGCTGAGTGCCAGCCTCCACCTCCATGCTGACACAATCCTCCTCCTCCTCCTCCTCCTCTTCCTGTGCGATGGGTGGGACAGAAGGAACACTGTCTGGGTAAAGGGGGCCTTGAGAGGCAAGGAAGTCCTCCTCTTCCTGCCTCTGTTCTGCCTCAAGTGCCCTGTCCATTATTCCACGCAGCGTGTGCTCCAACAGGTGGACAAGAGGTACAGTATCACTGATGCATGCACTGTCACTGCTCACCATCCTCGTGGCCTCCTCAAATGGTGCCAGGACAGTGCATGCATCCCTGATCATGCCCCACTGGCGTGGTGAAAAAAACCCGAGCTCCCCTGACCCTGTCCTGGTGCCGTAGTCGCACAGGTACTCATTGATGGCCCTCTGCTGCGTGTGCAGCCGCTGCAGCATGGCCAACGTTGAGTTCCACCTGGTGGGCATGTCACATATAAGGCGGTTCTTGGGCAGGTTCAACTCCTTTTGCAGCTCAGCCAGGCGAGCACTGGCATTATAAGATCTGCGGAAATGCACACAGACTTTCCTGGCCTGCCTCAGGACATCCTGTAAGCCCGGGTACCTGCCCAAGAACCGCTGCACCACCAGGTTAAGGACGTGTGCCATACAGGGCACATGGGTCAGTTGTCCCTGTCGGAGGGCGGAGAGGAGGTTGGTGCCATTGTCGCAAACCACCATTCCTGGCTTAAGCTGGCGTGGCGTCAACCACCTCTCGGCCTGCCCCTGCAGAGCAGACAGGACCTCTGCCCCAGTGTGGCTCCTGTCCCCCAAACACACCAGCGCAAGCACGGCATGGCATCTTTTTGCCTGCGTACTTGCGTAGCCCCTTGAACGGCTACGGAGCACCGCTGGTTCCGAGGACAAACTACAGGAAGAGGCCATGGAGGAAGAAGAAGAGGAGGGGGTGGAGGAGAGAGGTGTGTCACAACCAGTAGTAGCATTTTGGAGGCGTGGCGGTGGAACAACCTCCAACACTACTGCACCTTGTCCTGCATCCTTCCCAGCTGCCAAAAGAGTGACCCAATGGGCTGTGAAAGAAAGGTAACGTCCCTGTCCATGCCTGCTGGACCATGAGTCAGCGGTAATATGCACCTTACCGCTGACCGCCCTGTCCAGCGAGGCCAAGACATTGCCTTCCACATGCCTGTAGAGAGCCGGAATCGCCTTCCGTGAGAAAAAGTGGCGTTTGGGAACCTGCCACTGAGGAACCGCACATTGCACAAACTCACGGAAGGGGGCCGAGTCTACCAACTGAAAAGGCAGCAGTTGAAGCGCTAGCAATTTAGCCAAGCTAGCATTCAACCGCTGGGCATGTGGATGGCTGGGAGTGAACTTCTTTCGACGGTCCAGCAGCTGGGGCAGGGAAATTTGCCTGCTAGAATCGGACGTCGGTGTACTGCTAGCAGAGTGGCCGCAAGTACTTGGCTGTGACACACCTAATTCTACACCTTCATTCCTCTCAGTGCAGGTTTCAGAGAGGACTGAAGGTATACTGGGGTTGGAGATCCCAGCTGATGCGGTGCAAGGAGAGGTCCGCTTTGTTCTTTGGTGTGGGTCTTTAAGGTAGGCTTGCCAACGAGCTGCATGGCAGGTCAACATATGTCTGATCAAGCATGTGGTGCCCAAGCGGCTGATGTTTTGGCCACGCGATATACGCTTGAGACATATGTTGCAAACAGCAGCTGTGCGATCTGATGCACTCGCCTCAAAAAAGGCCCACACCAAAGAACTTTTTGAATGACGGGCAGAGGCAGCGCCCTGCACAGGCGGAGCTCTGCGGTGTGATTCCGTCGGTGTGCTGCCCATACGCTGGCCACCCAAGGGCATCCTGCCTCGTTGGAGATGTGCCTCCTCCTCATCCTCCTCCTCCTCCTCTCTCCTATTAGGCACCCACGTGGAGTCAGTGACCTCATCATCCCCTCCCTCCTCATCACTGGAGCTAATCTGGCAGTATGCTGCAGCTGCTGGAGCATGACTGCCAGATTGGTGTCCTTCTTGAGCATCCCCTCTCTCTGCTCTCACGCTACTGCCTTCCTCTAGCTGGGTATCATCATCAGATCCTTCGAAACGCTGGGCATCCTCCTGGAGCATGTACCCAACACTGTGCTCAAACAGTTCGGGGGACTCCTCAGGAGGAGGACATGGTGGGTCTAGGGAAGGAGTGACTAATGATGACATTGATACCAGAGAAGAGGACGCTTTGGCAGCTGCTTTGCCAGTACCCTGAGCCTGGGTGAGAGAGGATGAGGAGGATGAGGTGGGCTTGGTCATCCACTCTACCAAGTCTTCGGCATGATGTGGCTCAACATTTTCAGCTGCCGAAAAGAAGGACAAGCGTGCCCCATGGCCATGTGCTGATGACAATGCACCGCGTCCACGACCAGCACTGTTGCCCCCAGACACAGAGCCTGCTTGCCCTCTTTTTTTGCCTCCTGACTGTCTGCCTCTCCTTGTTTGCCTTCCAGACATTTTAATGGATGGCCTGCAGGGAGATGGGAAAAACAGCAATAAGGGCTACCTTCAGGTGTATACTGTGCAGGAGGCTTAGCAACAATGACACTGACACTGTCCCCTGCCTATCCTTCTCTGTCCCTAAACACAAGGATTTGCAATATGCTTCAGCAAGATTGGTTTAGCACAGAATAGCACACTGACAGTTTCCCTCACTGTCCTTCTCTGTCCCTAAACTCAAGGATTTCAAATATGGTTCAGCAAGATTGGTTTATCACAGAATAGCACACTGACACTTTCCCTCACTGTCCTTCTCTGTCCCTACAAACAAGATTTACCACAGAATAGCACACTGATAGTTTCCACGAGTGTCCTTCTCTGTCCCTAAACTCAAGGATTTCAAATACGGTTCAGCAAGATTGGTTTAGCACAGAATAGCACACTGATAGTTTCCCTGAGTGTCCTTCTCTGTCCCTAAACTCAAGGATTTCAAATATGGTTCAGCAAGATTGGTTTAGCACAGAATAGCACACTGACAGTTTCCCCGAGTGTCCTTCTCTGTCCCTAAACTCAAGGATTTCAAATATGGTTCAGCAAGATTGGTTTAGCACAGAATAGCACACTGACACTTTCCCTCACTGTCCTTCTCTGTCCCTACAAACAAGGTTTAGCACAGAATAGCACACTGACAGTTTCCCTGAGTGTCCTTCTCTGGCCCTAAACTCAAGGATTTCAAATATGGTTCAGCAAGATTGGTTTAGCACACTGACACTTTCCCTCACTGTCCTTCTCTGTCCCTACAAACAAGATTTAGCACAGAATAGCACACTGACAGTTTCCCTCACTGTCCTTCTCTGTCCCTACAAACAAGGTTTAGCACAGAATAGCACACTGATAGTTTCCACGAGTGTCCTTCTCTGTCCCTAAACTCAAGGATTTCAAATATGGTTCAGCAAGATTGGTTTAGCACAGAATAGCACACTGACAGTTTCCCTCACTGTCCTTCTCTGTCCCTACAAACAAGGTTTAGCACAGAATAGCACACTGATAGTTTCCCTCACTGTCCTTCTCTGTCCCTACAAACAAGATTTAGCACAGAATAGCACACTGATAGTTTCCACGAGTGTCCTTCTCTGTCCCTAAACTCAAGGATTTCAAATACGGTTCAGCAAGATTGGTTTAGCACAGAATAGCACACTGATAGTTTCCCCGAGTGACCTTCTCTGTCCCTAAACTCAAGGATTTCAAATATGGTTCAGCAAGATTGGTTTAGCACAGAATAGCACACTGACACTTTCCCTCACTGTCCTTCTCTGTCCCTACAAACAAGGTTTAGCACAGAATAGCACACTGACACTTTCCCTCACTGTCCTTCTCTGTCCCTACAAACAAGGTTTAGCACAGAATAACACACTGACACTCTCCCTACCTATCCTTATCTGTCCCTAAACACAAGGAATCCAGGATTAGTAAAGGAAAAAAATGACACTGTCCCTGCCTATGCTTCTCTTTCCCTGCTCCGGAACACACTACACAAGGCCGCCGCGCTGGCGGCCTTTTATAGTGTGGGGCGTGTACTAAACCCCCTCAGCAATAATTGGCCACAGGCATCCTGCCTGTGGCCAATCCTTGCTCTCCTCGCTGCCGGCGCTGTGATTGGCCAAGCATGCAGGGTCACAGTGCATGCTTGGCCAATCACAGCGCCTGGATGACACTGCGATGGCGTAGTGCATTGTGGGCCGTTCGCGTCACTCGAATTTGGCGCGAACGGCCCAAATCGTTCGATCTTCGTCAAACGATCGAACAGCCGATGTTCGAGTCGAACGTATGTTTGACTTCGAACACGAAGCTCATCCCTAGCTGTCAACTTACTAAGCCTCAAAATAAATGTGTAGACATATCGGCTGTGAGACATGTGCTGTTGTCAGGGACGCCATCAGGGGGGTACAGGCAGTACACCTGTAAGGGGCCCAGAGGTCCCTAGGGGCCCGGGTGACAACCCCTCCTTTTTTTTTTACTTTTTTTTTTTGTAAGGGGCCCAGAGGTCCCCAGAAGCCCGGAGGTCCCCAGAGGCCCGGATGGCAACCCCCACTTTTTTTTGTAAGGGGCCCAGGGGCCCTGAGGTCCCTGGATGGCAACCCCCCCTTTTTTTATTAAAAAAAAATGTTGTTTTTTTATTCTTTTTTTATTAGTTTTATTTTTATTTTTTGTAAGGGGCCCAGAGGTCCCCAGAGGCCCGGATGGCAACCCCCCGACCTCAATAATTCGCAGAGGCAGCACCCCCCCTCTTCTCAATTCGTGGCACCCCCCCGCTTCTCAATTTGCAGCGGCAGCACCCCCCCCCCGGTTCTCTGCTCCAGGGGGCCCATGCCTGAAGCTATGTAAGGGGCCCCAAAATTCCTGATGGCGGCCCTGGCTGTTGTACAGCTGTTATGCATGTCTGGACTGCTGTTGAACGTGGGGTTCTTGCAACAATCTGCCAGCATGCTGGTTGATTTCTGAAGACACATGACTTCAATTACTTGGCAGTCTGTACAAGGTCAGGCAGGATAGGCAGTTGTCTATTGTTGGTATTAGAGCCTTGCTGTATGAGTATATTTAACCACTTGCTTACTGGGCACTTAAACCCCCCTCCTGCCCAGACCAATTTTCAGCTTTCAGCGCTCTCAGTTTTTGAATGACAACACTGTACCCAAATGACATTTTTGTCATTTTTTCCCCACAAATAGAGCTTTCTTTTGGTGCTATTTGATCACCTCTGCGGTTTTTATTTTTTGTTAAAAAAAATAAAAAAGACAGAATTTAAAAAAATAAACACAAAACCGTTTTATATTTTGTTATAAAATTTAGCAAACGGGTAATTTTCCTCCTTCATTGATGTACGCTGATGAGGCTGCACTGATGGGCACCGATAGGCGGCACTGATGGGCACCGATAAGGCGGCACTGGTGGGCACTGATAGGCGGCACTGGTGGGCACTGATAGGCGGCACTGGTGGGCACTAATAGGCGGCACTGGTGGGCACTGAGAAGTGGCATTGGTGGGCACTGAGAGGTGACACTGAGAGGTGGCACTGATGGGTGGCACTGAAGAGCATTGATAGGTGGCACTGGTGGGCACTGAGAATCAGCACTAATAGGTGGCATTGATAGGTGGCACTGATAGGTGGCAGTGATGGCCACTGATGGGTGGCAATGATGGGCACTGATCGGCACTGGTAGGTGACATTAATAGGCAGCACTGCTAGGTGGCACTGATGAGGCACTGACTGGCACCACTGGTGGGCATTGCTAGGTGGCAGTGATGGGCATTGATAGGTGGTACTGATTGGCACTGACAGGTGGCACTGGTGGTCACTGTGGGCACTGGCAGGTGGCACTGGCAGGCGGTACTTGTGTCCACTAATGAGGCAGAATCGCCTCTTCCACTGGGGACTGATGTCCCTCACTCAGCAGCCGGTGATCGGCTTTTTTTTCTCCTCACGCTGTCAGCGCCTCTCAGTGACTCAGTGATCACAGCCCGCGCTGCGCGTGCCCTGCAGGGGGCGCGCGCAAAGGGGAGGACGTTTATTGACGTCCTCCCGGCAATTGGGGTCTGCGATGTAGCCGTCATCCGACTATAGCGCGGGCCCCTAGTGGTTTAATAAGAAGGGGTGAAAAGGGACCTGTGATTAAAGTTAACTGACATATTGCATTGTTTGGGATATATATATATATTATTGTTTATTACAGGTACCTAAATAGTGTCGATAATTTACACAGAGCTTACAATCTAAGCCTTTTGATTCAATGATTGATGACCCTTGAAACAGCTCTCTAGAAGTGCCAGCCAGGGCAAGGTAAGGAAAATAAAAATTTTATCCGCAGATGAGATGATTGCGTATTAGGGGCTATAGCTATAGTTATAGTTATACTATCATATTTCCCCGAAAATAAGCCCGGGTCTTATATTAATTTTGTCAACAAAAGACCCAGTAGGGCTTATTTTCGGGGTAGGTCTTAACATATTCTCTCTCTCCCTGCCTGTCAGGAATCCCCAGTTTGACCAAACTTAAAATGCTCAAATCCTTTCTATTACAGTAGCACACAATACAGAATGTGTGTGCCCCTGCAATCCAACAGTGCCAAACACCTCAGCTCTCCTCCACCTCTCCTAGCCACCAGTGAGGGACCTCGGCCCCCCTCCCTCTGCAATGCTCGAAGCAGGGAAGAGAGCACACCAGCATGTGGAGAAAAAAAAATCAGTGAATACCTTGTGGAGACAGGAGTATCCATGCTGCATACCGAACACAGTATGACATGTTGATTGGAGAGGCTCTGCACCGTACCTTCCGTGACCCGCCGAAGCTCTGCGGAGGGAGGGGGGCCGAGATCCCCCGCAGACAGGCGGGAGAAGAGGAGACCAGCGGAGAGAGCAGCTGAGCGTTGCTCTGTATCAAAGGCACCTGACACCGCTAGAGACACACACACACAGCACACTGCACACCGCCACAACAGGATCTGACACCGCTAGAGACACACACACACACACACACACACAGCACACCGCCACAACAGGATCTGACACCGCTAGAGACACACACACACACACACACACACAGCACACCGCCGTAACAGGATCTGACACCGCTAGAGACACACACACAAAGCACACTGCACACCGCCGTAACAGGATCTGACACCGCTAGAGACACACACACACACTGCACACCGCCACAACAGGATCTGACACCGCTAGAGACACACACACACACACACACACACACACACACACAGCACACCGCCACAACAGGATCTGACACCGCTAGAGACACACACACACACACAGCACACCGCCACAACAGGATCTGACACCGCTAGAGACACACACACAAAGCACACTGCACACCGCCGTAACAGGATCTGACACCGCTAGAGACACACAGCACACTGCCACAACAGGATCTGACACCGCTAGAGGCACACACACACAAAGCACACTGCACACCGCCACAACAGGATCTGACACCGCTAGAGACACACACACAAAGCACACTGCACACCGCCGTAACAGGATCTGACACCGCTAGAGACACACAGCACACTGCCACAACAGGATCTGACACCGCTAGAGGCACACACACACAAAGCACACTGCACACCGCCACAACAGGATCTGACACCGCTAGAGACACACACACACACACACACACAGCACACCGCCACAACAGGATCTGACACCGCTAGAGAGACACACACACACAGCACACTGCACACCGCCGTAACAGGATCTGACACCGCTAGAGACACACACACACAAAGCACACTGCACACCGCCATAACAGGATCTGACACCGCTAGAGACACACACACACAGCACACTGCACACCGCCGTAACAGGATCTGACACCGCTAGAGGCACACACACACAAAGCACACTGCACACCGCCATAACAGGATCTGACACCGCTAGAGACACACACACACAGCACACTGCACACCGCCGTAACAGGATCTGACACCGCTAGAGGCACACACACACAAAGCACACTGCACACTGCCATAACAGGATCTGACATCGCTAGAGACACACACACAGCAGTACTCACTGAATTAAGAGATTAATAGTAGGCAAATGGTTCCAATTTCAACATCTGTACAGACAGCTCTTGAGCCAGGAGATTGAGGAAATTAACACCTAGATGGCAATAACGTTCTGACATCCTTGTGCCTATAGTTAAGGATAAATAAGCTGTCACCTTACTAAGCCTCAAAATAAATGTGTAGACATATCGGCTGTGAGACATGTGCTGTTGTCAGGGACGCCATCAGGGGGGTACAGGCAGTACACCTGTAAGGGGCCCGGAGGTCCCCAGGGGCCCGGGTGACAACCCCTCCTTTTTTTTTTTACTTTTTTTTTTGTAAGGGGCCCAGAGGTCCCCAGAAGCCCGGAGGTCCCCAGGGGCCCGGATGGCAACCCCCACTTTTTTTTTGTAAGGGGCCCAGGGGCCCTGAGGTCCCGGATGGCAACCCCCCTTTTTTTATTTTTTTATTAAAAAAAATGTTTTTTTTTTATAAAAAAAATGTTTTTTTTTAATTCTTTTTTTATTAGTTTTATTTTTATTTTTTGTAAGGGGCCCAGAGGTCCCCAGAGGCCCGGAGGTCCCCAAGGGCCCGGATGGCAACCCCCCGACCTCAATAATTCGCAGAGGCAGCACCCCCTGCTTCTCAATTCGTGGCAACCCCCCGCTTCTCAATATGCAGCGGCAGCACCCCTCCGGTTCTCTGCTCCAGGGGGGCCCATGCCTGAAGCTATGTAAGGGGCCCCAAAATTCCTGATGGCGGCCCTGGCTGTTGTACAGCTGTTATGCATGTCTGGACTGCTGTTGAACGTGGGGTTCTTGCAACAATCTGCCAGCATGCAGGTTGATTTCTGAAGACACATGACTTCAATTACTTGGCAGTCTGTACAAGGTCAGGCAGGATAGGCAGTTGTCTATTGTTGGTATTAGAGCCTTGCTGTATGAGTATATTTAACCACTTGCTTACTGGGCACTTAAACCCCCCTCCTGCCCAGACCAATTTTCAGCTTTCAGCACTCTCAGTTTTTGAATGACAACACTGTACCCAAATGACATTTTGTCATTTTTTTCCCACAAATAGAGCTTTCTTTTGGTGCTATTTGATCACCTCTGCGGTTTTTATTTTTTGTTAAAAAGGTAAGGAAAATAAATTTTTTATCCGCAGATGAGATGATTGCGTATTAGGGGCTATAGCTATAGTTATAGTTATACTATCATATTTCCCCGAAAATAAGCCCGGGTCTTATATTAATTTTGTCAACAAAAGACCCAGTAGGGCTTATTTTCGGGGTAGGTCTTAACATATTCTCTCTCTCCCTGCCTGTCAGGAATCCCCAGTTTGACCAAACTTAAAATGCTCAAATCCTTTCTATTACAGTAGCACACAATACAGAATGTATTACACCGCCACAACAGGATCTGACACCGCTAGAGACACACACACACACAGCACACTGCACACCGCCGTAACAGGATCTGACACCGCTAGAGACACACAGCACACTGCCACAACAGGATCTGACACCGCTAGAGACACACACACAAAGCACACTGCACACCGCCATAACAGGATCTGACATCGCTAGAGACACACACACACACACACACACACTGCACACCGCCATAACAGGATCTGACACCGCTAGAGACACACAGCACACTGCCACAACAGGATCTGACACCGCTAGAGACACACACACACAGCACACTGCACACCGCCGTAACAGGATCTGACACCGCTAGAGACACACACACACACAAAGCACACTGCACACCGCCATAACAGGATCTGACACCGCTAGAGACACACACACACAAAGCACACTGCACACCGCCATAACAGGATCTGACACCGCTAGAGACACACACACACAAAGCACACTGCACACCGCCATAACAGGATCTGACATCGCTAGAGACACACACACAGCACACCGCCACAACAGGATCTGACACCGCTAGAGACACACACACACACACACACACACACTGCACACCGCCGTAACAGGATCTGACACCGCTAGAGACACACACACACACACACAGCACACTGCCACAAAAGGATCTGACACCGCTAGAGACACACACACACACTGCACACCGCTGTAACAGGATCTGACACCGCTAGAGACACACACACACACAGCACACTGCACACCGCCATAACAGGATCTGACACCGCTGGAGACACACACAGCACACTGCACACCGCCGGAACAGGATTATACCGCGTTTCCTCGAAAAGCACACAATCACCTCGAACTAGTGCTTATTTTCGGGGTAGAGCTTATATTGCAGCCCTCCCGGAAAATAGCGCTAGGTCTTCTTTTCGGGGTAGGTCTTATTTTCAGGGAACACGGTATAGGTTGGAGCCGCTGTACTAAAAATCTGGTGTTAGCCACAATTGCACAGCAGAGGAAATCGTACTGAGTGGCTGAGAGTGCTGATTGGCTGAGTGGCTGAAAGCGCTGAACGAGAACCAGTTGGAAGACCTTTTTTGGTCTTGCCCCTTCAATAGACATTCTGTCTTGGATGGTCTCAGTGTATTTTTGCAATTTTTTTTTTCATTTCTAGCCCTGTTGGGGGGCTTTGGTGAGATATCAGGGGTCTTAACGGACCTCTGACATCTCCCCTTTGAGACAGAGAAAGGGACTAAGGACACAGATTCCCCAGTCCCTTTCTTAGCTGCACTGAAAATGAATGGAGAGGAGACAACGGCTCCTCTCCATTCATAAACTGAAGCATCGTAAACACAGGTTACGATGTTTCAGTTATATGAATGGACAGAGTCAGTAATCACTGACTCTGTTCATTCGGAAAAGGTAGGAGCCGGGTTTAGCGGCTCCTACCTCCGCTCTCTATCCTGACAGAGGGAAGCGGAGGAGGATATGGAGGGTGGCACAGAGCTGCAGCGAGGAGGGGGAAGAGCAGAATAACGGAGGACAGCAGCAGCATGGAGGGGGGGGGGGACACGGAGCGCACGGGGGAGAGCAGAATAACTGAGGACATCAGCAGCATGGAGGGGGGACACGGAGCGCACAGGGGAGAGCAGAATAACTGAGGACATCAGCAGCATGGAGGGGGGACACAGAGCGCACGGGGGAGAGCAGCACGGATGGGGGAACTGGAGTAAGATACAGGGACAGTCAGCGGTGATCGGTGCGGCTTTGGGGGGAGTTACAAGCACCGATCACCGCTGTATAGATTTCACTAAAACAGCTGAAAAGAGGGGGGGGGGGGTCGGGAGAAGCTGTCAGGCTGTATTGGAATCTTTACAGCGGTGATCAGTGCTTGTAACTCCCCCCGCCGCACCGATCATCACTGACTGCCCAAGTATCGGGTGAAGCATCGGAGCATTTTCCCCGAGTACAAGTACTCGGGGAAATGCCTGGTATTGGTACCGATACCGATACTAGTATCGGTATCGGGACAGCCCTAGTTTCTATTCCAATTACAATTTGCATGACCTTGCAAGCAGTTTTTCTAAGACAAGGGTGCTCAACCCTTTGAAGAGCAAGGGCCACTTAAGTGATTTGGTAACCAACCGCAGTTCACAATGAAACAAAATGGTCCCAAATTTGGATTTTTTTATTTTAAAATAACATAATGAACAGTTTCCTCCTGAAGCTGCTGAATATCGGCAAGCGGGAGAGTTGGAGAAGCCAGCTTTCAGCAGTGGCAGGAGAAAAATGGAGAGAATTAGTTCTTGTATATGCCGCCCGTCCTGTCCAAGTGTAGAACAGAATGTGACAGGGAAGCCGCAAGACCTCCCTGGAGCATGGGGGCGGTTGTTGGGGGGTAAAAACATGTCTCAACTATTGTGTTTTACCCCCCAAACTTTAAATGTAAATTAGTTCTTTCTGTCCTGAGCCTCCTATAAGGCTGCTGTAACCTGTGGTTTACCCACACCACGGATGCAATGCAGTTCACCTGTGGGTTAGCTGTGCTTTGCCCTAGACTTCTATTATATCCTGCAGGTGCGGTGCACTTTCAGTAAGTGCACTAAAACTCCTGCATTTAGTTTGAAGTCAAGGGCTGCATTGGAGGGCTATGGGGCCACGGGTTGAGCACCCCTGTTCAGACATAGGACTCTTGTGTCACAACTAACAAACCCTTAGTACCAATCACAGCCCTACACCAGCAGGGGGCAGTGCTTATCCTATCCTGGACACTAAAAATCTCAAAGCTGGAAAATGATGTGCTAATTGCTAAACTGTGGAAAGCGTGCTTACAATAAGTTTTTTCCTTTACAAAAAAAAACTCAAATTCTATGCTTTACAGAATGCATAGTCCATTCAAAGGAGTTCATAGACATACACACAGACACACACTAAAATCCATTTGATCAGAAACCCAAAAACCAAAAGGAAGAAATTGGAGCACCCAGATGAGCCCCATAAATAGAGATTTTAACCCAGGGAGAAGCTAATCAGAGTGATGTAGTATCAGAGTATTAGTATATTGTATTAGGCCTCATTTACATGGTCACAGCAAGTCATATGCCGCGTACACACGATCATTTTTAATGTCATTTTCAAAAACGACGTTTTTCTCGACGTGATTTTTCTTGTTTCCTCTCAAGCCTGTCTTGCATACACACGTTCATTTAAAAAACTGCTCAAGCAAAGCGCAGTGACGTACAACACGTACGACGGCACTATAAAGGGGAAGTTCCGTTCAAATGGCGCCACCCTTCATGTTAGTAAAGTTTGTTGAGCGACGATTCTCGCTTTTCAGCCTCGTGCTTTTCAGTCCGTTACTGCGTGACGAATGTGCTATCTCCATTACGAAGGCTAGTTTTACTGGAACGAGCGCTCCCGTCTCATACTTGATTCTGAGCATGCGCGTTTTTTTCCCCTCGTAAAAGCATACACACTACCGTTTTTCACGTCATTAAAAAAAACGACGTGAAAAACGACGTGAAAAAATAGAGCAGGTTCTCATTTTTTTTTGGCCATTTTCCACGTAGTTAAAAATGCTCCGGAGCCTACACACAATCGTTTTTAATGCCCAATTTAAAAAAATTGGCATTTTTAACGACGTGAAAAACGATTGTGTGTACGCGGCATTACAGTTTGCAGAAGACAGGTGTTTATGTGACGTGTGTTCGTGTACAGCCACATCGGCCATCTGACTGTTAGCATGCGGAGAGGGATATATGAGTGGCCTTGGATGCAGACAGTTTATGCCCAGGGATGCTCACCCATCCTTGTGTAGCGCACACACCCCTCTCTTTACCTGCATTAACTTAGGCTCCTCGCAGGAGGGGAAAGGCACACCGCACCACAAGCCCGTACCCTCCTGTGTAAAGAGGTTAAGCGGTGTTAGTTTTGGGCCTTGCCTGCGGCCAGAGTCAAAGTCCTCCCGAGAATGATCTCACCTCTACCTTGGATAGATGCAAGTCCTCGTTTTCCCCAGGAATGTGAATGTCCACACTAGCTGAAAGTCCAACTCAACATTTATTTCACACAGGATAATAAACAGCCTCTTTGATAGCAGACAGGTTGGAGCGAAGATACAGGACAGCTTAGATGTGGAGGAGGTCCAGGCACAAACATAGCTTAACTCTTTAGACTGTTTAGGTTTCTCAAACAGCTTTGGCGCACGATCTCTGCCACAGACCGTGAGGTTGGTCTCTGCCACAGACCGTGAGGTTGGTCTCTGCCACAGACCGTGAGGTTGGTCTCTGCCACAGACCGTGAGGTTGGTCTCTGCCACAGACCGGGTGAATAAAGTCACTGCCACTGACTTGGAGAACAGGGTCACTGCCACTGACCGGGTGAATAGGGCATTGCCCTATGAGGCTACTGCCACTGACCTTGAACGTGAACTTCCCTCTTAGAGTATCTGGCCCATGTCAAGGAGAAGACATCCCTCCGGAGAGTTACCAGAGGCCCCCATCGTCACCACGACTCTGCGCTGGGTCTTCGGAAGGGGTTACCTCCCTGGCCTCCTCGTCCCAGATACGGGTCCCCTCGCAAGGCGGCACCCTGGGAGTCCTCGATCCCTAGCGGACCCCAGCCGAAGGTGCTGGGCCCCGGGCATTCAAAATAGTACCTCACCCCAGACTGAAGGTGTCTGGGATGGAACAGGAACTCCACCTCCGGGCCTAGGGCACCCGGAGATGACCCTCACTCACCCCCAGGCCGAAGGTGCCTGGGCGTGGACCTCGAACGGAAGATGTCTGCCCCTTTTATACCCTCTCCCGACAGGCACCGCAGGTTCCCCGCCCCGCCGTACTACTGCCGAGAGGGGACACAAAAGGCACAGATCTCTATCGGTGGTTCAACCCTGGCCCATGGCGACAGCGCCACCTGTAGGCCACAGGGAACTGTACACCAATACTATTCCCTGTGAACAAAAATGGCCCATAAACTCTAAAAATCAGTGTGTCTGAGCCTAATTACCACTCAGACACTCCCCTTAAATTGAACACCCTGCTACACTTGTACACATGGTAATGTTAAGATTAGCGGTGACATTCGCACCATTGCAGCCTGCTATCGATTTACAGGCAGCTGTATGCAATCTCCTGTTACCCTTTGGTGTCTCCTTTCCTTATAAACACATGCCTCCTTAATGCTGCATGGTCCTCTGTGTCCATGTGAATGAGGCCTAAACATTGTGTAATGGGGTGACCTGCCGGCTGTGTGTTCTTCCACCTGCTCATCTCCCCCCACCTCTGTGAGCAGGGACACAGTGGCGCTGCTGCAGGCTGGGTGTGTGTCTCTGCATCTCCCTGTCACTCCTGGAGTCAGTGGCGGTAAGCCAATCGGCAGCAAGGAGAACTGATGATGTGGTTGCAGGAGATCAAGGGACATGTAGTCCCCAAGGAGCGATGTACAGGGCGGGCTAATGGGGCTGCAAACAACAACACCCAAAATATACCTGCACACAGAGCCTAGGGCAGCACTTTGCAGGGGGGCAGTACGGAAAGAGTCCCTGCCGTATTTTGCTACCCTGTTAGTGTAACGCAAGCTGCTTCTAATTTTGACTGTCCTATCAGTCTGGACCACAAACCTTCCTCACTGTGCTATATGTTTTCTGTTGCACCAGTGGCATGGTATATCTTCTAAGTCCTCTCCATAAAATTATCAGAAATTTGTGCTTAAAGTGGTTGTATACCCAAATTTTGTACAAGCACCTACAGGTAAGCCTACATTAAGGCTTACCTGTAGGTGCTTGTAATATCTCCGAGACCTACACAGTCTCTGAGATATTTGCAAAAAAAACTGTACCGCTATCCACGGCGCATGCGCGCCGTAGATAACGGCGCAGGCGCACTGAGCGCGGCGGCTCTTGAATGGGAGCCTGCCGTACACTGCCGGTAGTTCGCGCATGCGCGGGGATCGTGCCATTCCCCGCGCATGTGCGGGAGTGACGTCATCGCCGCTCCGGCCAATCACAGTGCCGGAGCGGCGATACCCGGAAGTCACTCCGGGTATCATGGATTCGACGGAGGACGCGTCCGAGGACCGCTGCGGGGGCTTCGATCCAAGGTAAGTGATTGATAATGAGCTAGTATGCTAGTCATACTAGCTCATTATACCTTTGCCTTGCAGGTTAACCAAAAAAAAAAAAAAAGTTTTGCGGTATACAACCGCTTTAAAGTAGAACTATAGGCAAAAATGTTTTTTCACTTTGGATAGAGTAAGGGAGGGTTATAGCCCCAGTCTGTTTATTTTTTACCATCCCTGTCCCATTGCAGAGATTTCACTTCACTTCCTGCCTCCTAGCCAAACAGGAAGTGAGAGGAAATCTATGCAAATTAAGGTAGGGTGACCAGACATCCCCGGTTTCATGGGACAGTCTGTCCCCGGTTTTGTCCCCGGATTGGATTTGAACAGGGGCTGGGGCAATTTCAAAGACAGTCAGTGCAGAATAAAAAAAAAAAAAAATTCTGAATTACACTCCCCCCCGCTCTCTGCCACTCCTACTAGCTTAGGGGGGTGTATTTTTTTCCATTATCTGTGCCCCTTTCTTATGATCATGTGCTGGTCGGATCGGAGGGAATATTTCTTCAGTTTCAGGTGCATGCCCATTCAGTTCCGCTCGCATGTTCTTCTGCCTTGGCTCAAGTCCCAGCCAGCCACCTGCCTGCTTATCTCCTTGCTTTCCCTGGCGGAGTGATCTTCCTCCGCACCCCACCCAGTAGTAGCCGGGGCCTGGAGACTTGACCGGCTGTGAGGCGGAGGCAGAGAGTCGCTGATTGCCGCCATTAGTAGTAAAAAAAAAAATATGTCCCCGGATTTCATTTTAAAAATCTGGTCACCTTAAATTATAGGAATCCATTGCCCCCCCAGACCCTAAGAACTAGTGTCCCCACTCAAAAATTTCAGGGTGGGTCTTAAACACAAAGGGGTGTGGCCTTGAAAGGAAGGGGTGGTTCATATTTAAATTAGGGGGTGCACGAGTTTAGTCAGGCCTAGGGCAGCACAAAACCCAAATACACTACTGCATTCAGGTACTAAGCGGGGTTTTTGGTTGGAGAAAGTGGAGCTACAGACATCTTTCCACTGGGGTGCCAAAAGAGAGCAAGAGGAAAAGCCACTGCGGACTTGAGCTGAAGAGACCTGTGCTTTGGTGCAGAGATGAGAGCACTGTACTCAAGCCTGGGAGGACCTGTTCATGAGGACTGAGTTACTGGGGACCGGGTTCCTAAGGACAGCAGACCACCAAGCATCCAGGACAAGGTTCACTATGTACCAGGATTGGTGAGCTAATAATTTAGTATCAAATCAGACAGGCCCTTGCAGTATATAGTAGATGCCTAGATGGTGAATCCAAAGGTGATTGTACAGTACATGGTCAGCCTTACACTGCCAGAAACACATCTGCATCCAGTCTAATCCCCCAAAAAATAAAGGTCAGCAGCTACAGCTGCTGACTTTTAATATGAGGAAACTTTCCTGCCCCTGGATCCAGCGCTGTCCCCACCCAAGCTGATTCTTCAGT
Organism: Rana muscosa; assembly: GCA_029206835.1. Lineage (NCBI taxonomy): Eukaryota > Metazoa > Chordata > Amphibia > Anura > Ranidae > Rana > Rana muscosa. The sequence continues at coordinate 873,657,574 of CM055122.1, read as the reverse complement.
CAACTTCAGGTGCAGGCATCGGCATCTTCATTAGGATAATCTGACACTGAAGCCTTGCGGCTTCACAGCTGTCTTCCAATTGTACATGTGCGAGCCATGCTGCTCTTTGTGATTGGTCCCGCAGTCTTCTGGGACCTGTGATGTGTTCCAGAAGGCTGTGCAGGAAGGAGGACGGCTGAGCTTCCTCTCAGATCGCCTGTTAAAATCAGGTACCCTGCTCCCCACCAAAAAAATGCTAAATGTAAAGGGTAAAGGGTAAAGTTCCTCTTTAACCACTTGCTGACCAGTCGCCACAGTTATACTGTGGAAGGGCAGCTCTATTGCGTGAATCGCCATACCAGTACGGCGCTTCGTGTAATAGATACAGTGGGCACGTGCAAGGAGTCGGAGGCGCGTGTGATTGTCTGTTCCTAGTGATCAGGAACAGCAATCTCTCTCCTCCTCCAGTCAGTCCACTCCCCCCACAGTTAGAAACACCTCCCTAGTACACACTTAAGCCCTTGATCGCTCCCTTGTGTTAACCTCTTCCCTGACAGTGTAATTTATACAGTAATCAATCAGTGCATTTTTATAGCACTGATCGCTGTATAACTGTCACTGGTTGCAAAAAAGTGTCAAATATGTCCGATCTGTCTGCCGCAATGTCGCAGTCCCGCTAAAAATCACTGCGCCATTACTAGTAAAAAAATTATAATAATAAAAATACCATAAAAATATCCCCTATGTTGTAGACGCTTTAACATTTGCACAAACCAATCAACATACGCTTATTGTGATTTTTTACCAAACATTTGTAGAAGAATGCATATTGGCCTTAACTGATGAAGAAATTCGTTTTTTTTACTTTTTTTTTTTGGGGGGGGGGGGCTATTCAAAATTGTCTTTCTTTTTTTGTTTATAGCACAAAAAATAAAAATCGCAGAGGTGATCAAATACCACCAAAAGAAAGCTCTATTTGTGGGGAAAAAAAGGACATCAATTTTGTTTGGGTACTTCGCATGACCGCGCAATTGTCAGTTAAAGCGACCCAGTACTGTGTCGCAAAAAATGGCCTGGTCATTAAGGGGGTAAATCCTTCCGGGGCTGAATTGGTTAGGTGACATTTTCAGAAGCACGTCTGTAGAGGTACAATCGGTTCAGCAACAACACTGCCAGAAACACATCCATAGAAATACAATCAGTTCCTGAGCGAAGAACATTCAACCTTGTAGTGTATGTGGAGGTGCTTCAAGGTCATAATGCTGACCCTCCTCAATTTTAGGTTATGTCTCTCAGGAACACCATTGTTTAGATCTGTCATCATTGGGCCCCAACTCTCCCTCCAATATTTTCCATTCATTTTTTATTTTATAGGTCTCAAGAGAAAAATAAGAAGTTCATAGCCTATTTTTAATACTGAGTTTGCATGTATTATCATTCATCCTTAAGGAAGGTATATTTTGATGGAAACCATGCAAAATATTTGGAAAGCAAGATTTGTTTAATGTAGCATAATGCACCAAAACGCAGAAGTGTGAACGCATAAGATCACTCATGTGGACCCTGGAGGTGTGAGACTCCAAGCTGGACAAAAACAAGGGCAGGAACTGGGGCAAGAAATATTCACTATTTAAATACCCAAAAAGTAGAAGAAGCAATCAATGTGTCATAATTAAATAGTAATTTAAAGTGTATTCCATATTCCTAGTCATCTCAGGGGGCTACAATTTCTACTGAGACAAAGTGCTGAAATTACAGACTGCCTATGCATTACCACCTGCTGGTGAAATATAGTATTACAACATGACCATATAGATATACTGTATAGTAGGGTGATAATAAGGTAAATAGAAGCAAACCTAACCTAAACCCCTCCATTGCCCCCCCCCCCGAGGGCCCCTTATTATCTATTTTGCTCTTTTTTAATACTTACCTTTTTCTGATGTCTTCAGGTTAGTCTTGTTAGGTGCAGGGTCTTCCTCTTTGGATCTTCTCCCAGCAGTGAGAAAGGAATAAAGTGAATGGCAATGACGTCAGTGCCACTCTTTGCTCTTTGCATCATTTCACTGTGAGTTCAGATTTCTGTGGCGATACCCCATCAGAGGAGCTGTCCATGATGTCCTCTGGGTCCATGATACCATGTGGGTAGTCTGGTGTCATTCAACCCAGAAGACTGAAGAAATCTTGTGATGAAAATTATGGACAAGGTAGAAGGGGAGGGGAGAAGGTGGATGAATATCAGTATCTCAGCTTATCCATTCAGAGAAAGCCTTGTATTCAGTAAAAAGAATAGAATACAAGACATTTTCTGAACTGAGTTGAAGAGCAAGTGACCCACTGTACACGTGGTGAAACTCACAGCAGCTGAGCCGAAAAGTCCAAGCTGACTGTATAATGCAGCATAATACAATTTAGATTTTTAGCATCCCCAGCAACCATCCCCACTAAGTATACCAAGAATTATAGTGGCCATACAAGCATTGGTTTTATTATCCAATCAATCTGTGATTCTATCTGTAGCGGGTATGTACTTTCCCGGGTGTAATTTTGAATTTGGCAGAGACATCAGTGATGTGTAATTCCCTGCAGCCCAGTGGGTGGCGCTGTCGCCCTGGGCTGGGGTTGAATCATTGCTGTGTGCCGTCCTCCTTTTTGTCCTCCCTCGGCAGCCGTATGGTGGGGCGGGGAACCCGCCGTGCTTGCTGGGAGAGGGTATAAAGGGGGCCGGCCATCTTTGTCACGGGGTGGACGTCCCAGGCACCTTCAGCTTGCGGACGGTGGGTCGTGTCGGTCCTCTGGGTGGCTTAGGCCTAGAGGACAGCGGAGGTCGAGTTCCATCCCAGGCACCTTTGGCCTGGGGTGAGGTACTTGGATGGCGGTCCGGAGCTCAGTGCCCAACACTGAGTTCCGTGAGGGAAGGAGATCCTAGGGTACCCAGGGATCGGGTACCCGAATCCGGAAGGTGTAATGGACCGGGGGGAGCTCCTCATTTGAAGACCTGGTGCAGCATATTGCCGGTGACAAGTGAGTCTCTTGCCGGAGACCGCCTGGAAGGAAATCTACCCTTGTGCGGAGACCAGGACACACTTCTAGGAAGGGAAGTGGCAGCTTACATTGTGTCTGGGCCTGTTCGCATCCACACCTCCTTTTCTGTTCTGTTCTATCAAGGGAGTTCAACTGTTTGTGTTCAGACAAGGAGAATAAAGGAGTGTTGAACTTTAATGGTGTGGAGCTCATTTTCTGACAGACATGGTTTGCGGTGACTCTTGGAGGGAGGATCCAGGTGCACAACACTGACCCGAAGGTAATACAGAACTGTTGCTTATACCACACTAACATCTGTGGTGGAAGCTAGGCGTAGTGTCCCCGCTCCCTTCCCTTAAAGATACCCCTAGACAAGAGAAAGACGAGACCAAGAGGGGAGTGTGAGGAGCTGCTGCTACAAATTAGCAGACATTCAAATAGCCATAACTTTCCTCCCAATTGATTTATACTTGATTCAGATCCAACTTGATCAAATTAAATCGATCCACCAGGGCAGAAAATGATTGATCATGTCAACATAAAATAAAGCAAACATGTTATACTTACCTGCTCTGAGCAATAGTTTTTCAATGAGCAACCCCGATCCTCTTTTTCTGAGGTGCCCCGCCGACACTCCTTGCCGCGATTTCAATGGGGACACCCAGGCGGGCTCATTCCCGAGCTGCCCTGTCACCTCTGCCGGGTTAGCCCCCCCTTATCAAAATTTTTGAAAAAATCTTATACAGTTTGTTAGATCTTTGTTAGATCAGGTTAGATCAACCGTTGTTTGCGTTAGATCTCACACAGAAGAAGCAATATTAACAGTTATTTGCTGGGGGGGGGCTAACCCGTCATCAGCCCCCCTTATCAAAAAATTGACCAAACAGTTAGCTATTTTGGAAGCTATTTGTTAGATCCGGTAAGATCAAGTGGTTTTAACGTTAGATCTCACATAATTAGAGACTTATTAAGTGATTAATGAGGGGGGGCTGGCCCCCCCTTATCAAATTTTCGGGCCAAAAATCATTCAGGCTAATAGATATTCGTTAGATCCAGTAAGATCAAGTGGTTTTAACGTTAGATCTCACATAATTTCAGAGATATTCCACATACAAATACTGATATTAGGTGGTACATAAGGACCGGTTGGCCCCCCCTTATCAAATTTTCGGGCCAAAAATCATTCAGGCTAATAGATATTCGTTAGATCCGGTAAGATCAAGTGGTTTTAACGTTAGATCTCACATAATTTCAGACATATTCCACATACAAATACTGATATTAGGTGGTACATAAGGACGGGTTGGCCCCCCCCACATGCAATTTACTGTCCAAAAATCATTCAGGCTAATAGATATTCGTTAAATACGGTAAGATCAAGTGGTTTTAATGGTTGATTATACATAATTACAGGGATATTATGGATATTTGGTATCAATGCACGGATATCCATACTAGTGTCTATATCAGGTGTAGCAATACCCCCGCAGGGGCTGCTGGTTTAAGATTTGGGTCTGCCATTACCTTACTGTTCACCACGTCCGTCCTAGGGGTCTTCCTTGAAGAATTTCTCACAAATGTCTGCACCATACACTTAGGCCTTGTACACACGACCGATTTTCTCGGCAAGAACCAGCAAGAAACTTGCTGGCAGAGATGTCTTGCCGAGTAAATCGGTCGTGTGTACGCGGCTATCGGGTTTCTCGTCGAGAAAACCGACAAGTAACCTCGACGAGAAAATAGAGAACCTGCTCTCTATTTTCTCGTCGAGATTCTCGTCAGCCTGTTTCTCGACGAGAAAAGTGAGTGTGTGTACACTTACCTGTCCGCCGGGAAGCCCACGCATGTTCGAAATGAATTCGACGCATGCGCGGTAGCTTCCTAGGCATACGTAGAGTATACCAAGATGGCGGCGACGGCATCGAATGTGACGAGCGCATGCTCGTCGTAGTCGATGACGTCACCGCGTACGCTCCATTCAAAGAACCGCGGGTTCTTTGAAACGAGCGTGTGTACACTCGGCCGGGACAATTTTCTTGTCCAGGAATCTCGTCGAAAAAAACGACATGTTTTTTTCGACGAGAATCTCGGCCGTGTGTACGAGGCCTGAGTCTCTTTTTCTCAAGGGTTTTATTAACAGAGAGATGGAGGGTTAGGGGGGGATTCAGGTACCTTGCTTGCGGATCACAGGTACTTCTTAATCCAGAGGACAAACAGTCTCCACACTGGATATAGCAACCACTGGATAGGCCTCTCTCACTGACCTAGCAGCCGGTGCGGTGCTCGGCCAAAAGTCTCTGCCACAGACTTGAAGAATACAAATAGTTTCTGCCACAGACTTGGGTAATCACTCACTTGATAAAGTTCTGAAAACATAACACACAGTGCCAGGATCTTTCAGCCAGCCAGCAGCACTGCGAGGCACATTTTTATCCGGATGCGTCCTCCAATTGAGCCCTCAATTGTTCGGTCCCTTCCCTCAGGCAAGGCGACACGGGACCATCCCCAGATCAGTAGGCCCCCAGAAACTCCTGGGCCTACTCTCAGCAACAGAGCCTCGAGCCTACAGGCCCCGAGGCAGAAAACTACTAACACATCCCTGAGGCCAGGAGGGCCGTCAGGTCAGGATCGGAAGACCCCGGAAAACGGTGTCTGCTCTTTAAGTACCCTCTCCCAGAATGCACAGTGGGGTCACCACTCCCACTGCGCTGTCTCCGGGAAAGGAATACCCAATGCATCCAGCCTACTGCATTTCCAACCTTGACCTGTGGTAACAACGACACCTACAGTCAGGTGGAAAATGTGCAGCCCAGCTAAACTGGAACAGAGACCATAATTTGGTACAATAGTTCTAAGCTAAACTACAGCTCAGATAACTAAATTTACACTAGCACCTACCCAATACGAGCAGGACACTACACAGGCTAATAGATATTCGTTAGATCCGGTAAGATCAAGTGGTTTTAACGTTAGATTTCACATAATTTCAGAGATATTTCACATAAAAATAGGGATATTAGGTTTTACAGAAGGTACATCCATCTTCAACCGTCTCTGGATGGTCTCTGGAACCGTCTTTGGATGGTTCTTCAGCGGATGCCTGTAGTCTCTTCTCACACCTCCGTTCACCTCCCAGCCTCATGGTGATCTCTTTTCAAACCAACAAGCTTAAGTCTTTAGCTAGCCCCCTTCTTTCAAAGCAGAAGTAGTAGCTCCATCCCCAATAGAAATCAATGGTGCCATTTTGTGATGAGCCTTTAAGACCTGTGGTCCTCTGCTGCTGCTTGATTGACTTCCTCTCCCTGCCAATAGGAACACAGAGAAGAGAGCAGAGCCGACTGATGCCCGTGAGTGAGCGCTGCTCGTCACTCAAGGAAGAGTAGAGTTAGGGGGAGAAATCCCCCACAGGTACTGACAGGCGTGCTCTCCCTCAGTAAGTGCCTGTGTCAGTGTCGATTCAGTCCGACGGTTCCTGGCGGGAATGGAGGGAGGTGTGGGACCATGGTTGACAGAGCAGCCCCCGCTACACACTCCCCCCACCAAAAAACCTTAGGTCCGCCAAAGGTGGTAAAGAGTCTATGACTTGTTACATGCTTTTGAAATACACATTTAAAAAAAAAAAAAACAGGTTAGTGTGCACAGGAAACCATACAATTTGCATCTGCATAAAACCATGGCAGAGGAACATCCAACCAATTAGCATAGGAGGGGAGGTTGTCCTGCCTCGCGGTTTTCATCTTCAGCAAGGGGTACAGACTGAGAGTGAGATCTAGTCACTGGCTGGGGTCTTTGAGAGGCCGTGGGTGTGGACTGTAAATCTGGCTGTGGTGGCACATGAACTGCTTCTGACAGAGACAACAGATGATTGCGATGCCAAGTCCTGTGCTTCCCTCTGGCCGGATTTGATATACTGGGAGTCCAGGCAGATGCTTGCAAATGACATAGGGCTGCGACTTCCAGCGGGAAGTTGCTGAGGTATGGTCGAGGGATGTGCCGAAGGCCAAGTCGACTGGCAGCCGGGCCTACCGTCCGAACATCAAACTATAGGGAGCGTAACCTGTGGCATCATTGGCGGTGCTGTTATAAGCATGCACAATAGCCACTATATGCTTGCTCCAGTGCTGTTTTTGTTCTGAATTTAGAGTTCTGAGCATATCCAGGAGGGTTTGGTTGAATCTCTCTGGTTGAGGATCTCCTTGAGGATGATACGGGGGTGTTTTAGACTTCCTGATGCCCAACAGGTCTAAAAGTCTCTTGATGAGACTACTCTCAAAATCTCTCCCCTGATCAGAGTGGATGCGTTGGGACAGACCATAGTGCACAAAGAATTTCTCCACAAAGATCTTGGCCACCGTGGATGCTTGTTGGTCCCTCATGGAAAACGCCTGGGCATACCGAGTGAAATGGTCAGTCACTACCAGGATATTTTCCTGCCCGCTAAAATCAGGCTCCAAGCACAGAATGTCAATGCACACCAGCTCCATGGGTCCCTGACTCCGAAGATGGCCCATTGGGGCAGCTCGTGAGGCAAAGTCTTCTTTTGGATACATCTGATGCAGGAGTGGCAATAGTCCTCAACTTCAGCCTGCATGTAGGGCCAGTAGAACCTGTCCCTCACCAGGTCAAAAGTCCTTTTGGGCCCTAGGTGGCCATGGTTTTCATGTAGGGCAGTTAATACTGTCTCCCTATGTTTTTCAGGTAGGAATAGCTGCAATTTTTTTTCAGAATCATCAGAGGGGCCCCTTCGGTAGACCGACCCTTGGTGCACCTGAAACTGATCCCACTCTCGGTGCAGCAGACGGGTTTCCTTTAGGGAGTCAGTGAGGAGCAAGTCAGGGCGTTGGCTCTCCAAGGCCTTCAATGCCAAGCTGCAGGGAGGGTCCTCCAACTGGTCCCTCTGCAGGTCATTCTTTGACAGCTTTGGGCAGACCTTTATCCCTGACTTGGGTGACATTGCAATAACATCTGGGGACACCAGCGGCTGACACTCCAACGTCTTCGGCCCTGGATTCTTCTCCAGCTTGATGTTCTGCTCCTTGACATAAGGCTCGTACGCCTTCAGGTGTCAGCTGGGGGGTCTCTGGAACAATGGGGCCTTCTTGACAAAGCATCCGCATCTTGTTTCAGGCTGAAAATAAACCCTGATAGAGTAGCCAATCATCTGTGACCCGTGGCATCCAACTTGGTGGTAGTGAGGATGTAGGTGAGAGGATTGTTGTCAGTCTTGATCACGAACTCCGCTCCATATAGATAATCCCTCAGCTTATCCACCATCACCCACTTCAAGGCCAGGAACTCAAGTTTGTGCATGGGGTAGTTCTTCTCGGCGGGGGGGCCAAGTTCCGACTCATGTAGACAACAGGCCGTAGATGACCGTCATGCTCTTGATATAGCACCCCACCTAACCCATCTCGACTGGCATCAACATGTAGCTCATATGGCTTGGTTGGATCTGCATAGGCCAGAACAGGAGCGGTTGTTAGGCTTCACTTCAGCTGCCTAAAACCTCTTCACACTTCAGAGACCATTGTTCCTGAATGGACTCTCTGGGTCTTCTGGGCCCTCCAGCTGGTCTGACAGGCTTTGCCAGATCAGGGTCAGCGTCTTAGCGAATCCCTTGACAAATCTTCTGTAATAAGAGCAGAATCCCAGAAATGACCTAAGCTCAGTCACGTTGGTAGGCCTCGGCCAGGAGGTGACGGCTTCCAGCTTCTGGGGGTCGGTGGCCACTTTGTCGGCAGACACAATATGGCCAAGGTAGTTGACTGAGGGTTGGTAAAACTGGCACTTTTCCAGAGACAGCTTCAACCTCCTCATCATGCAGTCTCTTCAGGACCTTCTCCAGATGCTCTTCGTGCTCTTCCAGGGTCTTGCCGACAACGATGATGTCGTCTAAGTGCACCAACACCTCGATCAGTTTTATTTAGAAGGAAATTGCTAAATTGTGCATCACCACAGGGTGACACTGTGGATGCACCTAGTATAAATGCGCCAACGTCCCGATATTCAATGGGAGAATGTTTGTTTAAACTAAAGGTGGACTTTAAACGGCACACAGATAGATATTGTAAAAATTCTAAGGGTTTTATTGTTGGTAGAAAAATATAATCGAATTTAGGTAAAAAGTACATTAATACAAGACACTAACATTATGTAACAGTTATCAATAGTTGGTATAGGGTCCCATTTACAAGACTCAACACATCTCCCAGGAATTACATTGACATGTAAAATACACAAAGTAGAATAGGATAATGTATAGCCAACAAACACAAATGAGGAGTTGGACGGTATGCACGAGAGATGGCTGGTCTTATTGATAGGTCCGGTAAATTCAAAGATAAAGATCTTGCTTTCGCTCGACTAGTTTCGCGTTCCAAAACGCTTCGTCGGGAGCATAGTATTGAACAAGGCCGTGTTAAGTAGTGAAACCGGCCTAGGTATTTTTACCTGGCAATCCGTGTATCACAGGGTGCCAGTATTATATAAACACATTCGTGGTAAACAATCATGCGTGATTTAAGTAAAAAAGTAACTATGCACAGGCTACTGATAGGTAGGGAACGTAAATCCAGGTGTAACAAGCCAGACAATACTGTAGAGGAGTGTGTCAGTCAGAAGCACTTGCTCGAGCCACACAATGGTAGTCTGTTTGGGTGACCCCTAGTGATAGACTGACCCAGCTTGTAGCTTGACAGGAATTATATGCTGGTAGACCTGGATGGAACCTCTCCTGTGGACCACACAGTATTGTCTGGCTTGTTACACCTGGATTTACGTTCCCTACCTATCAGTAGCCTGTGCATAGTTACTTTTTTACTTAAATCACGCATGATTGTTTACCACGAATGTGTTTATATAATACTGGCACCCTGTGATACACGGATTGCCAGGTAAAAATACCTAGGCCGGTTTCACTACTTAACACGGCCTTGTTCAATACTATGCTCCCGACGAAGCGTCTTGGAACGCGAAACTAGTCGAGCGAAAGCAAGATCTTTATCTTTGAATTTACCGGACCTATCAATAAGACCAGCCATCTCTCGTGCATACCGTCCAACTCCTCATTTGTGTTTGTTGGCTATACATTATCCTATTCTACTTTGTGTATTTTACATGTCAATGTAATTCCTGGGAGATGTGTTGAGTCTTGTAAATGGGACCCTATACCAACTATTGATAACTGTTACATAATGTTAGTGTCTTGTATTAATGTACTTTTTACCTAAATTCGATTATATTTTTCTACCAACTGTGAGGGGGTTAGCTCGGTAGCGGGTGTGTGTGACCCCCTGGATGGGCTCCCCACACAAAAACAGGCCCAGCAGACGGAGGTTGTGGTTTTCAAGATCAAAAGGTGTGGTTTATTTCTCTATTTACAGTGACAAAAACACAGCAAAGCAAAAAGAAACATAAACAAAATAAATCCTGGTCAGCTTGACCTCTGACTAAACATGCAGGTTTCCCTAACTAACAACTGGGATCAGCCTGGTGCTGTCCTAGTCCCTAAGTCCCTGGTTTAGTAAATGTCCCAACAAATAGCCACACAGGCTTTGTCTCACCGCACAGGGGTTCACTCTCCCTAGACAGTCCACACAGGTCTGGGTCCAGGCATGAGCAAACACCTAATGAAGCTGGGAGTTTTTATAGAGGCCTTAAACGAGCTGACAAGCTTCAGCTGGTCTCATCAACTCCCTGCCTGCACGACGCCCAGCACTCTCCCTAGAGGTATGAATCATCCATGAGCCCACTAGCCTCAGCTGGGCTTCATCAACTCTCTCCCTAGTTGTATAAGTCGGCATAAAGCCTGAATCTGGGAGAAATATACCTACCCCCCTGGATGCAACCAGGTGACTTTACCTTCCTGCTGTCACATACCCCCCCTCTTGTTTTAACCTTGGGGTTGGAACACCAGCAATCAGGCATTCATGTACTCGAGACAAAGCATCCACATTCCCCATTTGAACGCCAGGGCGATGCTTTACTGTGAAGTTGAATTCCTGTAGGGCCAGGAACCACCTATTTACTCTTCTATTTGTCTCCTTGTTTTGAGCCATCCACTTTAACGGAGCGTGATCCGTAACCATGTCAAAGTGCCTACCTAGCAGATAGTACCGAAGGGAATCTAGAGCCCACTTCACCGCTAAACACTCCTTTTCAACCGTGGCGTAATTTACCTCATGGGACTTCAACTTCCTGCTGAGGTAAATGACTGGGTGCTCTTCCCCGTTCCAGACCTGGGACAATACTGCTCCTAACCCCACATCTGACGCATCACTTTGTACGACAAAGTCTTTAGAGAAGTCGGGTGAGTACAACACTGGCTGGCTACATAAGGCTTGTTTCAAGAATTGGAATGCTGCCTCAGCCTCGGGGGTCCATTTAATCATGACCGACCCTTTCCCTTTCGTCAGGTTGGTTAGGGGCACAGCCTTAAAAGCAAAGTGGGGAATGAAGCGCCGATAATAACCCGCGATTCCCAGAAAGGCTCGTACCTGCTTCTTGCTGTTGGGACATGGCCAACTCTGGATGGCCTCGACTTTGTTGAGTTGGGGTTTTATTACTCCCCTGCCAATGGTGTACCCAAGATATTTGGCCTCCTCCTGCCCAATGGTACACTTCTTGGGGTTAGCCGTAAACCCCGCTTCCCGGATAGAGTCTAGGACTGCTTGCACTTTTGGCAGATGTGAGGCCCAATCTGTGCTATGGACAATTACGTCATCCAGGTAAGCCGCAGCATACTTCCGATGGGGCCTCAGTATCTGGTCCATTTTCCGCTGGAATGTGGCCGGCGCATTCTGTAACCCGAACGGCATTCTCTTATATTGGAACGCCCCGTCTGGGGTTACAAATGCGGTTTTCTCTTTGGCCGACTTGGCCAGGGGAATTTGCCAATACCCTTTTGTGAGGTCAAGAGTCGTCATGTATCGGGCTGTTCCCAGCCGGTCGATCAACTCATCTATACGTGGCATGGGGTAGGTGTCAAATTTTGTAACTTTGTTCAACTGACGAAAATCGTTACAAAATCGCCAGCTCCCATCCGGTTTAGGCACCAACACAATGGGACTAGACCAATCACTTTGGGACTCCTCTATCACCCCTAAGTTCAGCATTTTCTGTACTTCCTCCCGTATTGCCTCCCGTCGGGCCTCTGGGATCCGATAGGGTTTTAACTTCACCCTTTCACCGGGCGGGGTAATAATATCATGCTCTACCCCAGATGTTTGTCCCGGCAGCTCAGAGAACACCTCCTTGTTGTGAAGCACAAACTCCTTAACCTCCTGTTGTTGGGGTTGTGACAAGGTGGCTGCTATTCCAACCTCCGAAATCACGCAACCAGTTTGAGCTGGTGACCAAGTTTCTGCGACTAGGGACTCTCTATCCCTCCAGGCTTTCAACAGATTAACGTGATAGATCTGTTCGGGCTTTCGCCTTCCTGGTTGTCTGACCTTGTAATTCACTTCGCTCACTTTTTCCATTATCTCGTAGGGGCCTTGCCATTTGGCAAGGAATTTACTTTCAACCGTAGGGACAAGTACCAATATCCTATCCCCCGGGGAAAAGGTACGGGTCTTGGCTCCACGGTTGTACACTCTCTGCTGTGCCAACTGCGCTTGGGCCAAATGTTCCTTCACGATGGGCATTACCTGTGCAATTCGATCTTGCATCAGGGCGACATGCTCAATCACACTCCTGTGGGGAGAACTCTCACTTTCCCAAGTTTCCTTGGCAATATCCAACAGCCCTCTTGGGTGTCTCCCATACAGTAACTCAAAGGGGGAGAATCCCGTAGAGGATTGGGGCACCTCCCTAATAGCAAACATCAAATAAGGAAGTAGACAGTCCCAATCCTTTCCATCTCTATCCACCACTTTCTTCAACATTTGTTTTAGGGTTTTGTTGAATCTTTCAACCAGCCCATCGGTTTGGGGGTGATACACAGACGTACGCAATTGCGTCACTTTGAACAATTTACACAGCTCTTTCATAACCCGGGACATAAAGGGTGTACCTTGGTCCGTAAGCAGTTCTTTACAAATACCCACCCGGCTAAAAACAAGAGATAGCTCTTTGGCTATGGTTTTGGCCGAGGTATTTCGGAGAGGGATCGCTTCTGGATAACGGGTGGCATAGTCCATTATAACTAATATGTACTGGTGCCCCCTAGCGGACTTGATTATAGGACCTACCAAATCCATTGCGATCCTCTCAAACGGGACCTCAATGATGGGTAGAGGGACCAGCGGGCTACGGAAATGTGGCATCGGGGCCGACCTCTGACACACAAATAACAGCTACCTTGCTATTCCCAGAGACCTCTGTTTTAACTGATTCAGCCTTTATCAGGGTCACAAGGCTACCTGAATCCAGTAATACCACAACATTTCTACCATTAATACACATTTTGCATAAATGTTTCTCAGTTCCCCGAATGGCAGTGCATGCGACTGTCGCACACAGCGACTGACGTCTGTCCGTCAGAAAGTCACATTGCATGGGTTCCTCCACAACCGGGCAATTTGCTGCAATATGTCCCGCTTGCCGGCAGCGGTAGCAAACAATCCTTTCTTTCTCGTACATCACGGGACACAGAGCGACATAGTCATTACTAATGGGTTATATAGATACCGTCAGGTGCTGGCACTGGCAACTTCCAAAACCGGAAGTACCCTCCCCTATATAAGCCCCTCCCATCCGGGAGCACCTCAGTTTTTTGCCAGTGTCTAAGGTGTTGGCCAAGAAGAAACATGTGTTTTTCACTGAGCTTGCGTACAGGTTCTTTTGGGCCTCAGTAAGCTATTCCGGATCCGACCAAAAAAGCTTCATAGCTAAACGGTCGGTACCCGGGCCTTGCAGAGAAGAGCAAGGTTTTGCCTGTAATGCTTCTCTTAGGAGAGCTGGACCCTGGGATCCAGAGCTCTGGTCATACCCACGACCAAGATGTTTTCTGTGCAGGGTGCTATACAGGTCCAGGGGAGTGGAATCCTTGGGAACCCGGTCCCTGAAGGTTTGATTACAATGCCTGCCGTGATAGGTGAAGTTTGGGCTTTTGTGGACCAAACAAAGTCCTGCGGCGGGGAACAGGTAAGTGGGGGCCCCCAGGAACTTGGTTCTATTGGGGGACCCCCAAGCCTAATTTGTCTTTCTGTCTGTTACCTAATGGTATTCCCGCAAAATTCTGTGCATGCCTGTAACTACTAAAAAAATGTAATAATTTTTAATGGTGGTCAAGAAAAAAAAAAAAAAAAAAAAAATTTTTTTTTTTTATATATATTTAATATATTAGACTGCGGTACCTGTGTTTGTCCACTAGAGGCCGCTGTGGAATGTTTTCTTGTCATGTGGACTAGCTTCTTCTCAGCAGAGCAAAGTCCAGGCAGATGGTGAGTTCTCTTATAGGAAACTGCTTCCTCTGCCATGTTGCAGTGCTCGTCCATCCCCCGGCCTGCGGCAAAGAGGGGCCCTGGCTCCTGTCCCTTGTTACCATATTTTGAAATTAGCACCGAAGGCGCACGTGGCCGCGCGCGTGCGCGTGCACGCGCCTCTATATATAGAGGTGAGCCGGGAAAGGGGGCGGAGCCTGGGGGATGACGCTCTGTGCGCGCCGCAGCGCTTCTGCGCATGTGCGGGCGTCCCAGCAGTTTAAAAAAAACACAATATTGTAGTGAGCTGGCTATGAAGTACAGAGACAGAGCTGGCAACATTTAAAGGCATACAGCAAGCGGTTGATACAGGCATCCCCTAGAAAGGCACATTAGTAGACACCAACTGTGATATAGCAGCAATTGTGCTAGACTATTCTCAGTAAAAGTGGTGTATTACGGCTGGAATACCTCAGCTTTAGGCTTAGGAATATGCCGTCCAGAAGCTCCGGAACTGAATCTTCCAGGAAGCGAAGGGGGTCTCATCGGGCTCGGAGGATCTTGGGCATACTTCTGCTGCACCAGTCTCCCCTGAAGTTCAGAGGTAAGTGACCGTAGAGACCCCGCAGGGGTACTTGGTACTGTGGCTGTCCTCAGTTCACCTGCTCCTGTGTATGTAACAGAGGAGGTTTTTTCCTCAGCTCTGGGAGGATTAGAGAGGCTGCCTCCCTGTCAGGGAAAGCACGCCCGATCTCCGTCTCCTCCTTCAGAGTGCCTGTTAGCAGAGCAACAGTCCCATACAGGGATCGACCTGCCTGAAGGGGATCAGGATGAGGTTGATTCTGTTATAGAGGAATCAACAGTGGGGGAACCTTTTCTCAGCATCTCAAGCTGAAAGATTATGGGTTCAGTCTCTGACTAACATGGTCCGATCAGCATTTAAAAATGCACCTTGCGGAACCATCAACCACTACTGTATCCTCGTTGGGGTCGCTGGAAGCCCCCAGACTGTTTGTTCTTTTCCACTTCACCCTTTACTGAAAGGGCTCATTTACCAGGATTGGGAACGTCCTGAGAAAATATTTATTCCCCCAAGAGATTTCCGGTGGTCTATCCCATGGAGGATAAGTTCATCAAAAAAAAAAAAAAAAAAATGGAAGGTCCCTACAGTGGACGCAGCCATCTCTTGTATGTATAAATCACTGACATGTCCAGTGGATAATGTCCAAATGTTCAAGAACCCAATAGATAAAAGATTGGAGTCCTTATGAAAATCTGCTTGGTGATACAACCAGCAGTAGCAGCTATTGGGGTCTGCTAAGCAGTGAAGGATCAGTTGAAACAGGTCTTGAGGGACTTGACAGATCAGCAGGCTTTGCCCTAGCTGATCTACCTAGAGCCTTAGGCTTTGCGGTTGACGCCATAGAGGATTCAGTCCATCAGGCCTCCCGCCTTACGCTGTCTATAGTACATATGCGTAGGCTCCTATGGCTCAAAAACTGGTCTGCTGAAGCTCCCTGTAAAAAATGGCTGGTTAGCGTCCCGTTTCATGGTGAACGCTTATTCAGGGAAAACCTGGACAAATATATCCAGAAAATTTCCAGCGGTAAAAATACGCTCTTGCCGTTTAAAAACAGAGTTAGAGGTCCCTCTTTGAGAGGCCTGCTTCTCCAGTCCCTGGGCCATCGGCTGTGTAACAGTTCCGACGGCCTCCTCGGTCAAATCCCGGGGGTAAAAAACAGGGACAGTAGCAGGGTAATGAGAAACCCTGGGTCAGGGGAGGTACAAAACCTCCCCCAAAGTTAAATTAATTGAAGCCCCCACTCAGTCGGGTGGGGGGAGGACTCCAGTTGTTCGCAAGAGACCTGGCGGGACACGATCAAGACAGATAGGTGCTCTCCGCAGTAGGTTTGGGATACAGTTTGGAGTTAAAAGACTCTCCTCCTTCCCATTTTTGAGGTCAAACGTGCCAAGGGATCCCCGGAAGAGAGAGTCCCTCCTGTTGGCACTAGAACAACTATTGCTCCAAGGAGTAATTATGGAGGTTCCCCTGGAAGAATGAGGGTTCAGGTTTTACTCAAACCTCTTTACAGTCCCGAAGCAAACGCGGACGGGAGGCCCATATTAATTCTAAAAGGGCTATACAAATTCCTGTATATCAGGACTTTCCGATGGAGTCGATCCGATCGGTGGCCACTGCCCTACAAGGGGAGGATTGGTTAGCCGCGATCGACATCAAAGATGCTTATTTGCACATTCCCATCTTTCCAGTCCACCAAAAATTTCTACGCTTTGCAGTAGAAGGGCGCCATTTTCAGTTCAGAGCCTTACCCTTCGGTTTGGCCACAGCACCACGAGTGTTTACAAAAATTCTGGCCCTTTATTGGCCAATCTAAGAACACAAGGTGTAATGATAATGGCATATCTGGATGACTTATTGCTGATAGACCACTCAGTGAAAAAACTAGACGTGGTCGTTCACAAGACAATCAAGTATCTGGAATCTCACGGTTGGATTATCAACCGAGACAAGTCAGCCCTAAAAACCAGTCAAAAGTCTGGAATACTTGGGGCTAAGGTTGGATTCAGGCCAGAGAAAAATATTCTTGCCTCGAGGAAAGGTGTTGTCTTTGAAAGATTTGATCCACTTAGTGGGTGCAAAAAAGACAGCCGTCCATACGCCTGTATATGAGGCTGCTGGGAAAAATGGTGGCATCATTCGAAGCAGTACCCTACGGTCAATTCCATTCAAGGAATTTGCAAGGGGCCATACTGTCAGCCTGGAACAAAAAAGTTCAGGCCCTAGACTTACAATGTCCTTGTCCCCTTCCGTTCGCAAGAGCCTCCGTTGGTGGTTGGTTCCCCAGAATCTGGAAAAAAAGAAAATCCTTCAGTCCGATTTCTTGGAAGGTGGTCACTACAGATGCCAGCCTTATAGGCTGGGTAACAGTACTGGAGCAATAGTCTCTCCAGGGCAGATGGTCGGATGCAGAAAAGGCCCTGCCCATCAATCTCTTAGAGATACGAGCAGCCCGGTATGCCCTAGTAGCATGGACATCCAAACTCCAAGGGTCCCCTGTCAGAATTCAATCAGACAATGCCACAGCAGTGGCATATATCAATCATCAGGGGGGCACCAGGAGTCGTGCAGCCCAAAGGGAAGTAAATTACATCCTGAGATGGGCAGAAAAATATGTCCCAGCCATATCTGCGGTATTCATTCCAGGAGTGGAGAATTGGAAGGCGGACTTTCTAAGTCGCCAACAATTATGCCCAGGGGAATGGTCCCTTCATCCCGAGGTTTTCCGGACAATATGTCAGCGGTGGGGAACACCGGATGTAGATCTGCTAGCATCCAGATTCAACACAAAAGTGGACAGGTTTGTCTCTTGGACAAGGGATCCCCTAGCTTGCGGCTCGGATGCCCTAGTGTTCCCTTGGGATCAGTTCAAGCTGATATATGCATTCCCACCGCCACAATTGTTACCTCGATTACTCCGCAGAATCAGGGTAGAAAAGAAACCAGTGATTCTGGTGGCTCCAGCGTGGCCCCGAAGAGCATGGTACGCGGAGATTGTAAAAATGTCTGTGGGGAGTCCTTGGACCCTCCCACATCGTCCGGACCTGCTTTCGCAGGGACCGATATACCACCCTTCCTTACCAGCCCTAGGTTTGACGGCCTGGCTATTGAAGCCCACATTCTAAAAAAGAGAGGGCTCTCTAATGCTGTGGTGTCTACCATGATCAATGCCAGGAAACCGGTATCCAGGCAGATCTACTATAGAATCTGGAAGGCGTACATCGCCTGGTGTGAGGCCAGAAAATGGCATCCACGTAAATACGTAATAGGTAGGATTCTGGACTTCCTACAATGGGCTGTAGATAGGAAGCTTGCCTTGAGTACTATCAAGGGTCAGATTTCGGCCTTGTCAATATTTTTTCAAAGGCCCTTGGCTTCGCATTCACTAGTCAAAGCCTTTATACAAGGAGTGATGCGTATTAGTCCTCCGGTTAATATTCCCATATGTCCATGGGATCTAAACTTGGTTCTGTCAGTTCTACAGAAACAACCATTTGAACCATTACAGCATATTTCCTTGGTGCTTCTCACCAGGAAATTGATTTTTCTAGTAGCCATTTGTTCGGCTAAAAGAGTGTCGGAATTAGCAGCTATGTCCTGTAAGGAGCCATATCTGGTTATCCATAAGGACAGAGTAGTGTTACGTCCTCATCCAGCCTTTCTTCCTAAGGTGGTATCGAGTTTTCATTTGAACCAAGATGTGGTTCTTCCTTCTTTTTTCCCCAAGCCTACTTCGGTAGAGGAAAAGTTATTGCATTCTTTGGATGTAGTAAGAGCAGTTAAAGCTTATCTAAAAGCCACTGCTCAGATTCGCAGAACGGATACTTTGTTTATACTGCCGGAAGGCCCCAGAAAGGGTCAGGCAGCGTCAAAATCTACTTTAGCCAAGTGGATTCGACAGGTCATTATGCAAGCTTATGGCTTGAGAAGGAGACCGCCTCCGTTCTAAGTTAGAGCGCACTCCACGAGAGCAGTTGGAACTTCAAGGGCAGTGCATCACCAGGCCTCCCTGGCTCAAATCTGTAAGGCCGCAACATGGTCTTCAGTACACACGTTTACTAGGTTCTACCAGGTGGACGTTAGAAGTCAGGAGGATGTCGCCTTTGGGCGCAGTGTGTTGCAGGCCGCAAAAGATCCTCATGTCTGATAGCGCTCAGCTTATATATGGTGTATCCCCCCCCTCATTTGGCATTGCTTTAGGACATCCCATTAGTAATGACTATGTCGCTCTGTGTCCCGTGATGTACGAGAAAGAAAATAGGATTTTTATAACAGCTTACCTGTAAAATCCTTTTCTTGGAGTACATCACGGGACACAGAGCTCCCGCCCCTCTTTGGGGACACTTATTGCTTTGCTACAAAACTGAGGTGCTCCCGGATGGGAGGGGCTTATATAGGGGAGGGTACTTCCGGTTTTGGAAGTTGCCAGTGCCAGCACCTGACGGTATCTATATAACCCATTAGTAATGACTATGTCGCTCTGTGTCCCGTGATGTACTCCAAGAAAAGGATTTTACAGGTAAGCTGTTATAAAAATCCTATTTTTGGCTGCCTCTTGAGCCCCCGACTTCCCAGGCTGTTCTCGCCAAACCCTGGGCAGAGCTCCCACCCTCTCACTCTCTCCACCCTCACCCCTTGGAATCATCTTATCCGCCCCTGGGGATGGTCTGGTCTCAGGGTGGAAAGTCCGAGAGTCTCTGGAAGAGGCCGTCAGGTTCTCTGCAGCCAAGTATCTCTCTACACGATCCACAAGTTTACCGGCCGTTTCTGGGTCTCCATGGCTTACCCACTTTTGAATGGCGGTAGGAAGAGCTCTCAAGAAACGATCCATCACAACACGTTCCACAATCTCCGGTGCGGACAAAGTCTCTGGCTGTAGCCACTTCCTGCTCAGGTGAATGAGATCATACATTTGAGACCTGGGGGGTTTTCCAAGCTGGAAAGTCCAGTTATGCACACGCTGAGCCCGGACAGCCAGGGTGACACCCAGCCTTGCCAATATTTCAGCTTTTAGCATCACATAGTCTTTTGCTTGGTCAGGCTCTAGGTCATAGTAAGCTTTCTGCGATTCACCAGTTAACAGAGGAGCCACCAGTCCAGCCCACTGCTCCTCAGGCCACTTTTCTCTTTCAGCAGTCCTTTCAAATGTGGTCAAAAATACCTCTGGATCATCCTCTCCAGTCATTTTTGTCAATAAACGACTCACCCAAAAGGACGCGGTATTAGTGGGACGGCTTTCCTCACTGGTCTGCGGACGTTGCTGCATTACTGCTTCCATCTGTTGTTGTAGTCTCTGCTCTTGCTTCTGCAACAGGTCTATGAAGCGGGCCTCAGATTGCTGCTGGGCTTGTTGCTGGGCTGCGAAGCTCTGTTGTTGAGCTGCAAGGCTCTTTTGCAAACCTGCATTTGTCTGCTGTTGATTGGCATTTGCTAGAGCCAGCTGTTTCAGTATCTCCTCCATGCTGGCTTAAAAAAAAACTGCCACTGGTTCTCCACCAACTGTGAGGGGGTTAGCTCGGTAGCGGGTGTGTGTGACCCCCTGGATGGGCTCCCCACACAAAAACAGGCCCAGCAGACAGAGGTTGTGGTTTTCAAGATCAAAAGGTGCGGTTTATTTCTCTATTTACAGTGACAAAAACACAGCAAAGCAAAAAGAAACATAAACAAAATAAATCCTGGTCAGCTTGACCTCTGACTAAACATGCAGGTTTCCCTAACTAACAACTGGGATCAGCCTGGTGCTGTCCTAGTCCCTAAGTCCCTGGTTTAGTAAATGTCCCAACAAATAGCCACACAGGCTTTGTCTCACCGCGCAGGGGTTCACTCTCCCTAGACAGTCCACACAGGTCTGGGTCCAGGCATGAGCAAACACCTAATGAAGCTGGGAGTTTTTATAGAGGCCTTAAACGAGCTGACAAGCTTCAGCTGGTCTCATCAACTCCCTGCCTGCACGACGCCCAGCACTCTCCCTAGAGGTATGAATCATCCATGAGCCCACTAGCCTCAGCTGGGCTTCATCAACTCTCTCCCTAGTTGTATAAGTCGGCATAAAGCCTGAATCTGGGAGAAATATACCTACCCCCCTGGATGCAACCAGGTGACTTTACCTTCCTGCTGTCACACAACAATAAAACCCTTAGAATTTTTACAATATCCTCGATCAGTTTTATGTCACCCACAGTCTTCTCCATTAGCCTTTGGAAGGTGGCTGGGGCACAAGACAGGCCTTGTGTCACTATCAGGTGTGTACTGTGTAATTTGATAAGGGGGGGCCAACCCGTCCTTATGTACCACCTAATATCAGTATTTTTATGTGGAATATCTCTGAAATTATGTGTGATCTAACGTTAAAACCACTTGATCTTACCGGATCTAACGAATATCTATTAGTCTGAATGATTTTTGGCCCGAAAATTTGATAAGGGGGGGCCAACCCATCCTTATGTACCACCTAATATCAGTATTTTTATGTGGAATATCTCTGAAATTATGTGTGATCTAATGTTAAAACCACTTGATCTCACCGGATCTAATGAATATCTATTAGCCTGAATGATTTTTGGCCCGAAAATTTGATAAGGGGGGGGCCAACCCGTCCTTATGTACCTCCTAATATCAGTATTTTTATGTGGAATATCTCTGAAATTATGTGTGATCTAATGTTAAAACCACTTGATCTTACCGGATCTAACGAATATCTATTAGCCTGAATGATTTTTGGCCCGAAAATTTGAAAAGGGGGGGCCAACCCGTCCTTATGTACCACCTAATATCAGTATTTGTATGTGGAATATCTCTGAAATTATGTGAGATCTAACGTTAAAACCACTTGATCTTACCGGATCTAACGAATATCTATTAGCCTGAATGATTTTTGGCCCAAAAATTTGATAAGGGGGGGCCAGCCCCCCCTCAATAATCACTTAATAAGTCTCTAATTATGTGAGATCTAACGTTAAAACCACTTGATCTTACCGGATCTAACAAATAGCTTCCAAAATAGCTAACTGTTTGGTCAATTTTTTGATAAGGGGGGGCTGATGACGGGTTAGCCCCCCCAGCAAATAACTGTTAATATTGCTTCTTCTGTGTGAGATCTAACGCAAACAACGGTTGATCTAACCTGATCTAACAAAGATCTAACAAACTGCATAAGATTTTTTCAAAAATTTTGATAAGGGGGGGCTAACACGGCAGAGGTGCCCTGTCTGCATCTACTGACGCGGTGACCCCGCCACCCACTTCCTCATCACAGAATTTGATTGACAGCAATGGGAGCCAGTGGCTCCTACTGCTATGAATCTGCCCAATGAGCAGAATGCATTAAGATAAAAAAACTTAAAGGATAGGTTCACCTTTCGTTACATGTTACCCCCACATTCAGGGTTTAACATGTTACAAATAAACCAGCCCCCACCTCCTTAATCACCGCTGTGACAGCTACAGGGTCCCCCCCCCCCAGCTGTCACAATTACAAAAAAAGTGCCTAAATGGGGCTCCGCCCGCCTGGCCGCATCACTCATTCATAGGGCTCTGTATGGAAAACTACAAGGTCCAGCAGCCTTTGCGGCTGTCAGCTTGTAGTATTCAATGAACTACCACAACACTAGTTCATTCATGCTTCCTGTCAGATTGTATCTGCTTACCTGGGATGTGCGGGCAAGCAGAGACACTGGCAGATCTGCTGGAGACCTGCATGGCACCAGCGATCTGCTGATTGCTGGTGCAATGCTTTACAGGCTCCAAAGAAAAAAATATTCACTTTTTTTTTTACCTGCAAAAAATGTGTGTAGCGGGTGTCTCACAATATAACCTGCAAAATCTCGCCAAGTTGGCCAGAGCAATGTAACACAGGCTTTCCAGCTTCAGTTAGGGAGAAGTTGCCTGTCATGTCTGTTTTTTTTCCACCCCTCCTCCTTCCTGTTTTCACAGACTTGAGGGAGTGTAATATGAGCTGACACACACACAGCTCTAGATTTCAGTGACTTCTATTGTGTTCCTATGGCTGGAGAGGAAAACCAATTAACAGCAGAGTTACAACAGCCAATGGAGGAGATTGTACAGAACTGAGGAGAGCAGCAATGGATTCTGGATTCACACCAAATGGCCCCATAGACTGGTACACAGGGAGAACTACAAACCCACACTGCAACTGTGCTACCAGAATGCAGTGCGCCACCGCACAGCCTGCTGGGGGATCTGGGATAAGGACAAGCAAGGCTTCAGCACGTTCTCTCTGGACGCCATCTTTCAACAGGCAAGAGGCCTTCTGTGAGCGTGCCTAGTCCGTAGAAGCCTGGGCCTAAAGTCGGAGAGCGGATCACCAACGGAGGGATCCTTGTGGACAGCATCGCTGACTGAGACAGAGAGGGGACTGTCCTACGCTCCATCACATCTGACGCCATCCATCTACCCGCACCTTGTAAGCGGCCGCGCGGTGGACCGGCGACATCTTGCCTGACGGTGATACCAGTGAGGAGAGGACTCCGGGTGGTGAGAAGGCACTTGCCTACCAGCATAATTAACTGAGTTATAGAAGAGTGGTCCCTATAGTCCCACTTATACTTGCTGACACTTTCAGTGCCACACATAGGGATCCTTTACACCCGAGAGTGGGACAGCGGATTGGGAGAACTAGCGCTTCCTTTATTTCTACACTACATTCACCTTCTACTCTACATTCACATTTACTTTCCCTCTTCACATACTGTTTGGAATACAATTTAAGTGCACCAACAGAGCTAGCAGAAGACCAGTGAACTTAAAGGAACAGTCATCACTTTATTTCTCTGCAACGTTTACTGTGAAGGGATACGCACCAGTTTGAACTGTCCACTAGAGGGAGTCATATAGCTATAAGAACTCTTATGTTTGATATAACTGTTTATATTGCCTCTGTTGTGCTGCTGTTATAGTAAGTGTGTGTGAGAATTGGTGGGGAAGTGTCCCAGTGTCAGTGTCATAGCATTGGGAGATTCCTCCACCATACACTTACTCACATTTGACCCAGGTTATAGTAATTGGGTCTTGTAATTGTAGCGTGTTCAATTTAGGGGTAGTGTCTGAGTGGTAGTTAGGCTCAGACACACTATTGTTAGGGTTAATGGACCATTTCTGTGCCATGGGAGCTAGTGTTGGTGTATAATTCCCTGGGGCCGTGGTGGAGCTACGCCCCAGCGCTTATTCGGAAAGGATGCATCCGAAGGGAGAAGTCCCGGACGTCCTGGTTCAGCTACAAGCTGAGGTAAGCCGGGGGAAGAGACTCTGTCCAAGGTCCCGAGTGTTGGGGATTCACATGTCGGTGACTCATCCTCTTCCAAGAGTTATCTGCCTACGGAGGAATGTGATACCTCCGACCTGGAGTCCATCTCTGATGCGGGAGATGACGCCGCCATAGATGAACTTTTTGAACGGAAGGGTTGGGATAAGAAGCCCCTGTCCTTGTCCCATAGTGCTAGGGACTCACACATGTCTATTGGGGAAAATACACCCCGGGTGGTGGCCTCGGAGCCTGAGGAGGAATCTGTCCCCTTGTCTGCCCTTTCACCATTGGAAACACCTGCATTAGCTACCGAGACGAGACGGGTGTCGCTGCGGACCCCTGTGTCTGGTCCAGAGGTAGTTAAAGTACCTCGGCATCCGGATGCCATCGTCTTGCCTGGCACAGGAGACCGTGCTACCATGCCACCATTGTCCCGGTTGCAGAGACTTTTCAACCAGAGAGTTGCCAGTGAGTATGGGTGAGAGTACCCGTACCTGCCTAAAGAACTTTTATTTGAAGTGGAGGCCTGTAGACACCGGTGGTACGAGGACTTTATATGGACACATATTAAAGTACCCCAGGCCCGAAGATACTTTTCATGTTCACCTGCAGCCACCCAGAGATTCAAGGACTGTAAGGCTGCCTGGATGTTGGGTCGGCATATCTATGCGGACAAGGTACTCATTTGCAGGAAGGACAAAGATGACGTTGAGTACCACATAGACACGTTTGATAGGCATTGGAAGCCGTTGGTGTTGCCAGACCCACACTACTACTTGTGAGAGACAAGACTCTGGTGTTGCTTTGTGTTTTTTTTTTTGAGTGCACTTCTTGGAGCCCAGGAACTTTTGCCCTAGTTGAAAGAGTATTCTACTCTTTGGAGAAGCGGGAGCTGTTGTTCTTTTCCTCCCCTCTCCGCCCCTACCACAAAGACACAAGGACTTTGGGGAGTAGATAGTTCAGGGCCACAGTACAGAAGAAAAGAGAGTTTTACCCCAAGAAAAATAAGAAAAGTTTATTTTGGGATGGGTGTTCTGACATTAGCACTACCACTAGGTGGCGGTGTTATGAAACTATTGCCTTACTAATAATGTGGTACAGTTTTACTTTAGAAGGAAGGGATTTTCCTCTAGGGGAGAATCTCTTCATTCTAGCAAAATGTCGTTTGTTGTGTATGTGTTTTTTTTTCCTTCCCCTGCAGGCGGACGCCAAGCAAGATTACTCAGAATGGGGTGGATCTTAGCTTATGCAGGCGGGAGGGAAATGTAAATATTTCATGAAAAAAAAAAAAAGAGTTCTATGTGACATTTAATGTTTTAATGTGCACCTGTGTGATTTCTCCTTTCCTTCCTATGTTTTTCACCTCCTTTCCCCATGTTAGGTTCCGGCACAAACTGACAGTTTTTTTAAATTGGCCCTTTTTGTTAGTCAGGCCTCGTACACACGACCGATTTTCTCGTCGTAAAAAACACGTCGTTTTTTTCGACGAGATTCTTGTTAAGCTTGTCGATTTTCTCGTCAAGCTTTCCATGCGTACACACTGACAATTTCCAATTTCCTCGTTGTTCTCCGCGGTCACGTCCAGCACGTACGACGGCACTATAAAGGGGAAGATCTTTTTTCTTGGCGCCACCCCTTGGGCTGCTTTTGCTGATCTCGTGTTACAGCGTGTGAAGTAAAAGTTTGGGAAGAGACGATTCGCGCTTTTCAGTCTTCGTACTTTTCAGATCGTTTTCTGCGGTTCAGTTTGTGCTTGTGGGTTCGTATCTTGACTTTCAGGGCGTCTAGGCAGGTCGTATCTGTTTTACAGTGCGTTCTTGCCTGTTCGTTTCTGTTTTTCAGTTCGTTATTCATCGGCCTTGCTGTTCTAAAGTGCGTTCTGTTCTGTACGTTCTGATAAGATGACCGTTTCTTAGCCATGTCGCCTGGACGTTCTCGTCGTCGAGTTCGTGCTGTGCGTGCGCTTGGTGTTGGTCTGCTTGTTTTGGACCAAGACCAGTCCATGAATGGTGTGAGGAGGAGTTCATGGACCAAGAATTGGTTGCTCCAGCGGGACCAATTCTGCCATATGCCTCTGCTGCGGGAGATCGTCGAGAATAATCCTGAGGACTACAGGAATTTTCTGCGGATGTCTGACCCCGTTTTTCAGTAACTGTTGGCTTTGGTGTCCCCCTATATTACCAGGAAGGACACCGTTATGCGGGAAGCCATCAGTGCTGAGCAGAGGCTCATCACCACGTTGCATTACCTGGCGACAGGGAGAAGTCTTCAGGACTTGAAGTTCACGACAGGCATCTCCCCCCAGGCTCTGGGCCTCATAATCCCAGACACCTGTTCTGCCATTATACAAGTCCTGCAGGAGGACTATATTAGGGTAAGTTTTCTCCCTTAACATCACATTTTATGTATTACATGTATGCTAATGTATTGTATTTCTTTCATCCTTCCCTAATTACCATGATTGTAATATGCTGAGAATGTCCCCTTTGTCCCCATGCATGCTGGAAGCTTTAGATTGCCCCTTTTTTCTCCTCCATAAATATTTCCCTTCACTAACTTTTCCAGCAGGGGCGCCTGTTGCTCCAAATGTTTGGGGGTCCCACCCCAATTTATGAACTAAACTGCCTCCTTTTTTGCTCAGGTGCCTATTAAACGCCCCCAGTTGTCCCCTCTAATGCAGCCATTTTGTTCCCTCCAATGCAGCCATTTAGTCCCCTCTAATGCAGCCAGTTTCCCCCCAGCCCTGCACTTACCTTCTTGTGGTCAGCGCCATCCTTCTTCTGTCCTTGATGTGTTCTCCTTCCCTTGATGTTGCATCAGCCAATCATGTTACCATTAAACAGACTTGGTGAACATGATTGGCAGAGCAGCCTGCCAGTGTTTCCCCAAGGAATGCCCCCCCCCCCCTGCGTCCCCTATTTTACTTTTAGGAAGCCAATTACATCCCTCAGGTTGTAATGTGCAAGACTATTTTACTACCTGTTTCTGCTATGCAATTTGAACCCCCTAAATGCCGCAATTATTCATATGTCGGTCGCTTTACAAGAGGCCATCCACCTGAATAGTGGGCGGCATAGACAATACATAGGTTAATGCAAGGCATAAACCTATGTATTGTTCTGAGTGACGGGCACAGGAGAGAGGGGGCAGTGCTCCAGCGCCCACTCTGGACGCACCGCCACTGCAATGCTATCCTGTGGCCAAACACATCTCCCCCCCCCCATCCCATTATAATTTATTAATGGACCATCATAGGGGGTGATGAATATGATACATGAGCCTTCCATTATACTTATTTAAAACACCTTAATAAATGTAGACTTTGCTTGATGTTGGCCTCTAATGTATTTTCTTAGAATATACTTGTAATGTTTGATTTGTGTATTCTAATATTTTTCCATCTTGTTTGACTCCACAGCTTCCTTCCACGCCACAGGAATGGCAGACTGTGGCATCGGAGTTTGCCACGCGGTGGGACTTCCCCAACTGCGGTGGTGCTATAGACGGGAAGCACGTCCGCATCGTGCCGCCACCCCGTTCTGGGTCCTACTACTACAACTACAAGGGGTTTCATAGCATTGTGCTGATGGCGGTGGTGTCAGCACGGTATGAATTCCTCTATGTTGATGTAGGGAAGAATGGCCGGATGTCCGATGGGGGATCCTTCATCCAGACGGAGTGTGCCCTCCGTCTCCAGAGTGACGACCTTGCATTGCCACCGGATGCAGGGAATATTGAAGGACTCCCCTTTGTTTTTTTGGCTGATGAAGCCTTCGGACTCGGACGGCATCTTATGAGGCCATTTCCTCAGAGGACCCTGACCCCAGACAAGAGGGTGTTCAATTACCAGCTGGCCAGGGGCCGAAGAGTTGTCGAAAATGCCTTTGGCATAATGGCCAGCCGGTTCCGCATTTTTATGACTTCCATCCACTTGGCGGACTACAAAATAAACTATGTCGTATTATGCTGCTGTGTGCTACACAACTTTCTGAGCCAAAAATCAAATTCCTATATGGCCTCAGTTTTGCCAGAGGCTAGACTTTCCCCTGCAAATCCCCTGCCGGGCCTGGAATCTGCCCGTCCTGGCTTGCCCTCCCAAAATGCCCGTGAGGTTCGGGACAAATACATGGAGTATTTCACGGGTAGGGGGGCAATTCCTATGCCAGCCTATGTCTAAGGATCCAAATAAAAAGCTTGTTTAAACCTTTAATTATTTGTTCTTTCCTGTCTCCTAGTTTGTCTTAGTGCATTTGTAGTGCCAAGTGTATTTTACTTTAGTAACTAACAACCATTTCACTATGTAACCTTACAAAATAACCAAATAAGCTTAGAGGGTATTATAAAAAGAAGCTACACGTTGTTTGTGGTCAAATATTTTACTCTGTGCACATTCACACCTTTTTTAGTTTTTTCTGTTTTTTTGGGTTGGCCTGGCCACAAACCGGCAATTTTTTGCTTATGAAAATACAAAAATAACAGTTGCATTCCAAAAATTACAACATTGGATACCTCTGAGCAATCTGAGACATTCACTTACACAAACTATGTCTCTATGTGCCCGTCCTAATATGGGGTCCTGCCACCCCTTGCCCAGCCAAAAATTGAATATGCACACATTTGGGATTTTTTTCATCTAGGAAGTTTACAATCCTGATCCCTATTGTCAACATGTGCTATCTGCCATCAGGGGTGATCAATGGACGTGTTTTGGGGGTGCAACCCCTTCCTCAGTTCACCGACTTTAGATACAAGGAAGGGGTTGCACCCCCAAAAGACGTACATGGATATCCCCTGATGGCAGATAGCACATGTTGACACACTGTGTGCAGATTAAATTTTTGGCTGGTTTGATTGTCAAAAATATTCTAAAATGTGCAATAACAAACATGTAAAAACAAATGTGTTTGGATGGCTTATTGAATTCTCCCCAAAACATCGAGAATGTCTTTAAATGTTTGTTCCATCACATGGATTCTTTGTTTAATTAGGTCCAGTTCCGTGCTACATTCCATCACTTGCTGGATGAGGCGGAGGGCACTGTCAGCAGAGAACCGTGTACTATCCTTCACAACATTTATATCCCCTAAAAACAAAAAACAAAAGGTATTATAACTCTGCAGGCCTACATCTCTTACCTGAAGCTGTGGTGACAGATACTGACCTGTTGTGGTGACCAGATCCACAACGTCATCCACCTCTCCTTCCTGCACTTCTCCTTCCTCCACCTCAACTTCCTGCACATCTTTCGGTTGTGGGTCTTTGGGAGTTTGGGGTTGCTTGGAAGTTGTGGGGTGCATGTGCTCCCTGGCGTGTTCTCCTCCCAGTCTTCTCTCCCCTATGAGAATCAAACAAAAGGTCTATTTATCACACTGTAAATCTCAATGTTAAAATAAAAACAGGCTAAATTGCTTGGAAGTGTGGTACAAGTGTGTGTTTGGGCGGAATTGAAAGAAGAATGCATTATTTATGACCAAGAATATGTTTAGTATTCACCTTTGGATGTAATTTATTTGACATGGAGGCACCACAAAAATTCACTGATGCACCTGTGTGGGACACCCAAAAAAGGCTGGTCTGGTGGCCCACACTATAGTGCTCCAAAGTACAGATGTGGAAGCAGCTGCTGAGTGTCCTCTCCTTTACACTGATAAAAGTTTGCATTTCATTCTCTTTACAAACACATCATCTAGCCTAAAAATTTTGCCACAATATTTGACCAAAAATGGCAGATGTCTAATTACTTTTGTGGCTATAAAATAAGCCAAAACCGCGGATAGTGGCCGAACGAAGTGTCTGTAACGTAACGAACGATTACTGTGCCCAACCAAGTTCAAAATATTACATTTTGGAAGGGAGTCCAATATGAGAAACCAAAATAAAGAGCAACATGTAAGTTTAGAAAAAGATTAATAGCAGAAAAGTGTACATTTTACTTACTTTTTGCTAGCATTCTCTTTATGCTCCTCAACTGCTCTGGCTCCCTCAGTTTGAGGTCTGACCACCTCTTTCTGAGCTGCTCATTTGAGCGTTTCACCCCGAAATTCGTCTTCAGACTCTTCACGACTTTAGTGAGGATTTTGGCCTTCCTTCTACAGGTATTTGGTTTGCTATACGGCCCATGCTTTGCGTCATAATCAGACTTGAGCAAGATGTCCACCATCTCCGCCATCTCCGCCAAAGACATATTCGATGCCTTGAATCTCCTCCTTGATCGTGACGTTTTCCTCGGTCTCCAGGCTTGTCTTCTCCTCGTTAGTTGCGGAATTATCAGACACCTGCTGTAACTCCGCCATATCTGTCTGCGCGCCGAAAGAGAAGGGGCGGGGAAAAGATGTTAGTTAGAACGTCATGGGCGGGCGACGTGTGCGGAGCGACGTGTTCGAAATTTGACGCATGCGTGGTGTGTATATAGCAAACACACATGTGACTATAGTACGTTCGGTGTGCGGAGAGAGGAGTTCAAGTGACGGACGTGCGAACGAAGGTATGTGATTTTGTGACTTGTACAAATTGTTGGCCTATACTGTCTTGAGATTGTTGGAGGATATATATGGTGACTAGGATGTTAAGGAGGTTAGACTGTTTGCTTCACATTAGTTATATATAATTTATTTAACTTGCAGATACAATATGAATGTCTTTATAAGCGACAAGGATTTCCTGGCGGAATTTATTGACCGGGTAAGGGAGCTGCCCGCTCTGTGGGAGACGAAAAACCCCATCCATTAAAAAAGAGGGGTGAGAAAAGCAGCGCTGGAGAAGCTGCTCCCATTTGTGCATACCAAGGTGCCCACAGCCACAGCAAAACAAGTGGACACTAAAATTGGGAGCTTGAGAGGTACCTACAGGACTGAACGCTCTAAGGTGCTGGCTTCTCAGAGGTCAGGAGCAGCAGCAGGTGATGTTTATGTCCCGATTTTGTGGTACTACAACAGGATGTCCTTCCTGGATGACCACATTGAGACAAGGCCATCACTCTCCACTCTTCCCCCCAGACTTCCCTGCAGCCAACCTGAGCCTTCTCTGGAGCAAGAGGAGGCAGCCATCCTGGATGATCCTGATTTGGCCATCTGGAGCCAGGTATAGTATTAACTGAAAATGTATTGGGATAAACTTAATGTTTGACAAATATGTCAAGATGACAAACATAAAATATTTTGGATTCCACAAGTGAAATCAAGATCTGTAGACATTAGTCTGCACTTAATTGGGTGCTAAATAGTCAATCTGATGTAGTGGTAAATTTAAAGCAAGGATTTATGGATTTACATTCTAATTGCTTCAATCAGGATTACAAAGTTTGATGCAAAGATTAAACCAACATATTAAACTATGTCCCTTTTTCATACACAGGATGAAATCAGCCAGGAGGAGGGTCTGGAAACTGTCAGGCAGGAGGAGGAAGGGCCCAGTGGCAGGCAGGAGGTGGCAGGGCCCAGTGGCAGCCAGGAGGTGGCAGGGCCCAGTGGCAGACAGGAGGTGGCAGGGCCCAGTGGCAGCCAGGAGGTGGCAGGGCCCAGTGGCAGACAGGAGGTGGCAGGGCAAAGGAGAAGCACCAGATCCCAGGTGCCTCCCATCCAGCTTCCCAAAAGAGGCAGGAGGGACAGGAGCACGAGTGAGGCAGCTATGGCCCTTATTCGTGAGGCCCATGCCACCCTCCAGGAGCCCACATCCCCTGAAGAGGCCATTGCCGGCCTAGTGGAGGCTAAGTTCAAGGTGATGAGCATGGAGCAACGCCTTCTATGCGAGCCCCTGCTCATCACCTTGCTCAACAAGGGGGTGATGGAGAAAATTACCCCCAATACCGCCATATGTGAGGTGGCACAACTGACCCAACCTCAACCTCCACCTCCCATTCTTCTTCTGCCCCACCCCCTTCTGCTACACCTCCCCCTTCTTCTTCTGCCCCACCCCCTTCTGCTACACCTCCACCTTCTTCTTCTGCCCCACCCCCTTCTGCTACACCTCCACCTTCTTCTTCTGCCCCACCCCCTTCTGCTACACCTCCACCTTCTTCTTCTGCCCCACCCCCTTCTGCTACACCTCCCCCTTCTTCTTCTGCCCCACCCCCTTCTGCTACACCTCCCCCTTCTTCTTCTGCCCCACCCCCTTCTGCTACACCTCCACCTTCTTCTTCTGCCCCACCCCCTTCTGCTACACCTCCACCTTCTTCTTCTGCCCCACCCCCTTCTGCTACACCTCCACCTTCTTCTTCTGCCCCACCCCCTTCTGCTACACCTCCACCTTCTTCTTCTGCCCCACCCCCTTCTGCTACATCTCCACCTTCTTCTTCTGCCCCACCCCCTTCTGCTACATCTCCTCCTCCTCCTCCTGACAGGAGTACCCCTCCAGTGGGCCAGCCTCCAGCCAAACGAAGAAGGAAGGCTGCAGGGAAGGCTTCAGGGAAGGTTGCAGGGAAGGTTGCCAGGAAGAAGAGGAAGTGATGGCCTTGCTTCATTGTGGTCGGACAGAAGGCAGCCTGTTGTAGTACCACACACTTGGGACATATATATCACCTGCTGCTGTTCCTGACCTCTGGGAGGCCAGCATCAGATTGTGTTCAGAAATGTTGGCCTTCTCAAGCTCCCAATTTTAGGGTCCACACAGGGTTGCTGTGTGCTCTGGGGTCCCTGGGATGCACAAATGGCAGCAGGTTCTCCAGCGCTGCCTTCTCTTTATTTTATTTCGAAACATGAATAAATGTGATTTTTGTTTAAGTTCATACTTGACTATGTGTATTTGTAAAAATTAAAAATCTAGCTTTGGAGTAAGCAGATACATTTGACTGACAAAAAAAGGGACAGATAACAACCCTCCAAAAGAATAACTAAATCTGATTTGCAAAAAAACATGGTGGAAAATTTAACTAATATAGATTCCAAAATTAAATGGGAGATCACTATCAAAACATTGCGAAACTATAATTAACATCATTTTGAAAAATATAACCATTTAAATTATTCCTAAAAACTTGCACGATATAATACACATAAATCTTCTTAAGAGCAGCATGAAAAAGGTTAAAAAAAAATAGTCATAACTCTGTGTGAATATCAGCAGCAAAAGAAGGTCACTCGTTTTGATTAATGTAACATTCTAACGAAGATTTCAATGCAGAACATTTAAACGATGCAAAAATTGGGAGCGTGACGAAAGGGCTCTCTCCATTACGAAGGCTTGTTTTACCAGAAGATGCGCTCCCGTCTCATAGTTGCTTGTGAGCATGCGCGCTTTTGGAAGAGTCGTAAAAGCATACACACGAACCATTTTCTCGTCACAAAACAGGCCGACGAGAAACACGACGAGGAAATCTGGAATCCTGACGAGAAAATAGAGAGCAGGTTCTCTATTTTCTTGTCGAGATTCTCTGCAATTTTCTCGTCGTAAAACCATGCACACGAACGTTTTTCTCGACAGAAAAGCTCTCGCGGCACTTTTCTTGATGGTTTTGGATGAGAAAATCGGTCGTGTGTACGAGGCTTTAGTCTCTGGATTGGGCTTATGCTGACTCAGACATGAGAGGCATAGGTTTACTCCAGACACTGGGGACCAGTGTCTATTTAGTGGGGGGAATGTGTAGCGGGGTGTTCAATTTAGGGGGAGTGTCTGAGTGGTAGTTAGGCTCAGACACACTATTGTTAGGGTTAATGGACCATTTCTGTGCCATGGGAGCTAGTGTTGGTGTATAGTTCCCTGGGGCCTACAGGTGGCGCTGTCGCCATAGGTCCGGGTTGAACCACAAAACAAGGTTGCGCCTTTTCTTGTCCCCTCTCGGCAGCAGTACGGCAGGCCGGGGGAACCTGATGTGCCTGTCGGGAGAGGGTATAAAAAGGGGCGGCCATCTTCCATTGGGGGGTCGGTGTCTTCGTCCACGCCCAGGCACACTCAGCCTGGGTGTGTGGGTGTCATCTCCGGGTGCCCTAGGCCCAGAGGCCTGGTTCCTGTTCCATCCCAGACACCTTGAGTCTGGGGTGAGGTACTAATTTGGAGGCCCAGAGCCCAGCACCTTCGGCTGGGTTCCGCCGGGGATCGAGGACTCCCAGGGTGCCGCCTTGCGAGGGGACCCGTATCTGGGATGAGGAGGCCAGGGAGGTTACCTGTACCGAAGACCCAGCGCAGAGTCGTGGTGACGGTGTGGGCCTCTGGTAACTCTCCGGAGGGATGTCTTCTCCCTCCCAAGGGCCAAGTACTCTCTAGAAGGAAGATCGCTTACAGGTCAGTGGCAGTGGCCTAACAGGGCCGTGCCCTATCCACCCAGTCAGTGGCAGTGACTCTATTCATCCGGTCAGTGGCAGTGACCTGTTCTCCAAGTCAGTGGCAGTGACTTTCTATTCACCTGGTCTGTGGCAGAGATCGTGCGCCAAAGCTGTTTGTGAAGCCTAAACAGTCAAAGAACCTGATTCAAGTTTCTGCCTGGACCTCCTCCCACCTAAGCTGTCCTGTGTCTTGTTCCAACCTGTCTGCTGTCAAAGAGGCATATTTATTATCCGTGTGAAATAAATATAGAAGTTGGACTTTCAGTTGGTGTGGACAGTTACATTACTGGGGGAAACATAAGGACTTGCATCTACTTAAGTAGAGGTGAGAATCATCCTCGGGAGGATTCACATCCAGCTGCAGGCAGGCCTGAAAACTAACACCGCTCAACCTCCTTACTCAGGAGGGTACGGGCTTGTGGTGTGGTGTGCCTCTCCCATCCCTGCGAGGAGCCGAATCACATACACGAAAAGGCAGGTAGGGGGAGAGGTGGGGGCGCTACACGATATAGAAACCTTGAACCAGTTGTATGTCACTGACTTTGCAGGGATCTGTGTACAGTCAAATATATCTGTGTAACCATTGTTCTACTCTTTTCCAAGTAAACATTTTACAACTGGTTAAGTTACATCTTGTGTGGAACTCTATCTATTGCAGCTGAGAGTCAAGGTAATGATAACTATACATATTACAGCGTGGTGTTGTTGTAGTTCTCTTTGCCATTGGGTCCCACAACCATATTGTTATCCAGTTGTGCCAAGGTAGGGTTCGAGACAAATTTCTGGGGTTGACAGGCAGAGTGCAGACCCAAAATTAAACCAGCAGCTCCTACGGGGGTAGTGCTTTTTTTCCCAAAAAGTGAACTTATGCTTTAAGGCCTTAGAACCACTTTAAGCTGGGCCAAGCATACGAAAACAAACCTATCTTTACCTATTGAGTCTATCTTTACCTATTGAAACCCCAAAATTCACTACAAGCAAGCTACAGTGGAAAAATAAAAAAATATATATTTACAGCAAAGAAGGATTAGAATATTTGTCAAGTATTTATTGCTGTCCCGTTTGCAGAGATTTTTCCTGCTTTCTATTAGGGCAGGTGCAGCGACAGTATTACATTTTTTAACCCTTACCAGCTTAACTAAAACAAATAATTTTTTTACTGCAGTCAGCATCCCATTGACAATATTTCCTCTTATTTCCAATTTCAGTGATATGACAGTAATTGAGAGAAAATGTCCCCATTGCGGACAAAACCTGACAAAGGTTCTAACTAGGGTTGAGCGGACCCGAACTATAAAGTTCGGGTCCGTACCGAACTTTTGCATTTTGGGGTCCCGGACCCGACCCGAACAATTGACTGTATGTTCGGGTTCGGGTCTGGTGTTCGGCAATATGCATGTAAAGTCGCGCTTGTTTCCCGTGCTTAGAACAGTCCCTGCACAAAGTGTCATTTCTGAAGGAAAAAAAGTATTTAAAACTCACTCGCGGCTATAATGAATTGTCGGCTCTCGGCAATACATAGAAAAGTCATTGATAAAAAAAAAAAAAAAGCGTGGGGGTCCCCCCAAATTCAATTACCAGGCCCTTCAGGTCTGCTATGGATATTAAGGGGAACTCTGCCGCAAATAAAAAAAAAATGCGTGCGGTTCCCCCCAAATATCCATACCAGGCCCTTCAGGTCTGGAAAGGATTTTAAGGGGAACTCCACCCCAAATTTTTAAAAAAATGGCGCGGTGTACCCCCAAAAATCCAGACCAGACCCTTTATCCGAGCACGCAACCTGGCAGGCCGCAGGAAAAGAGGGGGGACAAGAGAGCGCCCCCCTCCCTCCTGAACCATACCAGGCCAGATGCCCTCAACATGGGGAGGATGTCCCCATGTTGATAGGGACAAGGGCCTCATCCCCACAACCCTTGCTGGTGGTTTTGGGGGTCTGCGGGCGGGGGGCTTATCGGAATCTGGAAGCCCCCTTTAACAAAGGGGACCCCCAGATCCCGGCCTCCCCCCTATGTGAAATGGTAATGGGGTACATTGTACCCCTACCATTTCACAAAGAAAGTGTCAAAAATGTTAAAAAATGACAATAGCCGGTTTTTGACAATTCCTTTTATTAATGTCTTCTCCTTTCTTCCATCTTCTTCCATCTTCTTCTTTTCTCCATTCGGGTTTCTTCCTCCATCTTGTTCTTCATCTTCAACTTCAACTTCCTCTTCATCTTCATCTTCATCTTCCTTCTTGCTTCGGTGTTCTCGTCCGCATCTTGCTCCGGCTTCTTGTTCCCCTTCTTCTTTCTTCGGCCGCTCCGCTTGAATTGGAGGTTCTCGCTGTGTGACGCTTCAGTTCTTCAGTTCTCCTCTTGGTCCGCTGCCACCCGGTGACCCCGCCCCCCTCTGACGCACATGGATTTCACAGGGACTTTCCCCCGTGGTGTCAGAGGGGGACGGGGCCACCGGGTGCCATCGGACCCAGAGGAGAACTGAAGAACTGAAGCGTCACACAGCGGGAA
Organism: Rana muscosa; assembly: GCA_029206835.1. NCBI lineage: Eukaryota > Metazoa > Chordata > Amphibia > Anura > Ranidae > Rana > Rana muscosa. The sequence goes on along the minus strand of CM055122.1, from coordinate 873,620,604 downwards.
CCTCGTAATTAAACGGAGCAGCCGAAGGGGAACAAGAAGCCGGAGCAAGATGCGGACGAGAACACCGAAGGAAGAAGGAAGATGAAGATGAAGATGAAGAACAAGATGGAGGAAGAAACCCGAATAGAGAAAAGAAGAAGATGGAAGAAGAAGGTGGAAGAAGATGGATGAAAGGAGAAGACATTAATAAAGGAATTGTCAAAAACCGGCTATTGTCATTTTTAACATTTTTGACACTTTCTTTGTGAAATAGTAGGGGTACATTTGTACCCCATTACCATTTCACATAGGGGGGGTGGGATCTGGGGGTCCCCTTTGTTAAAGGGGTCTTCCAGATTCAGATAAGCCCCCCTGCCCGCAGACCCCCACAACCACCGGCAAGGGTTGTGGGGATGAGGCCCTTGTCCCCATCAACATGGGGACATCCTCCCCATGTTGAGGGCATGTGGCCTGGTACGGTTCAGGAGGGAGGGGAGGCCGCTCTCTCGTCCCCCCCTCTTTTCCTGCGGCCTGCCGGGTTGCATGCTTGGATAAAGGGTCTGGTCTGGATTTTTGGGGGTACTCCACGCCATTTTTTTCACATTTGGGGTGGAGTTCCCCTTAAAATCCTTTCCAGACCTGAAGGGCCTGGTATGGATATTTGGGGGGAACCGCACGCATTTTTTTTTTTAATTTGCGGCAGAGTTCCCCTTAATATCCATAGCAGACCTGAAGGGCCTGGTAATTGAATTTGGGGGAACCCCCACGCTTTTTTTTTTTTTATCACTGACTTTTCTATGTATTGCCGAGAGCCGACAATTCATTAATAGCAGCGAGTGAGTTTTAAATGACTTTTTTTCCTTCAGAAATGACACTTTGTGCAGGGACAGTTCTAAGCACGGGAAACAAGCGCTAATAGTCCTCAGAAGTTCGGGTCCCCTTTGACTTCAATGGGGTTCGGGGTCAAGTTCGGCTCAAATTCGGTCCCGAACTCAAGCTTTTTACCGAAGTTCGGCCGAACCCGTCGAACCCGAACATCCAGGTGTCCGCTCAACTCTAGTTCTAACCCATCCTCACTATATCCAAAACTAAGAAGATAAAACTAAGTTCCACTTGGATCGATCTATATCTTCATACGATGGGTTATTACTGTTTTAATAAAGAACTGTTCCTTCCTAATCCCCACCTTATTAAAGCATCTCTACAGTCACATTCCCTTTCAGCTCTTCTGAGAAAATGTCATTTTAGATAACTCCTGATAGGTTTGTCTCCTTAGCACAACCATTTGAGATTTATGGTTCGGCTTTGGGTGGGAAGCTATTTTTGTACATACTTCAGCTTTATTTTTGAGGGGAGTATTTTTTTTATATATATATATTGTGACAGCAGGAAGGTAAAGTCACCTGGTTGCATCCAGGGGGGTAGATATATTTCTCCCAGATTCAGGCTTTATGCCGACTTATACAACTAGGGAGTTGATGAAGCCCAGCTGAGGCTAGTGGGCTCATGAATGACTCATGCCTCTAGGGAGAGTGCTGGGCGTCGTGAGGCAGGGAGTTGATGAGACCAGCTGAAGCTTGTCAGCTCATTTAGGCCTCTATAAGAACTCCCAGATTCATTAGGTGTTAGCTCATGCCTGGAACCAGACCTGTGTGGACTGTCTAGGGAGAGTGAACCCCTGTGCGGTGAGGCAAAGCCTGTGTGGCTATTTGTTTGGACTTTTACTAAACCAGGGACTTAGGGACTAGGACAGCACCAGGCTGATCCCAGTTGTTAGTTTAGGAAACCTGCATGTTTAGTCAGAGGTCAAACTGACCAGGATTTATTTTGTTTATGTTTCTTTTTGGCTTTGCTGTGTTTTGTCACTGTACATAGAGAAATAAACCGCACCTTTTGATTTTGAAAACCACAACCTCCGTCTGCTGGCCCTGTTTTTGTGTGGGGAGCCCAACCAGGGGGTCACACACACCCGCTACCGAGTTAACCCCCTCACAGTTGGTGGAGAACCAGTGGCAGTTTTTTTTAAGCCAGCATGGAGGAGATACTGAAACAGCTGGCTCTAGCAAATGCCAATCAACAGCAGACAAATGCAGGTTTGCAAAAGAGCCTTGCAGCCCAGCAGCAAGCTCATCAACAAGCCCAGCAGCAATCTGAGGCCCGCTTCATAGACCTGTTACAGAAGCAAGAGCAGAGACTACAACAAATGGAAGCAGTAATGCAGCAACGTCCGCAGACCAGTGAGGAAAGCCGTCCCACTAATACCGCGTCCTTTGGGGTGAGTCGTTTATTGACAAAAATGACTGGAGAGGATGATCCAGAGGTATTTTTGACCACATTTGAAAGGACTGCTGAAAGAGAAAAGTGGCCTGAGGAGCAGTGGGCTGGACTGGTGGCTCCTCTGTTAACTGGTGAATCGCAGAAGGCTTACTATGACCTAGAGCCTGACCAAGCAAAAGACTATGTGATGCTAAAAGCTGAAATATTGGCAAGGCTGGGTGTCACCCTGGCTGTCCGGGCTCAGCGTGTGCATAACTGGACTTTCCAGCTTGGAAAACCCCCCAGGTCTCAAATGTATGATCTCATTCACCTGAGCAGGAAGTGGCTACAGCCAGAGACTTTGTCCGCACCAGAGATTGTGGAACGTGTTGTAATGGATCGGTTTTTGAGAGCTCTTCCTACTGCCATCCAAAAGTGGGTAAGCCATGGAGACCCAGAGACGGCCGGTGGTCTTGTGGATCGTGTAGAGAAATACTTGGCTACAGAGAACCTGACGGCCTCTTCCAGAGACTCTCGGACTTTCCACCCTAAGACCAGACCATCCCCAGGGGCGGATAAGAGGATTCCAAGGGGTGAGGGTGGAGAGAGTGAGAGGGTGGGAGCTCTACCCAAAGTTTGGCGAGAACAGCCTGGGAAGTCAGGGGCTCAAGAGGCAGCCAAATGGATTGTTTGCTACCGCTGCCGGCAAGCGGGACATATTGCAGCAAATTGCCCGGTTGTGGAGGAACCCATGCAATGTGACTTTCTGATGGACAGACGTCAGTCGCTGTGTGCGACAGTCGCATGCACTGCCATTCGGGGAACTGAGAAACATTTATGCAAAATGTGTATTAATGGTAGAAATGTTGTGGTATTACTGGATTCAGGTAGCCTTGTGACCCTGATAAAGGCTGAATTAGTTAAAACAGAGGTCTCTGGGAATAGCAAGGTAGCTGTTATTTGTGTGCATGGGGACACCCGAGAGTATCCAGTGACTACAGTGTGTTTCGAGACCCCCAAAGGTACCCTCTCTCATCCAGTGGGGTTAGTATCTCAATTACCGCATGATGCCATTGTGGGAAGGGATTTTCCGAAGTTCTGGGAACTGTGGGATGATCCTGAGCCCCCCACTGGTGCCCCTATGTACCAGGAATGTGATAGCCAGAACTCCTCTGAGAGTGGTGAGGACTCTCCAGAATTTCCCTTGTCAGTATTGGCAGGGGAGACTCAAGAAACTGGAGAGGAGCCCACCTCCTCAGACGAAAACCTACCGTCTGTGGAGTTTTCTGATCTGGAGGTTCACAGGGAAAATTTTGCCACAGAACAGTTAAAAGACCCCGCCCTAATAAAGGCACGGGAAAACGTAGTGGAAATAGATGGCGAGTTAGTGAACCCAGATAATACCTGCACTTACCCATACTTCAGCGTAGAGAAGGACCTACTGTATCGGGTGGCATAAAGGGCAGAAGAAACCGTTGAGCAGCTTGTGGTGCCCAAACCTTACAGGAAGTTGGTGTTGGAGTTGGCCCATGGGCACATTCTTGGAGGTCATCTGGGGACAGAGAAAACCCGAGAGAGGGTATTACAGAGATTCTATTGGCCTGGGGTGATGAAGGACATAGAAAATTATTGTTCCTCCTGCCCTGTGTGTCAGAGGTCGGCCCCGATGCCACATTTCCGTAGCCCGCTGGTCCCTCTACCCATCATTGAGGTCCCGTTTGAGAGGATCGCAATGGATTTGGTAGGTCCTATAATCAAGTCCGCTAGGGGGCACCAGTACATATTGGTTATAATGGACTATGCCACCCGTTATCCAGAAGCGATCCCTCTCAGAAATACCTCGGCCAAAACCATAGCCAAAGAGCTATCTCTTGTTTTTAGCCGGGTGGGTATTTGTAAAGAACTGCTTACGGACCAAGGTACACCCTTTATGTCCCGGGTTATGAAAGAGCTGTGTAAATTGCTCAAAGTGACGCAATTGCGTACATCTGTGTATCACCCCCAAACCGATGGGCTGGTTGAAAGATTCAACAAAACCCTAAAACAAATGTTGAAGAAAGTGGTGGATAGAGATGGAAAGGATTGGGACTGTCTACTTCCTTATTTGATGTTTGCTATTAGGGAGGTGCCCCAATCCTCTACGGGATTCTCCCCCTTTGAGTTACTGTATGGGAGACACCCAAGAGGGCTGTTGGATATTGCCAAGGAAACTTGGGAAAGTGAGAGTTCTCCCCACAGGAGTGTGATTGAGCATGTCGCCCTGATGCAAGATCGAATTGCACAGGTAATGCCCATTGTGAAGGAACATTTGGCCCAAGCGCAGTTGGCACAGCAGAGAGTGTACAACCGTGGAGCAAAGACCCGTACCTTTTCCCCGGGGGATAGGATATTGGTACTTGTCCCTACGGTTGAAAGTAAATTCCTTGCCAAATGGCAAGGCCCCTACGAGATAATGGAAAAAGTGAGCGAAGTGAATTACAAGGTCAGACAACCAGGAAGGCGAAAGCCCGAACAGATATATCACGTTAATCTGTTGAAAGCCTGGAGGGATAGAGAGTCCCTAGTCGCAGAAACTTGGTCACCAGCTCAAACTGGTTGCGTGATTCCGGAGGTTGGAATAGCAGCCACCTTGTCACAACCCCAACAACAGGAGGTTAAGGAGTTTGTGCTTCGCAACAAGGAGGTGTTCTCTGAGCTGCCGGGACAAACATCTGGGGTAGAGCATGATATTATTACCCCGCCCGGTGAAAGGGTGAAGTTAAAACCCTATCGGATCCCAGAGGCCCGACGGGAGGCAATACGGGAGGAAGTACAGAAAATGCTGAACTTAGGGGTGATAGAGGAGTCCCAAAGTGATTGGTCTAGTCCCATTGTGTTGGTGCCTAAACCGGATGGGAGCTGGCGATTTTGTAACGATTTTCGTCAGTTGAACAAAGTTACAAAATTTGACACCTACCCCATGCCACGTATAGATGAGTTGATCGACCGGCTGGGAACAGCCCGATACATGACGACTCTTGACCTCACAAAAGGGTATTGGCAAATTCCCCTGGCCAAGTCGGCCAAAGAGAAAACCGCATTTGTAACCCCAGACGGGGCGTTCCAATATAAGAGAATGCCGTTCGGGTTACAGAATGCGCCGGCCACATTCCAGCGGAAAATGGACCAGATACTGAGGCCCCATCGGAAGTATGCTGCGGCTTACCTGGATGACGTAATTGTCCATAGCACAGATTGGGCCTCACATCTGCCAAAAGTGCAAGCAGTCCTAGACTCTATCCGGGAAGCGGGGTTTACGGCTAACCCCAAGAAGTGTACCATTGGGCAGGAGGAGGCCAAATATCTTGGGTACACCATTGGCAGGGGAGTAATAAAACCCCAACTCAACAAAGTCGAGGCCATCCAGAGTTGGCCACGTCCCAACAGCAAGAAGCAGGTACGAGCCTTTCTGGGAATCGCGGGTTATTATCGGCGCTTCATTCCCCACTTTGCTTCTAAGGCTGTGCCCCTAACCAACCTGACGAAAGGGAAAGGGTCGGTCATGATTAAATGGACCCCCGAGGCGGAGGCAGCATTCCAATTCTTGAAACAAGCCTTATGTAGCCAGCCAGTGTTGTACTCACCCGACTTCTCTAAAGACTTTGTCGTACAAAGTGATGCGTCAGATGTGGGGTTAGGAGCAGTATTGTCCCAGGTCTGGAACGGGGAAGAGCACCCAGTCATTTACCTCAGCAGGAAGTTGAAGTCCCATGAGGTAAATTACGCCACGGTTGAAAAGGAGTGTTTAGCGGTGAAGTGGGCTCTAGATTCCCTTCGGTACTATCTGCTAGGTAGGCACTTTGACATGGTTACGGATCACGCTCCGTTAAAGTGGATGGCTCAAAACAAGGAGACAAATAGAAGAGTGAATAGGTGGTTCCTGGCCCTACAGGAATTCAACTTCACAGTAAAGCATCGCCCTGGCGTTCAAATGGGGAATGTGGATGCTTTGTCTCGAGTACATGAATGCCTGATTGCTGGTGTTCCAACCCCAAGGTTAAAACAAGAGGGGGGGGTATGTGACAGCAGGAAGGTAAAGTCACCTGGTTGCATCCAGGGGGGTAGATATATTTCTCCCAGATTCAGGCTTTATGCCGACTTATACAACTAGGGAGTTGATGAAGCCCAGCTGAGGCTAGTGGGCTCATGAATGACTCATACCTCTAGGGAGAGTGCTGGGCGTCGTGAGGCAGGGAGTTGATGAGACCAGCTGAAGCTTGTCAGCTCATTTAGGCCTCTATAAGAACTCCCAGATTCATTAGGTGTTAGCTCATGCCTGGAACCAGACCTGTGTGGACTGTCTAGGGAGAGTGAACCCCTGTGCGGTGAGGCAAAGCCTGTGTGGCTATTTGTTTGGACTTTTACTAAACCAGGGACTTAGGGACTAGGACAGCACCAGGCTGATCCCAGTTGTTAGTTTAGGAAACCTGCATGTTTAGTCAGAGGTCAAACTGACCAGGATTTATTTTGTTTATGTTTCTTTTTGGCTTTGCTGTGTTTTGTCACTGTACATAGAGAAATAAACCGCACCTTTTGATTTTGAAAACCACAACCTCCGTCTGCTGGCCCTGTTTTTGTGTGGGGAGCCCAACCAGGGGGTCACACACACCCGCTACCGAGTTAACCCCCTCACAATATATATATATATATATATATATATATATATATATATATATAAAAGTATGGGCCAGATTTTTTTTTTTTTTTTTTATAGTAAATATCTGTAACTCTATTTCAGGTACAATTAATTTGTAAGGGCTCGTTTACACTAGAGCGGCGACAGCTTTTGCATTGGAAGAACATCAGTCACTGCTAGGGCACATAGAAAACAACTATTTTTTATTGTGCCGCATTTTACACTGCAAGGCAGTGTGGAAGTGCAGTAAGTACCGTATATACTCGAGTATAAGCCAACCTGAATATAAACTGAGGCACCTATTTTTACCACTAAAAACTGGGAAAACATATTGACTCGAGTATAAGCCTAGGGTGAGAATGCAGCAGCTACTGTAAGCAGAAAAGAGGGTCAACAATGCCCATTTTCAGCCTCACTGTGCCCGTTTGCATGCCTCACTGTGCCCATTTGCATGCCTCACTGTGCCCATTTGCATGCCTAACTGTGCCATACCTGATGAGAGCCGTGTCATGCTTTGCCATCAAACGGCAGCCATCCAGTGTACAAAAGCCGCGCCTCCTCCTCGTTCTCGTCCATGATAGGGGAACACTCAGTTTCCCAGCAGTGAGTCAGTGTTCAGTGTTCCACCTATCACGGACATTCTCTTGTCCTCGTCCATGGGATAGGCGGAACACTGAACACTGACTCACTGCTGGGAAACTGAGTGCTCCCCTATCACGGACGAGAACGAGGAGGAGGCGCGGCTTTTGTACACTGGATGGCTGCCGTCTGAAGGCAATGCATGACAAGACTCTCATCAGGTATGCAGACACAGACTCGAGTATAAGCCGAGGGGGGCATTTTCAGCACAAAAAAATGTGCTAAAAAAGTTGCAATAAAATGCAGACATGTTGCATTTTATCATAGCGCACAGAAAGGCACCACATGCAACCGCACAGCAGTGTAGTGCAGCAAGCTGCCTGGTGGTGACATGAAGACCCCTTTCACACTGGGGCATTTTTCAGGCGCTTTAGCACTAAATATAGCGCCTGTAAAGCACCTGAAAAATGCCTCATCTGCAGTCCCAGTGTGAAAGCCCGAGTGCTTTCACACTGGGGCGGTGCGCTTGAAGGACGTTAGAAAAAGTCCTGCAAGCAGCATCTTTGGAGTGGCTTGGGAGCGGAGTATACACTGCTCCCAAACCGCCCCTGCCATTGGAATGCAAAGCGCTTCTGCAGCGGCGTTACACAGGTGCTTTTTAACCCCTTCTAGGGGGTTAAAAGCGCCCGCTCCTGCCCAAATAGCGGCCAAAAAGCGCAGCGCCGATAAAACTAGTGGTGCTTTACCACTACCGCCCCAGTGTGAAGTATTGCTTTGTGCACTTCAAATAAAGTTCATAAAAAACAAAATGGAGCTACAGTATGTGATGTGCTGAAATGCCTTCTCCTCATGGCAGCTCACAGCAGCCTAAACAGACAACTGCCCGCACACTAAACTTCCCCAGTATGAACAAGCCCTAATGCCTCGTACACACTGCCGGGATTTCCGACGGGAAAAAGTCCGTCTGGAATCCCGACGGGAAAAAAGAGAGCTGGTTCTTTTTTTTGCCGGCGGTTTTTGGCAGTTTTCCCGTCTGAAAAACTGCGAGGGAGCATACACACGGCCGGGATTCCCAGCCTAAAGCTCTCATCGCAGTTTTCCCATCTGAAAATCAAGTCGTGTGTACGAGGCATTAGAGTAATCTGCCAAGAGCTGTACTTTAATGTTGTTCTTGCCTTTTTCCAATAATATCCCTGTTTAAAAAGACATATATATATATATATATATATATATATATATATATGGATATATTGTGAGGGGGTTAGCTCAGCAGCGGGTGTGTGTGACCCCCTGGATGGGTTCACCACACAAAAACAGGCACAGCAGACAGAGTTTGTAGTTGCAAAAACAAAAGGTGCGGTTTATTTACACAATTTACAGGGGAAAAACAGCAAAACAAAAAGAAATCCTGGTCAGCTTGACCGCTTACTACACACGTTGGTGTCCCTGGGTACAGCCTTGTGCTGTCCCAGCCCCTAGCTCCCTGTTTTTTTAAGTTATTACAGTAACCACACAGGCTTTGGCTCACCGCACAGAGATCACACTCCCCAGACTATCCACACAGATCTGGTTCCAGGTTGGAGCATCTCCCTTAGCATGCTGGGAGTTCTTGTAGAGGCTCTAACGAGCCCACTTACTTCAGCTGGGCTCATTAACTCTTCCCCTGCAAGACTCCCCGCACTCCCCCTAGTGGTATAAATTGGCATAAAGCCTGAATCTAGGACATATATACCTTCCATCCTGGACGCAACCCGGTGATTTTACCTGCATTCTGTCACAATATATATATATATATATATATATATACAGGGCAGGACTTAGGGTGGTGGGGGCCCCTGGGCTTGAGTCACTTTCGGGCCCTACCTTCTATCCATTACAAAAAATGGGCTTGGCTCAAATGGGCGTGGCTCGGAAGGGTGTGTGGTTAGAGTCTGAGATGAATGAGGGATGAAGGGAGAAAGAAAGCAGAGTCATGGGGGACGCCGGTCAAATGCACCTTGCACTGAGAGGGTCATTAGACACTCATACATTATATAGCGATGCATGGCAGTTAGTGAGGCATGGTGGCACTGACCCTAAAGTGGCACTGACAGGGGCATGGGGGCACTGACCATAAAGATGCACCTTGCACTGACAGACAATGGACACCGACCATTATGTTGCACATTGCAGTGAGTGAGGCATGAGGCACATACCAAAAGGTTGTACTGAGGGGGGCACTAACCACAAAATAGCACCTTGCACCGAGCGAGGCATTGGGCACTCATGCAGTATATAGTTATGCATGGCTCTTAGTGAGGCACTGACTAGGGCATGAGAGCATTGGTCATAGAGTTGCACCTTGCACTGACAGAGGCATCAGACATGGACTACTATAAAGTTGCACCTTGCACTGAGTGAGGCATGAGGCACTGAGTGAGGCATGAGGCACTAACCATAAAGTAGCACCTTGCACTAACAGAAGCCTGAAGCACTTACCATAAAAAAGTTCCACCTAGCACTGAATGAGGCATAAGGCACAGACCATAAAGTCACACTGACAGAGGCACTGAGGATAAAATTGCAATGAGTAAGGTATGAGGCACTGACCTGGAGCAGTATATAACGTTATGCATGACACAGAGAGAGGTATGAGGCACTGATCTGCAGTATAGAAAGTTATGCATTGCACTGATATAGGCAGCACTGACAGAGGTATGAGGCACTGTCGCTGACCTGGTGCTGGTGATATAGGTAGGTATTTAGGGTGACTTTCCTGGTTGATCACTCTTCCGAGTCTTCCGTCTCCTACTACAAGCAGGACTCAGGAGAAGCCGACTGTCCACTTTGAGCGCCCGCCCTGCAGTGCATTCTGGGAGGTGTAGTCTCTGCAGTGTGTAGGCACAGCCCGGCCGAGTCTAGTGTGTGCTGTTGAGAACTACATCTCCCATCATGCAATGTGGTGCCAACTAGGACAGCGGTGGAGCCTGCTATTGGCTGCTGCCGCTGATGAGGGTGTAACGGGGGGGAACTTTTAATGTGTGTCGGCGGTGATGTTCTTTCTGTCACGCTAATCTGACAGAACGCCGGCCCGCTTGCGGCTCACCCCGCCAGCCTTTGCCTAATTAGAGAGCCGCCTCTGCAGGCAGGGGCCCCCTAGTGGACGGGGCCCATGGGCTTGAGCCCAGTCAAGCCCAATGGTAAGTCCGGCCCTGTATATATATATATATTGTGACAGCAGGAAGGTAAAGTCACCTGGTTGCATCCAGGGGGGTAGATATATTTCGCCCAGATTCAGGCTTTACGCCGACTTATACAACTAGGTGGAGAGTTGTATAAGGCTAGTGGGCTCATGGATGACTCATACCTCTAGGGAGAGTGTGGGGCGTCGTACAGACAGGGAGTTGATGAGACCAGCTGAAGCTTGTCAGCTCATTTAGGCCTCTATAAGAACTCCCAGCTTCATTAGATGTTAGCTCATGCCTGGAACCAGACCTGTGTGGACTGTCTAGGGAGAGTGAACCCCTGTGCGGTGAGACAAAGCCTGTGTGGCTATTTGCTTGGACATTTAAAACCAGGGACTTAGGGACTAGGACAGCACTAGGCTGATCCCAGTTGTTAGTTAGGAAACCTGTATGTTTAGTCAGAGGTCAAGTTGACCAGGATTTATTTTGTTTATGTTTCTTTTGCTTTGCTGTGTTTTGTCACTGTAAATAGAAAATAAACCGCACCTTTTTGATTTTGAAAACCACAACCTCCGTTTGCTGGGCCTGTTTTTGTGTGGGGAGCCCATCTCGGGGGTCACACACACCCGCTGCCGAGCTAACCCCCTCACAGTTGGTGGAGAACCAGTGGCAGTTTTTTTTTAAGCCAGCATGGAGGAGATACTGAAGCAGCTGGCTCTAGCAAATGCCAATCAACAGCAGACAAATGCAGGTTTGCAAAAGAGCCTTGCAGCTCAACAACAGAACTTCGCAGCCCAGCAGCAAGCTCATCAACAGAGCCTTGCAGCCCAGCAGCAAGCTCATCAACAGAGCCTTGCAGCCCAGCAGCAGACAAACGCAACTTTGCAACAGAGTCTGGAGGCTCAGCAACAAGCCCAGCAGCAATCTGAGGCCCGCTTCATAGACCTGTTACAGAAGCAAGAGCAGAGACTACAACAACAGATGGAAGCAGCAATGCAGCAACGTCCGCAGACCAGTGAGGAAAGCCGTCCCACTAATACCGCGTCCTTTGGGGTGAGTCGTTTATTGACAAAAATGACTGGAGAGGATGATCCAGAGGTATTTTTGACCACATTTGAAAGGACCGCTGAAAGAGAAAAGTGGCCTGAGGAGCAGTGGGCTGGACTGGTGGCTCCTCTGTTAACTGGTGAATCGCAGAAAGCTTACTATGACCTAGAGCCTAACCAAGCAAAAGACTATGCGATGCTAAAAGCTGAAATATTGGCAAGGCTGGGTGTCACCCAGGCTGTCCGGGCTCAGCGTGTGCATAACTGGACTTTCCAGCTTGGAAAACACCCCAGGTCTCAAATGTATGATCTCATTCACCTGAGCAGAAAGTGGCTACAGCCAGAGACTTTGTCCGCACCAAAGATTGTGGAACGTGTTGTAATGGATCGGTTTTTGAGAGCTCTTCCTACTGCCATCCAAAAGTGGGTAAGCCATGGAGACCCAGAGACGGCCGATGGTCTTGTGGATCGTGTGGAGAAATACTTGGCTACAGAGAACCTGACGGCCTCTTCCAGAGACACTCGGACTTTCCACCCTAAGACCAGACCATCCCCAGGGGCAGATAAGAGGATTCCAAGGGGTGAGGGTGGAGAGAGTGAGAGGGTGGGAGCTCTACCCCAAGTTTGGCGAGAACAGCCTGGGAAATCAGCGGCTCAAGAGGCCGCAAGAAGGATCGTTTGCTACCGCTGCCGGCAAGCGGGACATATTGCAGCCAATTGCCCGGTTGTGGAGGAACCCATGCAGTGTGACTTTCTGACGGGCAGACGTCAGTCGCTGTGTGCGACAGTCGCATGCACTGCCATTCGAGGAACTGAGAAACATTTATGCAAAATGTGTGTTAATGGTAGAAATGTTGTGGTATTGCTGGATTCAGGTAGCCTTGTGACCCTGATAAAGGCTGAGTTAGTTAAAACAGAGGTCTCTGGGAATAGCAAGGTAGCTGTTATTTGTGTGCATGGGGACACCCGAGAGTATCCAGTGACTACAGTGTGTTTCGAGACCCCCAAAGGTACCCTCTCTCATCCAGTGGGCTTAGTATCTCAGTTACCGCATGACGCCATTGTGGGAAGGGATTTTCCGAAGTTCTGGGAACTGTGGGATGATCCTGAGCCCCCCACTGGTACCCCTATGTACCAGGAAGGCGAAAGCCCGAACAGATCTATCACGTTAATCTGTTGAAAGCCTGGAGGGATAGAGAGTCCCTAGTCGCAGACACTTGGTCACCAGCTCAAACTGGTTGCGTGATTCCGGAGGTTGGAATAGCAGCCACCTTGTCACAACCCCAACAACAGGAGGTTAAGGAGTTTGTGCTTCGCAACAAGGAGGTATTCTCTGAGCTGCCGGGACAAACATCTGGGGCAGAGCATGACATCATTACCCCGCCCGGTGAAAGGGTGAAGTTAAAACCCTATCGGATCCCAGAGGCCCGACGGGAGGCAATACGGGAGGAAGTACAGAAAATGCTGAACTTAGGGGTGATAGAGGAGTCCCAAAGTGATTGGTCTAGTCCCATTGTGTTGGTGCCTAAACCGGATGGGAGCTGGCGATTTTGTAACGATTTTCGACAGTTGAACAAAGTTACAAAATTTGACACCTACCCCATGCCACGTATAGATGAGTTGATCGACCGGCTGGGAACAGCCCGATACATGACGACTCTTGACCTCACAAAAGGGTATTGGCAAATCCCCCTGGCCAAGTCGGCCAAAGAGAAAACCGCATTTGTAACCCCAGACGGGGCGTTCCAATATAAAAGAATGCCGTTCGGGTTACAGAATGCGCCGGCCACATTCCAGCGAAAAATGGACCAGATGCTGAGGCCCCATCGGAAGTATGCTGCGGCTTACCTGGATGACATAATTGTCCATAGCACAGATTGGGCCTCACATCTGCCAAAAGTGCAAGCAGTCCTGGACTCTGTTCGGGAAGCGGGGTTTACGGCTAACCCCAAGAAGTGTACCATTGGGCAGGAGGAGGCCAAATATCTTGGGTACACCATTGGGAGGGGAGTAATAAAACCCCAACTCAACAAAGTCGAGGCCATCCAGAGTTGGCCACGTCCCAACAGCAAGAAGCAGGTGCGAGCCTTTCTGGGAATCGCTGGGTATTATCGGCGATTCATTCCCCACTTTGCTTCTAAGGCTGTGCCCCTAACCAACCTGACGAAGGGGAAAGGGTCGGTCATGATTAAATGGACCCCCGAGGCTGAGGCAGCATTCCAATTCTTGAAACAAGCCTTATGTAGCCAGCCAGTGTTGTACTCACCCGACTTCTCTAAAGACTTTGTCGTACAAAGTGATGCGTCAGATGTGGGGTTAGGAGCAGTATTGTCCCAGGTCTGGAACGGGGAAGAGCACCCAGTCATTTACCTCAGCAGGAAGTTGAAGTCCCATGAGGTAAATTACGCCACGGTTGAAAAGGAGTGTTTAGCGGTGAAGTGGGCTCTAGATTCCCTTCGGTACTACCTGCTAGGTAGGCACTTTGACATGGTTACGGATCACGCTCCGTTAAAGTGGATGGCTCAAAACAAGGAAACAAATAGAAGAGTGAATAGGTGGTTCCTGGCCCTCCAGGAATTCAACTTCACAGTAAAGCATCGCCCTGGCGTTCAAATGGGGAATGTGGATGCTTTGTCTCGAGTACATGAATGCCTGATTGCTGGTGTTCCAACCCCGAGGTTAAAACAAGAGGGGGGGGTATGTGACAGCAGGAAGGTAAAGTCACCTGGTTGCATCCAGGGGGGTAGATATATTTCGCCCAGATTCAGGCTTTACGCCGACTTATACAACTAGGTGGAGAGTTGTATAAGGCTAGTGGGCTCATGGATGACTCATACCTCTAGGGAGAGTGTGGGGCGTCGTACAGACAGGGAGTTGATGAGACCAGCTGAAGCTTGTCAGCTCATTTAGGCCTCTATAAGAACTCCCAGCTTCATTAGATGTTAGCTCATGCCTGGAACCAGACCTGTGTGGACTGTCTAGGGAGAGTGAACCCCTGTGCGGTGAGACAAAGCCTGTGTGGCTATTTGCTTGGACATTTAAAACCAGGGACTTAGGGACTAGGACAGCACTAGGCTGATCCCAGTTGTTAGTTAGGAAACCTGTATGTTTAGTCAGAGGTCAAGTTGACCAGGATTTATTTTGTTTATGTTTCTTTTGCTTTGCTGTGTTTTGTCACTGTAAATAGAAAATAAACCGCACCTTTTTGATTTTGAAAACCACAACCTCCGTTTGCTGGGCCTGTTTTTGTGTGGGGAGCCCATCTCGGGGGTCACACACACCCGCTGCCGAGCTAACCCCCTCACAATATATATATATATATATATATATATATACACACACACTGCTCAAAAAAATTTAAGGAACACTTTAAAAACACATCAGATTTCAACGGGCAAAAATCTCATGCTGGATATCTATACTGATATGGACTGGGTAATGTGTTAGGAATGAAAGGATGGCACATCATTTGATGGAAATGAAAATTATCCACCTACAGAGGGCTGATTTCAAAGACAACCCGAAAATCAAAGTGAAAAAATTATGCAGCAAGCTAGTCCATTTTGCTGAAATTTCATTGCAACAACTCAAAATGGTCCTCAGTAGTTTGTATGGCCCCCAAGTGCTTGTATGCATGCCGGACAACATCAGGTAATGCTCCTAATGAGATGACGGATGGTGTCCTGGGGTATTTCCTCCCAGATCTGGACCAGAGCATCACTGAGCTCCTGAACAGACTGAGGTGCAACCTGGCGGCACCGGATGGACCGAAACATAATGTCCCAGAGCTGTTCTTTTGGATTTAGGTCAGGTGAGCGTGGGGGCCATTCAATGGTATCAATTTCTTCATCCTCCAGGAACTGGCTCCATGCTCTCGCCACATGAGGCCGGGCATTGTCGTGCACCAGAAGGAACCCAGGACCCACTGCACCAGCGTAGGGTCTGACAATGGGTCCAAGGATTTCATCCCGATACCTAATGACAGTCAGGGTGCCATTGTGTAGCCTGTAGAGGTCTGTGCGTCCCTCCATGGATATGCCTCCCCAGACCATCACTGACCCACCACCAAACCGGTCATGCTGAACGATGTTACAGGCAGCATAACGTTCTCTGCGGCTTCTCCAGACCCTTTCACGTCTGTCACATATGCTCAGGGTGAACCTGCTCTCATCTGTGAAAAGCATGGGGCACAAGTGGCGGACCTGTCAATTCTGGTGTTCAATGGAAAATGCCAATCGAGCTCCACAGTGTCCAGCAGTGAGCACAGAGCACACTAGAGGACGTCGGGCCCTCAGGCCACCCCCATGAAGTCTGTTTCTGATTGTTTGGTCAGAGACATTCACACCAGTGGCCTGCTGGAGGTCAATTTGTAGGACTATGGCAGTGCTCGTCCTGTTCCTCCTTGCACAAAGGAGCAGATAACGGTCCTGCTGATGGGTTTAGGACCTTCTACCGCTCTGTCCAGCTCTCCTAGAGTAACTGCCCGACTCCTGGAATCTCCTCCATGCTCTTGAGACTGGGCTGGGAGACACGGCAAACTTCCTGGCAATGACACGTATTGATGTGTCATCCTGGAGGAATTGGATTGCCTGTGCAATCTTTATAGGGTCCAAGTATCGCCTCGTGCTACCAGTAGTGACACTGACCCTAGCCAAATGCAAAACTAGTGAAAAACAGTCAGAAAAGATGAGTAGGGAAAAAATGTCAGACACCTCCACCTGAAAAACCATTCCTGTTTTGGAGGTCGTCTCATTGTTGCCCATCTAGTGCACCTGTTGTTAATTTCAATTAATAGCAAAGCAGCTGAAACTGATTACACCCCTCCCCCTCTGCTACTTAATTGACCAGATCAATATCCCAGGAGTTCTGATTCAAAAGTGTTCCTTTCATTTTTTCGAGCAGTGTGTATATATATGTAGCGGCCTCACTCTCTCTCCATCTTTATCGGTTACACACCAACTCATGTCTAGGGGTTCCTGGGTTGTGAGAGTGAGATGCGCCACGGCCCATGTCCTCCCCATTGTAGTGGGGAGGTGAAGGCCACTTACTGATGTTTCCTCGGGCCGGTGTGTTCTGTGAATGCACTGAGTCTGTAATTGCAAGCTCACCAGCCTCCCCTTTGCTTCCAGTAACTGGAGTTCACACACCGGAGAAAGGTCCAACACTTGTTTATTTGGCACTCCAATACGCAAAGCACAATAAACAGTTCTTTTGCAGCAAACTGGTTGGGACCTATAACCTTGCCAACGGTGGGGCGAGCAGATCGAGGCACTTCCTAAAGTTTAAGTTCTATGCCACTGTACTATGACCAGCGGCGCCTAAGCCAATCCGGCTGTTACAGAACAGGAAAGATGGGGTCTCTTCCAGCAACCCCTATGAACAGCAATGGAGCCCTCTTCGATACGCTGTGGCCCCTATCAGGGGGATGTGTCCTCCCAAGAGAGTTCCCAGAGGCCCACTGTCACCGGGTTGGTGCTGCTCCGGGTCTCCAGTGGGTAACCTCTCTGGCCTCCTCACCTCAGATACGAGTCCCTCCGCTCAGGGACCCTCGGACAGTCCACCCTAGCGGGACCCAGTCGAAGGTACTGGGCCCCAGGCCTCCTCGATAGTACCTCACCCCAGGCTAAAGGTGCCTGGGATGGACGCCAACATGACTCCGGACCAGGCCATGGGCACCTGGACCAGACTCCTGGATCTCCAGCACCCAGGCCTGGGGGGCCTGGGTGCGGACAGCAACCCTCCTCCTCCGAGGACCTCCTTCTCCGCAAGACCTCGTGGTAAGGGCGTCTCCCCCTTTTATCTCCTCCCATCAACGGCCCGGCGGGTTCCCCGCCCCAGCCATACCATCTCCGAGAAGGGACAAAACAGGGAGCACTGCAGGAGATGATTCTACCTGAAGCCTGTGGGTACCCCGCCACCCACAGGCAAAGGAGAATACTACATCCTCCAATCCTCCACGAAACAAAAAGGGGTCTGAACCCTAACACAATTATACACCTGGGTCACACTATTCCCCAGGTGTATCCCATCAATTTGAGGACCCCGCTACATATATATATACATATATATATATATATACACACACACACACTATATTACCAAAAGTATTGGGATGCCTGCCTTTACACGCACATGAACTTTAATGGCGTCTCAGTCTTAGTCCGTAGGATTCAATAATGAGTTTTCCCATCCTTTGCAGCTATAACAGCTTCAACTCCTCTGGGAAGGCTGTCCACAGGGTTTAGGAGTGTGTCTATGGGAATGTTTGACCATTCTTCCAAAAGCAAATTTGTGAGGTCAGGCACTGATGTGGACGAGAAGGCCTGGCTCACAGTTGCCACTCTAATTCACCACAAAAGTGTTCTATTGGGTTGCAGTCAGGACTCTGTGCAGGCTAGTCAAGTTCCTCCAGCCCAAACTCTTAAGGCCTCAGCATAACAAGAAATTTTGGACAATTTCATGCTCCCAACTTTGAGGGAACAGTTTGGGGGTGACCCCTTCTTGTTCCAACATGACTGCACACCAGTGCACAAAGCAAGGCCCATAAAGACATGGATGAGCGAGTTTTGTGTGAAGGATCTTGACTGGCCTGCACAGAGTCCTGACCTCAACCCGATAGAAAACCTTTGGAATGAATTAGAGTGGAGACTTTGAGCCATGCCTTCTCGTCCAACATCAGTGCCTGACCTCACAATTGCGCTTTTGGTAGAATGAACAAACATTCCCATAGACACTCCTAAACCTTTTTAGACAGCCTTCCCAGAAGAGTTGAAGCTGTTATAGCTTCAAAGGGTGGACCAACTCAATATTGAACTTGGGACGCCATTAAAATTCATGTATGTGTAAAGGCAGGCATCCCAATACTTTTGGTAATATAGTGTGTATATATACAGTATTTCACAAAAGTGAGTACACCCCTCACATTTTTGTAAATATTTATTACATCTTTTCATG
The DNA here is from genome assembly GCA_029206835.1 of Rana muscosa. NCBI lineage: Eukaryota > Metazoa > Chordata > Amphibia > Anura > Ranidae > Rana > Rana muscosa. The sequence goes on along the minus strand of CM055122.1, from coordinate 873,601,951 downwards.
TGACAACACTGAAGAAATGACACTTTGCTACAATGTAAAGTAGTGAGTGTACAGCTTGTATAACAGTGTAAATTTGCTGTCCCCTCAAAATAACTCAACACACAGCCATTAATGTCTAAACCACTGGTAACAAAAGTGAGTACACCCCTAAGTGAAAATATCCAAATTGGGCCCAAAGTGTCAATATTTTGTGTGGCCGCCATTATTTTCCATCACTGCTCTTGGGCATGGAGTTCCCCAGAGCTTCACAGTTTGCCACTGGAGTCCTCTTCCACTCCTCCATGATGACATCACGGAGCTGGTGGATGTTAGAGACCTTGCGATCCCCCACCTCCTGTTTGAGGATGCCCCACAGATGCTCAATAGGGTTTAGGTCTGGAGACATGCTTGGCCAGTCCATCACCTTTACCATCAGCTTCTTTAGCAAGGCAGTGGTCATCTTGGAGGTGTGTTTTAGGGTCGTTATCGTGTTTATTGAGTGCTTATTTTGAGGGGACAGCAAATTTACACTGTTATACAAGCTGTGCACTCACTACTTTACATTGTAGCAAAGTGTAATTTTCAGTGTTGTCACATGTAAAGATATAATAATACAAAAATGTGAGGGGTGTACTCACTTTTGTGAGATACTGTGTGTATGTATATATATATATATATATATATATATATATATATACACACATACACACACACACACACACACACATACATGTTTACAACCAGCAGAATTTTTTATTTTTTGCAAAAACAAAAAAACAATCAAATAAATATTGTAGAAAAATTTCTGTTCAAGTTGTAAGTGCTGCCTGCTGGCTATCTTTCCACAACTTCCTGTATTCCCTGCATGCTTTGCAGCTTATCCTCTGCTGTTTACGTTTAATGTCTAAGGACTACATATCCAATGGTACATTGCTGCCTGCAGTGATTCTTGTTCTGACTCCGCATCTTGAAACTCCTCCTCCCAGCACCTCTGTAGATCAGAAGGCAGGCTCTGTGAAATGTGTGACACAGCAGTGCCTTCTCAGAGGGCATTTCGGAATTCAAAGAAGTAAATGTGTGAGGATCTTCACAAAGTACGTTTGCAAACATCAAGATTGTTCAGGTTAATAACAGTAAGCTAGAAATCATTGAAAAAACATGTGGAAATGAATATATGATTTTACATTTTGACCATAGATATGCTTGCAAGAGACATAGTTTTACAGACACCTCATGATCGTGTGTCAGTTCGTAGATGGTGCTAGCTATGCATAATATTTCACAGTATTACGTTCTCCCCCTTCCTACCAGTAATAAGAAAGTAATTCTGTAATTGTGGTCAGTGAGTTCTTTGGAACAAATTACTTTACACTAATGTGGCATTTTGGAGTTAGCTTAAAGTGGAGCTCCACCCTAAATAGCAACTTTTGCTATTTGGAACCCTCCCCCCCTCCGGTGTCACAATTGACACCTTTCAGGGGGGAGGGGGGTGAAGATACCTGTCTAAGACAGGTATTTTCACCCACATCCGGGAGTCCTGTCTCCGGGAATCTGCGGGAGTTACGTCACTTCCCGCAGACTTCCCTTGGTGTTCTGGGAGACACTCGGCTCCCAGAACACAGGAGCACCAATCAGAACGGCGCAGCGCGACTCGCGCATGCGCCGTAGGGAACCGGGCATGAAGCCGCAGGGCTTCACTTCCTGGTTCCCTCAGCGAGGATGGCGGAGGGAGCAGCAGAGCGACGAGCGGTCGCTCGTCCTCTGCTGCGGACGTCGCTGGACTCCAGGACAGGTAAGTGTCCAAATATTAAAAGCCAGCAGCTGCTGTAGCTGTAGCTGCTGGCTTTTAATTTTTTTTTTTTCCGGTGGAGCAACCCCTTTAAGCAGGTAATGTGATTGCCTGGTTCAGCAGCATATACTTCACTGATATTTTAAAGCTGACCTTCACTGCATCTGAGCACCACAAACCAAAAACACTATGCAATACATTTTTAACATTCAAAGCAAACTCTCTGCTGTTTTCTTTTGTTATGAAATCACTTTGAAAAACAACCTCTCTAGTAGTGGCCATCTTGAGTAAGGGCAAATGATTTATGTAGCATTTATTTCCTGGAATCCATCTTCCCTTAGTTGATGCATGCAGGAGAGTGTGCTTAGCTGCGAAAACCCCTCCTCCTATCCTCTCCCATGGAAGAATCCTGGGATGTGTGACATTTGCCTAGGCCTGGAAACCAGGAAGTAACTAAAGAAATGTAAAAAAATGTAAAACAAGTAAATATGACATACTTTCCTTTCTGTTTACTAAAGCTAGCAGCATAAAGATTAAAAAAAAATCAGTGTGGATTGGGAGAGGGAAGTTCTAATTTAACGTTTTCAGAATTCAGGTGCAAATAGGGTTGCCACTTTTTCTTCAAGCTAAACCCAAACACTTTAGCGGCGCACAGTAATTATTTTTTTTATATATACATTATAGGATTGTAACAGACCTAGGAGATCTTGGGGCACTCCATAGAGAATAGTAATGTGGCACGCATTGTGCCCCCTCACCCTTCTATCAGCCCCTGTTCCGAGCCACATTCCTGTCTGAATTTTGTGTCTGGGTTTCAGGCGGACTGAAACCCGGACACATGATTCAAAACCCGAACTGTCCAGATGAATCCCAGACAGGTGGCAACCCTAGGTGCAAATGGTTGCATAAACCAGGTACAATTCAGTGTTGTAAAGCTGTGTTAGTGAAACATGAAATCTGATTGATCTGGGTAAAGTACTTAGCATACTGTTCTTTGCTTTACCCACTTCCCACCCGGCCTATAGCATATTGACGACCGGGAAGTGGTTCTGTTATCCTGACTGGGCATCATATGACGTCCAGCAGGATAAAATGCCAGAAGGCGCCAGTGGGGGGCGTGCGGCGATCGTGAGTGCGGCATGTCAGTCTGACACCCCGAAGCTCTGATTGTAATAAGAAGCCTCTGTCAGAGGCTTCCTACCACGTGATCAGCTGTGACCAATCACAGCTGATCATCGCATGAACCAGGAAGTGCCGGTAAACGCCATTCCTCGGTTCGCATTAGATCGGCGGCTCTCCCTGTCAGAGGGGGGATCTGTACTGATAATCAGCACATTGATTATCAGCACAGCCCCCTCAGATGTGCCAATCACCTGCCAACCAGTGCCCAGCAATGTCCCAAGATTAAAATCTGCCAGTGCCCACCACAGTGCCAATCACTGCTCACCACAGTGCCAATCACTGCCCAGCAGTGACACCTGTCAGTACTTATCAGAACCTCATCATCAGTGCTGCCCATCAGTACCACCTATCAGTGCCATTCGGTGCTGCCTGTCAGTGCCCATCACAGCCACCTGTCAGTGTCCATCACAGCCACCTGTTAGTGCCTATCAGTGCCCATCAGTGCCACCTATCAGTGCTGCATATCAGTGCCGCCTATTGGTGCCCATCAGTGCTCCATATTAGTGCCGGCTATCAGTGCCCATCAATTCTACATATCAGTGCCTCCTTATCAGTGCCCATCAGTGCCACTTTATCAGTGCCAACTCATCAGTGCCCATCAGTGCTGCCTCATCAGTGCCCATCAGTGCCGCCTCATCAGTGAAGGTGAAAACAAAATTTTATGCCAGAAACTAAGAAAAACATTTTTTTCCCCAAAATTTTGGGTGTCTTTTAGTTTAGTAAAGTATAAAATCCCCAGAGGTGATCAAATACCACCAAAATAAAGCTCTATTTTTGGGAAGAAAATTATAAAAAATGTAGTTTGTTTACAGTGTTGCATGACCGCACAATTGTCATTCAAAGTGTGACACCTCTGAAAGCTGAAAATTGTCCTGGGCAGGAAGGGGCGTATGTGCCTGGTATTGAAGTGGTTAAACTTAGCCCAACAGTAATATAAATTCTCACCTGGATAATAGATGCTGCACAGCCTGGAATAAAACTAACCTTTGCAGGAAAAGGTGGTGGAAGACTCTGATTCCCCGTACACACGACCGTGTTTTCCGACGGGAAAACAGCAAGGAGAGATTTTGGCCGGGAATCCCGGCCGTGTGTATGCTCCCTCGCAGTTTTTCAGATGGGAAAACTGCCAAACCCGCCGGACAAAAAAAAGAGAACCAGCTCTCTTTTTTTCCCGCCGGGATTCACGACTGGCTTTTATCCGTCAGAAAACCCAGCCATGTGTAGCAGAAAACAGCCATTTTTGGACGTTTTCCTGTGTAGAAAAACTCAGATGGAGCATAAAACACGGTCGGGATTCCCGCTCTCATCTGAGTTTTCGCGGCGGAAAACCGATCGTCTGTACAGGGGAAAAAGTAGAGAGCAGGTTCTCGGTTTTCCCCTCGGGATTTCTGACGGACCTTTTCCCGTCGGGAATCCCGGTCGTGTGTACTAGGCATCAGGGGAGGAGATTGCTTCTTCTTTTGCCCTGACTGATCAGAGATTACAGGGCTACATTTAGCTTGTATGGTTTGTGCATTGCACAACACAGTTTTTAGGGGTTTACCATGCCATTGTATTTATGTCATTTATGGGAACTGAATTACACTTACCGATAAACAGCAGAGCTATAGTATATACAGTAAGAGCAAGGAGATTCTGTGATGTCACATTCAAGTAACTTCTCATTTCTCCAGACATCCAAAAAAGTACCGACAGCTTCTAAGAAACAGAAGAAAAGTGCAGTCTGCCTCCCCCCTTGATAAAGTGAAATGTAATCCTAATTACTGATAAATTTACATTATGCAGATTGTAAGGCTAATCACATTTAGTCAGTGCAGCATTTCAGTCACACTTATAAAATGTGTAATTCATGTATTTGGTTGATAAAGAGACGAGTTGTTGATTAGACGAAGGGGAAGAGTGCACAGTAAAAGGATCATACTTTTTTCCATAAAAAGAAACAGATTTTCCAGCATATTAGAAATACAGAAGAGTGATGGCAGAAAAAAGATCAAGTGGTCCATTTTTTTTTTACTTTTTGTCTGAGTATAGATCTGCGTTTGTCCCAAGAATATTTGAATCCACTTAAAGCAGGACTGGAGCAAAGAAATGCTCTTGGCCTGGGACTCAGGAAGCTACAAACCCTAGAGAGCTATTTTATATGAAGTTTGCTTTTGTGAGAGAAAAGGTTTGCATTATCTTTATTTTGTGGGTGACTGGGAGAAGCCCATCACCTGTGAGTTGGGAACCTGCATATGTTTAGTTAGTGCCTGGATGGCAAGGATTTTTTATTTTTTTTATGCAACCTTTTACGATAAAACTGGCTACAAGTCAAATTTTAAGAAAACCTGCTGTTTGGACTGCCTTTTTCCCAGGGAAGGTGATCGCTCTGGAGCGGACCCCTGACAATAGTTATTAAGTAAAATTATCTCCACATAAAAGTTGCAGTAAAGCCCATTTTCAGGAGGCCCTGGGAGGTGTGACATCTGTTCTGGTTCTGAATACTAGGTCAGTGGTGATGTGGAGATCCTCCAAACGACACTCGACCAGCCTGTGAGGCAGCTTTTTACTGATGCCATCTGTGGTCATGGGCATCCGCTGAACTTTTTTCAGGGGGGGGCATCATTTTAAGGTCATCAATGCTCAGTCCCTTTTTGACAATGTCATGAAGGGGACATTATGATATAAAGCGCAGGCATGCAAAGGTTTGAGAAACCTGATGCAAAAGCTTAATAGAAGAAACAAGCTGCCATTGTCTGATTAGCAATTTCTATTTTTTTTAAACCCCCCCCCCCCTCTAGCGGCCGAATAGCGCCACTAAAACGATGGTAAAGCGCCGCTAAAACTAGCGGCGCTTTACCGATAACTTGGCCAGCTGGCAGTGTGAAATAGCTCTTGAGGATAATTCCGCTTCACTCCATGTCTATATAAATATAGTGTGTCTGCAGGGGGGGGGGCAATTGACCCCCCTTGCCCTATGGAGCGGACGTCCATGTCTGTGGTGTGACTCTGGAACTTAATGTCAGTCTATCTACTCTGCTTCTCAGTCCCTAACAGTTTCTAATCTGCCTACACAGGCTGTTGGATTCCTAACCTGGCTCTACCCTGTACTGTTTACCGATCCCTGAGCTAAAGCTAACTAGAGAACCACAGACAAAAAGGAACAGAAATTATCAAAGGTAACAGAAGCTGCACAAAAACTTTATTTTAGTAAAATGCTTTAACTAATGATATACTGCAAGGTGACCACTTCATTCATACAGTGGCACAGACCTATCTGGCACATGCATGTGAGATAATAACAATAAGACATAGACACTTCTGTCACCTGATATTAAATACACACAGATACGGCAACAGTTAAACTATTTGTCAGAAACCATGAATCAGACCGAGACAGAAGTACAGTTAAATCACACTTATTTAATAAAAAATAAATAAAAAGGTAAACAGAGTAAGCGTAGTCAAAACATAGCCAGAGTTCAGTAACCGGATCCGGTATTCGGCCAAGCCAATGTCCAAGAGCCAGCGATAAAGGTAGTAGTGCAGCAAGCAGGATCTGTAGCCAGAGGGAACGTCAGACAAGCAGGTCTTCAACTGGAATGCAGGAGAAAGTCTCTTGTAATGTTAACACGGGCGAAGGCAAAGAGCAAATGAACTGGAAGTCCTTAACTAGGCAGAGCTGACGAGAAGGATCATCAACAGGTGGATCACTGTGGAGAGATGGGAGCTGGCAATTAGCTGACAGCTGATCTGCCAGCACAGAGAAGGAAGGGCTAAGCCCAGCCCTGACAGTACCCCCTCCTCAACGACCCCTCCCCCTCGGAGGACCACCGGGCTTGAGGGGAAAACGTCTATGGAAATCACGGAGGAGGACAGGGGCATGTACGTCCGAGGATGGGACCCAAGAGCGTTCCTCCAGACTGTACCCCTTCCAATGCACCAGGTACTGTATGCGCCCACGGAACCTACGGGAGTCAACAATGGACTGTACTTCATACTCCTCATGGTTCTCAACATGTATAGGTTTGAGGACGTGGCACCGAGGTAGTAAAATGGTTGCAGACCAAAGGTTTCAATAAGGAGACATGAAACACAATAGAGATACGCATACTAGAAGGAAGGTCCAACGCGTAAGCCACTGGGTTTATCCTGCAAAGGATACGGAAAGGCCCAATAAACCAAGGTGCGAACTTCAGAGAAGGAACACGAAGTTGGAGGTTGCGAGATGACAGCCAGACCCTGTCCCCGACCTGGTAGGAAGGTGCAGGCAGGCGTCTGCAGTCATCATGGAGTCTGTACCTCTCGTTAGCATGTCGCAAAGCCTCCTGGACTTGTACCCAAGTGGAACAAAGACCACGGAGATGTTCCTCTAACGCAGGAATATACTGAGGAACAAATAAGTCAGGCAACATGGAGGGTTGGAAACCATAGTTCTCCATAAAACGGGGACAAATGGGAAGCAGAGTTCAGAGCGCTATTGTGAGCAAACTCCACCCAAGGTAAGAAGTCTGACCAGTTGTTGTGATGGTCAGAAATATAGCAACGCAGGAATTGCTCCAAGGACTGATTGGCTCGTTCTGCAGCCCCATTAGACTGTGGGTGATATGCAGAAGAGAAGGTAAGCCGAATTCCCAACTGTGCACAAAAAGCTCGCCAGAACCGGGACACAAACTGACTTCCCCTGTCAGAGATAATGACCTTGTGTAGACCATGTAAGCAAAAGATCTCCCGAGCAAAAGTGGAATACAGTGAGACATTTTCTAGAACCGGTCTACCACTATAAGGATAACTGTGTTGCCCTGGGAGTTGGGTAACTCCACAATGAAATCCATAGACAGGTGGGTCCAGGGCCTCTCTCCATTGGGTATGGGTTGTAGGAGACCCACTGGAAGGTGTCGTGGAGTCTTACTCTGAGCACAGGCAGCTACGAAGGCGGTTACATCAGCACGTAGACTAGGCCACCAGAATTGTTGGGAAATGGCCCAAAAGAGTTGATTCTTCCCAGGGTGGCCAGCAGCCTTGGGAGAATGGTAAGTCTGAAGTACGACAGTACGGAGACTCTTGGGAACAAAGCAGCGGTCACAAGGTTTCTCAGGAGGGGCATCAACCTGACCAGCAAGAATTTTGTCTCCCAAAGGAGAAGTGAGACTGGTGCGAACCGTAGCCAAAATACAATCAGGAGGAATCACAGGAACCGAAACCGTCTCCATCTTGGAAGTGGAGGAAAATTGTCGTGACAAGGCGTCAGCCCTACATTCTTAGTACCGGTAAGAATGAGACAATGGAATTAAAACTCAACAAAAGAGTCCATCGTACTCTTCTGGGAGAGAGGCGCTTAGCCTCAGATAAGAATGTGAGATTCTTATGGTCAGTAAGAATGAGAACCGGCAAAATCATGTTATACGCCGACGACACCATGCTGCTTCTGGGGGACACAGATGACTCCCTGAAGAAAGCTATGGCAGTGGTTGGCAGGTTTGGGTCCTATTCAGGTCTGGTCATCAATTGGAAGTCCTCGCTTCTCCTGCTGGATTCTAATCCGGGCAGCGAGGAACGGACGATACACGAGGTACCGGTGTCCACCGGTTTCAAGTATCTAGGTGTCCAGATCACCCCAGAACCGCGTGATTTTATCTCACTTAACCCAACCCCATTGGTAAATAGAATTAGAGATAGAGCCAAAATATGGTCTCGTCTTAGGATGTCCCTGGTGGGAAGGGTTAATCTCATAAAGATGGTTTTCATGCCCCAGCTCTTATATATCCTCCACAACACTCCTGTGGTCACCCCTCTAAAAATTTTCAGGATTATTAACTCTCTTTTTAGGGCCTTCATATGGTTAGACAAACCTCCTAGAGTGAAACTGGAACAGTTACAAAAACCCAAGGCAGTGGGTGGCCTCGCCCTCCCTAACCCTTGGGTCTATTACCTAGCGGCTCAGGCGTAACATATCGCCCGGGCTATGCCGGACGATCAGGGGATGGAGGAGGGTAGAGTACAATCTGACCCCATTGGGGCCCTAATGTGCTATGCCACTGGTCTCGACAGCGTACCCACAGGCATGGAGGCCCTGGCGTATGCAATGTCCAATAAAAGATTTCCCACATATGTATTGATGCAAAAAATATGGAATAAACTTAGGCAGTTGCAGAGGGTGGAGGGATTTACTGGTTACAGCCCGATATGGGATAATGGGTACTATGAGGAGCTGCTCTCTTTGGATTGCGGAGCGCGGTGGAGAAGGCATAGAGTCACATACATGAGGCATATATTTGGAACGGGTGAACTGATCCCCTTCTCAGTACTGAGGGAGCAATTTCATCTCCCGCAATCAATGCTTTTCTATTGCATGCAGTTGCAACATGCAGTAAAGGCACAGGTAGGGGGAACCCCGTGGATTCTCTCTCGAACACCAATATTTTAATATATGGCTGAATATATGGCTGAAGTATCCGAGTTTAAGGGCTTCATCTCTAGAACCTATTCCATGATTCCATGATTCTCAATGTCTACCTGGAGGGATTTCCTCTTACAGCGTCCAGCAAGTGGGAAAGGGATGTGGGTAAATTCGAGGATGAATAATGGGAGGAGGCACTCCAGGCAGTGCAACTTTGCTCCTTAAACGTGGCCCAACGGGTATCAAAACTGTACATCACTTTTAGAGTACATTATACGCCCAATAGATTGTTTAAGATGGGGGTGAGACCGGATTCCAACTGCCCCAGATGTGCGAGGGACCATGGGGACCTGATCCATCTGCTATGGCGATGCCCCAAGCTTAATTTATTCTGGACAGGGGTTGTAGCCACCATTAACAGAGTGTATCAGACGGTCATACCCACTGACCCGAAACCGTGCTTACTTGGGATCGTGGACGATATTCCCATGGAAGATGATTCCAAACAGGCCATACTGAGGGCTCTCTTCCAGGCCCACAAGCTGATCCTTAGACATTGGAAGGCTGTTGAGCCCCCAACGTTGAAGGAATGGATTGCACAGATGGGTGACACCATAAGGCTAGAGAAATATATCTATCAACACAGGGGTCGCATGGGAAAGTTTGAGAGGCTGTGGGCACCTTGGTTGGATACCCCCGGCCTGTCTTCGGTTGATCTGGTGATGGATAGGCTGCTGAGGTAGAGGGTGGGTGAGTGGTTGAGCTACAACACGGGAGGGGAATGTGATTAACTTAAGGTATGCATATCAGCCTGTAGGGCGGACTTTTGAATTTACAGTCCCTTTAGAAGAGTTGCCTGACTTGGGTGACTTGTGATGGTGGAGGATGCTATGCATATTGTCTGAATGTACCTCTTGCACTGATAATAGAACGATATCGCTACCTTGTGGTCTTACATGTGAGCTGTAAAGTTTTCTTATTTGCTATGCTGTGTTTTTCTCTCTGGTTTTTTTTGTTTTATTTCAATAAACATCTTTGATTTAAAAAAAAAAAAAAAGAATGAGAACCAGCACAGTGGTACCTTCGAGGAGATGTCTCCACTCTTTCAGGGCTAAAATGATCGCCAACAGCTCTCTGTCACCAATCTCGTAATTGCACTCCGCAGGTGAAAATTTCTTGGAAAAGTAGCCACACGGATGCATAGCGCTGTCAGAGCTAGGACGTTGAGACAGAAGGGCGCCAACTCCAGTCTCAGAAGCATCAACTTCAAGGATAAAAGGCAACGTAGGATCAGGATGTGCCAACACAGGAGCAGAAACAAAGGCAGCCTTAAGACTCTCAAAAGCCTTAATGGACTCTGGAGACCAACTCTGTGGGTTACTGTCCTTTCTGGTCATATCAGTCAGGGGCTTGACCAGAGACGAGAAGTTACGAATAAACTTCCAATAATAGTTGGAAAAGCCAAGAAATCGCTGCAGAGGATGTAAACCCATGGGTCAAGGTCACTGTAGGACAGCAGAAAGTTTCTCTGGATCCATCGAAAAACCAGCCATGGAAATTACATAACCCAGGAATTTAACCTGTTCCCGATGGAATTCACACTTCTCCAGCTTACAATAGAGATTGTTCTCTCTTAGTTTCTGAAGCACTCGACAGACATCTGTGTGGTGGCTCTCCAGGGACTTGGAAAATATGAGGATATCATCGAGATAGACCACCACACATAACAGTTTTCCACTCGTCGCCCTCCTTAATCCTCACGAGATTGTATGCCCCTCTCAAATCAAGCTTTGTGAAAACCGTTGCTCCCTTGAGGCGGTCAAATAATTCTGTAATCAATAGACTCGGATAGGCATTCTTAATGGCATTCTTAATGGTGAGACGATTGAGACCCCTATAGTCAATGCAAGGTCTCAGTTCACCACTCTTCTTCTTCACAAAAAAGAAACCAGCACCAGCAGGAGACGAGGATTTGCGGATGATCATACGACCGGTGTGGAGGCAAAGTACCGTCTTGACCTTTGTCAAAAACATCGCAAAAATCGTTGTACTCCTCCGGCAGGGAGGAGTGTAAAGAGGTGCACAGGACCTTGGCTACCTTCTGGAAGCATCTCTTATTGCATTGTGGAGACCAGGACAGAACCTCAGCACGGAGCCAATCAAAAGAGGGGTTGTGCCTCTGTAACCAAGGATAACCAATACCCAGTGGAAACTTAGGTGAGGAAATAACTTTGTGCTGGATTATCTCATGGTGAAGAGCCCCTACGGCCATGGACAACGGAACTGTCTCATGAGTCACATGGGCAGGCTGTAGAGGTCTCCCATCAAGAGCCTCAATGACAAGTGGAGTGTCACGCAGCTGCAGCGGAATCGAGTGCTTCGATACAAAGGCAGCATCAATGAACAGGCCTGCAGCCCCGGAGTCGATTAGAGCCTGTATCTTGACGGACGACTCAGCCCACGACAGGGTAACCGAAACCAGGGGCTTATCCTTCTGGGAAACTGGAGACGAAACAACGCCACCTAAGGTCTGTCCATGACAGGACCTCAAGGTTCGAGCGTTCCCTGGGCGGGTAGGACAAGACTTCAAAAAGTGACCAGCCTGGCCACAATAAAGGCACAATCTCTCCCTCCTCCTAAGGGCTCTCTCGTCCGCAGAGAGACGCGTGAAGCCCAAGTGCATGGGTTCAACTTCACAGACCAGCTAGGTACCAGGAGGCATGGGAGGTGAGGGAGGCAAGGATGGGACTGCAAAGCTCAGAGACAAATGTACAGGAGGCTTCCGCAAGCACAACCTCTGCTACCAGAGTACGGAATTCAATGGCGTAATCGGCAACCGTCCTCGTACTGTGTTTGATCGACATGAGGCACTTGGCAGCAGAAGCGGAGTGTACGGGAACGTCAAATACCCTTTTGAAGGAAGCCAAAAATTCTGGGTAACTCAGGACCACGGGTTTTTGCATCTCCCATAGAGGGTTTGCCCAGGCCAAGGCTCTGTCAGAAAGCAAAGATATCACGAAACCCACTTTGCTTCTGTCCGTGGGAAACGCCTGAGGCAGCATCTCAAAGTATATCTCAACCTGGTTGAGAAACCCTCTGCACTGAACTGGATCGCCCCCAAATCGCTGGGGGAGCGGAGCGGAACCAGACATACCTCTTAAAGAGGAAATACTCGAGGCGAGTGCCTGCACGGAGACTACCGGAGCGGCCACAGTGGGAGACTCTAGATGAGCCATGCGACTCAGGAGCGTCTGTATCGCCGTGGCAAACTGATCCATGCGGTGATCCAGGTTATCCAATCTGGAAAAATATTATTAACAAGTGGATTGGCTGCATCTTCTGAATTCATGGCCTTCACCTACTGTCAGAAACCATGAATCAGACAGAGACAGAAGTACAATTAAATCACACTTGTTTAATAATAAAAAAAAAAGGTAAACAGAGTAAGCGTAGTCAAAACATAGCCAGAGTTCAGTAACCAGATCGGGTAGTCGGCCAAGCCAATGTCCAAGAGCCAGCGATAAAGGTAGTAGTGCAGCAAGCAGGATCTGTAGCCAGAGGGAACGTCAGACAAGCAGGTCTTCTACTGGAACGCAGGAGAAAGTCTCTTGAGATGTTAATACGGGCGAAGGCAAAGAGCAAATGAACTGGAAGTCCCTAAGTAGGCAGAGCTGACAAGCAGGATCATCAACAGGTGGATCACTGTGGAGAGATGGGAGCTGGCAATTAGCTGACAGCTGAGCTGCCAGCACAGAGAAAGAAGGGCTGAGCCCAGCCCTGACACTATTAGAAAATAGAAACACTTACCTAATAGTCTTTACTTCTGGTCTGGATGAAATACAAAAGCAGCCACGCCGCATGGAAGGTCATATGGTTCAAATCGGTCTCTACTTCCTGGATACTCCCCTTATAAGATATCACAGTTCTCCAAACTAGGGTTTGTATGTGACCAACTAACTGTGATAATTAAAGCAGATCTTTGCTGTTGAATCCATCCTCTCCTCCTGACCCTCTTCCATGCTGCCATTTTGCAAGGTCTGGCACATGCACAGATGTTTCTGCCAGGTATTTGGGATCTGACAGAGACTGGCAGCGCATCTGCACATTTGACAGTGTTTTCTGTGCATTTTTGTAAGGGGCGGGGGGACCATGTTTGCTCATTTTGCAATCATCTGAAATAGACACCCCAAAGCTTTTTCCTTTGTAGCTCTGGCCAACACTGTGCCCCCATTTTTTTTACCTAATCAAGGGATTATTTTTCCATAAGTGCATTATTTTACATTTAGAAACACTAAACTGCAGTTAAACACTGCTTTGACCAATCTTTCAGCAAAGCCAAATCATGTTCCATGTTACATACAGACACCTTCAGGAGTATCGACCCTATTGCATACAGGAGTACAGTGCATAGGCATGCACAGGGGGTGTGCTGGGTGTCAGGGTAATCACCCATGCACATTGTTCTGTCTGGCCTGCTAAGTCAGCAGAGAGGAGTCCTACTGACACATTTTGGGTACCCCACAGCTCTGCAGCTAGTTAAAAATTTAATTCCCAGGACTCATTGTTCAGCTAAGGGCAGAAAAGGGACTATTTAACCACTTTCAGGTGCAGGCAGAGTGATCTACTGCACTGCAGTTCTGACAATTGAATGAAAGTTCTGGTCTCTTCTGTATCAATCCACCGGGCATGCCAGGGTTTTAATTTACTTGTCTGAACTGCAGTGCAGTAGACCACTATGCCTGTACCTGGAAGTGGTTAAATAGCCCTCTTTCTGCCATGGACCTGATTGCACAGCTTGGTTCCCAGAATCTATAAAAAAAGCGCTGCACCCAGTCCCTGGGTTCCAGTTAATGAAGCAGATTTGACCAGGTGCTGGTGGGGACAGCGGATTACCGCCTCTCCCAGCATTCACCCATGATGGCTCCCTGCAGCGCTGCCGCCGACTGCTCTCCTCTTCTCTGTACAAGAATTCTGTTCTCCACCTTTACCCTCCTATCGTAAGGGACATACTATCTATGAAAGACTAGTCAGATCTGACCATTTCTGTCCTCCAACACCACCTACTACGTTCTTAGGACCCCGCAACTTTGGCTGTTATCCTTGTCTCCCTTAGTTGTATGCATTGTAATAGTATGATAAAAGGTAAATCTTTTACTCATCCACATAAAGGTTATAATATTAGTATTAAGGACCATTATACATGTCGGTTGTCTTATGTGGTGTCGATTATAAAATGTCCTTGTGGGTTGTTATATATAGGAGAGACTACACAGAAAGTCAAAGAGAGAATTGCTCAGCATTTTGATTCTATTAGGGATAAACTTACTAAGTTACCTTTGGCGAGACACTTTGTGGAGAGAGGACATTCAATTTCACAGCTTAAAAATTCATGGTAATAGATGGAATACCAAAGAATAGATGGGGAGGCAACAGGGAGTTAGTTTCGAGAAAATATGAGGCTTATTGGATACATAATTTAAATACATTATAGGCTAATGGATTCAATTCTGATTTATACCATTTCCTTTTTTTTTTTTTTTTTTTTTATATATTTTTTTTTCGATATATATATATATATATATATATATATATATATATATAATATATATATATATTGTGAGGGGGTTAGCTCGGCAGCGGGTGTGTGTGACCCCCGAGATGGGCTCCCCACACAAAAACAGGCCCAGCAAACGGAGGTTGTGGTTTTCAAAATCAAAAAGGTGCGGTTTATTTTCTATTTACAGTGACAAAACACAGCAAAGCAAAAGAAACATAAACAAAATAAATCCTGGTCAACTTGACCTCTGACTAAACATACAGGTTTCCTAACTAACAACTGGGATCAGCCTAGTGCTGTCCTAGTCCCTAAGTCCCTGGTTTTAAATGTCCAAGCAAATAGCCACACAGGCTTTGTCTCACCGCACAGGGGTTCACTCTCCCTAGACAGTCCACACAGGTCTGGTTCCAGGCATGAGCTAACATCTAATGAAGCTGGGAGTTCTTATAGAGGCCTAAATGAGCTGACAAGGTTCAGCTGGTCTCCTCATCTCTGTCTGCACGACGCCCCACACTCTCCCTAGAGGTATGAGTCATCCATGAGCCCACTAGCCTTATACAACTCTCCACCTAGTTGTATAAGTCGGCGTAAAGCCTGAATCTGGGCGAAATATATCTACCCCCCTGGATGCAACCAGGTGACTTTACCTTCCTGCTGTCACAATATATATATATATATATATATTGTGACAGCAGGAAGGTAAAGTCACCTGGTTGCATCCAGGGGGGTAGATATATTTCGCCCAGATTCAGGCTTTACGCCGACTTATACAACTAGGTGGAGAGTTGTATAAGGCTAGTGGGCTCATGGATGACTCATACCTCTAGGGAGAGTGTGGGGCGTCGTGCAGACAGAGATGAGGAGACCAGCTGAACCTTGTCAGCTCATTTAGGCCTCTATAAGAACTCCCAGCTTCATTAGATGTTAGCTCATGCCTGGAACCAGACCTGTGTGGACTGTCTAGGGAGAGTGAACCCCTGTGCGGTGAGACAAAGCCTGTGTGGCTATTTGCTTGGACATTTAAAACCAGGGACTTAGGGACTAGGACAGCACTAGGCTGATCCCAGTTGTTAGTTAGGAAACCTGTATGTTTAGTCAGAGGTCAAGTTGACCAGGATTTATTTTATTTATGTTTCTTTTGCTTTGCTGTGTTTTGTCACTGTAAATAGAAAATAAACCGCACCTTTTTGATTTTGAAAACCACAACCTCCGTTTGCTGGGCCTGTTTTTGTCTGGGGAGCCCATCCCGGGGGTCACACACACCCGCTGCCGAGCTAACCCCCTCACAGTTGGTGGAGAATGCGGGCAGTTTTTTTTTAAGCCAGCATGGAGGAGATACTGAAACAGCTGGCTCTAGCAAATGCCAATCAACAGCAGACAAATGCAGGTTTGCAAAGGAGCCTTGCAGCCCAGCAGCAAGCTCATCAACAGAGCCTTGCAGCCCAGCAGCAAGCTCACCAACAGAGTCTGGAAGCTCAGCAACAAGCCCAGCAGCAATCTGAGGCCCGCTTCATAGACCTGTTACAGAAGCAAGAGCAGAGACTACAACAAATGGAAGCAGTAATGCAGCAACGTCCGCAGACCAGTGAGGAAAGCCGTCCCACTAATACCGTGTCCTTTGGGGTGAGTCGTTTATTGACAAAAATGACTGGAGAGGATGATCCAGAGGTATTTTTGACCACATTTGAAAGGACCGCTGAAAGAGAAAAGTGGCCTGAGGAGCAGTGGGCTGGACTGGTGGCTCCTCTGTTAACTGGTGAATCGCAGAAAGCTTACTATGACCTAGAGCCTAACCAAGCAAAAGACTATGTGATGCTAAAAGCTGAAATTTTGGCAAGGCTGGGTGTCACCCAGGCTGTCCGGGCTCAGCGTGTGCATAACTGGACTTTCCAGCTTGGAAAACCCCCCAGGTCTCAAATGTATGATCTCATTCACCTGAGCAGAAAGTGGCTACAGCCAGAGACTTTGTCCGCACCAAAGATTGTGGAACGTGTTGTAATGGATCGGTTTTTGAGAGCTCTTCCTACTGCCATCCAAAAGTGGGTAAGCCATGGAGACCCAGAAACGGCCGGTAAACTTGTGGATCGGGTAGAGAGATACTTGGCTGCAGAGAACCTGACGGCCTCTTCCAGAGACACTCAGACTTTCCACCCTAAGACCAGACCATCCCCAGGGGCGGATAAGAGGATTCCAAGGGGTGAGGGTGGAGAGAGTGAGAGGGTGGGAGCTCTACCCCAAGTTTGGCGAGAACAGCCTGGGAAATCAGCGGCTCAAGAGGCGGCAAGAAGGATCGTTTGCTACCGCTGCCGGCAAGCGGGACATATTGCAGCCAATTGCCCGGTTGTGGAGGAACCCATGCAGTGTGACTTTCTGACGGGCAGACGTCAGTCGCTGTGTGCGACAGTCGCATGCACTGCCATTCGAGGAACTGAGAAACATTTATGCAAAATGTGTGTTAATGGTAGAAATGTTGTGGTATTGCTGGATTCAGGTAGCCTTGTGACCCTGATAAAGGCTGAGTTAGTTAAAACAGAGGTCTTTGGGAATAGCAAGGTAGCTGTTATTTGTGTGCATGGGGACACCCGAGAGTATCCAGTGACTACAGTGTGTTTCGAGACCCCCAAAGGTACCCTCTCTCATCCAGTGGGCTTAGTATCTCAGTTACCGCATGACGCCATTGTGGGAAGGGATTTTCCGAAGTTCTGGGAACTGTGGGATGATCCTGAGCCCCCCACTGGTGCCCCTATGTACCAGGAATGTGATAGCCAGAACTCCCCTGAGAGTGGTGAGGACTCTCCGGAATTTCCCTTATCAGTATTGGCAGGGGAGACTCAAGAAACTGGAGAGGAGCCCACCTCCTCAGACGAAAACCTACCGTCTGTGGAGTTTTCTGATCTTGAGGTTCACAGGGAAAACTTTGCCACAGAACAGTTGAAAGACCCCGCCCTAATAAAGGCACGGGAAAACGTAGTGAAAATAGATGGCGAGTTAGTGAACCCAGATAATACCTGCACTTACCCATACTTCAGCGTAGAGAAGGACCTACTGTATCGGGTGGCAAAAAGGGCAGAAGAAACCGTTGAGC
Organism: Rana muscosa; assembly: GCA_029206835.1. Classification (NCBI taxonomy): domain Eukaryota; kingdom Metazoa; phylum Chordata; class Amphibia; order Anura; family Ranidae; genus Rana; species Rana muscosa. The sequence continues at coordinate 873,583,980 of CM055122.1, read as the reverse complement.
AGCTTGTGGTGCCCAAACCTTACAGGAAGTTGGTGTTGGAGTTGGCCCATGGGCACATTCTTGGAGGTCATCTGGGGACAGAGAAAACCCGAGAGAGGGTATTACAGAGATTCTATTGGCCGGGGGTGATGAAGGACATAGAAAATTATTGTTCCTCCTGCCCTGTGTGTCAGAGGTCGGCCCCGATGCCACATTTCCGTAGCCCGCTGGTCCCTCTACCCATCATTGAGGTCCCGTTTGAGAGGATCGCCATGGATTTGGTAGGGCCTATAATCAAGTCCGCTAGGGGGCACCAGTACATATTAGTTATAATGGACTATGCCACCCGTTATCCAGAAGCGATCCCTCTCCGAAATACCTCGGCCAAAACCATAGCCAAAGAGCTATCTCTTGTGTTTAGCCGGGTGGGTATTTGTAAAGAACTGCTTACGGACCAAGGTACACCCTTTATGTCCCGGGTTATGAAGGAGCTGTGTAAATTGTTCAAAGTGACGCAATTACGTACATCTGTGTATCACCCCCAAACCGATGGGCTGGTTGAAAGATTCAACAAAACCCTAAAACAAATGTTGAAGAAAGTGGTGGATAGAGATGGAAAGGATTGGGACTGTCTACTTCCTTATCTGATGTTTGCTATTAGGGAGGTGCCCCAATCCTCTACGGGATTCTCCCCCTTTGAGTTACTGTATGGGAGACACCCAAGAGGGCTGTTGGATATTGCCAAGGAAACTTGGGAAAGTGAGAGTTCTCCCCACAGGAGTGTGATTGAGCATGTCGCCCTGATGCAAGACCGAATTGCACAGGTAATGCCCATCGTGAAGGAACATTTGGCCCAAGCGCAGTTAGCACAGCAGAGAGTGTACAACCGTGGAGCCAAGACCCGTACCTTTTCCCCGGGGGATAGGATACTGGTACTTGTCCCTACGGTTGAAAGTAAATTCCTTGCCAAATGGCAAGGCCCCTATGAGATAATGGAAAAAGTGAGCGAAGTGAATTACAAGGTCAGACAACCAGGAAGGCGAAAGCCCGAACAGATCTATCACGTTAATCTGTTGAAAGCCTGGAGGGATAGAGAGTCCCTAGTCGCAGACACTTGGTCACCAGCTCAAACTGGTTGCGTGATTCCTGAGGTTGGAATAGCAGCCACCTTGTCACAACCCCAACAACAGGAGGTTAAGGAGTTTGTGCTTCGCAACAAGGAGGTATTCTCTGAGCTGCCGGGACAAACATCTGGGGTAGAGCATGACATCATTACCCCGCCCGGTGAAAGGGTGAAGTTAAAACCCTATCGGATCCCAGAGGCCCGACGGGAGGCAATACGGGAGGAAGTACAGAAAATGCTGAACTTAGGGGTGATAGAGGAGTCCCAAAGTCATTGGTCTAGTCCCATTGTGTTGGTGCCTAAACCGGATGGGAGCTGGCGATTTTGTAACGATTTTCGTCAGTTGAACAAAGTTACAAAATTTGACACCTACCCCATGCCACGTATAGATGAGTTGATCGACCGGCTGGGAACAGCCCGATACATGACGACTCTTGACCTCACAAAAGGGTATTGGCAAATCCCCCTGGCCAAGTCGGCCAAAGAGAAAACCGCATTTGTAACCCCAGACGGGGCGTTCCAATATAAAAGAATGCCGTTCGGGTTACAGAATGCGCCGGCCACATTCCAGCGGAAAATGGACCAGATGCTGAGGCCCCATCGGGAGTATGCTGCGGCTTACCTGGATGACGTAATTGTCCATAGCACAGATTGGGCCTCACATCTGCCAAAAGTGCAAGCAGTCCTGGACTCTGTTCGGGAAGCGGGGTTTACGGCTAACCCCAAGAAGTGTACCATTGGGCAGGAGGAGGCCAAATATCTTGGGTACACCATTGGGAGGGGAGTAATAAAACCCCAACTCAACAAAGTCGAGGCCATCCAGAGTTGGCCACGTCCCAACAGCAAGAAGCAGGTACGAGCCTTTCTGGGAATCGCTGGGTATTATCGGCGATTCATTCCCCACTTTGCTTCTAAGGCTGTGCCCCTAACCAACCTGACGAAGGGGAAAGGGTCGGTCATGATTAAATGGACCCCCGAGGCTGAGGCAGCATTCCAATTCTTGAAACAAGCCTTATGTAGCCAGCCAGTGTTGTACTCACCCGACTTCTCTAAAGACTTTGTCGTACAAAGTGATGCGTCAGATGTGGGGTTAGGAGCAGTATTGTCCCAGGTCTGGAACGGGGAAGAGCACCCAGTCATTTACCTCAGCAGGAAGTTGAAGTCCCATGAGGTAAATTACGCCACCGTTGAAAAGGAGTGTTTAGCGGTGAAGTGGGCTCTAGATTCCCTTCGGTACTACCTGCTAGGTAGGCACTTTGACATGGTTACGGATCACGCTCCGTTAAAGTGGATGGCTCAAAACAAGGAAACAAATAGAAGAGTGAATAGGTGGTTCCTGGCCCTCCAGGAATTCAACTTCACAGTAAAGCATCGCCCTGGCGTTCAAATGGGGAATGTGGATGCTTTGTCTCGAGTACATGAATGCCTGATTGCTGGTGTTCCAACCCTGAGGTTAAAACAAGAGGGGGGGGGTATGTGACAGCAGGAAGGTAAAGTCACCTGGTTGCATCCAGGGGGGTAGATATATTTCGCCCAGATTCAGGCTTTACGCCGACTTATACAACTAGGTGGAGAGTTGTATAAGGCTAGTGGGCTCATGGATGACTCATACCTCTAGGGAGAGTGTGGGGCGTCGTGCAGACAGAGATGAGGAGACCAGCTGAACCTTGTCAGCTCATTTAGGCCTCTATAAGAACTCCCAGCTTCATTAGATGTTAGCTCATGCCTGGAACCAGACCTGTGTGGACTGTCTAGGGAGAGTGAACCCCTGTGCGGTGAGACAAAGCCTGTGTGGCTATTTGCTTGGACATTTAAAACCAGGGACTTAGGGACTAGGACAGCACTAGGCTGATCCCAGTTGTTAGTTAGGAAACCTGTATGTTTAGTCAGAGGTCAAGTTGACCAGGATTTATTTTATTTATGTTTCTTTTGCTTTGCTGTGTTTTGTCACTGTAAATAGAAAATAAACCGCACCTTTTTGATTTTTAAAACCACAACCTCCGTTTGCTGGGCCTGTTTTTGTCTGGGGAGCCCATCCCGGGGGTCACACACACCCGCTGCCGAGCTAACCCCCTCACAATATATATATATATATATATATATATCCATTTTGAGTGTATATTTAACAATTTTGTGGACTGACTGTATATAGATTTTAAACTCAGGTGCTTTTTTGCAGTGTACTAGGGATGGGCCCGGTGCTCGATTCGAACCCATGTTCGAATCGAGCACCGGGCGTTCGCTCGCTCGTCGAGCCCAGAACTATTTGGGCCGTTCGCATCACATTCGTGTGATGCGAGCGGCCCCGCAATGCATTGCGGCCGGCGCGGCCGGCGCAGTGCATTGCTGGCTGATGATTGGCCAAGCATGCACTGTGACCCCGCATGCTTGGCCAATCACAGCGCCCGAAACTCGGAGAGCAATAATTGGCTACAGGCAGGACGCCTGTAGCCAATTACAGCTCAGGGGCTTTAGTACATGCCCCACCATTTAAAAGGCCGCCACGCCATCGGCCCCGGTCACATGAGTTCCGGCTTTAGGAGAGATCAGTCTGCTGATTCTGTCTTTGCTTGATACTGAAAGATTTGCTCTTCTTTGCTAAACCATTGGCTATTTCTTTGCTAAACCATTGCTACCTAAGTCATTGATCGTTCATTGCTGCTGATTGCACAGTTAGCGTGTTATTAGCTGCTGCTGGGGATTAGTCTGGTGCGTGCTTACTGTTAGTACAGTATTGCAGTAGTACCAACCGCAGTGCTGTTAGCACAGCATTGCACCCCAACAGCACCCATAGGACTTCTAGTGTGTTAGTGGCAGCAAACAGAGCTCCTATATTTTCTTCTCAGCAGCACCCATAGGACTTCTAGTGTGTTAGTGGCAGCAAACAGAGCTCCTATATTTTCTTCTCAGCAGCACCCATAGGACTTCTAGTGTGTTAGTGGCATCACACAGAGTTCCTATATTTTCATCTCAGCAGCACCCATAGGACTTCTAGTGTGTTAGTGGCAGCAAACAGAGCTCCTATATTTTCTTCTCAGCAGCACCCATAGGACTTCTAGTGTGTTAGTGGCAGCAAACAGAGCTCCTATATTTTCTTCTCAGCAGCACCCATAGGACTTCTAGTGTGTTAGTGGCATCACACAGAGCTCCTATATTTTCTTCTCAGCAGCACCCATAGGACTTCTAGTGTGTTAGTGGCAGCAAACAGAGCTCCTATATTTTCTTCTCAGCAGCACCCATAGGACTTCTAATGTGTTAGTGGCATCACACAGAGTTCCTATATTTTCATCTCAGAAGCACCCATAGGACTTCTAGTGTGTTAGTGGCATCACACAGAGCTCCTATATTTTCTTCTCAGAAGCACCCATAGGACTTCTAGTGTGTTAGTGGCAGCAAACAGAGCTCCTATATTTTCTTCTTAGCAGCACCCATAGGACTTCTAGTGTGTTAGTGGTAGCAAACAGAGCTCCTATATTTTCTTCTCAGCAGCACCCATAGGACTTCTAGTGTGTTAGTGGCAGCAAACAGAGCTCCTATATTTTCATCTCAGAAGCACCCATAGGACTTCTAGTGTGTTAGTGGCATCACAAAGAGCTCCTATATTTTCATCTCAGAAGCACCCATAGGACTTCTAGTGTGTTAGTGGCATCACACAGAGCTCCTATATTTTCTTCTCAGCAGCACCCATAGGACTTCTAGTGTGTTAGTGGCAGCAAACAGAGCTCCTATATTTTCTTCTCAGCAGCACCCATAGGACTTCTAGTGTGTTAGTGGCATCACACAGAGCTCCTATATTTTCATCTCAGAAGCACCCATAGGACTTCTAGTGTGTTAGTGGCATCACACATAGCTCCTATATTTTCTTCTCAGCAGCACCCATAGGACTTCTAGTGTGTTAGTGGCATCACACAGAGCTCCTATATTTTCATCTCAGAAGCACCCATAGGACTTCTAGTGTGTTAGTGGCATCACACAGAGCTCCTATATTTTCTTCTCAGCAGCACCCATAGGACTTCTAGTGTGTTAGTGGCAGCAAACAGAGCTCCTATATTTTCATCTCAGAAGCACCCATAGGACTTCTAGTGTGTTAGTGGCATCACACAGAGCTCCTATATTTTCATCTCAGAAGCACCCATAGGACTTCTAGTGTGTTAGTGGCATCACACATAGCTCCTATATTTTCTTCTCAGCAGCACCCATAGGACTTCTAGTGTGTTAGTGGCATCACACAGAGCTCCTATATTTTCATCTCAGAAGCACCCATAGGACTTCTAGTGTGTTAGTGGCATCACACAGAGCTCCTATATTTTCTTCTCAGCAGCACCCATAGGACTTCTAGTGTGTTAGTGGCATCACACAGAGCTGCTATATTTTCTTCTCAGAAGCACCCATAGGACTTCTAGTGTGTTAGTGGCAGCAAACAGAGCTCCTATATTTTCTTGTCAGCAGCACACATAGTACCTATAGTGTGTTAGTGTCAGCACCCATAGGACCTACAGTGTGTTGTGAGCACCCATAGGACTTCTAGTGTGTTAGTGGCATCACACAGAGTTCCTATATTTTCATCTCAGCAGCACCCATAGGACTTCTAGTGTGTTAGTGGCAGCAAACAGAGCTCCTATATTTTCTTCTCAGCAGCACCCATAGGACTTCTAGTGTGTTAGTGGCAGCAAACAGAGCTCCTATATTTTCTTCTCAGCAGCACCCATAGGACTTCTAGTGTGTTAGTGGCATCACACAGAGCTCCTATATTTTCTTCTCAGCAGCACCCATAGGACTTCTAGTGTGTTAGTGGCAGCAAACAGAGCTCCTATATTTTCTTCTCAGCAGCACCCATAGGACTTCTAATGTGTTAGTGGCATCACACAGAGTTCCTATATTTTCATCTCAGAAGCACCCATAGGACTTCTAGTGTGTTAGTGGCATCACACAGAGCTCCTATATTTTCTTCTCAGAAGCACCCATAGGACTTCTAGTGTGTTAGTGGCAGCAAACAGAGCTCCTATATTTTCTTCTTAGCAGCACCCATAGGACTTCTAATGTGTTAGTGGCATCACACAGAGTTCCTATATTTTCATCTCAGAAGCACCCATAGGACTTCTAGTGTGTTAGTGGCATCACACAGATTTCCTATATTTTCATCTCAGCAGCACCCATAGGACTTCTAGTGTGTTAGTGGCAGCAAACAGAGCTCCTATATTTTCTTCTCAGCAGCACCCATAGGACTTCTAGTGTGTTAGTGGCAGCAAACAGAGCTCCTATATTTTCTTCTCAGCAGCACCCATAGGACTTCTAGTGTGTTAGTGGCATCACACAGAGCTCCTATATTTTCTTCTCAGCAGCACCCATAGGACTTCTAGTGTGTTAGTGGCAGCAAACAGAGCTCCTATATTTTCTTCTCAGCAGCACCCATAGGACTTCTAATGTGTTAGTGGCATCACACAGAGTTCCTATATTTTCATCTCAGAAGCACCCATAGGACTTCTAGTGTGTTAGTGGCATCACACAGAGCTCCTATATTTTCTTCTCAGAAGCACCCATAGGACTTCTAGTGTGTTAGTGGCAGCAAACAGAGCTCCTATATTTTCTTCTTAGCAGCACCCATAGGACTTCTAATGTGTTAGTGGCATCACACAGAGTTCCTATATTTTCTTCTCAGCAGCACCCATAGGACTTCTAGTGTGTTAGTGGCATCACACAGAGCTCCTATATTTTCTTCTCAGCAGCACCCATAGGACTTCTAGTGTGTTAGTGGCATCACACAGAGCTCCTATATTTTCATCTCAGAAGCACCCATAGGACTTCTAGTGTGTTAGTGGCATCACACAGAGCTCCTATATTTTCTTCTCAGCAGCACCCATAGGACTTCTAGTGTGTTAGTGGCAGCAAACAGAGCTCCTATATTTTCTTCTCAGAAGCACCCATAGGACTTCTAGTGTGTTAGTGGTATCACACAGAGTTCCTATATTTTCATCTCAGAAGCACCCATAGGACTTCTAGTGTGTTAGTGGCATCACACAGAGCTCCTATATTTTCTTCTCAGCAGCACCCATAGGACTTCTAGTGTGTTAGTGGCATCACACAGAGCTCCTATATTTTCATCTCAGAAGCACCAATAGGACTTCTAGTGTGTTAGTGGCAGCAAACAGAGCTCCTATATTTTCTTGTCAGCAGCACACATAGTACCTATAGTGTGTTAGTGTCAGCACCCATAGGACCTACAGTGTGTTGTGAGCACACATAGGAGTTCTATTTTTTATACTATATACACTACCGACTACAATGGCTGGAAGACCGCCAAGGAGAGGCAGAGCGTGCCGAGGCAAGAACACAGGGCAGGCAGGCTCTGTTTCTAGAGACAACAGTGCTGGCCGTGGACGTGGTCGTGCATCGTCATCAGCACGTGGCCATGGGACACGCTTGTCTTTGTTTTCGGCAGCTGGACATGTGGAGCCGCATCATGCCGAAGGCTTGGTAGAATGGATGACCAAGCCCTCCTCATCCTCCTCATCCTCTCTCACCCAGGCTCAGGGTACTGGCAGAGCAGCTGCCAACGCGTACTCAATGGCATCATCAGCCACCCCTTCCCTAGACCCACCATGTCCTCCTGAGGAGTCCCCCGAACTGTTTGAGCACAGTGTTGGGTACATGCTCCAGGAGGATGCCCAACGATTCGAAGGCTCGGATGATGATACCCAGCTTGAGGAAGTCAGTAGTGTGCGCGCAGAGAGAGGGGATGCTGAAGGACAGCAATCTGGCAGTAGTGTTCCACCAGCTGCAGCTTACTGCCAGGTTTGCTCTAGTGGTGAAGAGGGAGGGGATGATGAGGTCACTGACTCCACGTGGGTGCCTGAAGGGAGAGAGGAGGAGGAGGAGGAGGATGCAGCGTCACATGTCCAACGAGGCAGGATGCCCCCTGGAGGCCAGCTAGAGGCCAGCACAGCAACTGTACCACACCGCAGAGCTCCGCCTGTGCAGGGCGCTGCCTCTGCACGTTATCACAAAAGTTCTTTGGTGTGGGCCTTTTTTGAGACGAGTGCATCAGATCGCACCACTGCTATTTGCAATATTTGTCTCAAGCGTATCTCGCGTGGCCAAAACATCAGCCGCTTGGGCACCACAAGCATGAGCAGACATATGTCGACCTGCCATGCAGCTCGTTGGCAAGCACACATAAAAGACCCACACCAAAGAACAAAGCGGACCTCTCCTTGCTCCTCATCAGCTGGGATCTCCATCCCCACTATATCTTCAGTCCTCTCTGAAAGCTGCTCTGAGAGGACTGAAGGTGTAGAATTAGGTGTGTCACAACCAAGTACTTGCAGTACACCGACGTCCGATTGTAGCAGGCAAATTTCCCTGCCCCAGCTGCTGGACCGTCGAAAGAAGTATACTCCCAGCCATCCACATGCCCAGCGGTTGAATGCTAGCTTGGCTAAATTGCTAGCACTTCAACTGCTGCCTTTTCAGTTGATAGACTCGGCCCCCTTCCGTGAGTTTGTTCAATGTGCGGTTCCTCAGTGGCAGGTTCCCAAACGCCACTTTTTCTCACGGAAGGCGATTCCGTCTCTCTACTGGCATGTGGAAGGCAATGTCCATGCCTCGCTGGACAGGGCGGTCAGCGGTAAGGTGCATATTACCGCTGACTCATGGTCCAGCAGGCATGGACAGGGACGTTATCTTTCTTTCACGGCCCATTGGGTCACTCTATTGGCAGCTGGGAGGGATGCAGGACAAGGTGCAGTAGTGTTGGAGGTTGTTCCGCCACCACGCCTCCAAAATGCTACTACTGGTTGTGACACACCTCTCTCCTCCACCCCCTCCTCTTCTTCTTCCTCCATGTCCTCTTCGAGTGCTCTGTCCTCGGAACCAGCGGTGCTCCGTAGGCGTACAAGGGGCTACGCGAGTACGCAGGCAAAAAGATGCCATGCCGTGCTTGCGCTGGTGTGTTTGGGGGACAGGAGCCACACTGGGCCAGAGGTTCTGGCAGCTCTGCAGGGGCAGGCCGAGAGGTGGTTGACGCCACGCCAGCTTAAGCCAGGAATGGTCGTTTCTGATAATGGCACCAACCTCCTCTCCGCCCTGCGACAGGGGCAGCTCACCCATGTGCCCTGTATGGCTCACGTCCTCAACCTGGTGGTGCAGCGGTTCTTGGGCAGGTTCCCAGGCTTACAGGATGTCCTGAGGCAGGCCAGGAAAGTCTGTGTGCATTTCCGCCGATCTTATAATGCCAGTGCTCGGCTGACTGAGCTGCAAAAGGAGCTGAACCTGCCCAAGAACCGCCTAATATGTGACATGCCCACCAGGTGGAACTCAACGTTGGCCATGCTGCAGCGACTGCACACGCAGCAGAGGGCCATCAATGAGTACCTTTGCGACTACGGCACCAGGACAGGGTCAGGGGAGCTTGGCTTTTTTTCCCCACGCCAGTGGAGCATGATCAGGGATGCATGCACGGTCCTCTCACCATTTGAGGAGGCCACGAGGATGGTGAGCAGTGACAGTGCATGCATCAGTGACACTGTACCTCTTGTCCACCTGTTGGAGCATACGCTGCGTGGGATAATGGACAGGGCACTTGAGGCAGAACAGAGGCAGGAAGAGGAGGACTTCCTTGTCTCTCAAGGCCCCCTTTATCCAGACAATGTTCCTTCTGTCCCACCCATCACACAGGAAGAGGAGGAGGAGGAGGAGGAGGATTGTGTGAGCATGGAGGTGGAGCCTGGCACTCAGCATCAGCAGCAGCAGTCTTTTAGGGATGATGTACAGTCCCAACAAACCAGTGGACTTGTACGTGGCTGGGAGGAGGTGGCTGGCGATCATGTCATCCTCAGTGACCCAGAAGACTCCGGCCCGAATGCCTCAGCTAACCTACGCTGCATGGCCTCCCTGATCCTGCAAAGCCTGCGGAAGGATCCTCGTGTTCTTCGGATCAAGGAGAGTGACCATTACTGGCTGGCCACTCTCCTTGATCCACGGTACAAGGGTAAGGTTGCGGACCTTATCTTGCCGTCGCAGAGGGAGCAGAGGATGAGACATCTCAGGGAGGCCTTGCAGAAAGGTCTGTGCAACGCGTTCCCAGAAACTGGGAGGTTACAAACTCCTGGTCCTGGACGACGAGTTGCTGAGGCTTCGGTCAGTAGCAGAAGGAGCGGTGGGGAAGGTGGACGTCTGACCGATGCGTTCAGACAATTTTTTAGTCCGCAGCCCCAAGGTATGATCGGTTCCAGCAACCATCGCCAGCGTCTGATATACATGGTGCAGGAATACCTAGGGGCAAGGTCAGACTTGGACACCTTTCCCACCGAAAATCCTCTGGCTTACTGGGTCCTGAGGATGGATCACTGGCCAGAGCTTGCACAGTATGCAATTGAGCTACTGGCCTGTCCTGCATCCAGCGTTCTTTCCGAACGCACATTCAGTGCTGCTGGAGGATTTGTCACCGATCATAGGGTGCGCCTGTCCACCGACTCGGTTGATCGACTGACCTTCATAAAAATGAATCAGTCTTGGATCACCACCAGCTACCAGACACCTGAAGCGGATATAACGGAATAATTTATAATGTCACATCCCTTCAAGACTGCCTATGCTGATGCTGAGTGACTGTCCTATTATGTTCACTGACTATCCTCTTCCTCCTCCTCAATGATCCATGCCACCACACCAGTGCCTAAGGCACAATTTTTCAGCCCCTGTATAACAGGGGCGTGTAATTACAATTTTTTAAAAAGATGCTTCGCAACAGGTGTGACTGCTGTGCTCAGAGTACAGTATCTGTGAGGGGTTGCAGTGTTGTGGCACCAGCACCAGTGCCTAAGGCACAATTTTTCAGCCCCTGTTGGGGCGTGTAATTACAATTTTTAGGCAATGCTTTGCAACAGGTCTCATTGCTGTGCTCAGAGTACAGTATCTGTGAGGGGTTGCAGTGTTGTGGCACCAGCACCAGTGCCTAAGGCACAATTTTTCAGCCCCTGTATAACAGGGGCGTGTAATTACAATTTTTTAAAAAGATGCTTCGCAACAGGTGTGACTGCTGTGCTCCAAGTACAGTATCTGTGAGAGGTTGCAGTGTTGTGGCACCAGCACCAATGCCTAAGGCACAATTTTTCAGCCCCTGTTTAACAGGGGCGTGTAATTACAAATCTTGATCTAATAGTTCACAGCAGGGCCCATTCCTGCGCCCACCAAGAGTAACTATGAGGGCCTACAGTCTTGTGGCAACACCGTCCACCACCACCACCACCACCAAAGGCACAATTTTTCTGCCCTGTTCAACAGGTGCATGCAATTACAAATCTTGATCTAATAACTCACAGCAGGGCCCATTCCTGCACCCACCAAGAGTAACTGTGAGGGCTTACAGTCTTGTGGCAACACCGTCCACCACCACCACCACCACCACCAAAGGCCCAATTTTTCTGCCCGGTTCAACAGGTGCATGCAAGTACAAATCTTGATCTATTAACTCACAGTAGGGCCCATTCCTGTGCCCACCAGTCTTGTGGCTACACCAACATCTAATAGGGCAAATTTCTGCAGAGTATATACGGCAGGCCCCTACTTTCAAACATCCAACTTACAAACGACTCCTACTTGCAAACGGCAAGAGAAAACAGGAAGTGAGAGGAAATCTACCCCTAGGAAGGAAAATTCTATCCTGTTAGATTTAATTTGGGAAAAAGGTATCTCCTCTCTACTGATGCTTTATCACCAATCCTTGTTTCAATTAAAACCCCACTTTTCCAAAAACATTTGTCATTGGGACGGAAAGTGAGGTGACATGTTCTGAACAGATGTGCAAAGACAGCAAATGTTACAGGGGTGATAACCCCTCCCTATGTTCTCCAAAAAGCTTAAAAATTGATTTTTTTGGGATGTAGCTACACTTCATAATGTACCTGTTCAGATTCTACTTAAGAACAAACCTACAGTCCATGTCTTGTTTGCACCGCCTATATACTGCTGTTCAGAGTATATAGGGTTGTAGGTATAGGGTTTTATTTTGGGTGCGGGGTCCCCCTTAGTATCCATACAAGACCCAAAGGGGCTGGGGTGGGGGGGGGGGGGTGATGGGGTAGCCATGCCATTTTTCTCAAGGATTTTCAGCCATATGGCGGCCAGGACAAGACATGACATTAAAGCCGCAAGTGGTTTTAAATGGCTTCTTTTTTTCCTTTACAAATGTCATTTTGTGCAAGGACAGTTCTAAACACGGGAAACACATGCCACTTCACAGGCATACTTTAGACACCCCCCAGGTACCATATTTAAAGGAAAATTTCACTTTTTTTTTTTTTCACTTTATGCATCATTAAAATGACTGCTCCCGAAAAAACTTTAGTTTTTAAAATTTCTTTTTGCATTGATATATGTCCCCTGGGGCAGGACCCGGGTCTCCAAACCTGTTTTATGACATTAACATGCATATTGGCCGTTGTAATTAGCAATTTTGATTTCGAACGTTCGCGTCCATTATAACGAATAGGGTTCGAAAATTCGCGCGAACTTTCGGTCCGTTCGAAGGTTCTGGTGCGAACCGAACCCGGGGGTGTTCGGCTCATCCCTACAGTGTACCCCATATAGGTGAAGGAGGCCAATCACAACTGCTAAACCATTACTTTCAATATGCTTCTATTCCTATTCATAGGTTGTTTAATTGTTTTTCTTGCATCTAATTATGTAATTAATTAATTATTCCAGGTGCTTATCTTGCGATATATGTATTGGTGTAGTCATTCATTGTTAGGTGTGTTTTACTCTGAAGAAGGGCGCTATCCGTCAAGCCGGAAACTGTTAAGCTACTACTTGTTTGTATGATTTTCTTTTTCTAAATACATTTGTTTAAGTGCAGCAATCCCTTTTTGATTTTTATATATATATATATATATATATATATATATATATATATATATATATATATAAATATATAAAACAACTAAATTGTATAAAGCAGGAACCAATTAATTATATATTACACATCAAAAACACATGACACAATCGGTTTTAGCTAGTTCACAAGGGTAGCTATCAAGTGACATTCATTTCTCACTCCAAAGGAGGAGAAAAATAACCCGTGGAAAACCTGCTACAAAAAATAAACAAAATTAGAGCAAAGTAACAAAGGACAATGTTTAAAAACACAACCAAAAGCAATATTGTTATTGAAAAAAACATCATAAATAAATTAATGATGTACACAGATGGAGACTCTAGGACCAATATGCTGTCTTTTAACCCCTTAGGCTACTTTGGTTCATCCAAATACTCACAGATCACTCAAAGATTATCTTAAAGTGAATGTAAACCCCCACATATACTGGTCACTCTCTGGTACTGATGATCAGAGGCGTAGCGGTGCATGGGATATTTTCTTTCCTTTCTCCATTCAATTCAGTCGGGACACACAGGCACAGTTCTCCGCCACCACTGCGCCTCCGACACTATATGGAGGGACTCGGGAGCAGCTGCCTGTTGTGTTGTTGCTGTTAGTTGCTGGCTGCAGAGGGAGTAGGATCACCAGCAGCCGGGCGTCCTAGGCGGCTGCCTAGTCCGCCTAGTGGTAGCACCGACCCTGGCAAAGGTTTTCTTTTCAGATACTGAATTTGGGGTTTTTACTAGCTGTAAGCCATAATCATCAAATTTAAAAGAAAGAAATGCTTGAAATATATCACTATGTGTGTAATGAATCTATATAATATATGAGTTTCACTGAATTGAATTACTAAAAAAAAAAAAAACTTTTTGATGATATTCAATTTTTTTTGTATATACCAGTGGTCATCAACCCTATCCTCAGGGCCCACTAACAGGCCAGGTTTGCAACATAACTGAAATACATCACAGGTGATATCATTTGCTGCTCAGTGATTGCAGTATTCTAGTCTGCATCCCCCAAGGTAATACATAAAACCTGGCCTGTTAGTGGGCCCTGAAGACAGGGTTGATGACCACTAGTATATACAACAAATGAGGATTGACATGTAAAGTAATCTTTAATTTTATAATGGGTTCCTCTATGTGGGTGAGAAAAATTTGGACCCTTAATAATACAATTACGTAGGAGGCACTTTAAACTGGGGTATGAACCTGTATTGCATGGTCCTAAAAAGTGACAACAATTTGACTATTAAATTGGTCTGACAGATCTGACTAATTGGTCTCGTAAAGTCCTACCTCCTCTATATGGTGGTAAGGGAGGGGCACGAAATTCAGAGATACAGTGCCTTGAAAAACTAACTGCCTATTCTAACTGATGTCCTCACTCGACAAGTCCGGTGCCACCCAGGCTCCGCAGTGGGGTTGTAGACTCTTCGGAAGTTGCGCAAGGCCCCAGGCTTCAGGCCTTGCATTGCAGCAGATCCGCACAGGAAGAAACTGTTGCTTGCAGCGCGGTGTCCCAAAGAGGCCGAGCTCCGCCTCGTCTCCTTCTTAAATAGCCCCTCCCATGAGTCTCTGCGGTGGCTAATTGCACTTTGGGTGCCGAACGGGGTTCTGGGTAACGTAGTCCCGGGGCCTTAAAGGAGACCCCGCTACATTTAGAAGAGGCTTCTAAAGATGATGCAGACCATTTTGATGCAGTGTGTGGGTTCTGGTCTAAGCACTGATAGGCTGACCCCCCACTCCTTCAACCTCTGCAGCAATGCTGGCAACACTCATACATCTATTTCCCAAAGACAACTTCTGGATATGATGCTAAGCACATGCACTCAACTTCTTTGGTTGACCATGGCGAGGCCTGTTCTGAGTGGAACCTGTCCTGTTAAACCGCTGTATGGTCTTAGCCACCGCGCTGCAGCTCAGTTTCAGGGTCTTGGCAATCTTCCTATAGCCTAGGCCAGGGATATGCAATTAGAGGACCTCCAGCTGTTGCAGAACTACAAGTCCCATGAGGCATAGCAAGACTCTGACAGCCACAAGAATGACACCCAGAGGCAGAGGCATGATGGGACTTGTAGTTTTACAACAGCTGGAGGTCCGCTAATTACATATCCCTGGCCTAGGCCATCTTTATGTAGAGCAACAATTCTTTTTTTTCAGAGCCTCGAAGAGCTCTTTGCCATGAAGTGCTATGCTGAACTTGCAGGGACCACTATGAGAGAGTGAGAGCGATAACACCAAATTTAACTCCCCTGCTCTCCATTCACACCTGAGACCTTGTAACACTAACGAGTCACATGACACCGGGGAGGGAAAATGGCTAAGAGTGTACTCACTTTTGTTGCTAGCAGTTTAGATATTAATGGCTGTGTGTTGAGTTATTTTGAAGGGACAGTATATTTATACAGTTATACAAGCTGTACACTCACTACTTTACATTGTAGCAAAATGTAATTTCTTCATTGTTCTCACATGAAAAGATATAATAAAATATTAAAAAATTTGTGAGAAGTGTACTCACTTTTGTGAGATACTGTATATATAGATATATATCTATATATCTATCTATATATATATATATATATATATATATATATACACACACACACACACGCATGTGTGTTTGAGCTTTGGGGTGCACACCCTAATGCAATAGGCTGTGCACACCACTGGTACAGTGGGATAACCTTCCTGCTCACAGACTGCTGTTTGGACAACTAAGTTGCAGCACACGGGAGTAGGAGGAGTGCCCCCCCCCCAGCTGTAGTTTCGGCTGGGGAAATGGGTGGAAGTGCTGGGTGAATGGGTATGAGTGTTATGTGAGTGAATGCAAGCACTTAAGTATTACTGAATAAGGATAACCGAATGAGTCCTGTGAAAATCACAGTTAAATACTCTCGATACACCTTTGGTATTAGGGTTTTGTGTTTCTTTTTTTTTTTTCTTCTCCTCCGTTGAGGAACTGGGACACCTATGTGGCCATGTGGCCACAAGCTGTAGGCCTTATTAGGCTTGAATGTTATTTCAAGACTATATTGTTTATGCTCCCGCTTCACGGTGTAATACTGGTATATTGCTACTGAATACAAGAAAATAATGTGTAAGCGTATATGTTGATATGCTCTGTAATTTTTCTCTGTTCAATGGAAAAATCAATAAACATAAATGTAAAAAAAAAAAAGTTGCAGCACACACTGACAGCACCTCTTTGTTGGGATACTTATATAAAGACCAACTCGGCTACTTATCCCAGCTGTGTTTAAAGGTATACTTAATTATTGTTGGAAAAAGAGTGAGAGTACCCCTAGGGGTTTTGAGTTGCAGCAATGATTGGAGAAGTAGAAATTATATATAAAAAGTTATAAATTATTTGTAGTAGAAAATTATTATAAATAGTAGAAAATCAGGACATTAACTCCAAAATACATATTAGTGATGAAACTAACATATAAATCTAAAACATCCAATTGGGTGTGATACCACATAAGAATTATATGTAAGATTAGCGCAATTGACCCGACGCATTTCGTCCTTGACAAAAGTAGCGGTCTTCTTCAGGGGGAGTAAGCTTTGCGCCCTTTAATTCAATAATAAAACAAATATAAATCAATAAAGTACAACGAACTGTCAATAAGACCTAGTGTATCTCACAATAACACCTAATAGGGTGCACTGCTGGTGCATGTGGGATACCGAATGTTCAAAATATTCACAGTGTTCGAAAACATTGGGTACATACCCGGGTGGACATCAGCGGCCTTGACTAGTGATCACCAGAAAAAAAACACCGGTCAAAGACACCAGCGATGGCTCCCCCGAACTGGCAGGGGGTCAGATGGATTGCCTAGTAGGCACCAGGGAGACAGCAGAGGCAACCGGAGAACAACGCAGGCCTACGAGAGGACGCAACTTAGGAACCCCCCACCTCCAAGTGGGCAGTAGGGGGGGGGGAAATGTGGGGAAGGGCAAGGCAGGGGCCACCAAAGCTGATGGTCCCATAGACACACAGCCTACCTAGGCAGGTCGGGATGGAGGGGGGACCGGTGGGGAGGGGCCCCTCAACCCAATCAGACCCTAAAAGGAATATTCAAAAAGGTCGAATTTAGTATAGAATTATAAATATGGTAACAACAGCATATTATATTTATAAATAGGTTGTACTTATGGTGAAAAAGAAAAAGTGAGGGGAGAGGAAAAAAGGGAGAACACACAAAGGAAAAGAAAAAGGAAAATTGAGTGAAAAAATGTGTGAAGAGGGAGAACCGAAAGTGAGGGAAACAATGAAAGGTTTTGTGTCCGAAATAAATAAAAAGGGCCAAAAGATTTGTTAATGTATATATTCGTGAATGGATAATGATTATTATGAAAGGTGACTGAATAAAAGGAGAGGT
The DNA here is from genome assembly GCA_029206835.1 of Rana muscosa. Classification (NCBI taxonomy): domain Eukaryota; kingdom Metazoa; phylum Chordata; class Amphibia; order Anura; family Ranidae; genus Rana; species Rana muscosa. Next base: position 873,566,607 of record CM055122.1, on the reverse strand, counting down.
GTATTGTGTGTGTATTAAATAGGAAAAGAGGTGAAAAAGGATGGTAAAGGATGGTAAAGGTGAAAAAGGGGGAGGGGGAGGGGGGGTGAGTGAGAAGGGAGGGAGGGGGGAGGAGGGGAGGGAAGGCATGGTTGTGTGGGAGTGGAAAAGGTGTTGTGTTTCCTAACAATGAGTGAAGGAGAGGAAAGGGCTTGGGAACTGAGTGGGGAAGGAAGAAATGCTGGGGGTGGTGAAAAGGTGATGTGGGGAGGGGGGGGGCAAGGGGGAGAGGGAAAAGAAAGAAAAAAGGGTTAAGGTAAGGAAAACCAAAGAAAATGAAATAGTGTGTGGGGACAAGAACAACCAAAGATGGTGCATATGTGAAATATATACAAAAAGGAGAAGGGAAAGGGAAAAGAACAGGAAAAAGAAGAGAAAAAGATGAGAGGAAGGGTAGGGAGGAAATGGACATATAGCTGAGCTGATAAGTGAGTAGTGAAACACAGGTGAAGGTGAAAAGGGAGTGATGTGAATTGAGTGATTGTGATGAAAAAAGGTGTGTCAAAAAACAGAATTTATAATTACCTAGTGATTCTAGGATAAGGGTGTATGTAACACCATGGGGGTTGGGGATTCAAGATAAGAAGATCCCAAAAGATGTCTTGTGGTAATTGAAGTATTAGGAGCATACACGGATTGGTATGCTGCAAATATAAGAATAGTACAGAAATATTTATGGTTATAAATAAGTAGCCCACATAACAGGTTCAATCCTTCCCCTGTTACAGTTTTTCGCCATTTTTTCAATCATTTAATATATTTAGTATTATAATATATACACCTTTTGGTTTGCCTAGCTCACACAATGAGATAAAGTTTTTTCCTTTTGCTAAGTCTGTTTGTCAGAATTTTCTTTGTTGTCTCCTGTCCTTGCATTACTTAAACTGTATTAACAAATTGACTCATGTAACAATGTTGTTGTTTTTTTATCTTAATGGACATGTCCCATTGGATATTCTCCAAAAACTTTCTTAACTCTGTGTCTCCTTTCTCCCTAGGTGCGGCATCTGGCCAACTGACTATGGTTCACCATGGTTCTCCTGCCGTCAACCACCAGCTTGGGTCTTTACTGTGCTAGGCAGCGGGTGGCGCTCGGGTGCATTCCCAGGCCTTACGGCAGGCAGGGGGCCTGCGGCGCTCAGGCTTGGTGCCTTGGATGCCGCTCAGCCCTAATCTCCAGGTGGTCTTCGGGTTTTGACCGCCAGGGGATCATCCCAGCCTGCCGGCGGCGTCCCGTGATCCCTGGAGACTGCATCAGCTCCTCCGTGCATGGATGGCTGCGGCCAGGGACGCCCAGTCCTTCCGGAACGCCGGGGAGACCGCGCGATGGCCGCCCATCTCAGCGGCTGTAGTTCCCCCCTCGCCAAGGTAGGGTGGGGGGTCTGTGAGGGAGGTGGCCTGTGCGGGAGGGCCAGGCGTGGCTGGGGGCTCGTGACAGCCCATACACGGGGGGTTTTCGCTTTCCCACCGTTCGAGCATGGGGGTGGTCACTAATTCCAGGTAGGGGAGTGGCAACCCTGGACGCTCAAAGCCCATTGGATCCCATGACCCATATAATCCCTCACTTTTTAGTAGAGCATCACTCAGAACCTTCTGGTGATAGAGACGGAGGTGTATGCACACACGCAGGCCGGCGATTGTAAGTAATCAGCCTAACTGCAATGGCAATTCTACTAGGACCTTCACCTCCACTCTACTTATTTATAACCATAAATATTTCTGTACTATTCTTATATTTGCAGCATACCAATCCGTGTATGCTCCTAATACTTCAATTACCACAAGACATATTTTGGGATCTTCTTATCTTCCCCAACCCCCATGGTGTTACATACACCCTTATCCTAGAATCACTAGGTAATTATAAATTCTGTTTTTTGACACACCTTTTTTTATCACAATCACTCAATTCACATCACTCCCTTTTCACCTTCACTTGTGTTTCACTACTCACTTATCAGCTCAGCTATATGTCCATTTCCTCCCTACCCTTCCTCTCATCTTTTTCTCTTCTTTTTCCTGTTCTTTTCCCTTTCCCTTCTCCTTTTTGTATATATTTCACATATGCACCATCTTTGGTTGTTCTTGTCCCCACACACTATTTCATTTTCTTTGGTTTTCCTTACCTTAACCCTTTTTTCTTTCTTTTCCCTCTCCCCCTTGCCCCCCTCCCCCCTCCCCACATCACCTTTTCACCACCCCCAGCATTTCTTCCTTCCCCACTCAGTTCCCAAGCCCTTTCCTCTCCTTAACTCATTGTTAGGAAACACAACACCTTTTCCACTCCCACACAACCATGCCTTCCCTCCCCTCCTCCCCCCTCCCTCCCTTTTCACTCACCCCCCCTCCCCCTTTTTCACCTTTACCATCCTTTACCATCCTTTTTCACCTCTTTTCCTATTTAATACATACACAATACACCTCTCCTTTTATTCAGTCACCTTTCATAATAATCATTATTCATTCACGAATATATACATTAACATATCTTTTGGCCCTTTTTATTTATTTCGGACACAAAACCTTTCATTGTTTCCCTCACTTTCGGTTCTCCCTCTTCACACATTTTTTCACTCAATTTTCCTTTTTCTTTTCCTTTGTGTGTTCTCCCTTTTTTCCTCTCCCCTCACTTTTTCTTTTTCACCATAAGTACAACCTATTTATAAATATAATATGCTGTTGTTGCCATATTTATAATTCTATACTAAATTCGACCTTTTCGAATATTCCTTTTAGGGTCTGATTGGGTTGAGGGGCCCCTCCCCACCGGTCCCCCCTCCATCCCGACCTGCCTAGGCAGGCTGTGTGTCTACGGGACCGTCAGCTTCGGTGGCCCCTGCCTTGCCCTTCCCCGCATTCCCCCCCCCCTACTGCCCACTTGGAGGTGGGGGGTTCCTAAGTTGCGACCTCTTGTAGGCCTGCTTTGTTCTCCGGTTGGCTCTGCTGTCTCCCCTGTGCCTACCAGGCAATCCATCGGACCCCCTCCCCCTGCCAGTTCGGGGGAGCCATCGCTGGTGTCTTTGACTGGTGTTTCTTTCCTGGTGATCACTAGTCAAGGCCGCTGATGTCCACCCGGGTATGTACCCAATGTTTTCCAACACTGTGAATATTTTGAACATTCGGTATCCCACATGCACCAGCAGTGCACCCTATTAGGTGTTATTGTGAGGTGCACTGAGTCTTATTGACAGTTCGTTGTACTTTATTGATTTATATTCGTTTTATTATAGAATTAAAAGGGTGCAAAGCTTATTCCCCCTGAAGAAGACCGCTACTTTTGTCAAGGTCAAAACGCGTCGGGGCAATTGCGCTAATCTTACATATAATTCTTATATGGTATCGCACCCAATTGGATGTTTTAGATTTATATGTTAGTTTCATCACTAATATGTATTTTGGAGTTCATGTCCTGATTTTCTACTATTTATGATAATTTTCTACTACAAATAATTTATAACTTTTCATATATAATTTTTACTTCTCCAATCATTGCTGCAACTCAAAACCCCTAGGGGTACTCTCACTCTTTTTCCAAAGTTCTATCAGGGGTGTGCAGCACCCTTATCCACTACAGGTATCACCTTCCCTCTGCTACTTAATTATTGTTATTTTTTTGTTGGGAACCTGACCCTGTCCCTTCTCCCTCCTTGTGCCATCCTACTGCATAGTGAGGCTGCCCATCACCATAGGGGCCAGTAGAGGGCTAGAGAAGGGGGTAGGGTTCTCTATTTCTCTATATAGGTTCTCTATTTTTTTGGTTGAGATTCTTGTCGGTTTTCTTGATAGCCGCGTACACACGACCGATTTACTCGGCAAGAAAGCTCTGCCAGCAAGTTTCTTGTCGTTTTTCGACGATAAACTTGGTCGTGTGTACGAGGCTTTAGGGACAGAAATGGTCCATGAAACCTAACAATTTGTGCATCTGAGCATAGTTACCACTCAGATACTTCCCCATAAATGTAACCACCCGCTACACAATTTTTTTATTTGTGTGGCGTAAGGTCTAATTTCGAGACATGTTAGACCTCAAAGATGTGCTAACTCGTGAGAATGGAGGAGCTTGTTGCCAAATCTCACAACAGGTATGTCATTTGTAGATCCAGGTGGACAAACTGTATTCTCTTTATGGATTTAGGTTGGTTCAGAACCATTATATGACTTTAAAGTTACCCTTTTTTCTTGATTTTTTTGTCACAAAGACCTGCCAACCCAGAGCACCCCCCCCCCACTTTCCCTTATTCCTTCCTGTCTACCCCTGTACTCTGCATGCATGCACTAACTATTCTCTATGAAAATTGTAGTACGCATAGAGCCGAGCATGTGACCAGAAATAACACTGCTTGCCCTATACTAGAAGCAGTGAGGGGCATCAGTGGAGGATAGGGAGCCTGCGAACATTGGTAAGAGACTTATTAATAAAACAGAACATTATAAGTTTAGTGTCACTTTAACGTCTGCCTTCTCATATTTATAGTACACCCCCTTACCTTTCTGTATCTCATCTACTTTTCTGTGAAAGCCAAAAAAAAAGATTTGAAAAAACATAATATGTAAAGAGTCATTCTACACTGTACATATAAAAAATAGTCCCATTGATGGTGTAGCGGGTATGTACTTTCCCGGGTGTAAATTCGAACTTGGCAGAGACATCAGTGATGTGTAATTCCCTGCAGCCCGGTGGGTGGCGCTGTCGCCCTGGGCTGGGGTTGAATCATTGCTGTGTGCTGTGCCTCCTTTTTGTCCTCCCTCGACAGCGGTATGGTGGGGTGGGGAACCCGCCGTGCTTGCTGGGAAAGTGTATAAAGGGGCCGGCCATCTTTGACGCGGGGTCGAAGTCCCAAGCACCTTCAGCTTGTGGACGGTGGTTCGTGTCGGTCCTCTGGGTGGCCTAGGCCTAGCGGACAACCGGAGGTCGTGTTCCATCCCAGGCACCTTTAGCCTGGGGTGAGGTACTCGGATGGAGGTCCAGGGCTCAGTGCCCAACACTGAGTTCCGCGAGGGAAGGAGATCCTAGGGAACCCCGGGAGTGGGTACCAGGAATCCGGAAGGCGCAATGGACCGGGGGGAGCTCCTCACTTGAAGACCCGGTGCAGCATATTGCCGGTGACAGGTGAGCCTCTCGTCGGAGACCGCCTGGAAGGAAATTCCCCCTCGTGCGGAGACTAAAACCCACTTTCAGGAAGGAAAGTGGAGAACCAAATTGTGTCTGGGCCTATTCGCATCCACACCTCCTTTCCTGTTCTGTTAACCAAGGGAGTTCAACTGATTGTGTTCATTCGCAGAAGAATAAAGGAGTGTTTAACTTTAATGGTGTGGGGCTCATTTCCTAGCAGACATTGTTCAAGTTGACTCTTGGAGGGAGGATCCAGGTGCACAGCACAGACCCGAAGGTAATACAAGAACATTGCTTAGACCGCACTGACACATGTGGTGGAAGCCAGGCGTGGTGTCCCCGCTCCTTCCCATCTAAGATACCCCTAGACAAGAGAAAGACGAGACGAGAGAAAGAGGGGAGGAGGGCGCTACACGTGGGGGCTCGGGTCCGGTATAGTGTTTGTGAACCACGGAATTGAACGTGTCTGCTGGAGGAGTTAAGCGAATAGGCAGGCCTTCATTGGCCGAAGTGCATCCCTGCTCGAAGTCGTGGACATGACCCAATGAAGGGAAAGGCCCGCGCAGAAGAGTGGAAAAAGGGGGAAGATCAGCCGTGTGAAGTAGTACACGTGGGAGTTTCTATTGCACTGCGCCACCAGGCACACCCCCATCGCTTAGTTTGTGGGCGTGACTCAGAAACAGAAAAGAAGAAAAGCCCGGGAACTGGAGCAAAGGGGAGGAGTCCAATACGTGTGAAGGACTACACGTGGGACGTTGGCGCAAAAACTTTGCAGTGTGCGATGGATCAGCAACAGGTCGCCATGTTCGGACATACATCGTGGATTCCAGTTCACCCTTCCACCACGACATTGACTGCTGCTGCTCCGGTAACAGATACGGGGATACGGCTAAAGCCAAGGGGTCGATTCGCCCTGTACTCGTGCATGGACGTTGAGGCCCTGGGTGTGATTTGTCCCGGCTGTTCGGGACTGGTGTGTCAGCTGAAGCCATTCGGGCGATGTGAGGCCTGTGGGGAGTTCCTGTTCGAAGTGGATCCGGCGGTTGAGAGGCCGAGAACAATTTACCCCGGCCGTGCTGCGGGCAACACCACTCAGAGAGGAGGAATCACTGCTGTGAGAGCCATCCCCTACACACACTGCAGCGACCGCGGAGGAGGTCGTAAAACCCCAACGGGAGAAATCCGAGGATGCTGACTCGGTCACCACTGTCTCGCAGCGTCTGCCACCGAAGAGAAAGACCGGCATGGTAGCCCCGACCAGCGGTTGTGGTGGACCGTCTCGCCCGCTTACACCCGGCCTGGATGGATCCGTTGACAAGAGTTCCGGACGTCCCGCTTCAAGTAAAGGCCGAGGTAAGCCAGGCGGAGAGATTTGGTGTGTGGGCGGAGGTGTCGGGAAGTCATGGCCCAGCGAGTCCGCGGGAGGTGGTGGCTCCGTTTCTACAACCGGCTACATACCCGCGAAGGAGTGTGACACCTCTGACCTGGAGTCGCTCTCGGACATGGGAGACGACGTTGCCATAGACGATTTGTTTGCCGAGAAGGGCTGGGACAAAGTACCTCTCGCTTCATCTCGGAGGATCAGAGATCCACCCATGTCAACAGGGGAAAGTACACCCCGGGTGGAGGCACCAGCGCCTGAAGAGAAGTCCCGTCCCCAGCCTGCTTCTACATCCCCGGTGCCATCTGTATCGAAGGCCGGGGAAAAGTGACTGTTGCTGCGGGCACCTATGCCCAGACCAGATGTGGTCAAGGTCCCTCGCCACCCGGACTCGATAGTTTTGCCTGGCGAAGGGGACAAAGCTACCATGCCTCCTTTGGCGAGATTACAACGCCTATTTGGCCACAAGGTTGCTGCAGAATACGGATGGGAGTATCCGTACTTGTCGAAGGAACTGCTTTATGAGGTGGAAGTGTGCCGGGAGCGCTGCTACAATGACTTTGTTTGGACCCACCTTCAGGTTCCACACGCTCGCAGGTACCTGGCATGCTCTCCAAAGGCCTCTCAACGTTTCAAGGACTGCAAGGCAGAGTGGATGTTGGGACGACACATCCATGCAGACAAAGTGCTGATCCGGCGCAAGGAAGGGGAAGATGTGGAGTATCATCTAGAGACCATGGACCAGCACTTGAAGCCGCTTGTTCTGCCGCATCCCCGCTTTTACTTGTGGGAAAGAGAGAAAGACTCTGTTTGTCCTTGATTATGCTGCTGAACTTTCTGGGGCCGTTGCTTTTGTGCCCAGAGGAATGAAGAACTGTTCCTGTTTTGTTCTTCACTTTTCCCGCAAGAGACTATGGACTCTGGGGTAGATAGGGCCAAAAGAAAAGAGGAAGGTTCCACGGGTGCAGTTACCGCGATGTTGCGCAACGTTAAACACTTTTCACGCATTCACTCTTTGGAGAAAAGGGATTTCTTCCCGAAGAAGTTTCTTTCCTCTCACACGAATACATGTGTCAGGGTTATGTGTGTTGTTTCTTTCTTTTCCCTCTGCAGGAGAGCATCCATCAAGATCACTGAGAATGGGGTGGATCTTAGTCAGGATGGGTGGGAAGAGTATGATGTAAAATGTGATTCAAAGTTATAATTACATGTTGTTGTTTCTTTCCCTTTTATTACAGGGCTCAGACACAATTGCTCCAGTAGGGTAGTTTTTTCTAAAAGTTTATTTTTGTACAATTGTTAGTCGCTTTCTGGATTGGATTATGTCAGCCGTTGAGGGCATGATTTTCTCCAGACACTGGGGACCAGTGTCAAACCACCAGTGGGAGAGTGTAGCGGGTATGTACTTTTCCGAGTGTAAATTTGAACTTGGCAGAGACATCAGTGATGTGTAATTCCCTGCAGCCCGGTGGGTGGCGCTGGCGCCCTGGGCTGGGGTTGAATCATTGCTGTGTGCTGTGCCTCCTTTTTGTCCTCTCTCGGCAGCGGTATGGTGGGGCGGGGAACCCGCCGTGCTTGCTGGGAGAGAGTATAAAGGGGCCGGCCATCTTTGTCGCGGGGTCGAAGTCCCAAGCACCTTCAGCTTGTGGACGGTGGTTTGTGTCGGTCCTCTGGGTGGCCTAGGCCTAGAGGACAACCGGAGTTCGTGTTCCATCCCAGGCACCTTTAGCCTGGGGTTAGGTACTCGGATGGAGGTCCGGAGCTCAGTGCACAACACTGAGTTCCGCGAGGGAAGGAGATCCTAGAGAACCCCGGGAGTGGGTACCCGAATCCGGAAGGCGCAATGGACCGGGGGGAGCTCCTCACTTGAAGACCCGGTGCAGCATATTGCCGGTGACAGGTGAGCCTCTCATCGGAGACCGCCTGGAAGGAAATTCCCCCTCGTGCGGAGACTGAGACCCACTTTCAGGAAGGAAAGTGGAGAACCAAATTGTGTCTGGGCCTATTCGCATCCACACCTCCTTTCCTGATCTGTTAACCAAGGGAGTTCAACTGATTGTGTTCATTCGCAGAAGAATAAAGGAGTGTTGAACTTTAATGGTGTGGGGCTCATTTCCTAGCAGACATTGTTCAAGGTGACTCTTGGAGGGAGGATCCAGGTGCACAGCACTGACCCGAAGGTAATACAAGAACGTTGCTTAGACCGCACTGACACATGTGGTGGAAGCCAGGCGTGGTGTCCTCGCTCCCTCCCCTCTAAGATACCCCTAGACAAGAGAAAGACGAGACGAGAGAAAGAGGGGAGTGAGGAGGGCGCTACAATGGTTTGCAAAAAAGAAAGAAATTAGATATTCCTTTCTCATGAAAGTTACCAAGTCCTGGTATTAAAAACTCCCAATTGCTTTCTGTTCTGCAGTGTGGAGCTAGTGGTGTGCACTGTGAAAGGATCATACTTTTTTGCAAAAAATATTTTTTATCATACTGCAAACATTTTATAGAAGCTGGAAAAGTCTTTCTGTGGTCCAGTGATTTCTAGTAATCATAAAACAAGTCCCAAAACCAAAAATATTAATCTGAAAAACGAATCATCTTTCAGTTAGCTGACCAGTGTAATGAAATCCGGTTTAGCACTTTGCTCCTTATCCTTATCAGTACCTAGGCCTATATATGTTTATGTAACCAGTGTGCATTTACAAAGTGTGTGTGTGTCACATGTACAAAGCGTCTTGTAAAGATGATTTATAAAAACTAGAGCAAATAAACCCTAAAAGAAAACTGGTACCTTCATCAAAAGCCAAACAGAATTCATACAGGTTACATTATTAAGGCTAAACATTGCTATAGCCCCTGTTTGATACAATGATTTAGAGCAGGGGTCTCCAAACTTTCTAAACAAAGGGCCAGTTTACTGTCCTCCAGACAGTAGGGGGGGGGCCGGACTGTGATAATTGGGGGTAAAAATTGTCCTGGCATCAGTGGGAGTAAACAATGCATCTTTGGTATTGGGAGGAGGAATAGTGCCCCATGTTGGTGTCAGTGGGAGAAATATTGCCCAATCTTTGGTGTCAGTGGGAGGGTTAATGCCCCATCATTGTTGTCGATGGGAGAATTAGTGCCCCATTGTTGGTGTCAGTGGGAGAAATAGTGTCTTGTGGTGGTGGGAGGAAAAGTGCCCCAAGGGCCGGACAAAGGCAAGCAAAGGGCCTCATCTGGCCCCCAGGCCACAGTTTGGAGACCATTAATTTATAGGGGCATTCATAGACATTCCCGGATTTGAAATAATGTAGTTCTCAGAAGCATTCTTGACTTGGTGACATTGTGTAGTGTTTTGTATATATTTTCTGTTTGTTATATCCAGAACTAAAAATATATATTTTTAAATTTTTTTGTTAAATAAGACCCCTTTCACACTGGTAAACCTCTGCCATGCTAAAACACACCTTTCCAGCATGACCAAATCACATTCAAATTATTCAACTCTAAATGTAACCGTACACATTGGTGTGCTGCGTTTTTCCTGCGTTTTGGAAATTACTTTGGGTTTTTGCACACAACGTTATGCCTTCTGGTGCATTTTTGTGTGCACTGCAATCCATTTCTAAAGTGTGTTGCATGTTTTAATTTAACCTTCATTGCTTTTTCTTTCACCTAATGCAGTGGTTCTCAACCTTCCTAGTGCCGTGACCCCTTGATACCATTTCCCAAGTTGTGGGGACCCCTAACAGTAAAAATATTTTCGTAGTGTGGGTTGTCAGCACCCAAGGCAAGACAAGTAATTTGCTCCCCTAACCCACAGGCATTTAGCGCTCCCTGAGTCCCTTCCACTCGTACAGTATTAAAACCCCTTATGGTACATTTATGATGTACCACTCTTTTTCTTTGTTGTCCTTTCTTTCCCTTTTATCTCTCTCTATTCTAATTTCTTGGTTTTTTTTCCCCCATCCCTCCCTCTAGCCATCTTTCTTGTTCTTTCTCTTATTCTTTCTCTCCCTTTTTTTTGTTCCTCCCCCTCTTTTCCTCTCCCTTTCATGTATTCTTAATTTTTATTCGCTCTCTTACTCCTTGGTGGGGGGGGGGGGGCGGGTGGGGGTAATGGGATGAGTGGCAGTGCTGGCGGGGAGTTGGGATGAGTGGCAGTGCTGGTGGGGGGTGAGATCAGTGGCAATGCTGGGGGGAGTTCTGATCAGCCAACTCAGGTGCTCTTGATCAAGGTCATCTGCTGATCTAAAAACTGTAGTGGGGACTTTTAATGGCAACTCTAATCACAGGTAGTGTTACTCACTGTGTCTCTGACTTTGTGGTGTCTCGTAGCAGTGACACCTATGCCAAAATCAGGAGATAGGGTCTCCTCCAGCCCCTCCCACTTCACATTCCTCTCCAGTCAGCTGACCTCTAGTCTCTGCCTCCCAGCCATGCCGTGAACTGAATAGGCGGCTGCGGGCTCCAGGAACAGCCCAGCTGGGTGGCCACAGGCTCCAGAGATAGCCCTGCTGGGCAGCTGCAAAAAGGCAGGGAGAGCAGTGCGGGCTTCAGGAATAGTCCAGGATTTGGTGACCCCTGGCAAATCATCATTTGACCCCCGAGGGTGTCCCGACCCCCAGGTTGAGAACCACTGACCTAATGCAAGCTGTGGTGTTCTAATATGCAACCTCCCTCAAATTTTTCATAAATCATAGAAAACACACCATAGTAAACTGACACAACAGAAAACAAGGCTTTTTGCCTTGCCCATGTGTCTGGACTGCATTGACCAAAGCAGCCCAACGCACGTGATGTGTACAAGCCCTTAAATCCAGAATGTGGAACTCTATAGCCCTGTACACACGATCGGATATCCTATGGATTCTAATCCGATGTTTTTGTCCATCGGAAATCCGATGAAACTGTCTTCCATCAGTCTTGCCCACACACCATCAGTCAAAAAACCGACCGTTTCAAACTCGGTGACGTAAAACACTCCGATGAGCCGAGAAAAATTAAGTTCAATGCTTCTGAGCATGCGTCGACTTGATTCTGAGCATGCGTGGGTTTTTTATCCGATGGATTTCCACACAGATGATCGGATTTTGCTATGGTTTTTTTTCCCATCGGATAAATTTAAAACATGTTCTATTTTTTCACACCGATGGAAAAAAGACCGATGGGGCCCATACACGATCGGTTCGTCCGATGAAAACAGTCCATCGGACTGTTTTCATCGGTAAAACCGATCGTGTGTACACGGCTTAAGGAATTCATGCATAACTTTTAAATTGTTGTACAATAAAAAGGATTGTATTTTTTTTTTTTTTTAACATTTCTATTTTCTAATTACAGTATGAATGTTTCACCAGTGGCATTCTATTTAAAATCCCCGTACTTGACGTATTTTTCCAAGGTGGAGCTCTAGGCTCCTTTTGCAGGCTATCCTTAGTTGCTTGACCTCCGGAAGGTTTACCCCCTTTCACGACCGGGCCTTTTTCTGTGATGCGGCAGTGCGTTACTTTAACTGACAATTGCACGGTCATGCAACACCATACGCAAACAAAATGTATGTCATATTGTCCCCACAAACAGAGCTTTCTTTTGGTGGTATTTGATCACCACTAGGTTTTTTAATTTTATGCGCTATAATCAAAAAAACAACAATATTTTTTTTTTTTACTGTCTGCTATAAAACATATCCAGTAAAAAAAAAAAAAAAAAATCATTTTTTTTTTCATGAATTTAGGCCAATATGTATTCTGCTACATATTTTTGGTAAAAAAAAAAGAAGCGTATATTTATTGGTTTGCGCAAAAACTATAGCTTATATAAACTATGATATATATATATATATATATATATATATATATATATATATATATATATATACATCTATCTGGACTGCGATAGTATGGCAGGCAATCTGACACTAATGGACACTTTTGACACTTTGTGGGAACCTGTGACACTAATACAGTGATCAGTGCAAAAAATATACACTGTCACTGACTGGGAAGGGGTTAAACATCTAGGGTGATCAAAGGGTTGAATGTGTGCCTAACCAGTGTTTATGTGTGTACTGTGAGGTGCTTTCACTAAGGGATGTGCTGGTTTTTATTTCCTGCTTTGCAGGGGAAAAAAACTGGCATATCCACGCTGACAGGACAGCGCTCTGTATTTTTTACATACACAGAGCTCTGTCCTGTCTTCCTTACTTGCCGATCAGCAGACTCCAGCGGTAATCCAATGGCTGGCGCCAGCTGATCGGCTTGTGTTGTGACTAGTCATAGCACAGCTGGCGCTGTAAACATGCCCCCACCCGGAAGTGCTGGATCACGTAATAGGTACGTGACCCCTGACCCGGAACAGGAGAGCCACTTTGCCGCCATGTAACAGCGTTATGCAGTCGGCAAGTGGCTCTAAAGCCTAAACATTTTTTACCATAAATGCATTCCCTGCATTAGGGTAAAAAATATTTAGCCCCCATACTTACCTGAGCCCTTAAAGGGGTTGTAAACTCTTGTGTTTTTTCACCTTAATGCATCCTATGAGTATAGCCTCACATAATAAGGACTTAACTAAACATAAAAAAGTACCATCATCCAAATTAGCATAGATAAACAGGGGAAGGTGGGGATATAAGGGCAGTTGCTGAGGCTGACCAAATAAAATATTCCCACCCAATTGGTTGTGGTGGACTATCTCGGTACTGATAAACAAAAACATGATTCTTAGATAAAATGCATTATTTATTACATATAAAAATGACATGCAGAATTAATATGAAAAAGGATTGAATAATCAATATACAAATACTCAGGGTTCCCCCAAGAGATATCTGTTGATGAAGTGTGTCTCATAAATTGACCTTTCCTCTACTAGTTTCGCAGTACAAACACTGGTTCCTCATGCCGCATACACACGACTGTTTTTCACGACGTTAAAAATGCCATTTTTTAAATTGGGCATTAAAAACAATCGTGTGTAGGCTCCAGTGCATTTTTAACGACGTGAAAAATGGTCTAAAAAAAATGAGAACCTGCTCTATTTTTTCACGTCGTTTTTCACATCGTTTTTTTTTAACGACGTGTAAAACGGTAGTGTGTATGCTTTTGCGAGGGGAAAAAAAAACGCGCATGCTCAGAATCAAGTATGAGACGGGAGCGCTCGTTCTGGTAAAACTAGCGTTCGTAATGGAGATAGCACATTTGTCACGCTGTAACAGACTGAAAAGCACAAGGCTGAAAAGCGCAAGTCGTCGCTCAACAAACTTTACTAACATGAAGGGTGGCGCCATTCGAACGGAACTTCCCCTTTATAGTGCCGTCGTACATGTTGTACGTCACTGCGCTTTGCTCAAATGTTTTTTTTAATGGACGGGTGTATGCAAGACAGGCTTGAGAGGAAACAAGAAAAATCACGTCGAGAAAAACATTGTTTTTGAAAATGACATTAAAAACGATCGTGTGTACGTGGCATAAGGAGGAATAATCTAAAAGACAAATATTAAATAAGGCACAAGACAAATAAATTACAGTTGAAAGACTTAAACAATTATAGTTCAGCGAGAAATAAAAACAAGAACAAAAACAAGTTGCTCACCCAACGGGTCAATGGCCAAGTGTGCGAAATGCTCACCTTGCGGCGGACAAGGGGGATTGTGCGGGAATTGATTCTATAAGGAAGGATGATAATAATAGAGGGGTATATAGAGTATTTAAATTAAAGGAAATTGGTCCCAATAGTAGTTGATGCTTATTCCGTCAGGGAAAAAAAGGGGGGAGGGAGGGGACCAAAAAGGGAAAGGGGGGGAAGAAATGAGAAAGAAGGGGGGTGAGGAAAAGGAAGGGATAGCGAGGTTGGTAATGAAGGGAAAGAAAGGGAGGGGAGGGGAAGGAAGTGATAGGGAGGGGGGAAGAGAATTTGGGGGGGGAGGGGAAAGACAAGGGGAAGCCAGGGGAGGGGAAAGAAATGGTCAGAAAACAGGGGAAGAAGGGAAAAGCAAAAAGGGGAAGGGAAAAAAAGAAGGGGAAATGAAAAAAATATTTAGGCATTAGTATCACCCCCTCACCCCCATACTTACCTAAACCTTTAAAGGGGTTGTAAACTCTCATGTTTTTTCACCTTAATGCATCCTATGCATTAAGGTGAAAAAACTTCTGACACTGACCCGCCCTCCAGCCTCCCCATTTTACTCACCTGAGCCCTTCGATCCCTCTGTGGAGACACGCTCTACCTCTCTGCCCGGGGTTCTCGGCTCTTGATTGGATAGATTGATAGCAGCGCAGCCATTGGTTCCCGCTGCTGTCGATTAAATACAATGACGCGGGTGTCGGGGCCGAGTCCAGCATTCTGTGTAGACATTCTATAGACAAAAATGCTGGATCGGGAGCACACCCGCAAGCTAACCCCCAGGGAGAGTGCTTCTCCCAGGGGGTTAACGGATGCAAGGAGGTGCCGCGAGAGCGGCCGGGGGACCCCAGAAGACGATGATTGGGGCAACACTGTGCAAAACGAACTGCACAGTGGAGGTTAGTATGTGTAGCACTACCCCCGTAGGAGCTGCTGGATATAATTTTGGGTCCTGCCGTTACCCCACATTTCACTGTCCCAGAACTTAAGAGTCTATATAATAATTAGAATAGAGGTGATTGCCAGTCACTTCAGTCCTTTTCTCAAATTCTTTATTAACCAACTTCAGGTAGGAGGATAGAGGGTTAGGGAAAAGTTCAGAGACCTTGGTTTGCAGATCACTAATGCGGTTCTTGAATCCAGATGAGAACAGCTTTCTGTCTCTGGTTCTTGCGACAACCGTATAGGCCTCTAACACAGACCTAGCAGCCGGAATGAAGCACGGACAAAGTCTCTGCCACAGACTTCAGCGATAAGTGGAAACTCCTGGATAATCCCCTGCCACAGGATTGTTTAGCCAGTAGTCTGTTAGTTAGGTCAGCTGCACAGTACCTGAACCTTTAAGCCATCCGGCAGTACTGTGAGGTAGATTACTTGGGTGCATCCTCCAAACGAGTCACCAGGCCCTTCCTGAGATACCAGCCATCAGCTCGGTCCTCTCCAGTAAGGTCCTCCCCTGGGATATTCTCCGCTTGAGTGGCTTCCTCCCGCAGGACAGACCGCACAGGATCACCTTTCGTTAAGTAGGCCCCAGACAGGCTTCTGGCCCTACTTGCAGCAAGCACAGTAGCATAGCCTCCAGCCTGGAGGGCCATGAGGCAAGAAGGACCCCGAAGCACATGCCACTGCCCCTTAAATTGACATAATCGCTCTGAGCTATTTACAGCTCAGAGAATACTAAATTTACAGAATAGCCCCTGTTTAAAAGTTGCAGAGCACTACTAACTCCCCCCACTACAATAGACGATGTCCCCATCGTCTGGAAAAAAAATTACTCTCAATCCTGAAAATCGGTATCTGAACCACAAAACTTGGATGGGGAAGGGAAGGGTGAGGTAGTAAGAAGAATAGTTACAGATTTAACATGAACACACACAGTAAAATTACATCACATATGTTACCAACCCTCACTCTCTATCTAACCACCCACTCTCCAGCAGCTTGATAGGAGATCTGGTTCACCTGAAAAACAAAATTATGCACACACAAAAATAACACAGCACACCTGATTAACATAGGAGCAAAGCCTCACTCAATTGGGAGAGTGAAACTTCCCTCCTTGGCTTTAACTGCAAAATAACTAAATGTTGAAAGTCCAGCCTTTGCTATGAGTAGTGATGAGCCGAACACCCCCGGGTTCGGTTCGCACCAGAACCCGCGAACGGACCGAAAGTTCGTACGAACATTAGAACCCTATTAAATACAATGGATGCGAACGTTCGAATTCTAAAGTGCTAATTATAACAACTATTATGCATGTTATTGTCCTAAAAAGGGTTTGGGAACCCGGGTTCTGCACCAGGGGACATGTATCAATGCAAAAAGAAGTTTTAAAAACGGTCGTTTTTCGGGAGCAGTCATTTTAATGATGCATAAAGTGAAAAAAAAAAAGTCAAATATTCCTTTAAATATCGTACCTGGGGGGTGTCTAAAGTATGCCTGCGAAGTGCCACGTGTTTCCCGTGTTTAGAACTGTCCCTGCACAAAATGACACTTCTAAAGGAAAAAAAAGCCATTTAAAACTGCTTGCGGCTTTAATGTAATGTCTGGTCCCGGTAATATGGATGAAAATCTTTAAGAAAAATGGCATAGCTACCCCATGTCCCCCCCCCCCCCCCTACCCCAGCCCATTACCAGCCCCTTTGGGTCTTGTATGGATATTAAGGGGAACCCCGCACATAAAATAAAAAAGGCCCTATATACTCTGAACAGCCGTATACAGGCGGTGCATACAAGACAGGGACTGTAGGTTTGTTCTTATGTAGAATCTGTTTGTAATTTTGAACAGGTACATTGTTTAAGTGTAGCTCCAGCCCAAAAATCTATTTTTAAACTTTTTGGAAAACATAGGTAAGGGTTATCACCCCTGAAACATTTGTTTTGCTGTCTGTGCCCCTGTTCAGAACATTTCACCTCACTTTCCGTCCCAATGACAACTGTTTTTGAAATGTGGTGTTTTTCTTGAAACAAGGATTGCTGATAAAGCATCAGTACAGAGGAGACACCTTTCTCCCATATTAATTCTTACAGGAGAGAATTTTCCTTCCAAGTGGTAGATTTCCTCTCACTTCCTGTTGTCTTCTTGCGTTTGCAAGTAGGAGTCGTTTGTAAGTTGGATGTTTGAAAGTAGGGACCTGCCGTATATACTCTGCAGAAATAGGCCCCTTAGTTGTTGGTGTTGGCACAACACTGTAAGCACTCACAGTTACTCTTGGTTGGTGCTGGAACGCCCTGATGTCAACTATTATATCAGGAATTGTAATTACATATAATTGTTGAACAGTGGTAGTAAAAATTGGGCCTTTGATGGTGGTGCTGGTGCCACAACACTGTAAGCCCTGACAGTTACTCTTGGTGGGTGCAGCAATGTGCCCTGCTGTGAATTATTAGATCAAGAATTGTAATTGCATGGCCCTGTTGAACAGGGGCTGAAAAATTGGGCCTTTCGTGGTGGTGGTGGTGGTGGTGGTGGTGTTGCCACAACACTGTAAGCCCTCAGAGTTACTCTTGGTGGGTGCAGGAATGGGCCCTGCTGTGAATTATTAGATCAAGAATTGTAATTACATGCCCCTTTTGAACAGGGGCTGAAAAATTGGGCCTTTCGTGGTGGTGGTGGTGGTGGCGTTGCCACAACACTGTAAGCCCTCAGAGTTACTCTTGGTGGGTGCAGCAATGGGCCCTGCTGTGAATTATTAGATCAAGAATTGTAATTACATGCCCCTGTTGAACAGGGGCTGAAAAATTGGGCCTTAGGCACTGGTGGCACAACACTACAACCCCTCACAGATACTGTACTTGGAGCACAGCAATGAGCCCTGTTGCAAAGTATTGCTTCAAAAATTGTAATGACACGCCCCTGTTAAACAGGGGCTGAAAAATTGGGCCTTAGGCACTGGTGCCACAACACTCCAACCCCTCACAGATACTGTACTTGGAGCACAGCAATGAGCCCTATGGCAAATTATTGCTAAAAAAATTGTAATTACACGCCCCTGTAAAACAGGGGCTGAAAAATTGGGCCTTAGCCACTGGTGGCGGCACCCATAAACAAAAATGATCTTCCAAGCTATCATCATCAATCGTATCATTGAGGACTCGGAGGAGGAGGATAGCCAGTCAACATAACAGCACAGGCACTCAGCATCAGTCTTGAAGGGATGTGACATGTTAAAATCAATTAGTCTGTTATATCAGCATCAGGTGTATGGTAGCTGGTGGTGATCCAAGACTGGTTCATCTTGATGAAAGTCAGTCGATCAACCGAGTCGGTGGACAGGCGCACCCTGTGATCCGTGACAAATCCTCCAGCAGCACTGAATGTGCGTTCCGAAAGAACGCTGGATGCAGGACAGGCCAGTAGCTCAATTGCATACTGTGCAAGCTCTGGCCAGTGATCCATCCTCAAGACCCAGTAAGCCAGAGGATTTTCGGTGGGGAAGGTGTCCAAGTCTGACCTTGCCCCTAGATATTCCTGCACCATGTTTATCAGACGCTGGCGATGGTTGCTGGAACCGATCATACTTTGGGGCTGCGGACTAAAGAATTGTCTGAACGCATCGGTCAGACGGCCACCTTCCCCACCGCTCCTTCTTTGACTGGCTGAAGCCTCAGCAACTCGTTGTCCAGGACCAGGAGTTTGTAACCTCCCAGTCTCTGGGAACGCGTTGCACAGACCTTTCTGCAAGGCCTCCCGGAGTTGTCTCATCCTCTGCTCCCTCTGCAACGGTAACATAAGGTCCGCAACCTTACCCTTGTACCGTGGATCAAGGAGAGTGGCCAGCCAGTAATGGTCCCTCTCCTTGATCCGAAGAATACGAGGATCCTTCCGCAGACTTTGCAGGATCAGGGAGGCCATGCAGCGTAGGTTTGCTGAGGCATTCGCTCCGGAGTCCTCTGGGTCACTAAGGACGACATGATCCGCAGCCACCTCCTCCCAGCCACGTACAAGTCCACTGGTTTTTGGGAATGTAAATCATCCCTAAAAGACTGCTGCTGATGATGCTGAGTGCCAGCCTCCACCTCCATGCTGACACAATCCTCCTCCTCCTCCTCCTCTTCCTGTGCGATGGGTGGGACAGAAGGAACACTGTCTGGGTAAAGGGGGCCTTGAGAGGCAAGGAAGTCCTCCTCTTCCTGCCTCTGTTCTGCCTCAAGTGCCCTGTCCATTATTCCACGCAGCGTGTGCTCCAACAGGTGGACAAGAGGTACAGTGTCACTGATGCATGCACTGTCACTGCTCACCATCCTCGTGGCCTCCTCAAATGGTGCCAGGACAGTGCATGCATCCCTGATCATGCCCCACTGGCGTGGAGAAAAAAAACCAAGCTCCCCTGACCCTGTCCTGGTGCCGTAGTCGCACAGGTACTCATTGATGGCCCTCTGCTGCGTGTGCAGCCGCTGCAGCATGGCCAACGTTGTGTCACATATAAGGCGGTTCTTGGGCAGGTTCAACTCCTTTTGCAGCTCAGCCAGGCGAGCACTGGCATTATAAGATCTGCGGAAATGCACACAGACTTTCCTGGCCTGCCTCAGGACATCCTGTAAGCCCGGGTACCTGCCCAAGAACCGCTGCTCATCCCTAGCTATGAGTAAGCTTCCACCACCTAGTGGCAGAAAATCAATATGACAAAAGTCCCTAAATGGCAAAGTGCTGAAGCAGGTAAAGAAATCTTGACCACAAAGTTCTCTAACCTGACACGATCTAGCTATGTATCCCATAGTCCATTTTTAGCAAGATAATTTTTTTTTCAGTCTCTTTGCAAAACTAAAGTTAGAACAGTCATTTTTTTTTCTTTAAATGATCACCAATAGAACCAGGGATCCGGCAAGGTCACAGGTTTTCCTTGGCTATCCACGGTGGTAACAAAGTAGACAACATTGTCTTTCCCTGGTCTGCGGATGACCACCTTATCAGCATAGATGTGCCGGCCATAGTTCCACTGCAGCAAGCATCCGTTGAAACGCTCATCCATAGCAAGGGAATATCCAGCTTTCCTGAAGGGTTTTGGCACAGACAAATGATCCCAAATAGCTTCACTGTACCATTGTTCTCGTTTGGACTTGATTTCCTGCATGAGCTCTTTGGGGACATAAGGAAATTCCAGACCATACTCTGGCAACTCTCTTAATGAGCACTCTTTACTAGACTTGTGCACAACGGAAAAATTTGTTTAGTTTCAGTTTGTTTCTTGTGCACAACGGAAAAATTTGTTTAGTTTCGGTTTGTTTCTTTTCGGTCCTGTTGATTCATAATCGTTCGTAATTTTGCTAGACGGGATTTTTCGTGTTCGGACTAATTCGTATTTTCGCGAGCGGCATTTTTCGTTGAATCGGAATGATTCGTATTAATGTAAGCCTTATTCTTAGTTGGTTTATAATTCATAATTTCGGTAGAGTACATCGTTTTTCGTCGATTCTGGACACAACTCCTACTTTTGTAACTTTTTTTGGGTTTGTTGATTCGTAATTTTCCGTGTCTCTCTCACAACGACGCTGCCTATTATACCTAATGTGCTTCGAATGGATTTGTACTTTTCTAAATACATAGCGGTTATTTGTAACGATTCGAAATCTCGTATTTTACTTTCGTTTTTTACATGCGGCTATAGCCTCCGCCCCTGTACACCATTTTGAGAGGGAGTTCAGCATGGTGAGGGAGAAGCAGAGAGCAGAGAAGAGTGTTATTGTGCTTCGAATGGATTAAAAATCTAGTATTTTACATTTGTTTTTTACATGCGGCTATAGCCTCCGCCCCTGTACACCATTTTGAGAGGGAGTTCAGCACGGTGAGGGAGAAGCAGAGAGCAGAGCAGAGTGTCATTGTGCTTCGAATGGATTCGTACATTCGTAACTTTTTTCATAACGAATTATGCCAAAGACATTCGGGCATTCGCTATTTGCGATATAATTTATTTCGGATTCGGTTATATTCGTAATTGCTTTGTTCGGAAATTCAAATGCTTGTCCGAAAGTTGCTAAATTCGGACGAATTTCGATTCATTACGAAACGAATTGCACAAGCCTACTCTTTACAAACGGGCACGTTTTGGCAAAGCTCTAGTGTTTCCCAATCCAGGAAGCACACATGGATTTGGCGACTTCTGCACCATGGATCTGGCAGACGATTTCTCAGGTGCAATTGGGCTGTTAGGGTTTGACAAAGTTTCTCTAATAATACTGGGGGGTTCCACACTAGGTGTGGTCTTCCCCGAATCTATGGCTGCCCAATCTGAAAAAGTGAAGGCAGAGGCAACATCCTCACTATTGGCCCACAACAGTTCCTGTGACATAGTCTCAAACAGTTCATCGTCTCCAGAAACATCCGACAGGTAGTCTAACTCAGAGTCCCTTAATTCCTCCGCAGGCAAATATTTACATACAGTCTCAGACATGTTTTCCCCAGATCTCTCACCAGTTCCTGTCGTGGATTTTCCAGGGGTCAGGCCTTCCTCTGGCTCCGGTTATGGTAGTCTGTGGGGTAGGCCTCTACCGCGGCCGCGGGATGCCTTCACATATCCCACCTTCCTCTGGACAGGTGCAGCGGGGACAGGTGCAGTGGACGTAGTAGCAGGGGCGATGTCTGCTGATGGCACTTTGGTAGCAATAGCAGCGACATCTTCTGTAACAGGAACACTCACCGTAGCAGGTGTGGTGAGGGTAGGTTTCACCGCAGGAGCAAGGGCAGCAGCTTCTACTGTAGCAATACCCGTGGCCCAGTCTACTCGGTAGGCACGGGGTAACATGGTGGGTTGCTCCACTGCGAATAGGTACTCCCCGCAATGCAGGCACTGGACAAATGGATGGGGATGTATGGCCAGTCCCTCACACTTCGGGCATATCATACCCAGCGCTTCCAGGTCTCCGATAGTGTACAGCACAAACCACCCATGCGGCTTCAGGTGGATGCCAGTATCTGTCAGCAGGGTTCTGGACAGCATGGCACTTGCAGCGGGGCTAGTAGGAAGCATCTTAGGCCCCATTGAAGATTGCATCAATGAAAATGCAGACATGGCTGAACTCTGATCCTCTCAGCACAGCAACACAGCTCTTTCTCTTCAGCGCCAGACACACACAGCATCTCACGCAGCAACAGGTGGGAACTCCTCCCCCTTGTTATTTTAGTCACATAGTTCGCGGCTTTCTTGGCTCTGCCCCCGCCTACGCAGCTAGAAAGTGATCTGAACATAACCCCTATTGTCTCGGAAAATTAACAAAGTCCAAGGCCCTCTTTAGCGTAGACTCTCGGTGAAGGACTTTCCTTATGTTGCTAGGGGCAACGGAAATCCCGGACTACGAGCCCCCACATGTAGCACTAGCCCCGTAGGAGCTGCTGGATATAATTTTGGGTCCTGCCGTTACCCCACATTTCACCGTCCCAGAACTTAAGAGTCTATGTAATAATTAGAATAGAGGTGATTGCCAGTCACTTCAGTCCTTTTATCAAATTCTTTATTAACCAACTTCAGGTAGGAGGATAGAGGGTTAGGGGGAAGTTCAGATACCTTGGTTTGCAGATCACTAATGTGGTTCTTGAATCCAGATGACAACAGCTTTCTGTCTCTGGTTCTTGCGACAACCGGATAGGCCTCTCACACCAACCTAGCAGTCGTATGAATCACGGACAAAGTCTTTGCCACAGACTGGAGCGATAAGTGGAAACTCCTGGATAATCCCCTGCCACAGGATTGTTTAGCCAGTAGTCTGTTAGTTAGGTCAGCTGCACAGTCCCTGAACCTTTAAGCCATCCGGCAGTACTGTGAGGTAGATTACTTGGGTGCATCCTCCAAACCAGGGCTGGACTGGGACAAAAATTTGGCCCTGGACTTCATCCAGACCGGCCCAATTTAATTCAATAAAATGCTGCCCACCACCCCCCAAAAAAATCACGCCCACCAAAAGGCCCCTACATCCATTATTGTATATCATGAGAGGGTGAGAGAGAGGGAAATGAGAGAGAGAGGGAGGGTTGAGGGAAAGGGGGTGAGAGGGGTGGGTGAGAGAGGGGGGTGAGTGTAAGAGAGAGGGAGTGAGTGTAAAAGAGAGGGGGTGAGTGTAGGACCCCTTTCACAGTGAGGCGTTTTTCCTGTAAAGCGCCTGAAAAACACCTTCACTGCAATCCCAGTGTGAAAGACTGAGTGCTTTCACACTGGGGTGCTGCCAGGGCGTTAAAAAAAGTCCTCCAAGCAGCATCTTTGGGGCGGTGGAGGAGCGGTGTACACACCGCTCCTGCCCATTGAAATGGCTGCTGAAGCGCATGCAAAGCACTTCGGCAGCAGCGCTACACGGGCGCATTTAACCTTTAATTCGGCTGATAGCGGGGGTTAAAAGCGCCTGCTAGAAGCCGAATAGCGCAGCTAAAACGACAGTAAAGTACTTAATTTTACCGTCAATGCCCGCCCCAGTGTGAAAGCAGCCTAAGAGTCAGGGAGTGAATGAGACGGAGGAGGGGGCAGAGAGACAGAGGGGGGAAGCTGAGAGACAGAGGGGGAAGCTGAGAGACAGAGGGGGAGCTAAGAGACAGAGGGAGCTAAGAGACAGAGGGAGGGAGCTAAGAGACAGAGGGAGGGAGCTAAGAGACAGAGGGGGGAGCTGAGAGACAGAGGGGGGAGCTGAGAGACAGAGGGGGGTCTGAGAGACAGAGGGGCTGAGAGACAGAGGGGGAGCTGAGAGATAGAGGAGGAGAGCTGTGAGATAGAGGAGGGGGCTAAGAGATAGAGGAGGGGGCTGAGAGACAGTGGGGTCTGAGAGACAGAGGAGGGGTCTGAGAGACAGAGGGGGGGGTCTGAGAGACAGAGGAGGGGGTCTGAGAGACAGAGGAGGGGGTCTGAGAGACAGAGGAGGGGGTCTGAGAGACAGAGGAGGGGGCTGAGAGACAGAGGAGGGGGCTGAGAGACAGAGGAGGATCTGAGAGACAGAGGGGGGTATGAGAGACAGAGGGGAGCTGAGAGACATAGGAGGGGCTTAAAGAGGGGGGACTGAGAGACACGGGAACTGAGAGGGGGGACTGAGAGAGAGAGGGGGGACTGAGAGAGGGGTCTGAGACAGAGGGGGGTCTGAGAGACAGAGGGGGGGTCTGAGAGACAGAGGGGGGGTCTGAGAGACAGAGGGGGGGTCTGAGAGACAAGGGGGAGCTGAGAGACAGAGGGGGGGAGCTGAGAGATAGAGGAGGAGAGCTGAGAGATAGAGGAGGAGAGCTGAGAGATAGAGGAGGGGTCTGAGAGACAATGGGGGTCTGAGAGACAGAGGAGGGGTCTGAGAGACAGAGGAGGGGTCTGAGAGACAGAGGAAGGGTCTGAGAGACAGAGGAGGGGTCTGAGAGACAGAGGGGGGAGCTGAGAGACAGAGGGGGGAGCTGAGAGACAGAGGAGGAGAGCTGAGCGACAGAAGAGGGGGCTGAGAGACAAAGGAGGAGTCTGAGAGACAGAGGAGGGGTCTGAGAGACAGAGGGGGGTCTGAGAGACAGAGAGGTTCTGAGAGATAGAGGGAGGCTGCGAGACAGAGGAGGGGGCTAAAAGAGGGGGGACTGAGAGACAGAGGAGGAGGTCTGAGAGACAGAGGGGGAGGTCTGAGAGACAGAGGGGGAGGTCTGAGAGACAGAGGGGGGTCTGAGAGACAGTGGGGGGATGAGAAACAGAGGAGGGGGCTGAAAGAGGGGGGACTAAGAGACACGGGGACTGAGAGACAGAGGGGGGACTGAGAGACACAGGGGGGGACTGAGAGACAGAGGGGAGGGTTGAGACAGACCACATAGCACTGTCCCTTTCTGCAGTCCCTCCTATGCTTATCCCCCCCCCCCCCGCTGTCTCCGTGTTCTGGCATGTTTGTGTAGGATGCCGGGTACCTGATGGCCAGCAGCGGCAGCGCCGAGTCTCCCTCTTGATCCGGGGGGTGCTCTCGCTGCTCTGCTCCTTACAGCGGCGCATGTTCTCTTCCTCCGGGCTCCCAGTCAGCCTGCACTCCGGCCCAGGCCGCATGGTTCCTGGAGCAGAGAGGAGGTGGAGGAATCGAGGTTCTGGGAGTGCCGGGGTGGCCGCACTAGCTCCTGTTCGCCTCTTCGGTGGTCAGGGAGGGGTGGAGCTCTTCTCCCTCCTCGGCTTTTACATCCAACTGCCCTCCTTGCTGGCCACGTTCCCCGAATCCCCGCCGCTGTTTGCTGCCACCGAACTCTGCATAAAAAAACGGCCCACAAAAAAAATATATATATATATTTTTTTTTTAAACGGCCCACTGAGCCATCGGCCCACCTGGAAACTCCCGGTAGTCCCGATGGCCAGTCCATCACTAATCCAAATGAGTCACCAGGCCCTTCCTGAGATACCAGCCATCAGCTCGGTCCTCTCCAGTAAGGTCCTCCCCTGGTATATTTTCCGCTTGAGTGGCTTCCTCCCGCAGGACAGACAGCACAGGATCACCTTGCGTTAAGTAGGCCCCAGACAGGCTTCTGGGCCTACTTACAGCAAGCTCAGCAGCATAGCCTTTCGGCCTGGAGGACCATGAGGCAAGAAGGACCCCGAAGCACATGGCACTGCCCCTTAAATATCCTTCCCCAGCATGCCCAGCTACAAAGAAGCTCCTGATTGGGCTGTTTCTGGGGAAAGAATATCCAATGCACTTCAGCTGGCTGTATTTCTCACACTGGCTTGTGACAACAGTGACACCTACTGGCAAAAGTGGGAAATGCGCACAAACAGCCAAAGCTGGAACAGAAACCAACAATTTATATAATCGCTCTGAGCTATTTACAGCTCAGAGAATACTAAATTTACAGAATAGCCCCTGTTCAAAAGTAGCAGGGCGCTACATATGATATCTTTGTTATTGAAAAAAAATAAAACTTTAAGCACAGGGAGAACATGCAAACTTCATGCAGGTAGTTGGCATATAAATCGAAAACCCTAGTGCTGCAAGGCAGGAGTGCTAATCACTAAGCCACAATCTTGTTCTGGTGGCAACAATTTTTGAGTTCTCCCTAATATTCAGTCCATAGTGGTTAAGAGGATAAATTGAGATAGTCAGTCTACCTACTGTAATAGGGCCACAGACAGCAATAAAAATCTGACAGTGTTTCTTAGCTTAGTCATTCAGCAAGCTGCACCTGAACTTGCTGGTCCTTATATTTGTAGTTATTTTTGGACTTCGTTTTCATTTCTCAATGAGGTATTAAAGGTTCGGCTTTAAAAAAATAAATAAATAACAAACATGCTATACTTATGGTTTTGCACAGAGCAGCCCTGATCCTCTTCTTCTTGGGTCCTCGTCCAGCGCTCCTGGCTCCTCCCTCATGACCAGTGCCCCCAATAGCTAGGTGCTTGCTATGGGGGCTCTGGAGTGTGCTCTCTCCCCAGCCCTGCGCTATGCGTTCATAAGACACATAGAGGCATGGTTTAGAGGTGCAGAGTTAGGATCGGCAATCAGTGTTCTTGATCTACCTGTCAGCTGCCAGCAGTTGACCAATAGATCAGGATCGACGGGTTGCTGACCCTGGCTGTAGACTAATGACAAACAGAATATAAAATCTGCATAACCATGGACTCTTCACAACAATGTCTCTGTGGCTCAATCAGCTGTAACATGTAGCTGCATAGCATAGTCTTTAGAAGACTTCACAATAACATTATCATTGCACCATTGAGAATACTTTTCTCCACTGTGCTGTAGTCTGGTATGCCAGCTGCAGGGCGGAGGATAAGAAGTGCCTGCCTTGCATGGTGATAACAGCACAGCGGATCATAGGCAGAGAGCTACCAAATTTGGAAACTGTATATGTCAGCTGATTATAAAAGTGGGTAAAACCTATTAATAGCATTCCAACCCATCCAGGCTGCAGTGTGTGTGCTCCACTGTCGTCAGTGAAAAGATATAGGGAATTTAAAATGCGCACTAATCACTTGAAGTATAGTTTATTTCCTTGGGGCTGTATTGTATATAAATTATAAATCCACCAGGTGCAGAGTTTTAGAAATACTGTGTGAAAATTTTAAGTTTTTTAAAAATGTTTTAAATTCAAGCTATATTTATGGATCGATATGGAAATGTCTGTATGTGCTAGGAAGTATGCATGTGTGGTTGTGTTGGAAATTGTTTTTTTTTTTTTATATTATTATTATTATTATACAGAATTTACAGTATCTCACAAAAGTGAGTACACCTCTCACATTTTTGTAAATATTTTATTATGTCTTTTCATGTGACAACACTGAAGAAATGACACTTTGCTACAATGTAAAGTAGTGAGTGTACAGCTTGTATAACGGTGTAAATTTGTTGTCCCCTCAAAATAACTCAACACACAACCATTAATGTCTAAACCGCTGGCAACAAAGGTGAGTAGAAAGAGGAGCCTACACTTGCATCTGTGCATTATAAGTAAATGGGCACACCACTACCAATGCACTGTGATGCTGGATCATGACAGGTGTACTTTAAATAGCCATTCAGGGAAAATGACATGGGCGAGCAGCAGCACTGAATGCTTCTTTAGCATTGTGTGCCTCTAAAACAATCTGTAGCATTGTGTATGTTCTAATGGGTGAGTATATTGTCATGCTGTTTATTTTCAACCATGAAAAAGAAATGATTTATTTATAGTAGCTTAGGGACACCCTGCTGACTGTAGGAACTTAAAGTGGAGCTCCACCCTAAATTTCAACTTCTGCGGATCGGAACCCTCCCCCCCCCCTCCTGTGTCACAATTGACACCTTTCAGGGGGGAGGGGGGTGAAGATACCTGTCTAAGACAGGTATTTTCACCCACATCCGGGAGTCCTCTCTCCGGGAATCTGCGGGAGTGACATCACTTCCCGCAGACTTCCCGTAATGTTCTGGGAGACACTCGGCTCCCAGAACACAGGAGCACCAATCAGAACGGCGCAGCGCGACTCGCGCATGTGCCGTAGGGAACCGGGCAGTGAAGCCGCAAGGCTTCGCTTCCTGGTTCCCTCAGCGAGGATGGCGGAGGGGGCAGCAGAGTGACGAGCGATCGCTCGTCCTCTGCTGCGGACGTCGCTGGACTCCAGGACAGGTAAGTGTCCAAATATTAAAAGTCAGCAGCTGCTGTAGCTGTAGCTGCTGGCTTTTAATAATTTTTTTTTCAAGCGGAGCTCCGCTTTAAAGTATATCTAAAGCAAAAATGTGTATTAAATGTTTTTGAAAGAGTAGAGAACAGTTAAAACCCCATGAAACTTTATTTTTTCCTTTTGTTGCCATTCACTTGGGAGATTTTCTTTCACTTTCTCTCTCAATGCACAACAGCAAGTGATGAGATCTTTCCAAAGTGAAGGAAATCCCCTCTTAAGCAGGGTATACACGGAACGAAAATTGGCCAGATCAGCAGGAGCCAACCAAATTTTGGCCTGTCTGTTCAACAAAAGGCAGTCTAATGACCGGTTTCTTTCGAGCGGTCATGGTAGAAAACCAGCATTCGATCAGTGATATGGTAGGTAATGTGGCACTTTTCGAAATAAAATGATAACCTACTAATAATAAAATGACTTGGAAATTCCACGAGGATAGATCCAAATAAATAAAGCGTTCTTTGAATTAATCTCTCATATAAATTGTTCAGCAAATGATTTATCAAACCAATGCTATAACAATATGTATTGCAGGTAATGTGGCGCTTACTATAAAAATAATGAATCCACATAAGGTGACTGTCAAAGACGGTAGCTGGCTATTCAATTGACATAGGTCGGGCAAATTAATAAATTAACCTAAAGTAAATAACCCACCCACATCGGTAGGATAAGTGCAAATAATACAATACTTCCAACCAAGGAAATAACATCCAGTGCTTAACGAGGACTTCTGTGTGTAATCAAATCACAAATGTAAAATTCCAAATATTTAATGTGCATCAACACGCATAAATAAACAATCAATAAATGGCATAGTTCATCATAAATATGTGTGTAACGGGGTGCTATATTTAAGGGGAGTATCTGAATGGTAGTATGGCTCAGATACACTAATTGTTAGGTTTCTTGGACCATTTCTGTCCTTGGGAGATAGTGTTGGTGTGCTGTTCCCTGTGGCTTACGGGTGGCGCTGTTGCCATAGGCCAGGGTTGAACCACTGATACAAGGTTGTTCCTTTTCTTGTCCCCTCTCGGCAGCAGTACGGCGGGGCGGGGAACCTGCTGTGCCTGTCGGGAGAGGGTATAAAAAGGCGCGGCCATCTTCCATAGGGGTCGCGCCCAGGGACCTTCAGCCTGGGTGGTGGTGTGTCATCTCCGGGTGCCCTAGGCCCGGAGGCCGAGTTCCTGTTCCATCCCAGACACCTTCAGTCTGGGGTGAGGTACTAGTTTGGAGGCCCGGGGCCCAGCGGCTTCAGCTGGGTTCCGCCCTGGATTGAGGGCTCCCAGGGTGCCGCCTTGCGAGGGGACCCGTATCCAGGATCGAGGAGGCCAGGGAGGTGACCCCTTCTGAAGACCCAGCGCAGAGTCGTGGTGACAGTGGGGGCCTCTGGTAACTCTCTGGAGGGAGGTTCTTCTCCTTAACAAGGGCCAAGTTTCTTGAAGAAGGAAGTGCATGTCCTGTAAGTCATAGTGGCAGTGACTCTACGCACACCAGGTCAGTGGCAGTGACCAAATAGGGCAAGCCCCTATTTACCAGGTCCGTGGCAGTGACCAACTTCAACAAGTCAGTGGCAGTGACTTTTCATATTCACCCGGTCTGTGGCAGAGACCGTGCGCCCAAGCCTGTTCATGAAAGCAGAACAGTAAGAGAAGCCTAAATTGAGTTTGTGCCTGGACCTCCTCCCGCCTTATCTGACCTGTGTCTCGTGTCAACCTGTCTGCTCTCAAAGAGACTATTTGTTATCCGTGGTGAAATAAATACTAAGGTTGGACTTTCAGTTGGTGTGGACAGTTACTTTACTGGGGAGAATTAAGGACTTGTCTCTGGCTAATGCAGAGACGAGATCAGCTCGGGAGGATTCTAACACTAGCCGCAGGCAGGCCCGAAAAAAAAACTAACACCGCTCAACCTCCCCATACAGGAGGGTACGGGCTGCTAGTGCGGTGTGCCTCATTATTTCCTGCGGAGGGGCCAAGTAAAAGAAAAAGCAGGTAAAGGCTGGGGTGAGTGCGCTAGACGTGCAAAAAAAGCAATTAATGTGCAAAAAAAGTGAAAAAAAATCTATTATATAGTATCTTATTAATGCATAGGAGGAAAGTCCCATATAAGGTACAACAGTGATCCAGATATCTTTAAAAACGTGTCCAAACGTGCAGCAAAAAGGTCATCACATTAAAGTGCATGTGCCACCATCCAATATGTTTCCACCATCCAATGTGCGACTCACTATGTGCCCCAGCCTCTCACCTCATATGCAATAAATTTTGCCTCTCTGGCGATTCCCCACTGGGCGATCAATCTCCTCCCGATCGTTTCCAATAGAATTACAATCAATGATTATAAGTGCTCGTAGGCATGGAAAAGAAGAGGGAGGCTTCCATAGTGTAGTATTTCGACAATCGATTTATTATAAAAAATGTAGTGACTTACAGTTAAAACACTAGGTAAACAGCGTAGTATACACGAAGACTTTCGGTCTCGGCCGCGACCGGAAGTGACGACACCCGGCTCTCCTCCCTGACACGTTGCGTCACTGTTCACGTGATTTTTTCAAAGCTCATTCGACCAGTGCTTGCAGACAAAGTCTGCAAAGGCTGGTCTGTGTACAAGGGCTGGCAATTAAATTCCTACAATGGACCGTACAAAAAATGTTTATGCAAGAGCATTGTTGTGGTGAAGAATCCATCTGTCAGGTCAGAGTTCCAGTCTTTTCCTCCTGTAGACTCCCGTAATCATTTCAGACTTTCCAAGTAACAATGTTGTTGAACGTTGTATCATGTTTTATGAACTCCTACTGAACTATTCCCTTGTGATTAAGAAGACACACCAGCATGAGCATGCAATGGTTTGCACTCTGTACATATTTGCTTCTGTCCTTTGAGTTTTTGGCTGCCCACTTCTTGCGTCATCGTGGACATCTTTTCACCACTGTTTAAACTGCCCATGCCATTCAAAAACACTTGGATTTCTTCATGGAATGTTCACCATAAGCCTGTTACAGAGCTTAAAGCGGAGTTCCACCCAAAAGTGGAACTTCCGCTTTAAGCACTCCTCGCCCCCTTACATGCCACATTTGGCATGTATTATTTTTTTTTGGGGGGGGGGAGTGGGTGCCTAATTTTGACTGGGACTTTCTGTCCCACTTCCTGCTTCTGACTACGGGCCGCCTAGGCGACTCCTCCTTTCCCCCTAGGCTGCCTCTTACTCTCTGCAATCTTCTGGGACACATTACAGGTCCCAGACGATTGCCTGTTCACTCGGAGAGCGCAGCGCGACTCGCGCATTGCATGCCCGGCCGTGAAGCCGCAAGCTGTCATGGCCGGGTGCCCACAGTTTCAATGGAGGTGCAGCAGAGAGGAGCGGGGCTCCGTGCGGCTGCATCGCTGGACCATGGGACAGGTAAGTGTTTTATTAAAAGTCAGCAACTACACTTTTTGTAACAAAACAAAGCCTGGAACTCCGCTTTAAGTTTCACTCCCACTTTTGGCAATTTTCACGCAAAATTTGAGGTTAATCTGCTGCTCCAGATTCATGTCACTCATTTTAAATCAACAGCGCAACGCACACATGTGTTATTTTTTCTACTACTCCATAAAGACTGAGTCAGTTGGTCTTGCGGGTGCATGTCAGAACATGTCGGAACACGTTCAATACGTCAAGGTGAGGCAAGGATTGTTTCCAGGTGCAAGGGATGCAGGCTTTAGCTGCATTGAGAAGATGTACTAGTTACAAGTTTTTTTTATCCCCTGATAACGTGGTTTACCACAAAATGCATTGGGCGGAGCCTGTTTGTGATATCATCACACACAGCGCTAATCAGATGGGATTGACATAATGCCATTTGTGATTGTTATACAGAGATTCTTGTGAGTAACCTAATTTAAATAAATCCCGCAATTTTTTTTTATAATACTGGGCCATCGAGTGTATTTGTTATTCTTTTGAGTGACACATGAATTCCGGGGGAGGATGTGCTGAGGCTGTGAAGTTCTTGTGGGAGCAATTTTAGGGATGTGCCTTGCTGCTTGTTAGTATTTGAAGGTCTTCTCTGAGCTGGAGCCTCTGCTGATGAGACTGGGGAGAGATCTTGTGCTGCCTTTAACCTCTTATAACCTGGAGGTTTACAACCTCTGGTAAGCAGTAAGTACAGGTGGTGGTGAAGACACATCTGGAGGTGTATTGTATCACTCTGAGTGGCGGTGGTGATACAATGTGAATTGTATTTTCTCATAAGCACTGTTTTGGCACTTGGAATATGGACTTTTGATGAACTGTTAAGAATTATTATAAAAACTATGTATTTGGCACATGAGCACTTTATTTTTAGATGGATTCATATATGTTTATATGTGCACTTTATTTTTTGATAAATTCTTGAATTGTTGCAAATTATTTACACTTTTTCACTTAATTTAGCAGTTGTGCACTCTTGCATATTGTGTTGACACAATGGGACAGCACACCTTTTTGGTGGGATGGCTAGTGGGTGGATTCGGTGAGATGGCCAGTGGGCAAGCCCTGGGGAATGTTGGTGGTCAGGCCCAGGGGGGCCCAGGCCTAAAGCTGTCTAAGGGGTCCCACAATTTCTGATGGCTGCCCTGCCAACACCCATAAGGTTAACATGAAAGTTTAATCTTTGTTCCCTGTTCCCATACACTATAGGATTCCACTCTCACTTTGCATTCCTATTAAATCAGGCCAGACGATTCACTTAACCAGCAACTCGATTCCCTACCAATGGTAATTCACTCGCTATACAGTCAAGGGGTACCCACAGAGGCTTAACATTACATCTCTCTGTGTATGGCCCCTCTCCATCCCATGACCAATCTCCAACCACCCAATGGCCCAGCCTTAACATCACAGCCAGATAATCCTTAAATACCGTATTTTCCGGCATATAAGATGACCTTTTGTACTTAAAAATATCCCCTAAAAGTCGGGGGTCGTCTTATACGTCGGTACTGTATGCAGAGTCAGTCAAACTGCGGCCGTCCATTGTTCAAAAGCCGCGCCTCCTCCTCATCCTGTTCCGTGATAGGCGGAACACACCGCCTAGAACGGAGATCCTCTCATCCTCGGCCTCGGACCTCCGTGTTAGGCGGAACAACAAACACAGCCTCTGCTGGGAAACTGAGTGTTCCGCCTATCACGGAACAGGATGAGGAGGAGGCGCGGCTTTTGAACAATGGACGCCTGAAGTCTGACTCTGCATAGAGGGATAAGGTATGGAGATCTGGAGATCGGCACAGTGAGGTAGGCAATGAGCACAGTGAGGTAGGCAATGAGCACAGTGAGGTATGCAATGGGCACAGTGAGGTAGCCAGTAACTCTAGTCTCCAGAAGCCAAGGTCTGACATACCATGCAAGTCTCAGCTTGGGGCAGGGTTAGGTATGTGCCAGCCATCTGAGGAAGAAACATGGCATTCCTGGAAGCGATTATGTTGGAGCCATAGTTTGATTTTTTTTTTATCTGAGTGGCTAGGGGGAACAAGGGGTGGGCAATAGCTTATGGTCATTTTGACTTAAAGTTGTAAGAGCTTTTGTAGGAGTTGTGACAATTGTATCTGTAACAATAAATGTATGAATATGCACTATGAGTAAGGTCAGTTTATTAACTGTGCTTCCTGACGTCAAAGCCCTAATGTTGCTAAGCAAAAAAAAACTGTAGGGAAAAAAGTTAATAAACATGGTTGCCTTTCCCCTGGCTTCAGTACTACAAGTGACATCATGCCCCTTTTGATGAGATCTCGGGGGAATACTGAGTAGCCCAAATCCTCAGGATTTCACCAGCAGAAGCATCACTGCACCCCCACCTAGGTGATGTGGGGTGAAACTTAGTTAGGGGGAAGGTATGTTTACTGAATACCTTTTTTTTTTTTTTTTTTCTTTTTTTTTTTTTTATTGATTTATTATTTTTGCAATGTTTTGGCATAGGGGGGAGCACACTAAATAAGTAGACGTTTTTGGTGCAAGGTACGCTTCAATGTAGGTATACTCTAACCTGATGATAATTAGTTTGCTGAAGCCATTGTCTCCCATTGCTGTCAATCAAACTCAATTAGCCAATGAGGAGAGAGAGGGGGTGGTGACGAACTGTGGCTCTGTGTCTGAATGGAGACACGGAGCTGCGGCTCTGCACGGGTGCCCCCATAGCAAGCTGCTTGCTGTGGGGGCACTTAACAGGAGGGAGGGGCCAGGAACTCCAACCAGAAGAGGAAGATCCGGGCTGATCTGTGCAAAACCACTGCACAGAGTATAACACGTTTGTTATTTTAATAGAAAAAAAAAACGAGAGAGACACACACACACACATACAGTCACTTTAACTGAACCAGCTGAAGTTAGAAGCTGATTGGCTATCATGCACAGCTGCACCAGATTTTGCACTCTCCAGTTTTAGTAAATCAACCCCAGTGTGTCATAAATCTGGCCTGCATTTATACCTTGCAGCACTTGGTCTATTGTTCCAAATCCTGGCCAGGACGATATTTGCATGAAGTTAGCATGTTCTCTTTATGTTTGTGTGGGTTTCCTCCCAGGCTTCAAAAACAGTCGATTAATTGGCTTCTGTCTAAATTGGCCTTTAGTATGTGTACGCAAACTGGCTCTGCAAATTTGTTTATACATTGTGTAGCCCAGTCCCAAGCCCGAGCAATTGGGAAGGGTTGAGGGAAGGCCTGGTGATCTTCCTTGTATTCCATTGAAAAAAGGCTTTTAAGTGTATCAGTCATGGTGCCCTTGGAATCAGGAAGAGTCAGATATGCCTGGACAGATACATATAGTTACAGGAAAAATCCATAAAATCAATTACACAGGAGATGAGCAGAGACTTTTAACATGGTTCACGCACACAGATGCTTAGACATTCAAAGCATAGAGTCATTCTTTGACTTAGGCCCCTGTGTATGTGAAACTTGTTAGAAGTAACTGCTCATCTCCTGTGTAATTGATTCAATGGATCAATAAAGAAGCCACTTTGGAATATGTTGGTGTACTACCCAGTGGTGGTGCGTCCATAGTGGGCGCAGGAGCGCCACCCCCTCTCTCCCCTGGCTGCACCCATCAATCAACAATACATACAGTCAGGTCCATAAATATTGGGACTTCGACACAATTCTAATCTTTTTGGCTCTATACACCACCACAATGGATTGGAAATGAAACAAACAAGATGTGCTTTAACTGCAGACTTTCAGCTTTAATTTGAGGGTATTTACATCCAAATCAGGTGAACGGTGTAGGAATTACAACAGTTTTGTATATGTGCCTCCCATTTTTGAAGGGACCAAAAGTAATGGGACAATTGGCTACTTAGCTGTTCCATGGCCAGGAATGTGTTATTCCCTCATTATCCCATTTACAAGGAGCAGATAAAAGGTCCAGAGTTCATTTCAAGTGTGCTATTTGCATTTGGAATCTGCATTTGGAATCTGTTGCTGTCAACTCTCAATATGAGATCCAAAGAGCTGTCACTATTAGTGAAGCAAGCCATCATTAGGCTGAAAAAACAAAACAAACCCATCAGAGAGATAGCAAAAACATTAGGTGTGGCCAAACCAACTGTTTGGAACATCCTTAAAAACAAAGAACGCACCGGTGAGCTCAGCAACACCAAAAGACCCGGAAAACAACTGTGGTGGATGATCGAAGAATTCTTTCCCTGGTGAAGAAAACACCCTTCACAACAGTTGGCCAGATGAAGAACACTCTCCAGGAGGTAGGTGTATGTGTGTCAAAGTCAACAATCAAGAGAAGACTTCACCAGAGTGAATACAGAGGGTTCACAACAAGATGTAAACCATTGGTGAGCCTCAAAAACAGGAAGGCCAGATTAGAGTTTGCCAAACAACATCTAAAAAAGCCTTCACAGTTCTGGAACAACATCCTATGGACAGATGAGACCAAGATCAACTTGTACCAGAGTGATGGGAAGAGAAGAGTATGGAGAAGGAAAGGAACTGCTCATGATCCAAAGCATACCACCTCATCAGTGAAGCATGGAGGTGGTAGTGTCATGGCGTGGGCATGTATGGCTGCCAATGGAACTGGTTCTCTTGTATTTATTGATGATGTGACTGCTGACAAAAGCAGCAGGGTGAATTCCGAATTGTTTCGGGCAATATTATCTGCTCATATTCAGCCAAATGCTTCAGAACTCGTTGGACGGCACTTCACAGTGCAGATGGACAATGACCCGAAGCATACTGCGTAAGCAACCAAAGAGTTTTTTAAAGTGGAAGTAAACCCTCCTATCGTTTTCAGCCAAGGAAGCTGCCATCTTGACCTCTGTTTAATCTTCAACTGCCATGATGCTGCACATGTGATCAGTTATGACACCAGCCATTGGATGGTTTGACCGTTTGGTTGAGAGCACAACCAATGTGGCAGTTAGCATTTCCGGCATGCCGGGAATTTAACAGTTTTTTTAAACTGTTAAATCAATGGGTTTACTTCCACTTTAAGGGAAAGAAGTGGAATGTTATGCAATGGCCAAGTCAATCACCTAACCTGAATCCGATTTGAGCATGCATTTCACTTGCTGAAGACAAAACTGAATGGAAAATGCCCCAAGAACAAGCAGGAACTGAAGACAGTTGCAGTAGAGGCCTGGCAGGGCATCACCAGGGATGAAACAAAGCTTATGTCTATGCGTTCCAGACTTCAGGCTGTAATTGACTGCAAAGGATTTGCAACCAAGTATTAAAAAGTGAAAGTTTGATTTATCATTGTTAATCTGTCCCATTACTTTTGGTCCCTTAAAAAGTGGGAGGCACATATACAAACTGTTGTAATTCCTACACTGTTCACCTGATTAGGATGTAAATACCCTCAAATTAAAGCTGAAAGTCTGCAGTTAAAGGACATCTTGTTTGTTTCATTTCAAATCTATTGTGGTGGTGTATAGAGCCAAAAAGATTAGAATTGTTTCGATATCCCAATATTTATGGACCTGACTGTAGATTCATGCATTGCATGAATCTATGTATTGTCGCCGGTGCCGCTGCCGCCCACTATTCAGGTGTCCGGCCCCTTGGTGAGAGCCGGCCATCTGAATAACAGCGGTGGGTGTGTTTTGGAAGTGCCTATCAGAGCCAGCTTCCCGATTTCAGCCTGTGGGCTCTAATCGGCATCCAAATGGTTAACCAGAGGGCGCACAAGCTGTGCGTTCCCTGGTCGCCTCTCAGCCAATCAGGTTCACCGGGTCTGGTTACCGGTAACCTGATTGGCTGAAGCGACATCGAGGGCGGGAGAAGACATCAAGGGAGCGTGGAGGAGGATGGCTGACCCGAGAAAGGTAAGTGCCTGGCGGGGGGGGTAATCTGGTGGTATTTGAGGGGGCAATCTGGCGGCATTGTACGGGGGAACCTGGCGGTTTTTGAGGGGGCAAACTGGCGGCAATTGATGGGCACAGTGGCGACAATGGCACAGCGGCGACAATTGATGGGCACAGTGGCGACAATTGATGGGCACAGTGGCGACAATTGATGGCAAAGTGGCGACAATTGATGGCACAGTGGTGACAATTGATGGGCACAGTGGCTGCGTTTAATGGCACAGTGGCGACAATTGATGGCAAAGTGGCTGCGTTTGATGGCACAGTGGCGA
The DNA here is from genome assembly GCA_029206835.1 of Rana muscosa. Lineage (NCBI taxonomy): Eukaryota > Metazoa > Chordata > Amphibia > Anura > Ranidae > Rana > Rana muscosa. Next base: position 873,528,794 of record CM055122.1, on the reverse strand, counting down.
CAATTGATGGCACACTGGTGACAATTGATGGGCACAGTGGATGTGTTTGATGGCAAAGTGGCAACAATTGATGGCACAGTGGCTGTGTTTGATGGCACAGTGGCGACAATTGATGGCATGGCACAGTGGCAACAATTGATGGGTACAGTGGCTGCGTTTGATGGCACAGTGGTGACAATTTATGGCACAGTGGCTGCGTTTGATGGCACAGTGGCGACAATTGATGGGCAGAGTGGCTGCGTTTGATGGCACAGTGGCTGCATTTGATGGCACAGTGGCTGCGTTTGATGGCACAGTGGTGACAATTGATGGCACAGTGGCGACAATTGATGGGCACAGTGGCTGCGTTTGATGGCACAGTGGCGACAATTAATGACACAGGGGCGACAATTGATGGCACAGTGGTGACAATTGATGGGCACAGTGGCTGCGTTTGATAGCACAGTGGCTGTGTTTGATGGCACAGTGGTGACAATTAATGGGCACAGTGGCTGCGTTTGATGGCACAGTGGCTGCGTTTAATGGCACAGTGGCTGCGTTTGATGGCACAGTGGCTGCGTTTGATGGCACAGTGGCGACAATTGATGGCACAGTGGTGACAATTGATGGGTACAGTGGCTGCGTTTGATGGCACAGTGGCGACAATTGATGGCACAGTGGTGACAATTGATGGGTACAGTGGCTGCGTTTGATGGCACAGTGGTGACAATTGATGGGCACAGTGGCGACAATTGATGGGCACATTGGCTGCGTTTGATGGGCACAGTGGTGGCAATTGATGGGCACAGTAGCTGCGTTTGATGGGCACAGTGAGCACAGTGAGGCTGCAATTGATTTATTTTTTTCATTTCAAAAATTTTGAGCACCAGCCGCCACTGGTGCTACCATCCATCTTTTTTAAACGTATGCTTTTATTGTTTGCATACAAACGTACAAACAGACAAATATACAAATACATATATAGCATTAAGGGAGCAAACAGTGCTCATTCTGTAATGAAGTACAGTTACATGGTATCCAGTCAGTGATGACAATAGAGGAGTTTCAATGCCAAATTCTAACTTACAGTATAACGACTAGGAGTCAGCTAATATTCTCAGGGAACTCAAGGAGCAGGTGGTATAGTGCAGTCTGAACTAACCCATGGATTCCAGATCTTAAGAAACTTTTTTGGGCATCCTCTGGCCTCATACGTCAATTTATATAATGGTATAGCCTGATTGACTAATGTGAGCCAGAAGGCTATAGTAAGTGAGGATTGGGATTTCCAATGCATAGTTATCGTTTTTTTTGCATAAAACAGGATAATTCTCAGAAAGGTTTGTTTATTCTTAGATATGCCTTCATCATCTATATATCCCAACAGGCATCTCAGGGGATTGTGCCATCCATCTTTCCTGTAACAGTAATTGCAGATGACAAGTAGTGTGAGCACCTGAGTGTGGTTGACATGTAGGCAGGTAGAGTTTAACACTGCCCCAGTCGGGAAGGTTAGTGTTAATTGTGTTTCCGGTTCTTTTCTTGGCAGGCATTCCTGCGTCTGACCCACTGGTTCTGTGTATTATAAACGAGACAGTGGTCCGTACCCAAGGGGCTCAGGGCTCACACACAAGAAGCTGTTGGTACTGCAGCCGAACTGCCTGCTGAATATGCAGAGCCGGGAAAGACAAGTGATGCACATCTGCCCTCAGGACCCCGCTACAGCCTGAAGGAGCTGCTGGGACTTGCAGTCCACCCTAAAGATGCCAATCCTGGATACTACCCTCATAGATTCCATCAAGAATGGACTCTTTTCTGTGCGGGTATGCTGGGGCAGCCACAAGTATTCTTGGATTAGGGATGTTAGGAAAAGACTGCAGTTTATGTCCTAAGCCTGTACACAGGTATGGAAGAGGAAGAGTTAAGTGAAGTGCACGCATGTAGTCAGCGTTAGGTGCATGGTGGGGGCTCCATATCGTTACTGAGAGTGAGGTAACGGTGATACGCTGGACAGATGGAGATATGTCCCTATAATTGCACAAGTGACCGTAGTGATTGTATATTACATCAAGAGAGTAAAGGTACCCATGTGTAATGCAGTGACCCTATCCAAAGTGCCTAGAGTAGCCTAGAAAACCCAACCGGGGTAGGCCTCTCATGTGACCCTTACTTGGTGCCCAACAAGGAGAGAAACAAGGAGGGTATGACGACCACCACACGACACCTACCCCACAGACAAGTGTGGACTGACCTAGAGTAACGCCATGGTTTATAGACATTGGATGGATACATACATCCATCATAAACATTTATGATTTTTTTAAAGTACTTTTATCACTTTTTAACCTTTGTTGCATTTCAGTGCTTCCAATCACCTTCAGACTCTTTGCAGCCTCTTCCTGTGTATTTCTCTGGACCAGCTTCTTAAAAATGATAACAGTGGACCATACCTAAACAATGAGTGTAAACATAGATGAATACAGGCATACCCCACTTTTAAGTACACAATGGGACCAGAGCATGTATGTAAAATGAAAATGTTCTTAAAGTGAAGCAATACCCTTTTTCACTTCTCAATGAATGTAAATACACTAACTCAATGGGAAATATTGGTCAGCTTGACATGGCACTGCTCCTAAACAATAAGTGACAGGGACACCAAACTTGGGGGCCCAGGACTACAACATGGTAGATTACCTAGGCAAGCTGGCCAACCCCAAACTGCTATGTTGTAGTCCTGGGTCCCCTCTTAGTGCTCCCCAAGTTTGGTGTCCCTGTTGCTTATGGTTTGGGAACAGTGCCATGTCAAGCTGACAAGATTTCCCATAAACGCCAATGTTACATGTTAAAAACCGAGAGCAGTGCCATATCAAGCTGACCAAGATTTCTCATAGACGCCAATGTGTCCGTACTCGCGATTGTACGTAAAGTGAGGGTACGTAAAGCGAGGTATGCCTGTATGGTCTCCATTGAAAGCACATGTGACGGGACAACAATGAAGTTGAACTTCAGGATAATATTTTTCAAATAGAAGAGGCATGCATAGTCTACCTTGAATTTTTGTGTGCTCTGTGTATTCTTCCAGATCCATTTCCTTTCTACTTCCTGTCATACAGACCTCTAACTGCTGCTATCTATCATTGTGCAGGGTGACTGGTCTTGTCTCCGCCCCTTCTCTAGATTTCTGCAGGCAGCCTGTAGTGGGAGGAGCTCTGGTTTCCTCCAAGGGGTCTGCTCTTTGCACACACGCCGTAGAGCACAGTGATGATGTCAGTGCTACTCTTATGCCGCGTACACACGGCCGGACTTTGCCACGTGCAAAACTCCGTCGGAATTTCCGACGGAAAAAATAGAGAACCTGCTCTAAGTCCGTTGAAAATTCTGATGGGAAGAGTCCGATGGGGCATACACACGGTCGGAATATCCGATGAAAAGCTCCCATCGGACTTTTTCCATCGTAAATTCTGACCGTGTGTACGCGGCATAACAAAGTTATATCTGAATTTGCAAAAGCACTTGGGTCACACAAAGTGGTTTATTTACTAAAACTGGAGAGTGCAAAATCTTGTGCAGCTGTGCATGGTAGGCAATCAGCTTCCAACTTCGGCTTGATCAATTAAGCTTTGACAAAAAAAACTGGAAGCTGATTTCTAGGTAGAGCTGCACCAGATTTTGCACGCCCTAGTTTTAGTAAATCAATCCCAAAGTGTATTAAGCAGATTTACCTACCCGATACTCCTCTCTTCACTGCTAGATTAATCCCCGCTGCATCTTCTACCCAATGCTCCACTGACCTAAGGTCTGGACATAATTAAAACCAGTTTAACTATAGGCCTGGATTCTTTCCTAAATGTACATAATATAACTGATATAATGAATAATGTGGCGCTTACCGCTTACTCAAAGTGTAACGTGATGTATCTTAAGATACAGTGATATATCAAATACACAAATAATACTGGATGTGCAACTATATACAAACAATGAATAAATAAATAACGTATTCTTCATACACAGTAAAGTGCAACAATTCCAATCTACTTTGTATGACATTTATTAACTGTCTTGTCACTTTGGAATTGTTGCACTTTACTGTGTATGAAGAATATATTATTTATATATTCATTGTTTGTATTTAGTTGCACATCCAGTATTTGTTCATTTGATATATCACTGTATCTTAAGATACATTACATTACACTTTGAGTAAGTGCCACATTATTCATTATATTATTTAGCACTGTGTGTGAACACTATTTATGTTGGCAGCTACTTTGTTTATTATTGGCTGTTTACAAGCT